>OY751400.1:4882142-5486785 GCA_963565295.1 Epirrhoe alternata
CGCATCGTTCTATATTAGTAGCAATCCAATACGATCACATGCACACAACACACTTGGAGGGCAATAAAAAAATAATGGTTACAAAAGGGACGAATTACGTTTTAAAAAAATCGAAAAATGCACGCTCTCTGCTGAGCGCGCCATCCGTGCGCGTCGGGCGGCGGTCGCGTTGCTACTAAACGTAGTAAGACCTGGAAAGGCTTTAGCTGCCCCTTCCCCCGCCTCCCGCGCGAACCCCTTTCAGCCCTCGGCCGTGGCTACTACCACACCGCTGAAACAGCACACACACTCATCTCAAGCCACGCAAACCTCACCTCTATCTACCAACTGTAGCGCTCAAAGTTGCTTGAGCGTTCAGAAGATTTTCCGCCGGTAAGATTGTGTGTCAGAAAAGCGAATGCACGACATCCCTCGAGTCAATAGGTTGTACGATTTCCATCAATCCTAATGAATTCTCGACTTAATTGCCTCTACATAAGATCTATTTTCAAATGAATCGACAAGATACGAGTGAAACCAGGTGCAAATGTGTGCGGCGTACACAAATGTCCGAATTCGATTATGTTATAATTGCGTTTTGCTACGTAATAATGGATCTTTGGTCATTTATTTAAAGGACATTTTCGTTTGACATACAGCCTGAATGTTTGCTTTCCTCGGCTCATATTAGCTAGTACAAAGCTTAGATGTTTGATTGCGTAATAAGTGCCGTATCGTAGTAACTTTAAGGTATGTTTTTGCATGTTTGGTTGTTATAAGAAAAATCGAAATTTAACACCCAAGGACTGATATTAATGCTAAAGTAGATTTTGTCAAATGAGTATCCGGAAAAGTGCATTTTCTCGTAGAAGATGCATTCGGTTCTTGACAGGTTATTTTCTTGCAATTTTTCTTTGCGAAAGAGGTATTTTGTAACGCTTTGAATAATGAACGTGGTAATAAGTTCTTGTTCAACTTAACGTAGAGTTATTGTTTTCTTTTCAAGAGTTTTACAATTTTATTGTTTGTTTTTTATTCCGTGTTTTTATTAAAGTGTGCGAAAATATTTATTTGTATACGGAGGAGGATCATGACTATCCCTAAGGCACAGTAGATATTCTCTCAGATTTTTTAGGGAATTCTAGATCTTACGATGGTAATTAGGAGAGACGTCCATACATATAAATTTAGCACATGCCCACGTTTTAAAGAAGTTTAAATCTATTTACTTTTATTCATACTTACCAAATTTTTTGAATCATTTCTAACAATTTCTTTGTTTATCTGTTCATTATTAATTAGTAGGGAAACAATGGGATAAGCCAATCTACGTAATGGCCCCTGAACATTCGCCTAACTATTTATTAGTTAGACAGTAATCAACGAATACAGGCGAATAGACCCTCTACACGTTCGTGTGCGTAAGTGTTCGTCTATCATCGGCGAATATGTAGAGAGCCCAAAAGGAAAATTACTAGAAAAAACTATGCTGACTTCTAAAACAAATACTCTGACTATCCTTTAAAAGGGTCCGGTTCGTTCTTAAAGGGTCTAGAGTATGGTAAGTCTACATTTGTTTATTACGACACCAATCGATCAAGTATAAAATACAATTAGTAATATCGAAAACTCATCGGACTTTCAACTCTATTTAGGTGCGGTTTTAGCGTGATTTTCCCTAGCAAGCTTTAGGGCTAGTACAGACTAAGCGATCGCTGTTGCGTTTGACGCGCGTTGTAAGCATACATCGCGGTCGGCGTACAAGGGTGCTCTCACATTGCAACCGAGCCGAACGCAGCGAACTGTCAATTCAATAGAGAAAATGCTGCTGACGTCAGAGGCGAGCCGCATTTTCTGACGTCATCAGCATTTTTTGTATAGAAAAATGACTGCGGCGCGTACGGCGCGGGCAGTGTGCGATCAGGTTAAGTGTTAGTTTCCATATCAAAATACTCGATCTATTTCTATGACATGCCGGTTTCATCACGATGTTTTCCCTCGCCGTTTGGAAGTATTGACATGGTGCGCATTTTTTTACAGAAAAACTCATTGGTCGATTAGGAGCGGAGGAAACATCTCACCGCGCGTTCCTCTAAAATCGAACGTTTGGGTGTGTAGGTATAGTGGACTCATGGTTTTACAAACGCGCGTTACCAAAGCGCTTCAAGCCGCCCAGTGTGTACCCTCCCTTAAGCCCTATGACCCAGACGTGGTGACCTCATTCCGACACCTCCGGAACAGATTTAGATCCAGTCCAATAATCCGATGACAATGTAATTCCTTTCATGTGTTATTTGATTAATGTTTCTTGACGTCAAAAACAAGCAGGATCACGCCGGAATCCCGCTCATGCATTAATGGATTTTGCGTTTCCAAATAGGTATGTATTTTTAAGACTCCTTGCAGGCAGACTACAGACTTTCTATCGACCGATAGTTGAGACGGGCTATACTTCTCCATACTCATTACGAGCCGAAGTATATTCCGTCTCAACTATCGGCCGATAGAAAGTCTGTAGTCTGCGAGGGGTCTAAAAATAGGAAAATATTTTTATTACTGACTGTATCACGTAATGTGGCACAGTCAACGATAAAAGTATTTTCCAGATATTGGTTACAGTGCAACGTGGTACAGTCACGTGCATTAAGATGTGTATGTCACCGGCAGATCGATGAATTAGCTATTTCGATACTTCAAGATATGCCTAAGTATAAAAATAGCTATTTCATCGTATGAGTCAGTGGCCAACTCTGGTGACGGAGTTTTTAGGCCGCCTTAAGACCTCCGTCATAGCTTAACGACTTATATAGCCGGGACCGACAATTTAATGCCCTCCGAAGCACGGAAGCGCCAGACTAAAATGCCACTTGTTCCCGTCCATTTGCAGACCGTTTCGAACGTTGCTTAACTTCGACGAAACCTTCTGATTGAAAGTCGAGTAGTCCCAATTATAATGAAGAAGCAATTAATTAAATTGTTCTACATGTAATTACAAATCTTTATTAATTTTGTACCATTCCAAGTAATTGGTTACAATTTGATGTTTTAAAGATCAGAAAGCTTCAATATCAAATTAACATCTTAGAAAACAATTTGAAAACAGAAACTGGCTTAAAATAGTCGTACTCAGAGTATTCCTTAACCTGATCGCACACTGCCCGCGCCGTACGCGCCGCAGTCATTTTTCTATACAAAAAATGCTGATGACGTCAGAAAATGCGGCTCGCTTCTAACGTCAGCAGCATTTTCGCCTGGACTGTGCGACAACCTAGAGCCTATGTTCAGAGTCACTAACGCAGACTCCATTGTGTCCATTTAAACTAACGGCCTGCCCTCGGCTTTACTCACGTAGCAACATAGGGATTTTGGGATATGATTGGATTTTTTTTTCATATTTGTATGTGTGCACACAGTATCACTTAGGCCGCAAACGCACAGCCAGACTAGCTAAGCTAAGCGCCTAGTGTTAAGCTAGTCGACTAGCGAGTAGCTAGGCTTGCATCCTGGCTACTAGGATACATGGTAGCTGCACTGCGTGGTGAGTCACTAGGTGTTTTAAAAAACCAAAAAAATAACACGTTCCTTTATGTACTTGGATACACACTTGGCGTCTAGCTTAGCGATTTGAAGACTAGCAGTGCGGCCAGTCGCTTGTCGCCTGGCTGTGATCCTGGTCTCGTATTGTACGCCAATTTTCACGTGTAAACGCTCATCGTATACGATTTATCATAGCTAGCGCGACGCCCTTCGTCACGTTTAATGGATGGGGCTTAGCGATCGTACGAAAAAACGCATCGTGTAAATGCACCTACGCATAAAAAACAAATCTACGCAAACAATGAAGACCAACCCAATTTCGTGCAGCTTTCACGACCTCTGTGGCGCAG
The DNA here is from genome assembly GCA_963565295.1 of Epirrhoe alternata. NCBI lineage: Eukaryota > Metazoa > Arthropoda > Insecta > Lepidoptera > Geometridae > Epirrhoe > Epirrhoe alternata. The sequence continues at coordinate 4,886,009 of OY751400.1, forward strand.
TGGGTGAAAGCCCGCTTGTGACGCAGAAGGTTGCGGGTTCGATCCCCGCCGCGGGATAATGTTTGTATGATCTGCAAATATTTATCTCGGGTCTGGGTGTTTCTATGAATAATAAGTATGTATTTACAAACAAAAAGTATATAAGTAGTATATCAGTTATCTGGTTCCCATAGTACAAGCTTTGCTTAGTTTGGGGCTAGATGATGCTGTGTGAAATGTCCAGCATTATTTATTATTTATTTATTATTTCAACCTTCAACCCAAAGAGTTTTAGAAATCAGATTAATTCTCAATTTCCCAAAATTGCTAAGCTTAGGTTCATCATCATCTTCTTGCTCTTGTCCCACTCTATGTGGGGTCGGCAGACCATGTATTCCTCTTCCATTTCCCTCTATCAGCCGTCATCTCAGCACTCACTCCTTTCTTACTCATATCATCTTTCACACAATTCATCCATCTCTTCTTCGGCCTTTTGCTAAGCTTGCTAAGCTTAGGTTCTTATTACTAATTCTTTTTTTCAGCACAAGTTATTACTTTCTTTGCCAATAGTTTCTAACTCTGAAAGCTACTGAGTACTTATATTATTTAGTGATCTTAAAGGATCGCTCTACACTGCATCGCACGGCAACCATCGGTACCTTACCTAGTAGTACTTACTTAACTACTTAGTGTAAAAAACAAAATTATAAAATGCATTAACAATGGCACCCATGCGGGACTTGAACCCGCGACCTTCACTTATCCATAGTGACGCTCTAACAACTAGTTAATAGTTAACCGTGAGCTGATTCAAAAGAGAGAATCACTTGAAATATGTATAATTTACTGTTATACTTATTCTGATCTGGTAAAGGTTGCTGGGAGCCGTTGGGTGCAGGCTGTACAAGATCAATCGCTCTGGAAATCGTTGGGGGAGGCCTATGTTCAGCAATGGATGCTATATGGCTGAAATGATGATGATTATTCACTAAGTTCTATTGAATAGCCTACTCCAATCCTAGCATATGCTGAGTTTAGGCCCGTTTTGCAACATCTTATACACCGCTATTTTATGACTACCAAAAAAAATTTAAGGACAGTTGCAGCAGATGCAGAAAATGATAATGGCATGGTCAGAACTTTTTTTTATTTAAGTATCACAAAGTTATCGAGGATTGTAGTCAACCAAAACTGAACAAAATTTTTTGAAAACTGTACAAATAAGTACTATAGACAACAATCGCGTATAAACTCTCATTCGAACTATGCTCTCGTATCATCCCCAGTCAGTAAACCCGCGGTAGCTATCATAAATCCATGTCTGACTCGTCTCGTCTCCTTTTGAGGTTATAATTTTTTTTTCTCTTTTTTTGAGTTTTAACTACAAAAATGTGATCAGTAACAGACACCGAGACCATGTTTAAAATTTTTTTGGTAATTAAAAAATAGGGGTGTATATATTTTTTTCCATTTATCAACTCTAGTACCTATCTACTCGTATGTTGCAAACATAAACATATTTTCTTTCTTTCTTTCTTTCCAATCAATGAGCTCACAGTAACTTTATTTTCAAAGCGGAGTCGGAACCTGATCAATCGATTTGATTATAAAAATCAACTTTTTTAAGGCTTTTCAAATAATTCAAGTTTCGAATACTAAACGCAATTTTTGTACTAAATTGTCGATCCCGGCTATTCATGTCGTTTAGCCAACAAATCGTGCCAGAGTTGGTCACCATACGAACTTACTATTTCAGAATTATAGATATTTGGGGGATTCTACGCAAAACGCTACGTGTAAAAGTCAAGTAGAACTGAAGCATGCTTTATGAAGTTCGACCCTTCAAGTCTATTAATTAAATTAGCGAGTTCTAAACTAATTATCGTGTCTGGTTAGTTAAGTATAAAATAAGTTGGTGTTTATTAATGTCAATAACTTTTAGTAGAATGTACATTGTACAGTCAGAGTGGTGTATGTACAGTCATTGATAGAATTTCATAAACATTGACGATTTTAAAGCTTAATTCCATCATTGTTTTTGGGAAAATTGCCTTTTTTCACAAATAGTAATGATGCAAGGTAAACCCAACGAACTTCGAAGACTTTTGACGATTCGCAAACATCGAATGTTCATGACCTTCTGTCACTGACTGTACCTTCCTTTTGATTACAAAACCGTGGATCTAAATCTCGGCTATGCTTGAAATCTTCTTCTGAAAAAACCTACACTGAACTGCATGAACAGATTTTTATTAACTGATTTCAAAAAAAGATAAGCAATAAGTCTAGTATCTATGTTTTTTGTGCTTCTTTGGGACTATCATCAACAACATCTATACAGTCCACTGCTAGACATAGGCCTCCCTTAATGAGCGCCATTGCTGTCCTCAGCTCGAAGCATCCAGCTTCCACCAGCCTTTCGCAAATCATCACTCCACATGGCCGGAGGGCATCCTACACTGTTTGCCGAGTTAAGGTCTCCACTCAAGAACTCGTTTACTCCAACGTATATCTGCCGAAGAAGATTTGAAAAGATACTTACATAAAATACAGAACAACTTTATTATTCCATCAGTGTTGTTGTCAGAGGCACGTCCAGTAATTTTTTTGAATTAACCTATTTCGTCCCACTGCTGGGCAAAGGTCTCCCCCAAATCCCTCCAACCATCTCTCTCCTTCGAGAACTCCCACCATTCTCTCTCGAAGGCGTCGAGATCGTCCCGCCAACGCTTCCTCGGCCAACCGCGACCCCGTGTCCTGTCGGCCTGCCAAGATGTTATGGCTTTCGCTCACGTGACCCGCCCAGTCCCACTTAAGTCCTACGGTGCTCAGACGTGGTTGTTGACTGAGCTACAAAAGTCAAAGCTAAAGATTTGCCAAAGAGCAATGGAACGCAGTATCCTCTGATTCAAACGCACCGACGGCGACGTTCAGTAATACCATAATAAAAATAATTTTCACTTTATTATACTTCAAGGACCTGGGCGCCATTTATTGAATTTAATACTGCCCACTAGAAAATATCGTGACATAGTACATGCAATGAACACGCGACGCGGTCAAAACAAAAATTTAACGATTTAAGTGAGCAAGCTTTAGAAAATATAGTGCAGTTTTTGAGCTGTTTATTTTAATAAGTAATAAAATGCTTATATGAGTTTTACTATAAAGGGGAAGAGAAAGACTAAACATGAGTGTTTTATTTAAGTACCGCTCGTGGTGTAGCAAAAGTCATACTTAGATGTTTTGTGATCATTGATACCGTAAAATGGAAAAGTCAAGTTCATAACAATAATCATAAAAATACGTAACTTAGTACATAATTTAATTAAAATCATCATCATCATCATCCACAAACTGACTTTGCCCACTGCTGGGTATAGGCCTCTCTTTCTATATGCCACTTTTTACGGTCTCGTGCTAACCTCATCCAGGTGCGGCCCGCGACGGATACCAAATCGTCTGCCCATCTCGCTGCCGGACGACCAACGTTTCTATAACCGAACCGGTTAATTAAAATATTACCGTAAAATATTATTTTTTCCTTAAAAACATAACTACAAGCCATGTAATATGCGTACTATAAAAATGTCCATTATATCGAGGATATTATGACATATTTTGAAAATAAATTATTTTCTTTATGCCCCTTCTTTGTCGCGCTCATGTGCCCATCTCGCTGCCGGACGACCAACGTTTCTACTCGTAAAACCGATACTGGGAGCTATTCATTCATCTCACATTATTTATCAGCCTTAAGAGTCCCACTGCTGGACAAAGGCCTCCCCTCACTCCCTCCAGACATCTCGGTCCCCAGCAACATCCCTCCAGTCCATTTTAAATACATAAAAAAAAATACCTTGAAACTAGACCAAACCGAAAACAATATGAACAGCTATGAGTAGCCAATTTAATATTTTCGTAATAAATGTAAATCCGTGGTTATTGACTGACCCCATAACTCGGGCGATGGCGTGATTACAGAGGCCTTGTTATTGCGTACCGAATAACAGAGCCTTTTCACATGAACACGGGTAAGCTGGTCAGCAAATGGAAAAAAAGCATCTATAGGGACTCTAGAAGAAGACAAAGCAAACTAAAAAGCGCTCGTGGTTGTGCTTGCTTAGTCGTTCTTGATAGATCGTCGAAGTTAAGCATCGTTCGAAACGGTAAGTAAGTGGGGTGACACAGCCAGTAGCATTTTCATCTGAGCGCTTCCGTGCTTCAAAGGGAACGGTCTATGACGGAGGCATAAAGAATCTGATGTGACCACGAGTCCGTCGTCAAAGGCGGCCTAAAAACTCCGTCACCAGAGTTGGCCACAGCCTCATACGAACTTACTTTTGACCTACTGCATGTATGTCGTGGGCATTTTTAGTATTATGGTGAGGCCAAAATATCGTAATTTTTTGGATCGAGTTTCATAAAGTGATTTCAACAGAATCAGAAGATCTGAAGACAGTCAATTTTTTTATGCCTAGTCGGGTAAATTACGCGGCTCAAAACTCAAAAAGTTATGTTTGTTTGGCCTCACACTAGACCTTAAACCGTCTTTTTTGTCCTAGTTCACATTTATACTACCAAGGAGAAGGTTTGATTAAAGGTTAAAATAACGTGTATGCGAATAATACCACAAGGTATCGCTATAACCCTAAATTGAGAGTAGAAAAATAATCTAGTGTTTAATTTAGGCAATTTAGCCTCAGGGAACTTAGGATTTGTTTGTACTTCAAAAGGGCTTGTTTTTCTTTTTGATAATGAATTACTAAGTTTTTGATATTATTAAATTAATGATATTACCTAAAATTTGCGTTTAAGCTATGTTTTCACGACGGAGACCTTGCAGCGGCCTAAAAACTCGACCAGAGAGTTGGCCAGTGAGTTATACGAACTTACAAGAATGAAATAAAATACCTATAACAAAAAGATGCGGTTTTATGTATGTAGGTACTCCAAATACCTGTACTCAAATATAGTAGGTATATTATATCTGGGCTCAAATGTACCTAGTGCCTACTCAAGATCCTTAAATATCATAAAGGATTTTAAGAAATAACACACATAATATGTAGGTAATTTTAGCATATATTTGTTCTGATCTCATTTAATCATGTAGACCAGATTTATAATCAATGCCTGGAAGCTATTTGATAAATAATGAGCTTTGACTAAATTATTATACAACCTTAGGATAATTAATACAATGTTACTTAAATAAATTGAGATCATAAAATATAAGTTGATTTTGGATGGAATCAAAATCTTGTAGTAGGACAACTTTAACTTCTAACGCTTTTCAAATTGACAAACTGATTAAACTTGAATTACTTGGTCTAATGAAGTCGAGTTGCAAGCCGATTGGATTAATGCCATTCTTCTCGAATTTTCAGCCTACATCCATTATCGCAAGGGACGAATATAGACTTTCTAAAGTGGGCTGAAAATTCGGGACGAATCGCCGTTTTACACTGATTTGACAGATTTGAACAATGATTAGTTCATTTTGAAGATGATTTCGAGAAACCGGTCGTAAGTTTAAGACCCCTCGCAGACTACAGACTTTCTATCGGCCGATATACTTCGGCTCGTAATGAGTATGGAGAAGTATAGCCCGTCTCAACTATCGGCCGATAGAAAGTCTGTTGAGGGCTCTAATAGTTGATTTTTAAATTGTCAGGAGGCCACCTATGACTATCAAGGGGACGCTGTAGTACTTGAAACCTTTATTTTCAGGTACAATTTTACCTACTACTTTTTCTCTAGAGTCTTGAGATATCCTCGTATATCTAAGTATATTCTTACTTAAGGGATCACAACTTTATCCTACGGACGGAATACTTACTCATACCTCTACATATTCGCGATGATAGACGAATTCGATGGTTATGAAAGTGTAGAGGTCCTCATCGCCTGTATTCGCCTGTCATGGTCTATCCAAATAATAGTTCGGCAAAGAGTTCGGCGAATGTGTAGAGTGGCCGTCAGATCTACAGACATTCCAAATACTTTTTGAGATTAAGACCCCTCGCAGACTGCAGACTTTCTATCGGCCGATAGTTGAGACGGAAAATACTTCGGCTTACTTCTCCATACTCATTACGAGCCGAAGTATGTTCCGTCTCAACTATCGGCCGATAGAAAGTCTGCAGTCTGCGAGGGGTCTTAAGGCACATTCAAATATCATTCATCATTTGTTGTGTATTTTTAGAAGCAGTTAAGATTCCACAAGATACAACCGACGTATTAGCACAGTATTAGGTTCACAGGTTCGTTTTCTTAGTTACATATTGTTATCAAAACTACTTATCCCAACATTACTGTCTTCCAACAAACTGCAGTCTTCAAACTCTGTTCTCTTCTCGTCTACTTTTCCAAAACTGTTTTTAAAAAGATCATTGTCACACACAAACTCACTGCGATCTTCCATCATACTGTCTTCAAACCCTTGTTCCCTATACCTCTTCTCATCATACTGATATCTTATCTGGAAATCTGGTGAGATAGTCTGTCCCTCATTCGCTGTCTCTTTCAAAATATCTTCAGTCTCTATCGGCACCGCGTTGATTTCATAACTGACTCTTGCTGTCTCATTCTTGACCTCGTATTTCAAGTCTCCTAGCTCGCGATTTTCGACCAACGGTTTGAGGTTCATAAGGTTGAAATTCGGAATGATGCGGCCATCCCAGTTTTGGTCTGGGACTTCCAGGTCAAGCTGGACTTCATCTATCTTCTTGAAAGTTCCAAGGTTGTATTGGAGAGGTATTGAGAAGGAGGGGAGTTCGACTTGATTGGGTCTGGTGGGTAGTGCAGCGATGTGGATGGCTGGAGCTTGGGCCTTATTTATGGTGTATTTGGATTGGTCCTGGTCGATCACCATTTGGTTAGAAGAAACTGAAAATAATTATGAGTTCATTAGAATATCAATCAGGTATACATAGCTGTTTAAGATCACTATCTTGCTTCCATGACCACTGTCTACTCCTATAGGAAAGAGGCGTTATTTTATACATGTATCATGCGTCATTAATTCAATTTAGTATTTGCATGACTGTACTGGCAGAGAACGGTAGAAGTACTACCAGATTGTTTCAATTTTTACAGGAGCGCGAATCTTCATCATGATTCAAGATTCCTTAAAAATGTCTAAGTGAAGGAAGAGATGAAACAGACAGAAAGGTGGTGAAGGTTACCAGGTATGGTGATGAAGTCCCTCATCTCCAGGGCAAGGGCAGATGGAGATCGCTCCGGAGACCGTGGCCTTCCAGGGTACTGGTCGCAGCCAGCTTTCTGCTGCTTCCTCCATTTAGCGCGGCGGTTTTGGAACCAGACCTGGAATGCAATGGTGTCTTCGGTATGATAGTTTATCGAGCCATGTATACTCTCGACTGTCGAGCCGATAATATGGATTTAGATTTTTTCGTTCCGTAAACTTTATATACCAGCAGAGGGGCCTTAAGGTGGCCTAAAAACTCCGCCACTAGAGTTGGCTACTAACTCATATGAACGTACTCTATCATCATCATCTCAGCCATCTAACGTCGACTGGTGAACATAGGCCTCCCCCTTGGATTTCCACAGCGAAGGATACCTACTCTACGCGGTGGTAGAAAAGATGCTTTTGGCAAAACTCAAATGTAATTTTACTCAATTCTTCAAGATTAAGTGGTTCTGTTACCTGAACCCTTGCTTCAGTCAGGTCTATCCTCATCGCCAGCTCTTCTCGGAAGAACACGTCAGGGTAGTGCGTCTTGTGGAATGCTGCTTCCAGCTGTTCCAGTTGCACGTTTGAGAAGGTGGTTCTGGAATTGCGTTCAAACTGCTGGGATCATTCGGAATAGTCTTAAATAGTAGTGAACCGTTTTATAGGAAAGAGGATCTGTTGTCTGATGAAATAAATATCAAACTTAAAGGAACCAGCTTCTAGCATCTGTATTTCCGCTGAGCTACGGCCATGTTGTTTTTAAGAAGAGAGTTAATAGGCTTCTTCTGGGTAGGCTCGCTCCATCGTAGACCTCACTCTTTCCTGTGTAAGTTTCGAGGTCAAGAGCCAACCCATTCATCATGAAAAAACATGTTTGGGATGATCTCAAGACAAAAAAAAAACTTCGGAAAGTCGGTGAAGTGACTACTCGATACAAAGTAGAAGTTTCTTACCTGTATCTTCGTTGCTTGCGTTTTGGAATGTCACTTTTTGAATCTGTAATATACAAAAAACAATTTTATAAGATATACCTGTAAGTTTGTTAAGATGTGAAGAATAGTACTAAGGATGAAAAACTATAGAACCTTGAACATCATGGACCTTGGTTTCTTTCGAAAAAGTGTGGTGAAAGTATATTAGGCGCACCTCAAATAGGCTCTTTTTGTGCACGTTTTTAATTGTTTGGGTTCCACGACATGCTGGTTTCCTCACGACGTTATCACCGACGTTTTTACCGTGTTCACAAGCACAACAAACAAACAACTTTGGACAGCCAAACTCATTGGAAAAAAATTGAGAATCATTTTTTTTATGGAAGAGGAAGCAAACGAGCAAGTTGCACACCTGATGGTAAGTGATTGCCACCGCCCACAGGCAACTGAGAGCATAAAGAGGCACTGCAGATGCGATGCCGGCCTTTGAGGTAGGTATTGGCTCTTTTTTACTCTCAAACACCAAAACTAACAGCTAATTACCTCGCTAGCTATTTAGTAGGTACTTATATTAGCAGATACATCCCTATGCTAGCTAGTACCTATACAAGCAAATACATTTTTGGAGAGAAAAACTCATTGGTAACTTACTAGACTTAGGCGAATACTCCTCATCATCTTCGTACTGATGCTCATGTTCTTCGGCCTCCACAGGGGTGTAGGCCTCGCCAGGTTCAGCGTCAGGTCGCTCGCATAGCACTGAGCCTGGCCCTAGACTGAAACCAATTGCATTTTCTGGTCAATGGTCACTAGGCATACACAAATGTTTTGTAAAGTTTCGTGAAGTTAAAATGCGCACCCGATGAGAGCTTTTAATGGAAATGGAAAACATCGAAAAAGTCAGCTTTTTGACAATCTGCTGAGGAGATTATTTAGTTAGATAATGAGCAAACCTACCTATTCCATCTCAAACAATGTCTCAGACCATGAGCGGATCCAGGATTTTTTTCTGGGGGGGGCACAAGAAACAAAAACTGTCAAAAATTTCACAATTTATTAATTTTTCGTAGTTATTAGGTACACAAAAATATCGTCTGGGGGGGGCACGTGCCTTCGTGCCCCCCCCCCCTGGATCCGCCTATGTCTCAGACACTACAGCATAAGGGGCATAAGGGCATAAGGGGCCTGGACTCTGTATAAATCTAGCGAAGATGAAAACATACCCATTGAAAAGATTAGGGATGTTGTAACAGAAACTGGTGGTGGGAGAGACGTCATCGTTCAGGATGGTTGCGGAGTCGAAACCTGATGCCCCTGCCACGCCCTCTCTCCCATCTAAAGATTCCTCCATCTGAAATTGTAAAATTGGCTGAGTTTGTGAGTACGGTAGACATTATTATTTTTTAGCTAGAGATAAATAATAACTTTATTGAGGAACCATTTACATACCTTAGCGATAGACTTAGGTGCTAGGTTTAGATAGGGATAGGTCCTGCAATCGGCGGTCTTATCGCTCGAGGCGATATCTTCCAGACAACCGTTTTTGTAAACTAAAACTAGGTAAGATGTAAAACGACAGACAACGGAGTTCCGCACTTTGGGTAATAACCAGCTCCTGAACTAGTTAAGAAACTGTATCTCAGGGGTCAGTTACCGCCCTCAGTGAACTTCACTTCGCAGATCCTTTGATTGGGGATGCAAATAGTGAATACGATTGAACCATGCCCACAATTAAAATTGATAGCATTCTCTAAGATAAGTATCATGCATCCGAGATTTTTTTGAAGTCTTTATGGTATGGTCAGCGACATTCTAACTTCCATCGGAACACATAGCATGATGAGAATGAAACTGTCTCGTCTCCAATTGTTCATGAACTATTGTCGATAACTGTACTGGTACCTACCATGCCTTTCTGTTCAATTATACTAGAACTAACTAACAATTTAGTTGCAGCATTGTCCAAACTCTCAAACAAGTCAAGTTAAATAAAAGCTTGTAATTACGAACTAAAACGGAGAGAAAACTCACACACGATCAAGTTACACGTAGTTCATTCACCTGTACCCTATTGGCCTAGTAGAGATCAATTTTCAATCTAAAGGTCGTGGATTCAAACCCAAAAGCTTACTTTCAAAACATTGTTGTTTCGTAAAGAATTTATTTCGATGCATCTCAAACATTGCACCCATAAAAAAAGTAAGTTCGTATGAGTCAGTGGCCAACTCTGGTGACGGAGTTTTTAGGCCGCCTTAAGGCCTCCGTCATGGCTTAACGACTTAAATAGCCGGGACCGACAATTTAACGTGGCCTCCGAAGCACGGAAGCGCTCAGATGAAAATGCTACTGGCGGTCACCCATCCACTTACAGACTGCTTCGAACGTTGCTTAACTTCGACGATCTATCAAGAACGACTAAGCAAGCACGACCACGAGCGCTGCACCCATGACCTTCACCGATCCGTGGTAATGCTCATAGAAAGAAATAGGTATGTTTAGTGTTCCCTAGTGAAGCGTGCGGTTCACATTATAAAAATAATATTTGGTTTCAAGTTGTGTATTGGACTTGTCTCAGACTCCTCAGACATTTTGAAAGGATGTTGCATAGTTCGGTACATAAAGATCCGAGCGTCTACTGCGCATTGTGATTACAGTCGTAATCTTGTTTCCATTTCAGAGATTATCTTCCACATACTTATATCCGCTATTTTGTAATTATAAAAAAAAATTAAACATGGTCTTGGTGTCTGTTACTGATCACATTTATGTAGTTAAAACTCAAAAAAAGAGAAAAAAATTATAACCTCAAAAGGAGACGAGACGAGTCAGACATGGATTTATGATAGCTACTGCGGTTTTACTGACTGGGGATGATACGAGAACATAGCTCGAATGAGAGTCTGTACGCGATTGTTGTCTATAGTACCTACTTATTTGTACAGTTTTCATAAAATTTTGTTCGGTTTTGGTTGACTACAATCCTCTTTGTGATAGTTATATAAAAAAAACCTCTGACCATGTCATTATCATTTTCTGCATCTGCTGCAACTGTCCTTAAATTGTACCTATTCGGTTTAGGTACCTAGGTACTATTCTCTTCCTGTTAGATTTCCTATGCTTATAATTTAAACCATTTAGCGTTGTAGGTGATTGACCGCGACAGTACTTCTCAGCTAAATTGAATTAAATGCCTATAATTTAGTTAAGTTTATTAAATTACCACTAAATGAGCAGCTATTTCGTCATTTTACAATCGACTGGTTCAGTATAAGGGGGTCTTAGAAGTTTTAATTTGTTTTTTTTTTTAATTATATTTTTATAAGAAAGTGAAGTTGATAATAATATTAAGTACTTACCTACTAACATAAATTTTCTTCATTATTAATTTAAAAATATATTGAAAAAATCATATTTTTAGGCAACAATTTTTTTTTTTTTTACGACATTGTGGGGGCGGTAGGAGAGCAGTGGATCCGGCTGGCACAAAACCGCCAGGAGTGGCGTGAAAGAGAAGAGGCCTATACCCAACAGTGGGTGTTACCGGCTGGATAGATAGATAGATAGAAGCCTTAGGTTTACAAAATGGAAGGCATGAATTTTGAAAATATGAAGCCTCTAAATAAAAAAAGGTAAAGGCTTTAAATTTCAAATTACTGGTACAACCTTAAAGTAACATTGTTAAAAATAAACTTGAAACCAAGTTTTGTGTGCGGTGCTGGGAACTCGTGCTACAAAAATAGATTTTGTGAAAAGTGACTGAAAAATGAAGAAAACTTGCCGACGAAATTGTGACTTTCAAGAGTGTGAGAAGTGGTGACTTAAAATTAGGTAGGGGGAAGTCCCCCAGTGACGGACACCTAAGGTTTTCAGACTTTAAAAAAAAAACAGCTTCGAGAAATGTATATTTATTTATTAATTAACTACGTCAACAAAGTTTAAAATCAAAATAAATTATCAAAAATGCAACCTCTGCATAAACATTAATTAAAACTTAAATCAAACTTTGGTAATCAAAACCGGAATCATTGGAAGTGGCTCCTAGTACCGGACGGATTCAATTTCAAGCCCCCAGCACCGGAGATCTTCAAAACATCATACATCGATCGCATATATAGGCTTCTGAACATTCAGGGATGTCTGCGCAAGCTTTGTGAGCCCACCCATGGCAGCTGGAGCACTGTATCCAGTCTTCGTCATGGTCTTCGAAACACACTACACAAGTAGTTTGTGCGTTAGATATTTCAGTTAATGGTTCCTAATTCTTTCCTTCATCTCCACTTTTTCCTTTGGTTTTTTTACCCTTTTCTTCTATCGCTGTTTTAAACTTATTTCCTATTTCTTTCTTTTTGTCTTTAGCATTCTTTTCATTCTCTTTGTCTTCAACAACCACTTTGTATGGCGACGAAGATAGGATTTCACTTCTTTCACATTTTCTCTTTCGAGCAGCTGATCGATTTTTAGCAGTATCTGGCAGTGGTGACAAATAATGAATAATCTGGACAACACTTGGATCAAAGCTTATCGATGGCTTGGGGCTCATTTCTCATTTCTTTCGACAAAACCTTGTCTATCGCACTTTTTAAACTTTTTTGTTCCCAATTTCCTTTTTTTTTTCTTCTCTTCCATTTCGATTTCTGTCCGTTCTTTTGTTCTCTAAAACAACGTACAACATCTATTATAAAAAGTATAATAACTTGAGAGAAAAAACAACTTATTTACTGTCCGGCGTTAAGGGACTACTTTCTGTCCGGTACCAGGGGACAGAGAATTCAAAAAATGACGGGTTTTATACCAAAACTTTTTTGAAACTCAATAAAAACTTTTATAAATTTCAATAATCTATGGATCACTAAGTATAAAAACAATTACTGTAAACACATAAACACAAAAACATAGCAGTAATACTCACTTAGATCTTAAGTGACGCAGTCCTTTCCCGCTAAAAGCACCAACAAACCTCTCCCACCGTGGCCTCGCGTGTCACTGGCAAACCGCGTGTCGCGGCGGGTATCGATACGCTCCCCCACGCCCTTTTCACCCGATTTTGAATCAAGCGCGTTGCGACCTACCGAGATAGTACGAGTGTCCGATGCTATGTGCCGTCCGGCGTTACGGGACTTCCCCCTAATAATATAAAGTTTGTGAGTATGTTTGTGTTTCAATCACGCCAAACCAGTGAACCGATTTGGAGGAAACTTATGTAGATAGTGACCTGGGATACCATACGTATAGTATAAGCTATTCAAAATGTTGGTACCACGCAAGCGAAACCGCGCGCAGAAGCTAGTTATAGAATAAATTTAAATAGGTAAGAACTTTTAAACCAAAATATTAAGTAAGTACCTACGATAGGTCTAATAAAATGAATTATTACGTAGAGGTAGAGTTTATTATCAAAGGAATACCTACTTAACAAAATAATTTAATATTTCTGGCACATTTCGTTTAGTAAAATCTCTCAAATTAAAACATCTCAATTAATTAATCAGTGATGTGATAATCAAATTATTATTAAATTAATTAAATTAACTTACCATACAGCCAGCTAGTTTCGTTGTATTTAATTTAATATAGAGGAGGCTCTACCTAGTGTCACGTGGTCGGCCGGACTGAAGCGGAGTGTGGGTGACGACTGTCTATACGCGGACAGTGGAAACTGTGGAGCTGGTATGTAACCGTAAAAAATTGTTTATATAACTGGTAGGTTACAATAACAACAAAACTTTACTATTTACATTTAGGTTACCTAAAAGAGATCGCATTCAGCGATAAGGTCGCCCATTATTACACATATAACAATAGTTTTTAGTTCGCATACTTTATCATTTATTAGTGTAGACTTATTAGTTTAAGTACAAGCCTCCGTGGTTTTAGAACTAATTTAATTTTTTTGTATGTAACATTTTTTATAGGTACCTACCTACTTAGGTAAGATAAATAAATAAAAAATATGTATTATTAGGTACTTTTGGTGTTGGTAAAATAAAGTTAATACCTAAGATTCTATTCTACATTCAACGATAGAATTAAAGATATTTAGGAACCTTACATAAGTACCTACATTACTAAGGGTAGGATGATCGCCAATCTGAAGATGGATCACGTAAAAGAAAGCTAGACCCCAAACCGTGTTTGTTGCCTTGGTTTTTGGTCGAGAAGAAACAGAATCACAATACCTAGCTCTATTCTAGTCATCCCAGTGCTCAATATATTAATATTATCAATTCTGTTATATTAATTTATGTGTCAATACCGACTCCACAGTTTCCCCACCTGCCTAGAAAACGTTCACTAGCTCACAACGAACTAAGCACAGCTTACTCCGCGAAGCCGGCAAAGTGTTCATACCTAGCATTGCGGTATTAGAAGCCGTGCAATCCGTTAGAGAAATAATACAGAAAAACACAACCTGTATATAGGGTCTTTCATTTTAAACTAACTATTATTTAGGAATTGGGTTTAACAAATAAAATAAAAAAAAATTATGTAATTTTTTTTTGTTTTGTTATGAAAATCTCGAGATAATCGACACTATCCTTTTAATTGATTGTTGCTTCTTGTTTATCTTAGTCCATTTGAGCGTGCGACGTGATGTTGCTGCGTTGCGATTGGTCAACGTCTGTTCTCCTTGAAGATGTTATGCAACATGTCGTAAAAAATCAATAAAAAACACTTTTTGAAAACTAAAATCGGCTTAAGAATTAAATTGATACGGTCTATTTACAACCCAAAAATGAAACCCTGTCAGTTTGTGTAGTTTAAAAAGTAACATCGCCCAATTGTGATGATTGTGGTGTGTTAGAAGATATTCAGCATATTTTACTAGAATGCATTAGAAATGCAGCTTATAGAGATACGTGTTTTGATCGAAATAGTTTTATACATATAGGTTATATAAATTCAATTCTTGTGAAAAAGTAGAGTTTTTAGTTAAGTTATTAGAGTTAGGTTTACATAAGTAGTTAAGTTTTAAGTTTCTTCTGATATTGTTCATAATCATTTTCTGTTGTATCAGGGTGATGTGGTCGCTAAGCGACAAAACCCATAAATAAATAAAAAAAAAACATGAAAGACCCTTTTGTTTTCAGTTCAATTCGTTAGCTTTATGGGATAGTGCTCGCACTGTCTCACCTTCTGGGCACGTGTAAATGGTAAAAAAGATTACACGCACAGAGTTATTTTTTACAATTAGGTAATCTTTGAATACAAAATTTGTGAGAATGTCTAACGAGTGAGTCTAAAGTCCTTTAAGTATTATTTAAATATGAATTACTAGCTGCGCCCCGCGGTTTCACCCGCGTAAGTCCCGTTCCCGCGGGAATATCGGGATAAAAAGTAGCCTATGTGTTAATCCAGGGTATCACCTATCTACATACCAAATTTCAACCAAATCGGTCCAGCCGTTTTTGCGTGAAAGAGTAACAAACATCCATACATCCATACATCCATACTTACAAACTTTCGCCTTTATAATATTTATAGGATAGGATTAAGTACTTCTAAATAGGTACCTATGTATTAGAATAGTCTATGAAACTAGTGTCACTAAACTACTGGGTAGGTACTCTAAACTATTGAATAAAATAAAACGACAATAAATCATCATGAATGTTAATTCATATTTAATAAATAAATACACTTTTCGTATTTTATTAAATTAAACTATTGTAAGTGACTTAGTTGTAGCAACTTTCAACAACATTATTAATATTATACAACATATTATGTGACGCGAATGCGCTTATTGCTTACGCTACTTTATATAACAATATATAATATAACTAAAGGGATATATATTAAAATTCTTCAATATACATATAGATAGGGAAATTAAAGTTAGTAAGATTATGTTACAGAAAAAAACCCTTTGCGACTTAAAGTAGGTAACTTAAATTACAAATAACACCGGTACATGAAATTACCAAAGTGATTTATTACTAAAAATTATTAAGAAGTTAAATATCAGAATGTTTAAAACAACCGGAAGATTGTTTTAATTATATTTAAGTAGTAATTTGAACACAAGAAAATATTACATCTTTGGCTTCAAGCGAAATTTACAAAAAGCATTTTTTTTTTCAAACCACACAAATTACATTATATTTAGAAACTTCAAAGATTTTTACTATTTATTTTAATCCATGACCTTCACAAAACTTAAAAATAAAATTATATTAAATATGAATGAATACCAGACCTTTTGACGTGACAACGTCTTATAATTCGATAGAGCCGGCTGCACGCACGAAAAAATGCGGCGTTTCCTCGCTCTGAGGCGTTCCATGTAAGGCTTGAAGTGCAAGCGAGAGCGCGGAACGAGCGACAAAGAAGCACAAACGTTGTCACGTTCAACTATCGTCAGTAAACCGACTTTACAGACAACCAATTTTTTTAATTTGACTTACTATATTGCAAATTATGGTAAACGTCCGTTTTATATCAATAGTTCTATTGAAATGTACCATCATCTCATGTTAGAGGATGTAAGACCATCAACGATTAAAAAAAAACAAATTTATTAAGTAAAAACAACCTAAGTACGAATAGCATCGATTTAGATACTGACAAAGTGGCACAATCAATTTCTAAAGTTTCTAAACATACAAAATCTATCACAAAATCAATCGTACACCTAACAAAATAAGGACGCATTTCGCTTGAAATACGCTTAAGAGGTTACATTCGAGTTTCATAGACAACATTTAGGTTATATTTTTTTACAATCGAAAAGTATTATTACGTCAATATACATAGGGTTCAAAATCCAACGACAAAACACTTTTATATCAATTCCTTTATCATGCATACAATAAGGACAATAGTACGTCAGCCACGAAAATATACGAAATATACATTAATTTCAAAATTGTATGACTGACTACACAAATTAGAGATTCAAACTAATTTTATAATAATGGACACAATATGGAAGGATAGACATATACATAATCAGAGCGAGAAAGCAATCTCGAATCTTAGTACAATTATCTTTTACTTTATCAAATAGTAATGACATATCAGTGTGGTGGGGCAATGCCTGACAAAGACGCAAGGGACACAAGTTCAATTCTTATCAGGACAGATCTACAAATTGATTTCTGGTTGGTACTCGTTTTAAATACTTATAAATGACCGTTGGATGTTGTTAATATTCACAATCCAACATGACAGAGCGAGAAACAATGATAAATCTCCACTCTTAACGCGTGATAGAGCGAGAAACAATAGGCGAAGACGTCATCGGTGAACGTATCATTCTTTCTCCCTCTAACCACGTATACATGGATTGTTATTAGAAACAACTGTATAACAGATGCTACATACGTAAGATTAGTTAAAATTTAATATTGACTAAAGTTGATAACATTTTAAAGCTCAAAGATAAGTAAGACAGATTTTTTAATCAGATATTGCTGTCTCTTTCCATCGTCATGAGAGAGACAATGACAAAAGCTTTGCAGTTGACAAGTAAATATGAAGTGCTCTGTCACGTTTTTATTTGGTTACATTCAAAAAATCCAAAACAGTTTGTTTAATAAGAGCTTAAAACAATTATCAACCATTCGTCTTTGCCATCCTATCAACTCATATTTTGTTTTATTAGTTGACAAGGTGTAAAAATCATCTCATCAGCTTTGGTTTTTTGTTCGGATCATACTAGGAAGATGTATATTAAAGCTAGAATAACCACACTGGTTCAACTTTGAGAAATTAAAAGTCTTATCAAAACTTTCGACTCCGACGGGACTCGAACTGGCGACGATCAGACAATCCTCCTAAAGCCGGAGTGCCTTCAACCGCTCGGCCACGGAACCCACTGACGTCGGATTCGAAATTTTTGATAAGCTCATATTTAAATTTTTGATAAGCTTATATCTTAATTAAATAATGTGTGGAAACACTTTAAGAATTACAAAATTCTAACAAAAAGCTTGTTTAATATCAACATCTCTACAATGAATCATAAGATTTATTTCCGCCTGATAATGTCCTGTCAAAAAATGCTTGTCAATTTAGCAATACATTAAAATTAAACTTGTTTCAATGTACTCAGAAATTATCAATTGCTATGATATGATTTTTTAAGCAAACAGTATGGTCCAACCAAAAGAACACAATAACTATGTACAATCAGTAATTGGTAACTTTAGTGAAACAATACAATTTTGAATCTTATTTCAAGGGAATAAAGAACACAAGTTCCATCGTCGGCGCTTACGTGCACAAAAAAGGTTTAGATTTTTCGATAGTTCCGAAAAATTCCGTAAGAATCATGATAAACCACATAAATTCATTATGGAAGAATTTTTTTACTTTGAAAGTCCAAAATTGTATAATTTCTGACAATAGTCTTGTAAATCAAAATGGAAATAGCACAAACTTTGGAAGAATTCACGTGAAAAAGATGATACATCTAGATCGTATTGCTGTCTCTTTTCATCTTCAGACATTTATATAGGAAAGAAAAGGACAATTGACTTACAGGGTGTAATTAAATCTCTCGAACATGATTGAAAAGTTGTAGCGTTTACAGTACCCAATGTCAATAATTGTAAATCAATAAAAATTTGTTTTTTTCTTTAAGTATTAAGTTTTCAGCCAGTTTTTAGACAAATCTATTATAGGCTTAAAAACACTACTAACTAAAGATTGTTAATTTTTGAGAAATAAATATTTAAAAAAAATTACATAGCTTAAGAGTATTTTTACACCCAGTAGATGTACCATCTTGAGTAGAAAATTAGGACGTTTGGACATAGTCTTTCAGAATATTAGGAGATTATTAACCTACTCAAAAACCTTATCAAACGTCTACATCTATTCAAATTCAACAATAGTGAATAAATTCGATATTTTTTTATAACTTTTATTAATATTAATATGTAATATACAGGGGGCAATTCTCTTTCACATTTTTATCGAAATTTACAAAAAAAAAAAACAAAAGGACGCCATCAAAATGAATGGCGTCCTTTTGTTTTTTGACTTTTGACTTTTGGACCCAGCCTTATGGCGTGAATGGCCTCAAGATGTCTTTAAAAATGTGAGTGGTTTTGCAACACCCTGTACGTAATGTATGTTAGTGTGCTGTAAATGTAAAATTATTGTGAAACTATTGCGTCAGCTAACACAAACGTATGTACAACTATTACTAAAGAAAACACGAATTAATTTTAACCAGATTCCGAAATTAAATTATTACTATTAAGAATATTATTTTAATACTTTTTGTTGGTAACGAGTAATAAACTATTTTTAAATGCATTATATTTTTAATAAATCTGAATTATTTAGAAAATGCTTTTTTATTTATTTATCTCATTCGTATTCCGTTTACTGATTCTTCCGGTGACTGATTCTATAATAGAATAAAGTTATATGAAAAGAACAGTTTCAGTCGAAAATGACATTTATCTATATTCAAATATGTTATAATTTATCTTGACCTCAAAGAATTCAAAGCGAAATAAGCTTTATCCACGTTCAAATAAGTCATAATCTACGATGAGAATAGACAATCAATAGATAAGTTTCAAAGCAAAATAAGCTTTATGAACGTCAGAATAAGTCATATTTTCCAAAGAATCAGTCATCCCAGACCGTAACATAAACAACATCCAAAATTGTGGACCCTCGTCAATTTCGATTCATACGACTAACCCCAGTGGTTTTCTTCCAAACCGTTTTTAGGGTACCGTACCCAAAGGGTAAAACGGGACCCCATTACTAAGACTCCGCTGTCTGTTTGTCACAAGGCTATATCTCATGAACCGTGATAGTTCGACAGTTGAAATTTTCACAGATGATGTATTTCTGTTGACGCTATAACAACAAATACTAAAACAGAATAAAATAAATATTTAAAGGGCTCCCATACAACAAAGTGATTTCTTTGCCGTTTTTATAGATAATACGGAACCCTTCGTGCGCGAGTCCGACTCGCACTTGGCCGATTTTTAATAAATACTTGAGATAATGCTGTGACACACTAAAAGGTTTATCGGATAATTTCTCAGCTTTTGTCCCATGCCAAAGAAAATATAACTTTATCAATATGGTAATAGAGTTCATTTTATAGTTCTTGAACATAGTCTTATTGAAAGAAACTATGGTCACTAATCTATGGAAACGTAACTCCAAAATTGTAAGTTTTTTATAGGTTTATCTTTATCCTCCAGCCTTATTTATTGTCTAGCTTGAAATCTATTCCCAATTATCATCCTAATTGAGCTCAACCAATCATATAACACGAAAATGACAATTTTCTTATTGTGTGATTGGTTGAGCTCAATCGGGATGATAACTGGGAATGTATTTCAAGTTAGACAATAAGACTGCAGCTTTCAAACCTTACCATACAATCTTTTAAACAAAGAAAAACATAGTTTTCTCTTAAGTGCCCATAATACGCCAACATTTTGTAAGCGGGACAGCGAGTGCGATTTGTTCGGCGTGTGAGGAGTACAGAGCTATGGATGCGCAGTGTTATTTACGCAGCAAAAACACATTTTAGCTAATTAGTACAAAAACAAAAAAAGATCAAAATTCGGAACAATGGGACCACGTAGTGTACTAAGCTGAGTTTAGATACGAAGTTTTACTAGTCTAGCTAAAGTATTTATTCAGTACTTTTGTTTTTAAGTAAAATTTAGAGGGAAGTTTGTGATTATTTTCTATCGAGAAAATATTTAGTAATCGTGTTTTCACTACAATGGAGCAACAGTTTATATCCTCAACTATAGTATATATTTTTTTCAATAATATTGGTTCAATACTTTTATAGATATGATCCAGAGTAGAAGCAGTTTTGAGGTAGTATGCGCCCTTAAACAATCATATGAAATAAATAATTGTAAAAGATGGCACTCGTTGACAATTTGGAGATGGTTAAACACATCAGGCTTTTTGTCAGATCTCTCAATTATGAATTCTATTCAATTGAATAATGCTTTCAATATGAACTATGCAATAATGTTCAATGTTTTGAGCAAATAACCCAAATGAATAATTTTACCAAAAAAAAACCTGATGTATCCAAGCTGCAAGAAGTTCAAAACGCATTCAAATACGAATCTATTTAGATAATTCAAATCGTTCCAGAACATGGAAACGTTTCAAAATTCGAATACAATTTTATTTATCAGTTTGAAGTAACACTCAAAGCCGTTCTAAATTCGAATTGGAATTAGATAGAGATGTAGATCAACCCTTAAGAATTTAGGGTTCAGTCGAAAACCGGTAGCAAGTTTTAGACCTCAGTACTTTTGCCAACGCCATGTTTAGTATCCGGAACCCCAGATGCGCTCAGTTTACGAATACGCGCGGGAAATATTCCAGTTATACTCCCAAAGAGACGACCTGAAAGAAATATATTATATTTTAAGTACAATGGTTGATTAACGAGTAAAAATGCTGGGTTTGGTAATGAGGGAAATGGAAATGGTTGAGATGATTATTGAAAAACCCCATTATTTAAAATTCCAATTATTAAACAAGATGGCGACACACAACAGGTCGCGGTATCGAACATTAAAAAATCGATTTATAATAGAATTTTTAACAATTGGGCTAGAAATGATTTTGTACTCTAAATATCAGGGAATAGAATTGAAAATTTTATAACGGGACTTAATCGCGTAGGTATAACATTAACGTCGAGGTAAATAAACAAATGTTATACCTACGCGATTAAGTCCCGTTATAAAATTTAAAATGTCTTCGAGTCGCGAAAGTTTAAAATGTGTAATAGAATTGAATGTTCAAGATTTAAAAAAATAGAATTATAGCTAATAGGTTAGTATGTAACTACAGATTATAATGGGATGCATTATGAAAAACTTGATCAGTTTATTGACAGTTGCTGCTATTCCGTACATGCACAAAGCTTTGAAAACTTAGTTAAAAACTTTAAGACCGATTTCCCAGCCACGGATATCAAAATATTATATTTAATTTCAATCAAAATTAATTTTTATTTATATTTTTTAAGCTTTTTTGTTTTAAATCCCTTTAATATTAGTTACCACACTAAATATTATAGTTTTAAAAAATTAAACTATCACTCGCGCAAGCGGATTTTCTGGCACAGCCTGCAGGATAACATTAACTGGCGCAGCCGGTCAAAAGCGTATGATCTAGGAGCATGCAAGTGAATGAACATAGAGGACCTGTCTAGGGGTATGGTTTACCAGGAGAGCGGTCGGGCTGCCTCGGCGAGGTTGCTAGAGCGGTGCGGCTGCCTTGTTGGAAAGAGACAGACATACCGCTGTCGAGAGAGCCGACAGAGCCGCGCCGTTGAAGGCGCTCGGCTGCCAACGCGACTGCGAAGGAAACAAAACATTGCATACAATGGTAGGCTGTTCTTGGTGAAGTGAGCGTTGTTTTATTTGTGATGATAATCTTGATATCATGATATCATAGAAACTTGATAACATAGGTAACTTTTAGGGTCGGTTCATATCTAACGGAATATGCGTCGCGTATTATCGGTCGCGTAACGCCAGAACTGACAAATGTATAGAAAAACACTCGACCGTTCACACTCAACCGGTGATACGTTAGTGCGTCGAGTGTGAACGGTCGAGTGTTTTTCTATACATTTGTCAGTTCTGGCGTTACGCGACCGATAATACGCGACGCATATTCCGTTAGGTATGAACCGACCCTTAGTGGTATTAACGACGTTTCTATAGATGACTTTATTATAGTAGAATAACTAGCTGGACTCCCGAGGTGTGATCCGCGGTCCCTCGGGTATTTTTTCGTGATAAAAAGTAACCTATGTCCTTCCCTGGAATACTAAACCTTTATCCATGCTTTTCAGGATAATCTTATCATTGGTTTGGACGTGAAAGGTAACAAACAGACAAACAGACAGAGTAACTTTTACATTTATAATCGGAGTATGAATGACAGAGTTGTGGAGCCGCGAATTCGAATCCCGGCCTTCATCAATCAATTCATCACCGTGAGGCAATCAGTTAGTATTCTTATAGGCGCCGATGGAATTTTGGACGTGCCTCCGACTATCCGCTTTAGACACTTAAAGCTACAAATCTGAGGTCTACCGTGCCTTCTCCAGGACTGCTGGCATCACTTAGAATAGTCTTAGTCAAAGTCAAAAAGCATTTATTCAGTAGGACCGCTGGGATCATTTAGAATAGACTTAAAACTAATTTTACTCCTGTTCTTTCGCGACCAATACCGTGAAGAATCAGGGCAATAAACAGGGTTTGGGGCCTAGTATTCTTTTAGGTGATCCGTTTTAAAAGATAAAATTCGTTTATTTGCCAGAACAAATAACATAGGTAAAACTAAAAAGTCAAGTTCCAGTGGAGAGCCAGTCAAACAAAATTGAGGCTTGTTAAATAAGTTTAAATGCTTAAAAAGTACAAGTCGTTGATTGTAATCCACTTGTTCCTTCGCGACCAATACCGTAGGGTAAGTCATCATCATCATTGGCCTGCCCTTATCCTGCTCATGCGGGGTCGACACAACATGTTCTCCTCTTCCACTCTCCCCTATCACTCGTCATCTCTGTATCAACTCCTTTCTTTTAATACCGTATATACCAATACCGTAGGGTAAGTGTTGTAGATAATTACCTGGATCATTGATATCAACCAGCGAATTGCTGAGCACGTTCCGTTTGATAATGCTGGTCGGTGGCGGGTTCTGGCCGAGCCTAGATGGCGCTGCGGGCGCCGGACAAGATGGCGGCGGTGGGACTACCACTCTGGAAATATAAAGATTAATTAACCTTTTTAAACATCGAAACACTTGTTACAACCACGCTGTAAAATATACAACAAATAATACCAAGTTGTTCTATCAGGCGGGTTGAAAAAAACATAGCCGAAGATTAAACCGTCTTTTGGAAATCGGTTACAATAAATAAATAATGCTGGACTTTTCACACAGCATCATCTAGCCCCAAACTAAGCAAAGCTTGTACTATGGGAACCAGATAACTGATATACTACTTATATACTTTTTGTTTGTAAATACATACTTATTATACATAGAAACACCCAGACCCGAGATAAATATTTGCAGATCATACAAACATTTATCCCGCGGCGGGGATCGAACTCGCAACCTTTTGCGTCACAAGCGGGCTTTCACCCACTGCGCCACAGAGGTCGTCGAACAAAATATGGCCTTATCGCTAAAATCAACCTCTTCCAGGCTAAAGCTTTAAAACCACCAGTTGCTCTACGAAGGTGGGTTGGTCTCAATTGTGTGTGCACGCTACGCACATTCAAGTTGTTTCTGTGTGCGTTGGAACGCTCCAATGAGCGCTCAGGATCGAAACAACCAACTCGCCTACGGTTTCTCGAACGCTTTTCAAATTGACAAACCGATTAAACTTGGAGTACTTGGTCCTCATTGGTCGAATGACACTGATTTGGCAGATTTGACCAATGATTAGTTAATTTTGCAGATGATTTGCGTTCGAGAAACCGGCCGTTAGTGTGACGGAATTATACAAATTTAGAGTAGAGACTCACCCATGAACATGCATAGCGTGATCCATACATTGCTGGTGATCGAGTTCAACATCTGCCACGCCGCTGTCTCTGTTCTCCATCACTGAAAGACAAACAGTTATTTCAAACATCACTTTGCTAACGTTCTGACCCTCGGTGAACGGTGACTCCTAGTAATATTATCAACAAATTCAAATTCATTTTATTTCAGATAATTAAATCCATATTATAACTTATTGCACTTCCGTGCTTCAGAGGGCACGTTAAATTATCGGTCCCGGCCTTCGATCAACAATATTATATTAAACTTACGATCATTCAAAAATCCATTACTAACCAAAATAACAGCCCGAGCTGTTATTTACCGAGGACAGTTCTATAATATTGTTGTCGGTGTGTATCTATAATATTGTTGATCGAAGCTCCCGGCTATAAAATCTAAGCCATGAGCATCCTAAAACTTCGACACTAAGAGTTTTTTTATTATTTTAATTAAATAGGTTAGCATTTGATGTTAAGCAGTAGTGAGGTCTAAGATGGAGCATGCTTACCTAGAAGGAACCTATTCACTCTTGATTTAAAGACCCATATCGTGTATTTTTCGAAAGTTGGTTAACTCATAAACCTGATCGCACACTAGTCCGCGCCGAAATCATATTTCTATACAAAAATGCTGATGACGTAAGAAAATGCGGCTCGCTTCTGACGTCAGCAGCATTTTCTCTATTGAATTGACCGTTCGGCTCGGCTGGACTGTGCGACCTTAAGACTCACTTTTTTTATATTTAGGACTTGTAACAAACTCACCATTTCTATTATTATTCTGCGTAGATCTGCCCTTGCCCCTGTTCAGCTCGCCTTCGATCCTCATAGCCTCCATCTCATCCATTTCCGCGACACTCTCGCGCAGATCTTCAGCGAACTTGCAGCGATCGTGTTCGTTGCGCGCGTTGAATGTGGCCAGACGACGTCCGTCTACGCGTCTGGATAGACGGATGCCGAAGGGGTAGTCTGAGGATAGATAAGATAAAAAATAATAATAATAATAATAATGCTGAACTTTTCACCCATCGTAGACCTCATTCTTGTCTATGTTAGTTTCGAGGTCAAGAGCCGACTCATTCATCATAAAAAAAAACACAGCATCATCTAACCCCAAGAGCGAGCTTGTGTTATGGGTACTATATGACTGATATACTACATAAACAGGGTGTCCCGTAATGAGTGGATAATCCTATAACTATAAAAAAGTAAGTAAGTTCGTATGAGTCAGTGGCCAACTCTAGCGACGGAGTTTTTAGGCCGCCTTAAGGCCTCCGTCATGGCTTAACGACTTAAATAGCCGGGACCGACAATTTAACGTGCCCTCCGAAGCACGGAAGTGCTCAGATGAAAATACCACTGGCGGTCACCCATCCACTTACAGACCGTTTCGAACGTTGCTTAACTTCGACGATCTATCAAGAACGACTAAGCAAGCACGACCACGAGCGCTTCAGCACGCTTTAACTATGGGTAGAGGGCATCATAACGAAATCAAAACTTGTACCTGGTAGTCTCACGGTTTTCGAGTTATCGGAAATTTTAGAAATTTTAAATTTTTCTACCCTAGATCATTCTTTTCGATGTTAGGATCACAAATGAAAGAATTTTCACTCATTCTCAATTCTATCATCATATAATTACAATGGGAACATCTCGAACCCTTTCAAATAAAATAAAATTGTAAAAATCAGTCCATAATTGAGATAAACCATTCGCCATTTGATCACCAGCTTGTGATATTCAAAAATAGACTTTATAATTACATTATTAGAGTAGATTAGAGTACAATCATACTCACGCGGCACGGAGAAGAGATTGACCAGCATGCCACATAGAGGGAAGGATTGACGGAAGGTGTAAGTTACTGATGACTTCTTCTTGCTGAATATCTTCGTGATTACCAGCAGGTCGTTGAAAAGGAACACCTGGAATAGAAAATACGTATAATATAACCGATATCGCCGAAAGGGGTTGTACCTCGACTTTTAATCCGAAGGTCGTGGGTTCGAATCCCGGCCGTGTATCAATGGATTTTGCGTTTCGTAAAATTTATATCCACTATAACACGAGCTCTTAACGGTGAAGGGAAACATCGTGAGGAAACCCGCAGCTTAGTCAGCTCCACACGTATTGACGTCTTTCCTGTGGGCCACTGATTAAGCTGAGAGGATGGTTTTGGTGCTAGGCCTATTCCATATCAAACAATGTCCCAGGCACTACAGCGTCCCGTTGAGTGTAGGCATAGGTTGCCTCCTGACGCTGTATAAATCATCTTCTAAAGATGTAAAGATGTAAGTGTTTCATACAAGTCCACAACACAAGTAATGCTCACCTCTCTTTGGTGTACACCCGGACGTTCCTTCTTATGTATATCAGGTATCTCGTAGAGACGGCAGTAGCAGACCAAGCGGCGGTGAGGCAACGCCAAGTGGGGCTTCTTGCCGACGATCGTTGCTTGGACTTTCATCACCTGAGAAGATTCATATTGGTTACAGAAAAACAATCAAAAGACCGACAAAAACACTAAAAAACCTATCAAATTTCGAGTTCAATAACGATGTATTTCTTCATTGTAGAGCTCGCATAGACTTAAAAATACTTATACTAGTCTTTTTCACGCCGGAACGTATGCGTGACACTTCGAGATGATGTCAAAGTCAGTCAGATAGTAATGTCCTACAGTTTAATCGAGACTAGCAAAATCGATTTTTATTTCACTACGATCAATTCATCCCAATCGATTTTATGGTTCATTCATAGATAACATTACTAAAACAACGATTATTTGTTTACTTATCGATTCATCGATTGTTTCGATTGTTTTTTTTGAAGAAAATGTTTATTGTTTATTTATTTAGATTTTATGGCTCGATTACGATAATTTATTAAATAATTAAACTTTTTTTTTATGTTTTATTGTTTCATGTATGTACTTGATTTTTTTGTTTCAAAATTGTTGTGAGCTACACAACGTGAAACGAAACAAGTTTAATGTGTCAGGTATAGGTTCCGGCGTGAAAAAGACTAAATTGTTTCAAAGCTGTGATTCGAACTTGGAAAATATGTATAGGTCGAAAGTCGATTGTTCATTTGCTATGCCAAAACTGTTATATAAGAATATGTTAAGCTATTCTGCACCTTATTACCTGAGTAACATGGTCGCTTCCCGGGCGGAACTCGCTCGACTTCACCCTATCGTATATCCCGGCCAACATATCTCTATCTATATCTCCACAGTCGTCGATACCGCGAAGGTTTCGTACGAAGTCGTCCAGCGACATCCGTGCTTCGGGCTTCAAGTTTGGCGTGTGGAGATCTGTGTTCAGCATTATTATGGCGAATGCTAGGACGAATATCTGTTAAAAATAAAGAAATGTTGTACAAAAATCATTATACCTTGTGCTAATCACAATTTTATATCGTGTGTTAATAAATAACAGGTTGAGAGAATAAACAAATATTTTTCAATAATCCCAGAACTCAATACCATAACAAATATTTCCTTTAATATTTTTCAATATCCCCAGAACTTAGAACCATAATATAGCACAGATGCGAAGTAGGCTCATCGCAACATGATTGATGAATCATGATTCAAAGAAAAACACACGTTCTCCCTTTGAAATAAGATCAAAATCGTCATAACACAGACGTGCATTAAACTATTCCCAAAAACCCAAAGCAAAATAAACCCTATACCCTATTGAAATAAAGTCTTACCGTGTCCTGAGTACGTAACCGCTGAACAAAGTCAGGGTTACATACACAATATCGTCGAGCGAAGGCTTCCACGAGTCTCTCAATCTTCTGCGCTTCACCGGGCAGACGGAAGTGGGCTTGGTATCTTCGTAGGGCTACGTCTACCGCCATTCCGGATAAGTCCAGCTCGTTCACGAAGCACCTGGAAAAAACACAAAAAACAAATAAATAAACAAATCAAAAGCTTAGCTCTGTCGATGAAATGATGATTCATTTACCTACATTTCTCTCAATGCATCTTTTACTTCTTTAAACGATAAGGGCCAGGTCAAAAGTACCCTAAACCGACGAGCATGTATGAAGAATGTAATGAGAGTGAATGAGGCGAAAGTTGTGTGTCAGGATCGTAGCGAGTGGAGATCCGTGGTTTCTGCTTACCCCTTTGGGAAAGAGGCGTGATTTTATGTATGTATGTATATTGTATGTATGTACGATAAGACAGCGACGTGCTTCTAAATAATGTTCCATCTTATTCCATCTCAAACAATGTCCCAGGCACTGCAGCGTCCCGTTATGTGTAGGCATAGGTTGCCTCCTGACACTGTATAAATCTTCCCACCAAAATCATTCCATGCAAAATTGATTGCCAAGACTCTACATTTCACTGTAAAAAAGTGTTCCGTCATCTCGTGGTCGACTCGGTGACTAGTTGAACA
Organism: Epirrhoe alternata; assembly: GCA_963565295.1. Classification (NCBI taxonomy): domain Eukaryota; kingdom Metazoa; phylum Arthropoda; class Insecta; order Lepidoptera; family Geometridae; genus Epirrhoe; species Epirrhoe alternata. Next base: position 4,915,071 of record OY751400.1, read on the forward strand.
TTCGTTTCATTGGATAGGAAAAAACAAAGACTCACACCAGAACAGTCATGTTGAAGGGATTTTGCAGGTTCCCAAGGTCCTCCCCAATCATCTGCTTACTCAGACCATTCCTGGTGATGACTTCTCGAAAGCAGCTTCCTAGACCACCAGCACTCTATTATCTAAGCCAAAAGAAGCCAGACCGACCTTTCTTCGAAGCGATCTGTATTTTGAACCGATATCTTCGGTCCGGATGCTGCTAGAAAGCTGAAATTTCCTGGATGTCTTTGTCAGACTATAATTGTTACTCACTCCAAAACAGCCATGTTGAATGGATTCTGCAGGTTCCCCAGATACTCTCCGATCATCTGCTTGCTCAGACCCTTCCTGGTGATGAGGAACCGGGCGACTCCTCGCGGTGAGTTCTCCAAGAAGCCACGAGCCATCAGGTAAGCGATACCACGCTCTGGTTTCTTGTTGAACAGGTTGAGCCCTACGCGGTATTGGCGCTTGCGAACTGTTTCTGACACCTGGAAATGGAAATAAGTGACATACAATTTTAGTAACTACTAAACTAAACAATCTAAATAGGTAAGGGGCATTTACACGATACGATTTTTCGTACAATTTGCTAAGCCCCGCCCAATGAGCGGGCCGACGAGCGTCGCGCTAACTATGACAAATTTTACACGTTTTAGCGTTTACACGTGAATAATTGCGCGATGCGATATCGTATGGGTTGAAATAGCATCGTGTAAATGCTCCTGTACTATTAAAAGTTGATCCTCCTCTCAAGACTAACCTTCTGTGGCGGGTGATGATCATGCTTAGGGCGGCAGCACACAGCCGGCGGTTCGTAGTACGGAGGCGCGTCCTGCCTCTTCCACACGGAGTAGCTGTCTCCAGGCGCAGGGTATAACGGCCCTGAAGCTGAGGAGGTTCTCTGGTGCTGCTGGAAGTGCTGTTCCTGGATCAGCACGTGCGGTTCCTGGAAGGTTTTGGGATTAGCCTGGAAAATGCTGATGTGTGAAAACTAGCCGAGAGAGATAGACGCTTAGGGATGCCCAGGGTTCTTTAAAAGGTTTGAGTTATGCCCTTAGGCTGCATATTGGGTTCCTATTCTTACCAAAAATCCGCGTTGGTCGCGTAGGACTAACTTTCGGTTAAACTTTAGACCCCTCGCAGACTACAGACTTTCTATCGCCCGATAGTTGAGACAGAATATACTTCGGCTCGAAATGAGTATGGAGAAGTATATCCCGTCTCAACTATCGGCCGATAGAAAGTCTGTAGTCTGCGAGGGGTCTTAATATGCATCAATACATTTTCGATTCAGAATCCAGATCATTTTAAAAATGCTTTTGCACGACCTCTAAACGGTAAAGGAAAAAATCACGAGGAAATGGTATTCTATTAAACGGAGTAGTAGGGCTTGCAATCTGTCACGTATGGAATGCTAAATTCAGCTAATGTTGGCCTATGGAATACTAACTTCTGCGAAATTTGATCATGTGTAAAAACATGTGGATAGATAGATAAAAGTTTTATTTGACACAACATTACACAGATACAAAATAAACATATAAATAAATAATGCTGGACTTTTCACACAGCATCATCTAGCCCCAAAGTAAGCAGAGCTTGTGTTATGGGTACTACATGACTGATATACTACTTATATACTTTTTGTTTGTAAATACATACATATTATACATAGAAAACACCCAGACCCGAGACAAATATCTGTAGATCATACAAACATTTGTCTCGCGGCGGGGATCAAACCCGCAACCTTCTGCGTCGCAAGCGGACCTTCGCCCACTGCGCTACAGAGGTCGTCCGGAAGGAAGCAGGTACAAAACAAATGAAACAGAACTAAATTAAACAAACGGTACGAAATATAAGATAAAATAAACCAACAATATTAATAATAAACACAAAGATTTAGGCGCAGAAGGTACCTAATCTAATAGGTACCTGGAAGTGCCTCTGATTACATAGTTCTTACCGGCGCCCTCGGTTGGTACGGCTGATGATAATGATGGCGGTGCTCCTGTGATGATGATGATGACGAAGACTGTACCGAGGACATTGACCCGCCGCGCACCGCGCCGCATTCCGCTCGGCGCAACGATACTGGACTTTCCGCACTGGGAATAAAGATGGAAATTGGAAAGATTAAAAACATCGTAAGGAAACCATAGTTCATCAAAATGGCAGCGCCTTTCATGTTCTCTCGCTTGCACATAGTGACGGCTCTAGTGGCACTAAATGGTGCAAGCGAGAGAACATTATAAGCGCCACCATTTTAGATTCGTTTCTGTCATACGAAATTGCAATGCATTAAAGATAAAGATAATTTATTTGCTGGAAACATTGTGTAGGTTACATTTGCATGCAAGATCAAAAGTTTTAGAAAGTTGTATAATAGTACATTACGATATTAGTGCGTAAAGATGGTTATAACATGCGAGGCGGAATTTCAGCCCGAGCCGCAGGCGAGGGCGTAATTGAGCCGAGCATGTTATAACCAATACGCACGTATATCGTACGACGTTTTTTAACACATTTGCGAGGAAACAGAAGAAAAAAACATTTAAATAAACTCAATCTGTGAATGCACACTGTTGCTTTCCCGCCATTTGAACAGACTGCCTACTGACTGGCGCCGCGCGGCGATTAGTTCTCCTTTGAATAGCAACAGCGCGCTGCTCACTAGCTGGAGGCACGACTCCAGCTCGGCGGCGATCAGTTCCATATTTGAAATGGCAAATAATGCTGTTATGGAATTTGTATGGACTATAACATAACTATTTGCTTTGATAACACACGCGTTTGTTATGACCCGCTTTACATATCTAAAACCGGTGGAATTACATCAGCTTTACGAGCAAGGGTGTTAAAAAGTAGTTTTAAAAAAATTACATTTTGAAAAATGGGAAAGTTGAAAAATTAAAGTAAAAGTTTATATTAACCACCATGTTCAATCTAAAAGACATCTTCAAAAACTTAAAAAAACTATGAATCCAAATGAGTATCTGCCGTGCCTTAGTGGCAGTTGTGATTCTGTTTTTTCTTCAATAGGAATTTGTGTCTTATTACATTGTACTAAGGTACATACTTGAGTGTGATGCTGCTGGTACGCTTCGGAACTTCGGGCGGCAATCGCCTGGCATTCGCAGCCTGTATAGCCGCTAATTGCTGCTGCTGTCTGGCTGTTGGTGATGAGAGTGGCTTCCCGCCTGATGATAGCAGGTTGCCGTAGATTGGACCTGGAAGACATCATAAATGAAATAAATAACTGATTTCGTAAACTTTTAGAAGAAAGAGAGAGAATAACTTACCAGTATTGCTTAGCAACTGGTGGTTGTGCAGAGATTCATTGTGCGACGAGGACGTCGATATATTGGTAACTGAGCCGCTCACTGAGCAATTGCATACCTGGAAACAAAATAATTACGTTTTAGAACAAAGATATATCTAGCTGCTGTTTTTTAATTGTTGTAGGTATTTTTTATATTGTTATAATTTATAATTAAGTTTTTGTTTATAATTGTAACACCGCCTCCTCTCTCGTTCTCTTCTATCCAGTCCATCCAAAGGTTGCCTGGAAGAGATCACTCTGAGTGATAAGGCCGCCCATTGTGCCACTGAATTTAGACTTAAGTTTTTTTTAATTTTGTAATTTATATTAAGGTGTGACAATAAAGAATTATCTGTCTATTACGTTTTACGTTGTACATTGAGAAATGAAAAGTTTTATTAAAATTTTCGATTCCGACGGGATTCGAACACGCGACGATCAGACGATCCTCCTAAAGCCGGAAAGCTTCAACCGCTCGGCCCACTGACGTCAGATTCGAAATTTTTGTCATGTTCATATTTATCGGTTAAACGCCATCAAAATGGACTTCAATGTTATAGGTTCTATGTAGTACCGAGTAGTACGTAAAAAAAAATTACGAACGTAGGAGAGTTTATTCCAAAGAAATCAAATTTATATGAGATATCGCTGAATATACTATGGCGAACTGAAATTTGAGTTAGCTGCAAACTAAGATCAATTTTCGTCGAACAACCATATCGCCGCCGCCGACTGGAACCGGTTTTGGTGGGAGTCGGCCGCTCACTGAGATAGTCGGCGCGCGTAACGCTGCAAACTGCGTACAGTGAGCGCAAAACTAGCAAACTGTGGACACTCCATTTCAAATATATGGAAGGGCGTAATATATCGATACGCCGCAAACTCAGTCGGCCGCTAACAGTTTGCCTACTGGGGACACAGCCTAAGCAACCACGAACCGAAATTGTTGTTGTTGATTTAGACATTAAATTATGTGTAGTTTAAGCATCATTACGGAAAAGAATGATTTTTTTTCTAAAAAAAAATACCGTCTGCCCCCACGCGGTGGCAGAAAATAACATGTATGGCTACACAGCAGAAAATAACATGTATGGGGCACATAAACGTTTGCACATAACAACTCACCCCATTTATTACATACTTCCTAGATCCGAATCTCCAAAGTCTAATTCGTTTCACTCTTCTCAAAACCGGCACATATTCGTGCATTTTTCAAATTCATTTACTTCTTAATTAATATTATCTCATTTGAGGATGTCATACCTCGACAACGTCACATGTTAGACTGATAAAATTGATAAGACACACTATGTACATTACAAAGCGTTTCATACAGCCTTTATTGTTTTACAGGTAAGGTATATTTTCTTCTGGCATGTTATTTTCAATAGATTCTATGGTATCATAATTAGTTGACTCGCATTCTTTGATATCAACGTTTTGATGCGGAAAAATCTTGATTTAAAAGATGTTGATAAGATTTTTCAATACAAATGATAAAATTTATCTTATTATCAAAAACAAAAGATCAATTCAATGTTTTCCTTTTAGGAAGTTACATACGCCGCTGAATACGTCATTTTGAGATATATACATGCCGGCTTACCATAGAACGTGACATAAAGTTATTCCATCGAATAAATCAAGAATAACCATACATTTTGACAGTTTACACTCCGGTATAAATTTATGTCACGTTCTATGGTAAGCCGGCTAGTCCTTCATTTAAACTACACAAACTGACAGGGCTTCATTTTTGGGTTGTAAATAGACGTTTGACCGTATCAATTTAATTCCTAAGCCGATTTTAGTTTTCACATAAAAAAAAAAATATATTATTTTTTTATGACATGTTGCATAACAATTTCAAGGAGAACAGACGTTGACCAATCGTAGCGCAGCAACATCACGTCGCACGCTCGAATGAACTAAGTTATACAAGAAGCAACAATCAATTAAAAGGATAGTCTTCATCGATAGGTATAGTCGACGTCAATCTACGATTTATCTTGGCAACAATAGTTAAATGAATTTTATTAGATACCCCACACCAACTACCTACAACTCCATACAGGGTGTAAAAAGACGTCTACCGAAGCCAAAAGGATTTTCCAAAAAAATCATTACAGAGAAAACAGCGTTGAAGAGTACTGTTAGATAAGTAACCGAAAATAACGTAAAATGACTAAGCTAAGTCAAAAAAATTTTACGTTTTTTTTCGCTAAATATGTTTAGAATCATGGTCTGATTGCAACCCCTCAGTTTTTTGTAGTTGTCTTTTTACACCCTGTATACTTTTAACGTCGATCTGCGGTATCACTTAGCGATTGTGACACATTGATATTGCTTTCAAAGTCAATCTGCGGCACGATAGCCTATTGCTAAATAGATAAGTTACCCCACACCGGCTACTAACTTGAAAGCTACATACGCCGCTGTCGACGTCGCGATGCGGTATCTCGTTCGCCATCATGTGGATCTGATGAGCGGATTGCTGTACCCGCGCCACCATCGCTTCTACCTCGTTGGATGTGTCCATTTGGAGGTGGTTGCTGGAAATGCAAGATTAATTAGGATTACAATAGCCAGATGGAGTGGAGACCGCGACTCGGCAAACGTAGTGTAGGACGGCCAGGTGGAGTGGCGATCTGCTCTGGCTGCTGGCAGAAGCTGGATGCCTAGAGCTGAGGACAGGGAAGGCCTATGTCCAGCAGTAGACTGCTATAGGCTGATGATGATGATGATGGCCAGATGGGTTAGTCTTGCCAACGACAAAGCCCTTTATGTGTTGGTGTAAGTAAACTACCATAATTCGTCAGATGGGTGACCGCCATCTAATCCTTCGAACTTTCCGACAGTTTATTTTGATATTGAATCCGACGGCATTCGACGACGAATTAAAATACACTGACTAACATGGCTTTAATATGCAGCATTATTGTCTATCTTGAAATCCATTCCCAGTTATCATCCCAATTGAGCTCAACCAATCACACAATACGAATATGACGTGTTTTGTCATTTTCGTGCTATGTGATTGGTTGGGCTCAATTGGAATGATAATTGGGAATGGATTTCAAGTAAGACAATAAGGCTGCATCAGCCATGGTCTGGAACCAAAAGACCAAATAGTACATACATACATAAAATCACGCCTCTTTCCCGCAGGGGTAGGCAGAGACCACGGATCTCCACTCGCTACGATCCTGACACACAACTTTCGCCTCATTCACTCTCATTACATTCTTCATACCAAATGGTAGACCTAATTTAAATAGCAAATCACAGCTTGAAATTGCAACTGAATACATAACCTATGAGTGCTTATTATGCCTATGAGGCCTTCCGTCACGAATGCTTTCAAAGATCTGTTGAAATCTGCAGAAAACGAGGATACTTCATGAAGAGTAGTTTCTGTAAGTAACTGCATTCACCTCATATCCATATCATGGCGTTCCCGAAGCGACATGGATCGCATCGGCCTGGTGAGAGCCAGCGCCTTTTCCACGCTGCCTGGACTCTTCTGGAGTATAGTGTTCGCGTAGATATCGTTTCCTGAAAACAGAACAGAACAAAGTCAAAGCTGGTATCCACTGGTATCACATAAAACAGTCTTAAAAATAGGCGATTCTACATACTCCTGTTCCTATAATAAATAATACCCTATGTTATTTCCTTAGTATAATCCATCTGCAACCCGTGGTGTTACCCGTGGCTTCAAGAGTGTTACCGGTTACCGGAGCCTAACCAATAAATAATAAGAGCTTATAAAAAATTTCGATTGTGACGATTAGGGTTCCGTGGCCGAGCGGTAATGCATTCTGGCTTTAGGTGGATTGTCTGATCGTTGCGGGTTCGAATCCCGTCAGAATCGAAAATTTTGATAAGATTTTTCATTTCTCAATTTAGGATAAGTTATTACCTACAGTAGAGCGAAGTCACCGGTACTTAGATTAATTAAAATAAAAAGTCTTAGAAACGCACTTCTAATCCTTTATCACACTTATTTCGAAAGAACTGACACGACTAGAAAACCTTTTGCATACCATTGACTAGTTGCCCATGCTCCGGGCCGTCCACCATCCTCCTCGCGGTGGAGTCTGCTGCCTTCGCCATCGCAGTGATGGCACTGAACTTCTTCAGGAGCTGGCGTCGTCTGAACGCCCTCTGTATCGTCACCGCGGCTCGTCTCGCGCGAAGTCCTCCGTATCTCCTCTCGAGGATCTCAACTTGCTTGTCGAGGAGGTCTTGGGACATCTCATAACGACTGGAATTTCATTTTTTAGAATGAGGCGATGAACTTTGTATGAATTAAGTGGTTTTCTGCATGAGTGTCTTGTGTGAGGTTGTTCAAAGCGTTTTTGGATGGTTTTGATTGTGCGAGGGTTATTTCCGTTTTGAAAATTTGAAGTGAAAAATTATGAAGTATTTTTCTTTATGAGTTTGCTTGGCTGATTTTGATAACAGCATGATATTCTAAAAACTACTGAAAGGAAATTCATGTCAAGATTACATCTCTAACAGAAATGTTTGGGTCATTCATTACAGATTTAAAAAGTCTAAAAGATATATTTTAGTTTTTTAGTATCAAATTAGTTCAGTACATGCTTTTAGTACTTATAAAAAAAACTCCGTAAGAATCAAGTCAAATCTGTGGATTAAAATTTATTATTTAGACCAGGGTCTACGTACTCATTTTAATCAACAATCAGCGAATGCATGATAGTGGCGCAAGTGGACCAAGGTCTTTTTAAATGATTTTCTCATGCGAACTTTTGAGTGAAGGTAGTATAGGACAGTTAGTGTTATCTAGTTCAAAGGGTTCACATGACAAGCCAGGTTTCGCCGACATACCCTCTAGTCAATTTTCCCCGTTTTTGGGGTAGTGATGGATCTTTTTGCCTTATCCCGGAGGTGCCTATGAGGGACACATCTGTGCCTCGCCTATGGAATTTTGTAAAATGTTATAAAGTGATGGATTTCACACAAAATATTACAAAGAAGCGCTTTTAGAGACACGACATTACCTTATTCAATATTATACTCATACATTATTTTCTGATACTTTGTTTAAAAAGCCAATCAAACACGAATAACAAGAATTTTGAATAAGTAATGTTATACCTCTGTCACTTTCACAGCGCATTTCACTTTGACTTATAAAAAAAAAACTCACACGTACTTTGAAATATTAAAACGAAATAAGCGAACAAGCATCTTCTGCCCGCTTTAGTTTCAGACTAAATGACCATTCAAATATTAAATATAAACATAGCTATACTATATTACCCAGATATAATAGAAACTATCCTTTAACTTTATCCTGTTAGTCACAACACCATTTGTGTAAAGTTCTACAGAAGCGGTGTACAAGTGCAGTGTGTAAGTAAACCGAAATAAAGTGACGTAGAGCGCAATATTTTGCTTGTTGGCACAGCAATAACCAGACCAGATAACTACCATCTGGTTCTGTTTAAAGAGAGCACAGGGGCAACTCCATAACCCCATTATATTTACTCCACAGATCGTAGCAACCAAGCCTGCTTAGAACAGGCTTCCATTACGGTTCCGGAAGAAACTTTAGCCTAAATTCAAATGTACAATTTACTCTATTCTATCATGGATTAGGGTGAACATGGTAAGCAGACTTAGCAGCTCCAAGTCCTTGTTCTGTAGCTACCAAGTGGATAAACTCTCACAAATACAATCTCCCTGGGCCTTTGACAACGTTTTTAAAATACAAAAGCCTCACCTCTCCACAGATCTGTTGTTGTGAACAGCCATGCCAAAGCCCTCTGGTGGCGCAGCGATGTAGAGCGGCGGCGCCGGCTCGGTCGCGGGGCAGAGGCCAGCGCCCGTCGACGCGTTCGATGCCGACGAGCATGACGAGTTGGAGTGGTTTAGTGCTGGAAAGAGATAGATGTATGTTGTAACCTAAGGTTGTAAAGCAAAAGGTAAATAGGATAGAAAAAGATTCACGTATGTTGTCAAAATCAGGAAGAAGAAGGTGCAAGTCAGATTTGCGGTGGTGTAAAAGTTATTTTAGACCGGATTTGGATGTTGTGGTGGGTCTTTGCCACGTCTTCACAATGAACCTTAAAAGCGAATTTTAAAGGAGCGAAATGCTGTATAAGCTTCCACAAAATTTCAACCATCGCGTCGACTATCCATTGGTTCAGATGGAAGAGCGGTTAGAGTTCCGCATAGGTACACCTATGCGGAACTCTAACCCGCTTTTTAACCTTTAGGGTAAGTGTAGAATAAGGACTACCAATATAAACTACCACTATACTAATAAGAATAAGGACCATTGGGTGCTGGTTTTTTATCAACTTACCAGGCAGAGGTCGATGCACAGACGTGACATATCTGTTCCCGTCCATATAACCCCGGTCAGGTTCTGCCGTATGCGCATGATGACTGTGGATGCCGTGCTGGTGGGTGTAGAAGCCGTCTGGCGGATGCAAGGGAACCCCCCCACCGCCTTCCTCTTCGTCGACCTTCTGGGAGAAACTGTGGACAAGAAAAGACGAGGTTAGTTTCGTTGTTCCGAAGACTTAAGTTTTGGAAGGACACTGGACCAAAAGATAAGTTTTGCGACATTTGCTAGTGTGGTCAATGTTTTTGGGAATACCTAAAATTTCTATACAAATCTTTAGAAGCTTGGGGTCAGATTATTGTTCAATGATAGGGGTTTCGTGCTACGCATCGTCGTGCACTGTCTCGTTGGTGAACTATGTACCTTTTTGTGATGTACTTAAGCGGCATATTATGTGCACACTGCGTGTGGATAACAGCTAGTCTACTACAAACCCTAACCTACAAAATCTCACAAGCGTTGATGTATGCACTAGTATGCACTATCCTAACCTACATATATACAAATGTAAAACACAAACTCATGTAAAACTCGTATAAAGTAGTTGGTAAGGTCACAGAAAACGAGCCCATCCAAAAGTTTCCAAGAACATTCCAAGTAAGTTTCAGATACCTTGTTTGCTTGACCCACATTTTCGAATCACGGAAAACTTATCTGGCGAGGTGTATTTCATACGCCTTATCTATTCCATCACATATTCCCATCTTTACTTATGAAAGTGTCTGTTTGAATGTTTGCTCAATCCAATGATAAAACTAGAACTATGTACGAATTTGTAGAGAGGAGAATCTATTGCGAGTTTATTAGTTACCCAATTGCATTGATGTAAATTGGAATGGTATGGAGAAAATTCATCCATATTGAGATTAAAAATAATGTAAAGCAGAGGTTGTGAAACAATCTATATGCCCCGTGGCACACTTGAGCATATTCATAAACCAAATCAATGTTTTTCTTTCTTTCTATAAGCATGCTGGCAGAAAAAATAATAGTGTTGAAAAACTAACACGCAATCCTTACGCTTATTTCCTTACTGAGAAAAGCGTAAGAAAAAACAAAGTATATTGTTTTTAATATTGCGACAAAACTGTATATCTCGATCAAACATTTGCTCAGCTCAGGATAACTGGGACACAAGAAGTTGGCAAACAGCCTGGTTTCTTGTTGCTATCCTTGTCTTTCCTACTTCAAAAGAGGAAATAGAACGTATCCCCCTTTACGGTTTAAAAGAGCAATTAAAATCGTAGCTTCATGAATACGGCACGTGTTACAGTTATTGCACCTAGAGTTATTATTATGTCTTCGTTTCTACATTGGATAAGAGAAGCTTTAAAAGTACGTGACCCCTTCTGCCTTCGTACTTCCTTGGAATTGTCACAGTAACAGGCTATCCCCCACCAGTAAATTGTCTTCTTTAATCTTTTAATGCGTCGAGCTGAGGACAGGGCGCAATGGCGCTCATTAGGGGAGGCCTATGTCCAGCAGTGGATTGCAATAGACTTATGATGATGATGATGAATCTTTTCCCTTTAATCTATTCTCATTATATTAGATAAAAAGTAATTTGTATGTATTTTCGCCTAGAAAAATAAGTAGGTAAGTACCGTCTCAACTATCGGCCGATAGAATGTCTGTAGTCTGCGAGGGGTCTTATTGTGATTCCAATGTCACAATCACAGATCACGGTCATATAATAACCGTCAGTTACACGTTTCCTTGACAATGACTGACCGAAGCACTCAACCGTACCGAGTACCAATCTCATACGGTTCTAAAAGCAATGGCGTGACGTGCAGGTAGCCATTACATTTGTACTGTGTTGATTAACTTACTCACTATATGTATGTAGCGCTTATGATATACGAGTAAATATGCTATTGATCGAATTCCTTTTACAAAATTTTCTGCCGATTTTTGAGGCAGCACACGAACGCATTTTCACTCACACTTATGCATAAAAACTGACAATACACCCTCATTTTAACGCACACTCTAGCAAATTTCGTATATAACGTACGTAATAATATAAGATTCATTCAGAATCATGTAAATTTTGGCAGAGGGGAAATTACAAGGTAAGGCGTATCCCGTCTAAATGACCTAAGGCTCGAACGCATATGAATTAAGTTTATATGGGTTCGCTCACTTTGGTGTTGGAGTTTTTGCCCAAAACGCGTTTAAATTGCTAGCTGCGCTCACTGTGTAACCCTCGGTACCTCAGGAATACCATATTTTTCCTAGTTTTTCTAACTTGTGTTCTGAAAGGAAATTAAGTTCACTTCAAAGAGGTTTCTTTCGGATAACAGCTAATTTATCATAATCAGTATGCCAGAACGAAAGTGGGTCCAAAGCATAATCGTGAATATTGAATTAGCACAGTTGTAGGCACATCCGCAATGTCACGATGGCGGAGAAAGTACGCGAATATATACAATTTAGTCTTTATCCACAGATATTTTGCAAAATTATGGTTCTAAACTCTAGAGCCGTGATTAGAAATCGGAACAAGAGGGAAAATAATGAGGAAACTCGATGTGATGTTGTTGTTTAGTGTTTTCTTTGTACAAACTAGACATCATAATGTCTTCCTGTCAATATGATTGCTCGTCGTTTGATTATTCTGACCTAGTATATTCTACCAGTTTTTGTTCTGACCGTAGAATAAAGATCCTTTGAAGATGACTAAGGGGGTAGACAGAGGCATGTCTTCAAAGGATCTGGAATATAAAAGATCTGAGAGAATATCTACCGCGCCTTGGGGATACAGTCGTGACCCTGTTTACGTAGAATTAAAATAAAATTTTCCAAAACGCGCAAAACTTATTCGAACTTGTTGAATAAAAGGATAAAATCATGTTAAAATTGATGCGCTATAGTTTAAAATACATTTTATTCTGCAAAACCACTCTAAAACTCCATTTAAATTTGAACGGATACTACACGAATTCCAGTATAGACATTTCATAAGCTAGCGAATAGAGCAACAAAAATTTGCATACATTGGCGAAAAATTCAGCAAAAATGTTATTCTCAGAGACTGTTATTTCGTATTTTATGCAGGTTTTATAGCCCACAATGCATTGTCATGTTACGACACTGAGTTTTGGTGAAAGTAGGATTGTATCATTGCATTATTGTACAAAATAAATGTGTTATTATGCACAGAACTCAACCTGTAGAACTTACAAAGCGAGACCGGTTGATCATTTGCTTGCCTATTTTCAAAGACTGATGAGTCAGTGTGAAATCATTATGCGCAAATGGCGCAGAAATTTCATATAGTTGGTACTACGATATGGAGAATATAATAATGATGAAATCAGTTTTAACGACGACATAAATAGAAAATCAAGCTAAGTGACTGTTAGTTAAAATAACAAGCTTTCTTAATATAAGTAACAACTAAAGTTCAGTTCAGACCGACAATCATACGGAACATGAAACAGATTCATCATCATCATCATCTCAGCCTGGTATCACCCACTCCTGGGGAAGAAACTCCTATAGGCCTCCCTTCTTTTGTGCCAGTCTCCTCTATCTTGCGCTTCTCGCGTTCAAACATTTCCTACGACCTTCACTATCCACCGTGCGTCGTCGACCCAACGTGCTCTCGGATGACCTCGATTCCGGTGGTCCGATTTTGGCTACCACTCGGTCAAAGTATTACTCCACCGGCCATCACCACGTCTAGCCAGATACATCTTGGTAAGACGGCGGATCTCAGTATTCCGGACTCTAATAAGAGAGTTATGCCGCGCATGGCTCGCTCCATGGCCCGTTGTGCCACTCGTATTCGGTGCACAGTCTCCTTGGTGAGCGTCCATGTCTCGGCACCGTAAGTCAAAACTGAGAGTACACACTGGTTATACAAACGGGTCTTCAGGCACTGTGGAATCTTTCTCGACCGGAAACAGAATTTGCAACAGATTATAAACCGAACAAAATGTTGCTTAGTAAAGGTACTTGTGTAAAGACATACAATATCAGTAACAACTAAAGTTTAGTTCAGACCGACAATAATAGTTTGAAGCGCAAAATTTCTACCTCTCAACTTTCAAGTTTCAGAACTCAGCATATCGAATCGTTTGCTAATGAAATGTTTTCAACTTAGCTCTGAAGGCGAGGAAAGTTTCCCGTTAAGTGCCAACACTAAAATACTAAGCAGAGCTTCGTGTATTCAAATTAATGCAGGTGCTTTGAACTATTTGGCTTTACACCCAGTTCCTTGTAGTAATTTGGAGAGTAGAGAGCCTGCAGATAAGCTTTAGTGAGTACATTCTGAGGTTAAGAGTGTGCAGGAGCCGCAATTTTGTAAGCGGAGCAGCGAGTGTGATTTGTTCGGCATGTGAGAAGTACAGAGCTATGGATACGCAACGTTATTTACGGCGCTAAAACACTTTTTAGCTAATTACAAGTAATCGAAACAACCAATCGAAAAATTAAAAGACACAACTAAAGAAATACTTGTAGGTTTCTTGACAAAACAGAAACCGGCTTCGCCCGCGAAGTACCAACATTTTGAATAGCCTATATGCTATTTCCTATCACTGTCTATGCCTATACCAAGTTTCATCCAAATCGGTTCACTGGTTTAGGCGTGATTGAAATACAAACATCCAAACATCTAAACAAACTAAGAAACTTTCAACTTTATTTGTGAGTGGGATATTAATTGGGTATTCACAGGCAACTTTTAAAGCACATGTTGAAATGCACGTTCGGGATTCGAACCCTTCGGACTTAAATCCCAGGCAATACTAGTACAAATTGTGGCCCAGATCGAAATAAACATTGCAAAGCCAAGGCAAGAGTTGCTGCAAGTTTTGCGGAGTTCTAAAAAAACTTTAAAATATATTGGCAAAGTTTCGTCACCCACATTTTATGCAAACTTGGGAACTAATAAACTTTGAGGAAGAGAAATATTGGCGTCTGCGACGGCGATGCAAAAGCGTATTAACGCTGAAGCATTTACTTAAAACTAGGTTAGTAGAATATCTTCCTTATTTCAAGTTATAAAGAGTTATACCGGTATACGTTAAGTTTTCCATTGACATCATTATGCAGTCAAATAAGTAATATACAACACAAAAATAATTTATTATGCAAACTTAAACAAGTATAATGCTCACTTATTACAACATCTTGACCATTATAATTTATACTTAGGGCCTCTGGAAACGAAACTCCTACTGGAAACAAAACAGGATCATCCGAATCCTTTGAAGATAGAGGGGTAGTAAGTGGTAAGTCCGAATAGTCGGCACATGCCCATATTTTACAGAAACTGGAATATCGTATTGCTGTTTGCAAATGCCGTTGTTACTGAAACTTTTGCGCTGGAAATGCTTAAAGCGCTTGAAAGCTGATGTTAACTGCAGCGTTTTCCACAAATTCGCAATCCAGGATTTGTGAAGCTGCACTTAAAAGTTTAACAATATACTTACCATAAAGTTTAAAACGAAAATTTTATAGAATACACTTTGTTTAAAAAGACATCTTTGGAGAAGAACGATTAGGAGAGCCGACCCCAAATAAAGATGGGAAAAGGCCTGAAGAAGAAGACACTTTGTTTGAATCAACTAGGCTAAGGTATTTCAAATTGTCGTCTCCCAGATCTGATCCAAGAATTTTGATATGTGACTGCTCAGGCATCTATGTTCATCGAAAATGTATCCGAGGTTGAAATCAAACCTACTAAGCCGAATGCATAACCACTAAGCTATGAGCTTTTTTAAAAGCTAAGCGTAAGAAGCCTACAAACGTAATAGAAGTCGTGATGCAATTCAAAGACAATATACAAGAACTCTTGAAAAAACAATCGATAAAATCTTACAGCTGAAGACACCACCGCAGCTTAAACACTTTCCACATTGTCTATGGCAACTACACAACACTGTCCTGTCATCAAAAAGGCAAAATACTGCGTCAAAGTTCAAGTTTTTGGTATACAGAGCCTATTAACTCTTCAGACTCTTGTATTGGACGGTAGCCAGAGAACTGATGCTTAGCGTTTGCCTACTCTATGAAATCCAACGAAATAGCAAACTCTTATTTGAAGCTTCGTTTATTCTTGTCAAAGTCAAAGTCAAGAACTAAAAGCAAGGGTAGAATGATAGGACCGCACTTTACTTACGTACTCCATCGGTGTTATTGACTCTAGCAGGAAACGCTGGCATAATGTGACATGTCTACTGTAAGAGTTCAGCTCTCGTCGGTGCAATGATGCAACTTCCTCCACCTCTCCCTTTCCAATGCGAATTCCTTTTCTTCTCTATACGACATGACAGCGATCTTCTCTTTTATCTGACTCATGAAATTGATTCTAGGCCTTCCTTTTCCTCGTCTTAATTCAGACAGTAGACATGGAGAAGAATTTGAATTAAGTTAAGAGGTGATATTACTTTTGCGTAAAGAAAGAGACAGCAGATACATCCCAAACATACACTCAAAGCTGTCAAAAGAGTTACAACAAGGAACGAAAAACGTCAGGAGTTTGAAAAAGTCTTGTACAAAAATCTCAAACCTCAGAAGCCATAGAGCATCAACATAAAGTAGAAGAGAATAACCGCAACTGTTTACTAGAACATGCCGCTTTCAGGCAACACCAGCTAGAATACACTTGAGAAACCGGCGAAATCACTTTGTTGCCCGCAATCCCAGCTCGGAGATATTTGCTTCGTGTAATAACCTACAATTTTTCGACAGAAACTAGGTCGGGTCTGCAACCATTCAGGCGTATTAATCAAGTCGGCAGCTGAATGGAGGCCACTAGGGTTGCTAGCCAACCCCTAAGTGGTTGGAATCTAGGAGTTTCCTCGAGATTTTTGCTGCAATTGTCCTTGATATTATGATGCTTGAGTTAGTTGTATCATGAAGTTTTTTTATGTCTTTTTGCCAGAAATTTCGGATGTCCCGTAACTACCCCGCCTCACACCTAATCGACTTCATCAACAGTAGTTTAATAAAAGGAAGAAATATCTCTAAAAGTCTAAAATTTTATATAAAAAAATAATAATTGTAACTTGAAAAACAATCACTAATAATTTAGTAACATTCCAAGAAAGAGTTCAGCGATGGAGATTCAATAAAGGTAAATGCCAAAAACATAAAAAATCGTAAGACTAGCAACCCTGCCCGTTTACCCCACAAACGACAATAGAGGGATGTTGCGCTCCATTTGATAAATAAACTGCATTCGTACTTATTACTCTTTTACTTTTCAACTTTGAAATATCTTCACTAATGATACCCTTTGTTCGGGGTAAGTTGTGGTGGATGGAGCACGGACAAAGGTTTAATTGCGATAAAAGTTTTGAATTTCGTTTTGTGTTGTAATCTGTTTTGAATAGTTTTATAGTGTTACTGAAAAGTTTAGTACGATGAGACATCTGTATAGTAAATACAGAAGACGAGTATTAGGAATTTGAGATTTGGAAAAATAAGTAAATGTTTTTTTTTATGAAATAAGTCAGCATTTGACCTCACTCTGCCCGATGTTAAGCAGTAGTGAGGTCTAAGATGGAGCATGCTTACCTAGAAGCCTTAACCTATTTACTCTTGATTTGAAGACCCTTATATTGTACTTTTCGGGAAATACAGAGCCTGGAAATGAGTTCCACAATTTGGCGGTGCGTATTAAAAATGTAGACTCATGTAATATGCCTTGTACGCGGTAAATTACGATTGAATGATGGAACTTCAGTAGAAAACCTCGTAAAAAATGCTCTGATTCAACTAGCAAGAAAACAAACCTGCTGGAACTAGTATAAAATTAAAACAATATTCTTTAAAGCCTTTTTACTTAAACTTGGTTTAAACTTGTCGCAAAATCATTAGCTAAATAGCGGATGATTACAATTTCAAAGTAATATTATGGAACTGGTTGTGAAGCCTTGAATGTTCTGCCATTGTTTGCAAACCAGCTCGTGTAGCCGAGATGAGAATATTCATATAAATACAATGGTTTTGCAAATTTTAGTTTTAGCGTTCAGTTTTGGACAGGCATGGGAACTATTGGTCAATAATGTGGAGAGCATTAGATAGATGATCTTAGTATTATTCGAGTGTAAATAAAAACGCGTTAAAAAACAAAATGCACACATGATCACGACTAATACCCAAGGCACTGTAGACATTTCGTAGATCGTCATGGAGATCAAGACCTTTTTTTTTTATTAAATAAGTCAGCATTTGCCCTCACTCTGCCTGATGTTAAGCAGTAGTGAGGTCTAAGATTTTTCAATTTAATAACCTTTTGAAATTGCTCATTGTATTTGTATGTAGTTTGGCTTTATTCTAGTGGTGATTCTTATAAAAAGTTAGAGTGAGTAGACCTAAGGTCCATTATAGTACAAAATCAAGACTTTATGTTGTATTGTAGCGTCAAATAAATCATCCATATGAAATGAAATTTATTTATTTTGCAACTTATTTTACAAAGTAGTTAGGTAGGTAGGTACAAATTGCACAGTGTAGGTTGTTGACTGAGAAGAAGGAGCAAGGTAGTACCAACAAGGTTGTAATAAGGCAAATGATAGGAAGCTACTTATTATGATGATAATCAACATCTCAGCCTTAGGCCTCACACTAGGATAACCTGTGTCGTGAGGTCTAGTTCCCAGATCTATCTATCTATCTTTATCTCGACTTTTACTTTTTATAAGCACCATAAAAGATTAATTCGTCTGACGTAAACGCATATCACTAGAAAATGCAGTTTCATTGCGTACAAACGATTGCGTGACAATGTCTACTCCGAATTCCCGATTTCCCTCAAGTGCCAATAATTTGGGCAGCAAAGAGGCAGCCACATGAAACTTTAAAACGTTACTATCTATTGGCTGTTGCCCAAGTTTGCAGCCCAAACCTTTCCTGTAATGGTATTACACCTAGAGTTAAGGTAACAGACAAACGTTTATTGGACAAACGAAATTGGTTGTCGTCCAGGGTAAATTTGGTACAGTTAATTAGTCGTAACCAACAGTTAATTAGGCGGCGATGGGCTTGCAACCTGTCACGTATGGAATACTAACTTCTGCAAGATGTGGGCATGTATCAAACATGTATTTGGACATACCTCTGACTACCCCTTAGACATCTTCAAAGGATCTGGAATACATAAAAGATCTGAGAGAATGTCCACGCCTTGGGGATACAGTCGTGACCCTGTTTACGTTTACGTTTTAATAATTAGTCGTAGCTATGTTAATTCCACATTTTCTCTTAAGGCTCAATGCACATTGAATTGGTATCGACGCGACGTAACAAGACATATAAACCTTATGAACAATGTCACAAGGTATAGAATGAACGAGATGTCGCGCCGGCTCGAGCAGTCTCGCGCGATCGCGCGTCGTACATTCTATCAAGCGTTTCTATATCTTGTTACATTGTTCATAAGGTTTATAATGTCTTATACGTCGTTTTTGCCAATTCAATGTGCATTGAGCCTTATTAGAATTACATTAAAACTAATTAGCAAGAATCACGGAAATGTGACAACACTAGGCAGGTAATTCCAGATACCTAAATATCACATAAATTAAATGAAAGAAACAATATTTGTCCGTTTGCTGAATAGACAAGAGCTCAGTCTTTTACAGGTGATGAAACCAGATGAATTTTTAGCCTTACGCATGAGAGGAACAAACGCACAAGAGAAAGGGTGTGGAAAGCAGGGTTGGTGTACTTACGATACGTGTACAGTTAGCGTCACCAATTGGTAGCCCCCCTAGTAAAGCGGTTTATACGACTGTGGTGTTACCAGTTGGTGACGCTGACCGTACGTTGAACAACGCTTGTTAAAAAGCCCTAGTAACTAAGTTATAAGTATACATCAATACAAACTTTTTTAATCACTTACAAGCCTACAAGCTAACAAACCGTCCAATCCATGGATACAGCGATTTTAATCTGAACTAACACACAAGCCTGATACTATTGAAGTGAAAACGAGGCCAAACATAATAGTGTGAAAGATAGGATTAAAGCACGTACTTTGAAAGCAGTTTTTACTTTTTCTCATATAATTTTACAAAGTAATAAAGTTGACCGACCGAATTAAAAATGACACAATTCGCACTCAAACGCAAGTCGCCGGCGTAGCTCAAAAAGCCGGGAGACTAAAGTGGTACTGGGCAGGGCACGTCTGCCGCATGCCGGACGAACAGTGGGCCAAAATACCACTGAGTGGAGCCCTGAGACAGACCATGCAAACGATGGCGCGACGAGCTGGACACCTTCAGCGACTATCAGTGGCAGGCAATGGCGTTAGACCGAAAAGCTTGGAAAACTCGAGGAGAGGCCTTTGCCCAGCAGTGGGACAGTGCGGGCTAGACACAACACAACACACAATAATTCACTTCTTTCGAGTAACATTTCGTTTAGGTTAGTGGTCAACTGACCACCCCCTTAGACAACTTCAAAGGATCTGGAATACATAAAATCTGAGCGAATATCCTCCGCACCTGAGGGATACAGTCGTGATCCTGTTTACGTTTTAGTGAATAACAGGCTCCTGGACGTCCTAAGGTTTTCTGGGTAGATGATAATGATCATGGCGGGCCGTAGATTTGTATTATAAGACACTGTATTGCAGTTGAGGGTAATTATTACCATAATATTGTTTTACAATAGTTTGATCAAACTCCTGATGTTTTAAAAGGCTTTTGATAACAAATTCGGCTGTTTGTTTCCTAAGACAATATTCATGAGACTTTCTCCATTTAGCTGCAATTTGTTAGTAGATAATTTAGACAAGCATAGCTAGAGCAAAATGTAAGCAACACTATAATTATACAATTATCAAAATGTTATGCAAATAGCATCTAAAGTAGAGACAATACAAAGTATATTTGTTATGAAAAATGTGTGCCTTTTCATCTATTGTTATGATAAAACGGTTCACACAACATATCAACTGCAGAACCCTCTGAGGTGTAAACGAGATCTCATTAAGATGATTATAAAATGTAAGTTCTTATGAGCTACGACTAGTTTTGTTTAAGTTTTTTTTGACCATCTAATGAATTAAAAAAAAAAACTAAGGCCATTACTAAAAGATTCATACAATCTATGCCTACACTCAACAGTGCCTGGGAAATTGAGACGGAATAGGCTTGACCAGAAACTATACCACCCTTTCAGTTTAATCAGCCTTGGTATAAAAACTTTACAAAACCTTTAGAGAACTGAAACTAGGAAGCAGAGAGTCTAATCTAAGTTCCAGAAGCAAGGTGCAACAGTAATAACTAGTTATGAGTTCAGCTTCTTGTACTTCTTGTACTTGTACAAGGGGATGAAAACTGTGATATCATTTCCATAAGTTTCCCTTCGGCTTTAATTAAAGTTAGCAAAAGGTGCTCAGTTATATTTTCTCTGATTTATTATGGTAATATAAACTTTTTAATTGGTAACCAGTGCGCTCCATTTTTTCCGAGCAATAAAATATTTTCATGATGTTATTTTATTAATAAATGAACAAAAATCTGTTCGAGCATTTACTCGTACCAACGGAATAATTAAATCGAAACATTATAGTCGATCGCAGTGTGAGCATCGATTAATACTGTTCGTTTTTACAAAATTTCAATGAATATTCGGATATTTCTTATTGCCACAGTGATGGTATAAACTGATGAAGATTTTTCAGATGAATCGAAGGTTTCTATTCTATCGAAACTTAAACCCGTGTGTTTTTTTCCTCCCCACTTACCCGTGATCAGATTTCTGACAGAACCAAGACCTGGTCAGCTTGGCGGCCTCGAGGAGTACTCCACCGAGCTCCCCGATCCTCATGCCCGAGCACGAACAGCATCCATCACCCTCCCCTTCGCCCACTAGCACTAGGCGTGACTCGGACTTAGCCACTTTGGAAGGCACTTCATTCACACTTGGTAGAGATTTAAGATTTTTCGGTTCCAGAGTTTTCAATTTCATCCACACTTGGAGCGATATTTGAGTTTTAGGATCCACACTTTTCAATTTCCCACTAGGTTATTCAGTTTTACTTGCGTTTTTGAATATTTGTTGGATTACTTCACTTTTGATCGTCACTATACGTCAAACACAATTTCGTATAGATTGACTTCACTTTCGTTTTATATTCACTTTCAATAACTGTTTTTTCTTCTATATCATTAATATCGTCCGTTAGTTGTATTGACTCGGCCGGTGGATCTAATAAAAACAACAATACGGCGATAAAAAATGCAATTAGTTCACTCGACACGACCGGGCAATAACTTGGTATTGCAAACGATAACTTGCGGTTAACGAGATCCGATAAATGAGACCATTAGTGGAGAGTATATGCATACTTTATAACGCGACTAGCAAGTCTGACAAAAATGATGATACCAAACAAAGAAAATACTAAACTAAAATTAGAAACGTCGCCACTATGGTAAGAACAGTCTGAATAAAACACTAAAAAGGCAATAAAACTATTGAAGAGAAAAATTTACTGCCTCATCAATTATCAAAACTAAAATTGACCAATAAAACCGAAATAAAAATTGTGACGAGGGAAACGACAGCACAGCGTGTATAAATAAAGTTACATGACACACTAAACACCATTGATAAAAATAAACTCCTGATAAGAGATTAATCTAGAATTTGTGACAAGATGAGCCGTACAGATAATAAATCCAAACAAGATATAGATAGCGGAGATAATGTAACTGGATCATTAGACACAATGAGAACGCCAGACGTAAAAGAGAGATCACTCATACTGGCAATTCATCGGCATGATATACTGACCAACTTGTACAGAATATTTGCAACGCTTCAATAGCAATAACATATGATGAACAAATATAGTACGAAACCGAAATAACAATAAACTAAGTATACAGAATATTGATATAAAAAAGCAGATCTGTAAGCAATCTACAATTCATTCTTTGGTAATTTATATCGCATTACAATCATTAAACGAAGCAAGAGAATCAAGTATTTAAATTAGCCAATGTATATTCAATCGTAATTTCGTAACAAGCTTGAAAATGTAAGACCCTTAAAACAAGTTTTATCCGGAGGTATCGTAAATAAAACCACCAATATACCCTACGGGATTACTTGAGGGTTTTCAGAGGTACAAAATTAGCCGGAAATCTGCCCTCGCTCTTTTAACTAAATATGTTAACTCGAAGGTATTTTAAACGGATAATTTCATATACGAGTTTCTTTAGTTAATATTGAATAAAAATATATAAGGCTTAGATAAATAGTATTTTTTAAAAGCAGAAACACAACAATATTTCAACGATAAATCTAATGCTTTTATTTCTACGGATTTCCCGAAATACACAAACTTTAAGGAAGCCGAAACTACTACTAACATTGAAAGTAAAATCGAATAAGTCAATCTGCTCGTGAATATTATATGACATAATGTTATGGATATTGAGTTTTAGGATACCAACATAAAACAATGTGACCCTGACAATAATTTCGGAGTTTTTTCACGTTTCAGAAATTATATAACCGAAAAGATATATTATTTTCGCGAGAGTTCGACGCTCTTTTCTATTAAATTACACACGAATGCTCGTAGAAAATTGTGTTTGTTCGACATTTGTGTCATAAAAAAGAGATGGAATTTTTAGATAGGACAAATTCATCTATAGATACAAGTTTATCGGTTGGGAAACAAGATGATACGTAACTGAGAAAGTTTTGTATTGGCAAGCTACAAAATCTAATAGATCATTATAATCGTTTACCTCAGGGAACTCTAAACGACAACTTCATAAAAATTCGATTTTAATTGAAAAAGCATGATCCAAGAGCTGGCGTGTATTTGGATTTATAAGCATTGTCATTACAGTTGATAATTCGGTAAATTAAGGTTCGGTAATCGTAGTTCTGACGGTCGTTAGATGGCTCAATTTATTGCATACCGGATGTCCGTCGCGGTGTTACGCGGTCCCTCGGGAAAACTTCACATTCCCGGGATAAAATATAGCCTATGTTCATCAGGGATAATGCAGGATTCGAAAGGTGAAATAATTTTTCATCGGTCCAGTAGTTTCGGAGCCTATTCAATTCAAACAAACAAAACATTCCTCTTTATAATATCAGTGTATATAACAGTAGGTATATGTTATATATGCAACAGTGTATGCCTATTATATAGTTTCATCAAATTATTGAAGACAACTATCATGGAACATCGATTTAATCATATTACATAATCTCTTTTGGTATAGCTAATGTGTGTCACAAATATGTGGCACGAAAAACATTAATAAATAAATCGTTCTCTCAGCTATATTTTTCGGATGCGGGTGAATGGCGTGAAACATAACCTACATTTATGCTTACATATATCACACCACGAGGAAACGTTTGAATTGTTTGTTTACAAAGTTTTGTACGAACGTAAAAGATCCGTGCAAATCTTTTAATTTACGATAACCTCTTCTAAGTATTTTTGTCTTTTCACAGCGAAGACATTAAGAATAGGAAATCAAAAGGAAAAGCAATTCTTCAAATATAATGTGACAGAAGCATAAAACGCGGCCAAGCAAACCATTGGCGGCGATAAAACCAATCGAACACTTAAAAGCCGAGTTGTTTATGGGGTAAATTACGTCCAGTTGTTGTCGATATAAATTGCACTTTATTGTTGAAGCCGTAAAAACGAAATTGGTTTAAAGAATCTCGAAGACACTAGAATAGGATTTACATTGTTTAGCGTAAATCAAATTCCTTAAATGATTGCCTTCCTTGTACTTGAACAAGAAACGGAACTGATAACGAATCTCGATGGTTACAAATAAAATGGCATTTGTGTATTTTGGCAAGGATTATTGCTGAGGAAAACAGGACTGACAGGAAGACAATGAAATAGCTTCGAACCAAATGGATTGGGAAAAAAGAAAACGTTTTAGTTAGACGACAATCTGATGATTGCAAATAAAATGAAACGGTTCAATTAGACAGAAGTGATGAAATCACAGACAGTCGACACAAACAATTGATTGAGTTAGGACAATTACATTTGAAGCAAAAAGCTTCAGCGATTGAATGTTTTGATTAAGAGTGAATGGAGTCATTATGATGTACATGTGTTAGATGTCTGTATTTAATAGCTTTACTGATGTAATATAAAACACTGGTTTAAGTAAACTGTTGTTCATTGACAAACCAACTCGGTTTTCTATAACTTAGGAATGTTTAAAAGTATGGTCGTTACCTACTGAGTGGGCTCTGAGGTGTAGTCAAGTCAAGATACTGTATCATTACAATGAATTCAATGAGACGGTTACCATTTTGAATTTAATACAGAAACTCAATATATTATGACCCTTTTTTCAACAGATTTGTTTAAGTGCCTAAATTAAAAAAATATTGCGATTTTATCTGAGGAACTTAAAGTTGTTCCAAATATTGAAAGTGCGAGTGAAACGAGGAAGCATCGCAAGGTCGGCAAGCGGCAACGTTGGTATTATGTCAACCAGCTGGTTGCCGATGAGATTGTTTTATTGTCTCGAACAACCTGTTTCGATCTCGATAGCTGATTGTGGGAAAGTCAGGGTTGCTCGACTATCGAATAACAGACAAGTAAGTAGTAGCATGAAACATTTTTGAACATGCGAATGGTGACTTCTGTGAAGACATGC
This sequence comes from Epirrhoe alternata, assembly GCA_963565295.1. NCBI lineage: Eukaryota > Metazoa > Arthropoda > Insecta > Lepidoptera > Geometridae > Epirrhoe > Epirrhoe alternata. The sequence goes on from OY751400.1 coordinate 4,940,425, forward strand.
AAATTGCCATTGAAAGTGTATAATACGATAATCTTACAATAAATAAGAAAATAAAACGGCACATTCATAACGTGAGTAAAAATTGTCTCAGAATAAAAAAACATAAAACGCTATGTTTTAATAGATAGGTATTTGTTTATAATTTAAATTAAATGATTTCGACCGAAATCTTATAAACAAACTGATAGTCAGTGCAATAAATTAACTCAAGTTAAACAATACCTAAGACGATTTGGTATGCGTCGCGGACAGCCTGGATGAGATTAGCACGAGACCGTAAAAAGTGGCATAAAGAAAGAGAGACCCTATACCCAGCAGTGGACTAAGTCAGGTTGTGGACGATGAAACAATACCTAATGAAAGAGGCAACAAATGCGAAACGTTGGCTAGAGTTGAAAAAAAAAAGAAAATGTATTGACTGCAAATCTAAGGAATTGTTGAAAAATGTATTGAGACTGACCGTATGCTAGCATCTAGACAAAACTAAAAGACAAGCTAAAGAACTTAAGTTAGAAAGTACCGATAGTATTGAGAGGAGAAACTTTCAAACCATTATTGAGATTCAATCTGCAACTTGAAACACTTTAAATGCTGATTCCTTGTACGAAACTGTTATTATCGAGAAAGCTAGATACACATATTTGTAAGGTTGAACGTTGGGTAGTTTCTTCAAAAGTGTGCAGAGTAATTTGTCCACACTCAATTACTCGCGACAACTAAGCACAGGTAAACTAAGAGGTTAAGGCATACAAGGTTTGCTATCGGCCTTGGTAACCAATGAAGGCTTTGCTGGCTAAGATATTGGCGATTAGCGGATTTAAAAAAAAAGTCAAAAAGCAGAGAGGAAAGAGAGTCCGCTTGTAAACATGGTTGTTGTACTGTATTGAAACATGGATAATTTTATGATAGTTGATAATATTCGATTTTAAATGTGTGTTTAATTTGGGTCAATGATATTATATAAAAAAATTAAACAAATCATTAATGAAATAACGTTAGTAAAATATTAAATCCTTAATTAAATAACAAAACAATTCACATATGAAAGAATAAAATCAAAAATAATGATGAAATGAATATGAAATGATATAAATAATATAGTAAACATGTAGGACATAATTTAATTAGAAGATATGAATACAATGATAAGAAAAGATAAAGAAGGAACCTTAAACGCTTTCAGTCTGCAACTCAAACAAATCAAAACTAAACGTAATCAAACCGATACTGGCCACAGTGGAGACATCGCCGCCTAACACAATCCGCTGTAAGCCGATAACCAACTTAATTCTATGCGCAATAAAATTTAAAATCCAACAAACGTTACAGGAGCAAGTGGAAACGCGTCCAATTGAATTTGAACTTTATGATGCCAGATATAAAAAACATATTGGAATGGAAAATAAAATAAATATTCATTGGATATGATGTTGGATTGTAATGAATGGTCTCGGATTCGAGCGATCATAACAAGCTTTCGAAAACCATCTGTTTACAGATTTAGTATTTTGAAAACATTTTGATTAAATTAATGATGACATCTGAGATAAATTGTTACAATTCAAAATCCTATAAATATTATAAAGGCGAAAGTTTGTAAGTATGGATGTATGGATGTATGGATGTTTGTTACTCTTTCACGCAAAAACGGCTGGACCGATTTGGTTGAAATTTGGTATGTAGATAGGTGATACCCTGGATTAACACATAGGCTACTTTTTATCCCGATATTCCCGCGGGAACGGGACTTACGCGGGTGAAACCGCGGGGCGCAGCTAGTAAAAAATAAATGATCAAATCACCATTATTTGAACTTTCGAGGCAAATTCTAAAAGCATTAGTTGCATTAACCCAAATACACAAAACAAAGGAGAAACTGATATAGATCAAAATCAACCCCATTATCTTGGCGATCTAATATCAAATATCGTATAATCGGAGTGCATGCAATTTGATACTTTGAGGTAAACAAATTAAGGTATAACATTACCTGTGCGAGTGAGCGCTGTTTGCACAGACGTGGCCGGCCCGTCTTGTCTGAATTGTAATAAGCAACAATGAGATAAGTCAGTATGTTTGTATGCATAGTTCTAATGTGGTACATATTCAAGGTTTCAATTTACCGAAAATATTCATTAGGCAGGTAAAAAGCAAACCAACAGGGTCACGACTGTGTTTCAGCTTTCCCAGAGAATGTTTTGTTATTATTATATTATAAGTTTTATATAAAAGATTAATACCAATTTCCTTATTTACTTTAATCAGTATAATGTTCATTGACAGTTTTATCCAAGTCAATGCTCTATTTATTAGCAATAGACGCCACCGCAAGGGCCATTATCTTAAGCGTTGTTCAATTAGTATTATCTAATTGATATTGTAATGTTTCAAATCACCGATCACGAATTCCATAAGTCAATTTAGATTTAACAAGTTTTTGGAATTCGTTTACATTATTTTCAATTAAAGTTTGTTTGACATTGTCAGTTAACTTAACATGCGCTTTGTCGATATTGAATGGAGTTCATTGAACTTTGACTCATACGAACTTAGGTTTACATTAAATGAACTTTAGGATGCGGTTTTTTTAGAAAAAAAAAAACTATTTATTTATCGATATCATCTGATGCGATGATTGATTGTAGACACACTCATCAACAATTATTGTCATTGATTGAGGAAAGAAACACAACCAATACCACTCTTAGATTTCAGTAAACACCACCAATTCTCCGCGGTTATAATGCCTTAGGTCGTAATAACATGAAAGCGTAAAACAAGTAGAGCGAAGCGAACGTCCGCATGCTGAAGCACGCGATACGACATGTTCGATTAGACCACAGACACACAATAGGAAATCCTATCAGAACTCTCTCAACAATAAACACGAGAATCAACATTTGTATGATAAACCTTTGGACATTATTGGTGGATAACATTTAAGGATATAACATACAATACCTTGAGGTAGCGAACAAAGTAATAAGTAGAGCAAAGTGAGCAGACGATGATATGCTCGATTAAGCCGAGAACACACGCACGATGTCAGTCGAGTGAGAAATATCTAGGATGTGAAAAACGTTTTACGCCATATAAACTTGTTCCTAATTCCGTATTATTCTACTTTGCGACCTGTGGTTACAGAACACACAACACTGAAATAAGTGTGGATGATACATAAATAAGTTTTTACAAATCTTTATTATCTCTCCATTGTTCTAAGAGCGATTCACGTTAGAGGAAATATTAGTATTATGACGTTTTTATTTAATAACCATGAAACGACTGATATTATATAAATTTATTTATTATCATAACAGCTATCGATAAAATTATATTTCTGGAATAATCTTTGCAGTTGGAAATATAAATGCATAAAACAAAATACGATGACTGAATTTATAAAATTAAATAGAATCACCACAACTGAGTTTTTAATCCCAAAGATAATGTTCATTTCAATAAAACAATACGAGTAGTTTTTGTAGAACAACATAAAAAACAAACTTCATGAAAACAAATAAACAAATTCAACAATGAGTCCTTAGCTCTAGATCGACTCACGCGCAGAGAAAACCTGTCCATTAATGATTTAATCGGGTGCTCGCATCACAATGGTGGACAGGTATCATGGAAATTATTGCTCAAGTACTTCTTATCACATTACAAAACGCCGTGAAATGTAGCAATTGAGTAAATATAAGTTAAAAGTGACTCAGTATTTGCCGACTTCCAAAACAAATAAGGTATTACACATACGATACAAGATTTGCAATTGAAATTGAAATCCTTCAAATATTCCTTTGCTAAATAGTTTAAAACAAACATTACGACGGGTACCTTCCCAGGATTTTATAATTCATCGTTCAATTTTAGTATATTCTAGATTAGCCCTAAAACTATCTAATGATAAACCAAAAATAATATGAACCAGTCAAGAAAATCTTAACTACTAATAATATTTATGAAACTTGGCAAATTATACCTCAAGATACTTTTTATCCAAGAGTCACGCGAACGAAGCAGCGGGCACAAGCTTGTTCACATTACCAAACATAATCCTTCATGGCAGTCGGGTAAAAAAAAACAAAGCCATAACAGAACAATCGGAAACAAAAGCTAAATTTTCGGATGTAGATAAAATAATTAGCATTGATAACAGTAAATACGGGTTTACCACTAGGTATGCTAATGAGCATTTTATTGCGGGTCGTAATTGTTATCAACATTTTGGACTAGAAATTTGTGAATTTCAACTAGAACTTCTATATACCTCTTAAAATTTAAGAGGTCATTACGTAAAGTTTGAAGTACTTAAGATTTAATGCGAATTTTATTAGAGTCTAGAGCGGTGGTCTGCTATATGACTTCAAAAAATTAAAGTATATAGCGGGAACAATTGGGTTGCTTTAAGAACATGTTTGGAAAAGTAGTGTGAAAATCAGAAGATCTTTACTGCCAGCAATGGGTGAATATAGGCTTATAAATGATAGAATAAATTTAGTTAGTAACAAATTATTCAGATATATTACAATAGTATGAAAATGAATTCACAATTTTGGCTTAATCAATACCAAAATTCAAATAGAAATAACACTTACATATCTTTGAAATAACAACTTTGGTATCATCCAAAGTGAAGTTATCTAACAACAAAAGCCTAATATGAATAATTCTGTTAACATACATTTTGGAAAGCTTATTCAAACCATATTCATTATAATAATATCTAATTACCATGAATAGCGAAAACTATTTTACTATTGAATGCAGAAGAGGCAGTCTGGAAGCGATTATTAATTTTGAGGATCAATACTTTATAAGGGTTATTTAAGCACATATGAAAGTTCAAGAAAGAAAATACTCTCAGATTTTTTGTATGAGATTTTGCATATCAACCAAAATTTGTACTGCAATGTCTGTTAATCCATGATTAAAAGAGATAGAATTTTACTGAGGTCAACAATAAACATAGGTACAATCAAACATAACATAAACAAGGTATATAGAGCTACTAATCTTCGAGATCGACCTGATTCTAAGCATCTTGTTATGAATGTAAACATTACATAAGAAAAGGGCTTTTCACACAATTGTTTTCACACTTGACACTAGAATATGTAACGAATGCTGTAACCTCGTGTGAAGTTGATATTGTGTAAGCGATATAACATGTAGCTATAAAATTTGGCAATATTGCATCTGCATTGTCTATTGTTGTATGACTAGGTGCTGGGTCAGTTGGTTGAGAAATAGATGTAATGGTTGCACTACGGGAAGTAGTACGCATTGCTTCATATAAAGTATCTATTTGTTATGATTAGCTTTTAAATATTTCATCAGAATGTAGAGCAAGCAGCACATATTCAACAAAAAACGTATGTACAGAGTACAGTGAATAGATATGATAAGGCATGCCGAAGATCGACCGTTGGAAATATATACAAACTTTATTTAAAGAATGGTTATGTAAAAATTAATAAACCGTGTAAATCTGAATATGGCACATCTACACTCTCCTCACGGCTAAGCAGAAAATAGAAGCCTATTGACCCGAATAGAACGCGATCAATACTGCGATTATGATACCAATGTGAATATCATCACGGTTCAATATCCTATGCACTCTTTCTTGAACTATACTCTACGAAAGGTGAAATGTTGATAGGCAACAGATGCGCGAACTGATGAAGAACAAGAATAGGTAAAATAACGAAATAAACGACTAACAAACTCGTGTTTACGTTTCAGAATAAAAATAAAGCAGATAATGTTTCATCATATTCATAAGTTAAAATAACATGGAAGTAACACATAGGCATAGATTAAGAAACTAACACTACTTATAACTACATATAGTTTTTCAAATCTAAGTATTCAATGCACAAAGCTAATGAAAACGTTAATATCTCTTACGCTAAACAAACATGACAAAAACAAACATTCAATAAAAGTGTTTACATCCCAAAAGTTTTTCGGAAGCATCCGTAACAAACACGGATCCAAACTGACACTGATCAAATATCGTAGAAAAGTCGTATAGAGACAAACTTATTTACAGAAGAAATAACAAAAAGTTTGATAGTTTTCGTAGATGCGGTTTACTGATATAGATCTTAAACAATAAATGCTTTTGGTTCATTATTTTTTAGATCATACCTACATTAGATAGTGCTTGTTTTTTTATTAGTTGCAAAAATGGTTCCAAATATGGATCATCAAAGATGACTTAAAAGAGAAATTACACAAATTGAGATAATCGTAATTGATATGAACAGCACCTTAGGGATAAAAATATTATGCAAAAAGAGGCTTTCCAAATGAGCTAAATAGCTTTCTTATTTAGAAAAAGGAATAAAATGAGACATCAAAGAAAGTTAGATTTGCTTACATTACAGTAATATTTAAAATGATACGTAGTCTTTGAAGTGACGTTATCAATAAACAGATTTTTAGGTCATGAGGTTAAGAAAGATTTGAAACAGTACAAAAACAGTTGCAGCCGAACGTTTGAATTAGGCAAAAGAGATAAATATTTAGATTCACGTCTTCTAATGGTAAACGAAAAAGAAAGAAAATTAGATGCATTACGCCCAAAAATTTAGTAAACATTTTACGAAGAAACCGCCTAGATCATTGGCTGAATTTATTCCTTCATCATAAAAGAATAGACAAAGTAGAGCATTATTGTATAAATAAACACCGATCCCGTCTGACAAGTACAAGGATATTGTTTGTAAACAAAGACATAAAATCTACTGCAACCAGAACTCAAAACATCTTCTGGGTCTTATGAAACTGAACAACAACGATAAACAAGAAATATACACCCTGGAAAGGAAAATATATTCCTTAATGCGGTACTTAGGTGTATAATGTATGAATCTATGAAAAGCTAAAGTGACCTGTTAATGTATAAATATGAAATAGGTATATTTATACATTACTTACACAAAAACAAAGTAAGCGAATCAGTGGGTGGAAAGTAGGGAGGTACTCGTATAAGATGTGGTATTGGCACATGCCAGATTACGGAGGACAATACGGCATGTCGGAGAACCAGTTCTGAACTGCAAAGGTCGTCTGTAAGGTCACGCCGGCAATGACCTCGTTGATATCCGTGTATTTGATCATCTTCAATCAGGTTATTTGATAGTTATGTAATGACATTTAATAGGAATGTCCAATGAGGCACGGAAAATGATCCAAAAATCACTACCTAACATTTTTTCCGCAACGAATCGATATAATATTCATTTTGAGGAAGTGGTAAGTTACAGTTACGAGGTGAGTGAGGAAAAGTATTCGCAGATCCAAAGATAGGGTGCGACAAATTTAATTCTCCTCCCAATGAATTCCACATGAAGCATGTGGTTTAATAAGATCCTCAATTCGTTTTTATACTTTCTCTGGGACCATCAGACCTATTGCTCCGGGCTTCTGGGAAAGTGCGTTTCAGGGCCCATTTAATTCTTTTTTCCGTGAGTGAAATCTTTATTTATTTGCCGCAGTGGGGACTCTATTATGTCGCTTTCGGTCGTCGATAAAAACGGATTAGGATTTTTGCTTTCACTCGTGACCTGGCCAGGTGACTTTTGATTTATGGTTGTGATTCTGAGGGCTTTAAGATGGAAACTTCTAGGTAATAAGTTTATTGGTTACAGGGTTTAAAAGTGACTGAAATCATGCGTATTGGGAAGAAAGACAAGAAGTGAATTAAGAAAAATATCTCAACGACGCGACGACGGGACAATGATCTTCACGTATTTATAGTATTGATGTACCATAAAAGTACTCATATTTTTAATATTCACCATTGAATGATGACTGATGTTGATTATAATGTAACCCATGATAATGACCTATGACTTCCAAACGAAAAACCTTTTACTGAGTTAAAACTATATATTAAAGGCAAGGTTGCCGGAAGATTTATTATTCAGAGAGCAAGAGAGGTCGAAATGATGTCTCCAAGACCTTTAGCCAAAAGAACACAATACGTTTACAGAAGGTTGGTGTATATCCTTGTTTTCCCTAAAACGGAGATATACAAGCGGTAATTCAAGACAGAATTAAACATAAAAACTTCAGTGGAATTCGAGCCGTGATTCATTCACATTTCAAAAGAAAATAGTATCATGTTTTATTTTAATAAATAAATACCGTACATCCGGAAAATTTTGATAAGATAGAAATGTCATTATGTAAGACATTTGGTGGTTTAGCTAATAAAGGTAGGCATTAAGAGTAATTTAAAAAACACGATTCATTACAGCGTTTATGTTTTGAAACCGTCTTCTGAACAGCAATTGCGATTGGCTGAGTGAAAGTGACAAGTGACTCTGACGTAACGGAACAAATCGACCATTGTCCGCCTGTACTTACAAAACCTGATTGACTAATGATCGTCAGTAAAACTGTCGTCTAGACCCTTTTGTAGTGACATAATACGACATATTGTGTGTTTGCTAAGATTAGCGTCAATATGAGATACAAATAGGGATTACGCTACGATTAGTTTGCTAGTTTAATTGGAATTTCCTTCATGCTTGATAATTGAATTTTGAAACCACTTGAAGATTACGAGTAAAACTAAATTTTAGCTAAGCTCATACCATACGCTCTAACACCATCATAAGTGATAAGTATAAGTAAGTTAATTGTGAAGAAAAGAATAACGATTCAACATACAAAAATGAAATAAACACTAGCTACTTAAAACTCTACATATCATTGAACTCTATGTAGTCTTCTTAAAACAATTTAGCGCTTAATACAGCCAAATAGTCGTTTAAAAGCGCAGTGTCTCCGTAAGCAGATGACAGAAAAAGAGCAGAAAACTTCGTTTAAGAAAATTTGTATTCCAGTCTTTTGCCAATCGACCGACTTTATTGTCTTCCTTTTGGCAAGGACTTTGACCTATTGGATACATTGTCTGAAATTTTTTATTACGTCTATAGGTTAATAATGAGGCAAGAATCAGTGAATGTATGATTTAAATTGGAGTAAGTTTTTGTCATTTTTTATTTATTTAATAGGTCAGTGAGGTCAATTACCTCACTCTGCCTGATATGCATTTATTTCATATTTTAGAGTCAGTCTGTGTTAAATTCGATAAAGTTTTAGTGCTGGGAGATTTTAACATGCCTTCAGCGACAGTCGAAGTGCAGAGTTATATGGAATATGTGATCGCCTTTTGTGGATTTCGGCAGGTAAATAATATACTTAATAGTAATAACCGTGTACTAGATTTAGTATTGTCGGCATTATCGGCGAGTGACTTGGAGGTGCTATTGGCGGACGAACCCTTAGTAGGTATAGACGTCCAACACCCGCCGCTGGTCGCCCGCTTGTCGGTAGCTGGCTCACGACGGGTGAATACTCAACAACAACAATCGCTACCTAACTATAATAGTGAGCCCCTCAACTATAGGTGGAACTTTACGAAATGTAATTTTTCTGAATTGTATTTTAAATTTCAATGCGTTGATTGGGGTAGTTTGTACAGTATAAAAAAATCTGAAATGGCTTTAACTTATTTCTATGATACGCTAAACAATATTATTAGCGCTTGTGTACCTATTAAACATTCAAAGAAGGTTGTTAGTTCAAGTACTAGATCTCGATACAGTTACCCAGATTGGTACACAGCTGATTTGATTAGGGATATTGAGCGTAAATGGCGGTATCATAAAATATTTAAAAAATCTGGCTCGACTAGTGACTACGAAAGATTTTCGAAATATAGGTCGTTAGTTAAAGATAAGATATCTGTAGCTTTTGACGCTTATCAAGAAAGGTTACAGCTTAATTTTAAGAATGACCCGAAGTCGTTCTGGAGCTTTATCAAGCGTAAACAAGCAAAACGTGACAAAACTCGTGTCACTAAAGACGGAGTGGAGTTGAGGGATGAAGAGTGTGCAGAGTGTTTTGCCTCGTATTTCCACTCTGTCTACAGTACGGTCAGACCTGTGCTAGACCCGAGAGAGGCCGAACGAGCGGCGGCGGGGGTGGCAGGCTCTGCTGTGGACTCCGCGCGAGTCCATGTGAACGAGCTTGATTCGCGAGCCTTGTTCGCCGCCCTGCGTACGCTCAAGCCGAAATATTCAGTTGGTCCTGATGGCATACCTCCTTATATAGTCAGAGATTGTCGGGTAGTTTTTGAGGAACCGTTGTTGCACATTTTTAACCTATGTCTTAAGGAATGCCACTATCCGGACAGGTGGAAGACCACAAGAGTTATTCCGGTACCCAAAGGAGGGGGTGGGTCTGATGTGAGTGGATACCGGCCTATAGCCGTGCTGTCGGCGTTCGCTAAGGTTTTTGAATCGGTTTTACATAAACGAATCTACTCGCAGGTGAGTGCGCGACTAACGGACGCGCAACATGGTTTTCGACCTAGTCGAAGTACGGGGAGTAACCTGCTATCATTCGTTTCACACCTCATGCCAGCTGTCGATGCCGGGGGACAGATAGACTCCGCGTACTTCGACTTCCGAAAGGCATTCGATACGGTAGATAACGATATATTGCTCTCCAAATTCTCCGCTATCGGATTTACACCACATCTACTTAAATTCTTCGCTAGTTATCTGGGGGAGCGCCGACAATACGTGGAATATGCTGGTTGCTATTCTAGGCCATATTATACTTTTTCAGGGGTGAGCCAAGGGAGCAATCTCGGTCCCCTTGAGTTCATTATTATGATAAATGATTTACCAGATGTCGTGAAAGAGGCTAAGTGTTTACTTTTCGCGGACGACTTAAAGGTCTTTCTCACGGTAACTGACACTTCAGATTGCGAGCGCCTCCAGCAGGATATAGATAGGGTGGTCCAATGGAGTAACTCCAACCGACTCCATTTTAACGTAGCTAAGTGCAGCATGGTGAGCTTCAGTCGGGCGCGCGCGCCGCTGCTGTATGGGTATGAAGTCGAGGGCGTCGCCATGCAGCGAGCGGCGCGCGTGCGCGACTTGGGAATTGAAATGGTGTCTGACCTAACGTTTCGCCATCATATCGTTAATATTTGCTCCAGGTCGTTTAGAAATCTTGGTTTTATCCTAAGGCAAAGTACGACCTTCAAAAGCTCATGCATAACGAAGTTGTTATACAATGCACTAGTGCGGAGCCACTTGGAAACGAACGCTATCATATGGAATCCTCATGAAGCTAAATATAAGTTAATGGTGGAAAAGATTCAAAATAAATTTACACGCTTTCTGTACATGAAAGAGTTCGGGGTATACCCCTTCTATCCGCTGATGTACCCGAGTCTGTTCGTGATGGGTATGGTCGGGTACTGTAAGCTTTCGGTGAGGCGGGATGTGGCCCTGGTTAAGTACGTGGTGAGAGTGTTGCGCGGAGTCATACACCACCCGGAGGTGCTGGCGGAGCTGCGGCTGCGCGTGCCCGACGAGTACGTGGGCGCGCGCCGCCGCCCCGCCATGCTCAATCTTCCTCGGTTTCGCACTAACCTACTTAAGTTCGCCCCAATGTCACGAGCCATTCATATACTTAATTTTCTTTCTAAGAACAATGTGGATGTTTTTTCTCACAACCTGCCGAAACTCATGGATATGGCGCAGGTGTTTCTAGAGAATTTTGAGTTCTCCTAACTAATTGGTCTGTTATAATGTGTAGTTGATTTATTGAGTTTTATTGTGTTAAATTGTGTGTTAAAACATCGCTTTGGCTTGCTGTTAAGGTGTTTTAATTGATGATGAATAAATAAATAAATAAATGTTAAGCAGTAGTGAGGTCTAAGATGGAGAATGCTTACCTAGAAGGAACCTATTTACTCTTGAGTTTGTCGATTTTTGCCGAAAATAACTGTCAGTGATGGTGTCGCAACTCGCGACGCGAGTTCAATGATTTTCTCCCATCTCAAAAATGCCCAACGCGCCTAAATAAATTTTCACTTCAAAAACCTTTAGAAAAGGATGAAATGTATGTGAACTGAATAAATATCAAATTCAGTTTTAAGACCTACTGATCCGTTTTATGAGCTTCTACAACGTCACATCTCATACAAATGCGAAGACGTGACAGAAGTGCGTACTTAGTCTGGTAATTCTTCAGTATTCTTATTTTGTTTACATTTTACGTGACGTTCAGATATAAAATATTTTACTTTCTGCTATGAGCTCTGTTTAACATTATCCATATATTTTTTGAAATTGAAATATTTATTGTTATTTGTTGTTACCTGGAAGAGATAGTTTTTAGCGATAAGGTCGCCCATTGTACTATATTTTTACATGTTTGTTTTTAATTTATGTTATTTTTCTGGTGTACAATAAAGTTTTAAATTTTATAACGGGACTTAATCGCGTAGGTATAACAAAACAAACACCTAAATGCCATGTCACACCATCACCCGAAGCAGTTAGAGTCAGTGGTTTCTTCATTAATCGATAGAGCCTATGCATTGTGTGACCCAGACTTTCTACAGGAAGAACTTACACATGTAGAAGGAGTGCTAGTGAAGAATAACTACGGGGTGAGGAACATGAGTGCTAGACGTTTAAATAGGGTACTGAAAGATGACGTTCCGAGACAACGAGCATACTTGCCGTATATTAGAGGGGTGACAGACAAGGTTGGTTCTTTGCTGAAGAAGTACGCAATTAAGACCGTCTTCACTCCACTACTCAAGATAGCTTCACAAGTAGGAACAGTCAAGGATACTATACCCTATCAAACACCTGGTGTATACAAGGTCGATTGCAGTTGCGGCAGTTCTTATATTGGACAGACCAAGCGGACTATTGCTGAGCGTGTCAAAGAACATATCGCAGCTGTCAAAAATCGCCAGGTGTATAAATCAGCGATAGCGGAGCACTTGCTAGAATCAGGATCAAACCACTGGATCGAGTTACATCAACCTTTAGTCCTTTCCAATGATCGCCATTATTATACTAGAATTGTGCGTGAAGCAGTTGAAATAAAGAAACACAAAAATTTCAACCGGGAATGCGGCTACAAACTGTCATCAACGTGGGATCCAGTGATAAAAAAGTGTTCGGGTCGTGTAAGAACGTCTAGTACTAACTTGGATGTTGTCAGTGTAGTGTGTCGCGACCCTAATGTTATTTTGTGTTGACCGAATGAGGGTAGTTTCTCATCGGTCGAAGAGGCGAACGAGTACCGGCGGGCAGTCTTCTCGTGACCACGGTAGCTGTAACGCTACTGAAACGTCGAGGTAAATAAACAAATGTTATACCTACGCGATTAAGTCCCGTTATAAAATTTAAAATGTCTTCGAGTCGCGAAAGTTTAAAATGTGTACAATAAAGTTGTATTCTATTCTATTGCACTTATTTTGTTAAGGAGGTGTTAGTTTAGGAGTATTAGATCACACAATTCACATATTTTATAAGTCGTTTATAAGTACGATAAGTTTTATTTACTTCCCTACGTTCTCATTTACCTACTCAAAAATCTATTTGTAAGTTTCCACTTTAAAATACAGTAACTAGGTTATCACAAGTTATGGTTAATAAAATTTGCAGAAATAAAAGAGTCACTTGAGACACTTTCACGGAATATTGCAATAAGTTTTTTTTTCAACTTGATATATATCTATTCACTTCACTATTCACTCGCGAAATTGATTCGTCAACCCACGTCAGTCGCGTTCGATTAACTACTGAATAAAGCGATGACATTGCCAATTGTTTAGATAACAACCGGTTTGTTAATATCTACTTTCGTTTTCTTGTTAGTTTTAAAGAAAATACACATTAACACCTTTTTAGATGTCTTGATATATTAGTACCTATGCTTGGTCGAAAAAAATACTGGAAGTTGACACAGCAGCACCGTCTATAGAATACAGCTTTATTGTACACCAGAAATATAACATAAATTAAAAACAAACATGTAAAAATATGGTACAATGGGCGACCTTATCGCTAAAAGCGATCTCTTCCAGGTAACCTTTGGATGGACAGGATAAGATTAACAAATTATTGAAAACTCTAGTACAAAATGATACTTGTGACCCCATTATTACAAAATTTATCAATCCATATAAAAAAAACATTCTCAGTAATATATGTTTAAGTATATAAAGATCAAACTTTGTTAAAATTATAACAGTGGATTGTTGAAAATGGCCAAGAAAAACTCCCAGTACATTATCACGCCCACGCCAACGTGGGCCTGCAAAGGTTCCCTAAGGGTGCTGCTTACATAGAGCGATAGAGGAATTCAATTTAGCCACTCACCATCAGTTTGGGCAATCGGGTGGTTTTGATATTATTTGAATTATTATCAAGCTGGTTTGACAATAAATATTTACTCTCATAAAAAAACTCCGGTGTGCGCGTTTGTAATTCTTTTCACTCTTCATGGATTGTCCGGTTTTGATATTTTTAACACATAACACGGAAATCGCAGCAGAGGACGGCCCCCCACGAGATGGAAAGACGATCTTGTAAAGGTTGCTGGGAGCCGTTGGGTGAAGGCTGCACAAGATCGATCGCTGTGGAAATCTATGGGGGAGGCCTATGTTCAGCAGTGGACACTAGATGGCTGAGATGATGATGATGATGATGATGAACACATAACCGGTCAGTTATTTTCGAGATCCAGAAGGCTTTTAACATTCTGACTAAATTCGAGCAGGACAACTAACGTCCGCCTGTCACTAATAGAAATTACAGTAAAATACTTTTCTTGTGGGAAAGATAGCAACAAATTACATAAGAATAGTTTATTGTAGTGGGAATTTTAAGATTATGAGTAAATTTTAATGATGATAAGCAGGATGTGAATTAAAAGGAGTGGGTTGAGATTTGTATTTCAAAAACCAAGATAGTATCAAGCTTTGTTAGGGATTTGTCTTTCTAGATTTGCCTGCAGTTGACATAATCTTACGAAGCGAGTACATTGTCGTGAGGGCAATAAGAGTGCATAGAATAAACTTCACTTGCAAAGTTTAATGTACTAGATGAGCCCCTCGGAGCTACCCGGTGTGACTCCAGGCTTTAAATAAACATATCTTTTTGTGACCGGTTTTTGATAAAACATACACTAAATGTGAATGCGTGCTGAGATGACGACTGATAGAGCGAAACGGAAGAGGTATACGGGTTGTGCCGATGCCGACCCCACTTAAAGTTGGACAAGGGTAGGATGATGATGATGATAATACACTAAATGGTAATCCAGGTTTACTACAATACAATAGTGAATCATTGGTCATCAAATGCACAACAAGTTAAAAATAGATTCGGATTCAATTGCGTTAATTATTCAGTGTGTCCCCGATGAAATGGACAAAAAATATCATCGGTCACCCGAACGTCAACAGATATTTTGTCAAAATACAGAAATAAAATTAATTTACATAATGGATTATAAAATAACAAGGGACGACAGATGGATCAGGCTACAGACCGATTTATACACCACGCGGCAATGAGATAAGAAATTCTCCAAATATTTAATGTGGAATTTCAACAGCCACGCAATCATTAAATTATATGTAAAGTAAATATAATAAAATACAAAAATTACTCTTGATTCAGCAGAAACTGAAAAGGTATACCTAAAGTATATTGATCATCATTGGCCTGCCCTTATGCCGCTCATGCGGGGTCGGCACAACATGTTCTCCTCTTCAACTCTCCCCTATCACTCGTCATCTCTGTCATCTCTCCATCTTTTCTTAGGTCTACCTCTACTCACATATCCATTCACATTCATTTCCATCACCCTAAAGTATATTGATGTTACTTTTTAAATGACGCAAAGAGGGATGTAAGGTTACCCCTAATAACATCCCTTTTGCGTCATTTAAAAAGTCGATCGATAAAAATACCTTACTGAAAATTTGTACCAGGAGTCCAGGAGTACGTGAAACTATACTACAACTACTAGACACTCCATGCGAAAGGTACACGCTACCTTTGTGGCTCGGTTATGTAATTCACGAGATGTTTCCCTTCTCAACACCACATAAGCTGTTTGAGGCTTTGTTTGAAGAACTGTGATTGTGAAGGTTACTTGGTTTGATTTTATTTCATTTCACACATCGTAACGGTTTGTAATTTTAGTATACTAACATGTAGGTACATCTTTGTGAGAAAATCATGTACACGTAAAAAATTGCAATGACGTATGATATCGTATCGGTTAAATTTCATCAGCGTACATGCTCTTACTTTTCATCACAGTTTCTTTCGTCAACACCATTAAGCTTTTTAAGAACACCATGAATCAGGTCAGCTTTTTAACTGCGTTTTCTTAAAGGGTACGTTTCCGGAGTACCAGACGATGACCACTTAAACAAAATGGGTCGCAAGCCAAAATAATACATGCTATGCATCGTTTACAAAATGATGCATCTTTTTAACTCGTGGCAAAATAGATGCAAGATTTCCAAAGATAATATAAGACCTAATTAGACGAATAGTATAGAAACGCATAGAAAAAATCTAGTACCAACTACCATAGCAGAACAACAGCCAAACCCGGAACAAACATTTGCAGAACTTGCAAACATTTGTACTGTATAATAGAACTCGCTCCTCCTCGTCTCAACCAAGCATAGATACGCCCATTGTACCAACGAGTTTGTCAAACATTATAGCATACTCCTATTTGCCTTTATAACACTAAATTACCAAATCTGTACCAGGCAATAAGCACTCACGTCACAATATCGCTTCAATAACATAAGTACCTGTTTTCCTGATACCGGTAAATCCATTGAGATGTTACCCCTAAACTTTGAAAGGCTCACACGGCCTCGGGCGATATTGCTTCCGAATATTATACTTAGTTGAGGTTGAACATCAAAGATTTAATATGGAATATGGAATAGACATATAATAATAGTCCATAATTCTTATAACATTTAGAAGTCTCTATCACCTTCCTGTGGGAAAAGGGCAGGAAGTAAAGTAAAGTAAAGTAAAAAGTGATTTATTGACATAAATTTTTTTTGTAACATATTGTTTTTTTTATTATTATTTATTTAATTTCAGACAGTTTACAGTCCATTGTGTTAGTAGACTTATTTCTAGGGGTTAGTAATTAAAATGTAAAAATGATTTAGTCCTCTGAATTAGTTTGAAAATCAGAGGACAATCAAATTTTTCAGCTATTGAAGATGATGAAGTATTACATAACACCCCCGATTTTTAAAAGAAATATAAAGGGAGTCTTCTGTTCAATCTGTCTTTTATGGAAGATATTATCTATATCGTAAGATAGATGATGAATGATCGGACAGCAGATTTTGAATTTAAAATCAATCTTTTTCGAGTCGTGTGAATTTGCAATTCATTATTTTCGATTTTAAAAGTGAGAGTTGAATATTTACTGTAGAAATTCTCAGTTAAATTATAATATCTCATGAATTATTTATATGTTCTCTATAATGATCGAGACTATTAGAAGTAAATCAATCTTCTTCATTTATGGCGGGTCTTATCAGAACGTTTATTATTGTCTATACTTTGAATATTCGAGTATGAATTTTATGTGATAATATTTTTGAATCGACCCGAACAGGTTTATATGCTCAATCTGTCTGTAACTGTACGTCTTCGTCGTGATCCGCCGACTGTCTCAAAGGATTTTCATTTTTCTACATCAAAAACATAAAATAATTTGAAGTGTTCATTAGCTTCAACTTTAACTTTAAACCCAGATCTTTACCAACGGGACAACAAAGATTACAAAAAAAAATGAAATTCGTTTATCAGTTGTAAAACTTCAACATGACACGAACCTGCTTCCCCTTTCATCCACGATAGCATTATCTCTTCTTAATTGCGAGTTATTCAAAAACAGGTAAAGACTAGAGATCCCAAGAGCCGAGATATTCGTTGACATTTTCATCTCAAAGAAAGCGCCCTTAATAACGTAAGCGCTGAGTTTCTCTCGTATTATTTTTCTTGTTTTAGACGTGTTCGCGGTTTCTCTACGAAACGACTTCGCTTATTTATTTAAGTTTAAAATCCCCAATGCATTTGACGTTGAACTTCGTTGTTTCATATTTTATGAACTGTTCATGATTGCTTTGTTCTGGCTGTTTTTTCTTGAAACAAATTAAAATATTACTATAAAGTACACAATTGTACTGACGATGAAAATTTAGATAAATGTATAGAAAAACTAACAAGTAAGTAAAAATCACATCTAAAACTAGATAATAAAAAAACTGAAGTAATAGTCATGAGAAACTTTGATCTCTGACGTCATAATGACGCACTTGACGATGGCACAGTTTAAATAAGTTCATACAAAATCATCGATGTATTAAATAATACGTCGCCTTGACATAATATTAAATGTGGGATATTATAAACGGTTTAATGCGAGCATATTTTAAAACAAAATTATATGTTTAAACACAGTAGTTTAATCTAACGTTGAGTTACTTTTGTATTTGACTAAGTTTTTCAGTACAGATTTAAGAACTAGCTATCGCGAGCAACTTCGCTCAAGTAGGTACTAATATTTCCAAAAGCCTAATGCTATTTTAGGTCACTATCTACACTCCCTCCATGTTTTATCCACATCGGTACACTGGTTTACGCGTGATTGAAACATAAACATAAGGATTAAAAACTTTCAGATTAAATTAAATTACTAGTAGGGATGGATGACAGTCGTTTGACAAAGCAAGTGTATGAGGCGAGTGTGCATGGGACAGCTGGAAGGGGAAGACCTAGGCGAACCTTCTTGGATCAAATTGGCGACATTTTGGAGAAGGGCCAGGTCAAAAGTACCCTAAACCGTCGAGCATGTATGAAGAATGTAATGAGAGTGAATGAGGCGAAAGTTGTGTGTCAGGATCGTAGCGACTGGAGATCCGTGGTCTCTGCCTACCCCTTTGGGAAAGAGGCGTGACTTTATGTATGTATGTATGTATGTATTCATCCAGCATTGAAATAATCTCAAGTTATTCAAAAACCACAAATGCAAGTCTTACAGCACTTCACAGGCTCATCTCCTGCAGACCGAGACGAATCGTTCTATTAAAATCCAGCGTTCTTTTAAACAGATGGACAAAAAATTCGTTTCCTCCTCCGTTGACACTGAGTTTCTTACAGTATTTACTGAATACTGGTTATTGGATTATTTCTTATATTGATAGAGGCAATGATATTTTTTAACATCAATGGATAGAAGCCAAGACGAGTAGAGGTAGGCCGAAGAAGAGATGGATGGATTGTGTGAAAGGTGATATGAGTAAGAAAGGAGTGAGTGCTGAGATGACGGCTGATAGAGGGAAATGGAAGAGGAATAGATGTTGTGCCTACATAGAGTGGGACAAGGGCAAGAAGATGATGATCATTGGATAGAAGCTTTTTCATTTTCAACCAAGTATTTTGTTGGTATTGCAATTTGATTTTGAACCAGTTCTCGACCAATAAAGCTGTTTTGTTTGCTACAATTTTCGCAAAACTTTTGCAAATTCTAACTCTATATCATGTCAACAATGCTATTTCACGAAAGTCTTACAGCACTTTACCTAAACTTTGTATCAACAGATCACTTGCAACGAATGCTTTACGAAACAAGTAATAAAACGTTACAAAACGTAAAAGTGATTAAACAAAGTGAAAAGTCATAAGGTCTTACCAACAGGTCCTTTACACCTCAGCCTTGACTTTTAAGTTTACGAAATACATAAAACCATGTTTTATTGCAAACATACAAGGTTTCGACACGTTCACTGTATTTTATTCGACACCTGACCCGATAACAGAAAACGTAGGCTGAAATGAACTTCATACGTCATAAAACGACAGAAAGTCCCAGAACTCCCAGACGAATAAAAATGTCTCTGTTGAAGTTTTGATGGGCAAAGGTGAGAGTATACTTTGCTAGTTAATAGATAATTACGTTTTAAAACTAAAAGAAAAACCGACTTCAATGTTCGACTCTACACACAGCGTGACTCAGGGAATCAATAAAGCCATCCATAAAAATCGAAATAAGAAAAAGAAATCAAATCGACAGATAATGCTTAGGCTCCACCGGCGTCTAAGTTTTGAAAATCGGTCCACAATTGGCGTAGTAATCGCGTAACAAGATACAAAAAAAAACATACAGGCGCATTGAGAAGCTCCTCCTTTTTTTGAATTCGGTTAAAAACAAGTATAGATTTAGAACAAGAAACAGAATCAACGAAGATAGTTGTTAATCTGGACATGATGATGCTCTTAAGACTATTCTTAGATTACTAGTATCACATAGGGTTCAGAAACAGGATAGAGAAAATGATGAGTTACGGTAACAAAAAGTTAAAATAATATGGACTGGTATTAAGAAAAAAGTTCAAGATATTTCCAATCTAGTTCCATCTACAAATTCTAAAACTGACGATGCGGAAATGTAGAAAGTCCAGCCACGCTATAACAAGTTAACAACTTCATCGAGAAAAAGTAAACTGCAGCATGGAGGAAAGCTTTACGTAACATGGAACTGATGGAACGGGCTAGCTAATGGACTCAAAAAATGTTAAAAGTGTTTGGTTAGGTTTGTTTTGAAATTGAGAGCATCGTGATCATGTGGAATGCTCGTATTCATTTCTGAAGCTGAACAATTGTGTTATTGCAATATGACCTGAAATTATTCATATCATGCACAGAATTCCATATTTGAAAGCTTTTTTTTTTGTCCAATTTTTAGTCAATTTTTTTACACTAGATAGATAGATAGATAGATAGATAGATAGACACTTTATTGGCACAGATTCACAGACACACATAATAATGAAACGAACAAAAACATAGACAGGTACTTAAACTAACACAAGATAACACTGCTTATCTAACCTAAAGCATAAAAAAAATAAAAAACACAAAACAGTTAAAGGTAGGTAGGTGCAAGGTCTGTGATATAGTGTGCCAAATAGGACCAGTCTCAGCTTTTTTGTTACCCTGTACCTATCGCTAGGTGCAGAGCAACGCTGGTTTTCAGACTGGGCCTGGGAAGAGGTGACCACACGAACAGAGAGAGCAACACAAATAATACATAATAAATTACATATAATAAATAAACGTGCGTACAAATTACAATACTTAATTTATATAAAAAAGACTTGATAGATTAAATTTAATTATTAGTTTAAACAACATTGCAAAAATATGTCAGTGATGACAGTGACAGTTTTATAATGCGTGTGGTGCATGCGGTGCATGCGCACATTTTCTTGCGCAGAGATAGCGGCGCGAGAAAACTATGATCGTGCTGTGTGCGTTTTGCACTGCAAGTCTTTGGATAATTCAACATTTTCTACTACCAGCAATTTTATAGTATTAATTTGATAGGATTTAATTAATTTTTTTTTATGAATGAACCTGTTATGGAACTCATCGTCAAAAACAAGATGTTTCGAGACAACAAGTGCTAAAGATATATCAAAATACAAAGCGACAGAAGCTACCGCGGCTGTCCAAGGTCTTTGAGATCAAAGATTAGCATGCAATGTAGCTGTCGAAACGAATGTTGCAAATGTTTTAATTGCTATTTTATCTGTAGATATTCTCAGTGTTGTTTTGTGTTTCATCAACGTGAAAATGGGAATGAATTGTTTCTTTTTAGCAAATATGATAATATTGTGTTGTGGGTAATAATCATTATTCTATTAAAAGGTTTCTTTTTTTTTATTAACCTATTTCGTCCCAATGCTGGGCAAAGGTCTCCCCCAAATCCAACCACCTCTCCTTCGAGATCTCTCACCATTCTCTCTCGAAGGAGATCGTCCGCCAAAACGCTTCCTCGGCCGACCGCGACCCCGTGTCCTGTCGGGCTGCCAAGATGTTACGGCTTTCGCCCACTTATCAGGATTCATTCGGCTAATTGAAAATGTATTGTAAATCTAAAAATGTTTGTTTGTGTTTTAATGACGCCTTTATCAGTTGATAATATGAGATAAATAAAAATAGATCAAGACTTGAAATAGTTTAGAAACTTAAAAATGTTGATACCACAGTACCACAGGCGAAGTGGACAAGTGGTAACTAAAAATTTACATAAAACCAGAGTTTTTTTATCTTAAGTTACAACGAAGTCTGAAAATAATGATAATGACTATCTATTTAGCTTGCTTTATCTTTTTGTAACAAAGACACAACGTGAGAAAATCAATAATAAAATGGCCTGAAAACCAGATGAATTATATTGACTATATGGGTAAAACAAGTTTCAGACCAACAAGTTTAAATAATAAATAAAATAAATAAATAATGCTGGACATTTCACGCAGCGTCATCTAGCCCCAAACTAAAAAGCTTGTACTATGGGAACCAGATAACTGATATACTACTTATATACTTTTTGTTTGTAAATACATACATATTATACATATAAACACCCAGACCCGAGATAAATATTTGCAGGTCATACAAACATTTATGCCGCGGCGGGGATCAAACCCGCAGCCTTCTGTGTCACAAGCGGGCTTTCACTTACTGCGCCACAGAGGTCATCGAATGTTTGTATGTTTGTTTGTGACAAAAGGTCCTAATTTGATATATGATTATACAATTTTTAAAGATATTCTCTTTACGCAGCAACTTATCATATTTAACTAAAAAGTTATCACTATGTGAACCAATGACATGATATTGCTTAAAATTTATGTTTTAGCGATATTTTATGTAGATTATGTTCCAACTCGCTTTTTGAATCCGGATTTCAAGGCGGTTGACTACAGCTTCCTACACGATCATTAGGTCCCAGTGACTCAGAAGACCAGAACTTTACATAACTCAATGCATAAAATACATAATATCCTTGACGAATACATGCAAGAGAATACAACAGGAGCAGGTAATTATGACGTTTCAATCCATCGATTGACCATAACGACCTTAACAATGAAGTGTAATTACAAAAACAATTACAGTAATATCAAACACATAAAAAAAGAGTCAAAGCGCGTGACGGGCAATAAAAACACTTGAGACCCTCCGGTTTTTGCAACAACACATCACTTCTCTAACCTTGGTAAGTCCCAGGTTGTTTGATCACAAAATATTTGTTTTTGCACTGTTGTCACTGTAACTATTGGTGACGTAAGTAAGCACGGAGGCGGTCAATGTCTTTACACGATACGCGTGCGGCCAGACCGAAAGGCCGATTGCGACTGGCTAGCGAAGCACTCAGCGCCGTTTCGCTTGAGAGAAAGCCGTGCTCCTGCGCAGGTAACCAACACTTGTTTACAAAGCGCTGTTTCTGCTGGATTATTGCAGAAATGCTTTCTAAGATGGTAACTGACCACAGTTTCTTTATGGTAAGTTACATATTGACAAGGGAAAAGCGACATCTGACAGGTACCTAATCAAACAGGTAGCAGCATAGCACTCACTATTTTTTCCTGTTGCCGTGCTGGCTTCATTGGTTACGAATGATGCCATCTGGTCTTCCTGTTTGAAATCTGCGAAGCCTTTTAAATTAAGCCATATGTTGCACTAGTACGAGGACGAGTTAATACGTCACGCAGATCGAATAGGACCACCTGTGTTTGATCACAATGGACTACTTCAATGATACTCCGAAGGTCAATGGCATTAGTCTCTGTGAATTATGACATTTGATGACTTTCTAAAGCAAAGAGGTGCAGGAAGTGGAAGAAGGAAAGGCGATATGGAAAGTGAATGCAGATGAGCAATTAAGAGATGTTGAACTATCAATTAATGGCTATCGTTATAAATGTCAGAATCATCGACGATGCTAACAAATTGAAATAAAATCATTATAACTATGTTGAAAACCAACATCCTTGAGTGCATAAATGAGACATTAAGTATTTTAAATTGTAATGAACTGGCCGCTTTATTGGTACAGTCAACCTCACAATGAACTTATAAGGCAGAAATAGTTTACCAGTATTCGTGACTGACACGGCAAGATTTCACACAACAAGATTAGTCTGTGAATCCTTTTCAACTCTTGTCCTTAAAATATTAGTAACAACGCTAGAGGTGGTCCTTCTCGATCAGTCAAAGAAAAATAATACAGTAGATAGATATTACAAAACCATCATCATTATCACAATCCGAGTCAGCACAGCAATATCTTTTTAAAAAAAGGTTAGCTAAGTTTAAGATACAACAGTAATCTGCTTGTTCGATTGTACTAGCGGCCAATCGGCAAATGTTACGAAGCAACCTATAAGATAGAGTGAACGTGCGCGGGCGCAAGGCCGTTCGGAACCGGTCCGCGGTCAACTGATCGACTGGTTGACCAATATTGTCACACAATCAGTCATTTGGGTTGGGACATTGTAGCACTATAAATCGTTTGCTTGTTATAATGACACCTACACTGTAGTACTTTTTGTTATGCCACAGCGCAATAAGGCATCTCTGCCACTCACATCATCACTCATGAATCCAATTTCTCAAGAAAATAAAGGCCTTTCTAAAGGTTGGTTAAATTAATTCGGACAAGAGTACTCAGAGAAAAACCAAATATTATAATCCTGAGCTATTTTCGGATAATAAGGATAAAATGCACGCCACTGACACATTGTACGAATAATGCGTTCCGTGACTTGTCTTGCATATTAACACAGATTGTGATTCCGCTATTACAGACTGCGGACACACAACGGACACTCTACAAAACTCAAACATACATAAAACATACAAACATCATCATCATTATCATCATCTCAGCCTGGTATCACCACACACCTCCCACAGACCTCCCTTCTTTTATGCCAGTCTCCTCTATCTTGCGCCTCTCGCGTCCAAACATTTCCTCCGACCTTTACTATGTCGTCGACCCAACGTGCTCTCGGACAACCTCGATTCCGGTGGTCCGATCTTGTCCACCATTCGGTCAAAGATTTACTTCACCGGCCATCATCACGTCTAGTCAGGTGTCCTGCCCAACTCCACTTGAGATTTATCGCCCTTTCGCCGACGTCAGAGATCTTAGTACGACAGCGGATCTCAGTATTTCGGACTCTATCTAAGAGAGTTATGCCGAGGATGGCTTGCTCCATGGCATATACATACATAGGTACTCATCAAATCAAGCCTCTTTCCAATACAGATTTTCACTTATCTAATATTTTTTGTCTCTTTCGCTCACATTGCATTCTACATACGCAGCGGTAGAATTACCTACAGACATCAATTTTATATCGCGGACTTCGTGCAAAAGAACGCAGTGGGGAACTGAAGGGGCAGAGTCTCGATCGATGCGGGACGAGTGTCTAATCTATACGTATTTACATTCTCTGCTAACGTGACAAGCGCCTACTGAGGAATCATCAATAACCAGAGAAACGTGACTCAACTGTACTCGCATGATAGTCGTGTACTGAAAACATTCTTAACATATTTGAGATAATACTTGTTGTTTTACAATTTACGCATAAGGTTTCGGTGTAAGTAATAATGTAAGAAGTCTTTGCTTTAATTATAAATGCAAAAGTTTGGATAGATGTTTGTCTGCTGAAGTAGATGAAACTTGTATCTATATAGTGAAGTGTTGCCGAGGGACAAAGTACAAAAAATAACAATAATTAGGTAACCTATGCGTCGCCTACAAGTTACTTGTTACCCGCATGGCGAAAACTGTTCGCAAGACAAACTAGACAATTACTGAACTTCGTCTCTTTAGATCATATAATCTGAAAAGACTGGTGGTGGACCACATAAATCAATGTGTCATAAATAGCCATCGAGTAGATCCATGAGAAAATGAGGCGGAGCGGACCAAGCAAGCGATGGGTAAATGAGCAAGACACCTTTTCTTGCTCATTTACCCATCGCTTAGACTAATAAGACACGAGACTTATACCTAGCAGTGGAATAGTACAGATAAACAATAATAGAAACACGGAACATAGTCTAAAAACAAAATCTTAGCCGTTTGGGCTTTAACAACATTAATTTTCTGAAGTTTCCATTTCACACGCTCAAGGACAGAAACCTCCCGAAGGACTCGAATGCCGAACAACATACTGAAGTTCGCGTATGAACAGCAGTTGTAGATAAAATAGTTATCTTGACTTATTCCTTTGGGAAAACTGTAGAAAATGAAAGTAGGACAAGTAGAATATTGCGGAAATGGTTTTTGCTGGTTTAAGACTCTATTGCCGTGATCCCGGTCATTTTTTTACTTTAAAGCATTAAAAGGACATTCACCACTTACGAAAATATTATTTTTATAATCATCATCGCAGTTTTAATATAATTTTTATTCACATCCATCCATCATTCCTCCGCAGAACGGAGGAATTGCACCTGGTCTAGACACAGATACCTCTCATTAAAACAGTTGCAAACTGGTTATCTGTACGTCTGGGAAACGGATCAGCATGTGGCGCCTGCGGTTGACGTGACCTGGTCACTCAAGTCTATCATAGAGAGGTAAAAGGCAATAGAGGTTGTCTTTGATATCAAACACTGAGGTGTGAACAGCAATTGACATATAAATTGAATCCCGCATATAAATCAGAAATAACGCAACTGAAGATTAAAGGATCACGCCAAAATCTAAAGCCAATCCTTATACAAGATTTGATCTCATGATAATCCTCAATACGATAAAATTTCCATAGCCTGTTTTCGACAATATTCAGTTATTTAGCTTATTTCTACAGATGTAGCGTGATTTACATTGTACACTTAGACATGGTCAGTTATTGTGACCCCGTAGTGTATAGCCATAGTATAGTAGGTAGTGAGCGTAAGCAACTTAGCCGCATCATGCATGTCGAAGCTGGTACCTCTTGTGCGGTTGACCCACTTGAATTACACCAGTGGTCAACAACCGTAACTTTATGTCTGGTTGATTAGATGGAGCTAGTGGAAACAGGTGTAGGTTACAAGCCACAGTATACTGTAGCCAGTAAAGGTAATGAACTTGAATAAAAGATGAGCTTATTTATTTTTAAAGGCTATCACACTTTCATTTTCTCGTAAGCTTTCCTATTTCGTTCTGATTCTCACACAAAAATAGATATTTAACAGTGTCAATGATTCTTCTTCTTATCCTGTCACTAGTTCTTTCGAACCACTGAGGTGAAAGGATTATAAGTACACCTAAAAGAGGCTCCTTTCGTGCACGTGACAATAATACCAGTGTTTTGCGTAATCTAAGCAGATTACGCAAAATAAAAAGGAGAGCATGGATATAACTTGCACTATTTTAAAATATTTGCCTCTTAATGTTACGTTTCCTTTGTCATAGCTCAAAAATATATGGATTTAGATACGACCGAGATCTCACATAAAAACTGTTGACAGGTGTAACCTCACCTGCTAGCAACTATTAATTCTGGGCTAATAAAATAGAAGCTCGTGCAGATGGCAATGAAGGCTGTTTATGGCGCCACAGCCTTATTTACCGTATCCGCTGGGAGCGTTTAATGGCGGAGTATTCCCGGACTAAATGGTCCCTGGTTTTGAGATGGATGAATTCGAGGTAACTATTAGGATAACGTCGTGACGTATAGGGACGTTTTGGATATTGTGGAATAAAACAGAAGGATTGATTTGCATATTTAATGGATTTATGAAATAACAGATAGAGGTAGGTATTTATTTTCATCAAAAAAGCTTTTGTCGGTGCAATGATGCAACTTTCTACATTTCCCTTGCGGATTCTGATGCGGTATTCTCAAATTCTATAAAATGATACTGCGTTCCAATTTTACTATTTGCATAATGGCAAAATAAACATTCATATACAGAATCATTAGAAGCAAATATTTTTAAAGTTAAATCGAATTGCATACCGGTATACAGCAGTTATTAGACTAGTTCAGTTGCATGTATAATGGTTAAGATGCTCTAGTCCACAAACCGACAGTAACATACGTTCGGACAACGGTCCTTCGAAAGTAGGTAGCTATGTGTTCTGCATAACCTGAGATGCACTTGATGGTGTTTGTAGTGACAAGGTCACTAGAGGTAAATAACCTCTTTTCAGGCGAGAGTGGCCGTCCACCCTTCATGTTCATTCGACGAGCTTACCAATAGATTTTTTCCATGTTTATTTTTAGAGTCCAATGCTAAGTTTTATGAAACAAAAATTTAAAAAGACATGACTAGGATGCGAACCCACAACCTTCTAGTCCAATCCAACAAGCTCAAGAAGGCTTAGTAAAGATTATCTTGCGCAATCTAATCAAAAGTACCAGGAGCTCAGAACTAGGTAGGAGATGTTACGAGCTGAGGTTAGCAGTTGCAAGGTCAGGGCTACATGCTTAGGGCAAAGCCATTACTTGATCTATGACATCATTTTTATTACTCACATGAAAACACATTTTACGATTTTTGCAACTTAGTAGTACAGTTAAAATACTTTTAAATTGAAGTTATCCCCGTAGTTTCCTTCGTAAAAGGGACGCAATTTTCGACAAGGAAATTAAATTTGTTACAATTACACGAGCAGTCTCGCTGAAATACATTACTTGTATCCAAGTAGGTAGGTTATATAAAACAGCACTGAAACTACACTGTGAATAACTTTACCAAATTCATGTACTTGACTTAGTAAATCGAATAGCGCCAAGTCCCTCTCATGACCACATGCAATATTCAGTTGCAAAGCTCCACCATCAGCCGCTATCATTTATCAAGCGTGTTAGCCTTTGTACATTTGAGACAGCACCAAGTGCTCAAGTCTTTGAGCTTAGGTGAGAACTGTACTTAGAATTAGGTTTGAACTAGAGGGGATTGACTAGAAACTAGTCGATACTTTCCTAGACTGAAATCTAGTCGTAGTGATATTTAAACCAAATAATCTTTGGTTCAAATCTGACCATGCAAGGGTAACGTGAACTACAGGATTTCTCATGGAAAGCACATAACGGTCACACTATCCTTTCTTTCAACTTCAACTTCAACTCATTATAATTCACTTAGACCAGAAAACAACCGGAGACGGACAGAAAATTCAGAAAAAAAAAACTTTTTTTCTATTTTTTTCCAAAAGAAAAATAAGGATTATGATTCAATGAATTTACATATGTCATGTTTGACTCTGACTTTAAATTAGGGGTGGTTAATCGATTCTTTAGTACTTTGATATTATAATCCAGTTGGCAAAGGCCATTTTCCCGGGTAAAGAGCTTTGTGGGGCTTTAATATTTACAGCATCACATGAGTTCATTTTAATAAAATCCAGCAAAGTCCAGCATTATTTATTTATTTATAACAAAAAATGCAGGTGTGATTCCAAAATAAATCTCAATGTGAATTTATAATTTGCTGCTATAAGTATGATTTTGAATCGACAATCTTGCCGCAATATCAGACGCAATGCCGTCTGCAGCGACTACGGTAATTCAATTCACTGGTACCAGAACTATCAGACATTCTGTAGCATAGAACCATCTAGAAGAGATTCTAGTACAATTTAGTATCTGTCTACGAAAGATTCATAAAAAATATTATAATAGATATTTTAGGTTCAAAATTTAAGACTACGGAGACAGTTACCTATACAGTTACCTGTACTATAGATACATCACCATGATGATCATAAGCTACAGCTATACTATATGTATATAATTTTTTTATCTTTATACTAAGTTGAATCACATTTTAGCGTTTACAGCGCTTAAGCGTCGTTGAAACAATGACGTAGTCTTAGGTCAATAAGATGCCCCAAGAGAACTGGTTACAAGACACTTGTATGTTGCTAAGGACGATATGACAGAAATGTCTAGCCTAGCTCTTTATTTCTTCTATCGAGTATTGACTTCTGTGTATAAACTACAGCGAACTGTGGCAGTGCCAGCAAGGTTTATCTTCTACAGCAGAGCAGTGCAGCTGTGTGCAAAACAATATTCTGAGTGAGGCAATATTTGCTCACGAATCTTGACTGTTCATTTTACATCTAGACTTCTGACTTAATAGTTTAGAGTAAATAGATTCTATTATTTTAGACCGCAATTTCGTATTAATGTAGGATAAATATATCATTAAATTTTATAACCCAACTTGAATCAAGGTAGTTTGAATACCTCTTATCTTAAGAGTGGGTGCTGCCAAAACAAAATTACATTCTGCAAAGATTTGAATGTTAAAAGAAAGGGATCTAAATCTATTAAAATATCTTTTGATATCATCATCATCATCTTCCTGCCCTTCATTATGTGGGCGAAACACGGTGTTCTTCATCCATTCTCCTCTATCAGCCGTCATCTCAACACTCACTCCTTTCTTACTCATATCATTCTTCACACAATCCATCCATCTTTTCTTTGGCCTCTCTACTTTGATAATGTTTCCAAGTTCATAACTACTTAATACATACAGGCATTAGGTAAATCTAAAGAATGATATCAATGTGTTTCTCATTTTATACCAGTGCAATATACAGCAACAAAAACAACGTTTCATACCGTGATCGATGATATGATCCACAATTCAGATCGAGTACTTTGTAATAGTTGTTACATAACAGTGTTGAAACCATTTTCAATACCGTTATGCAGTTATACTGTATATTGCATTCTACATCGATGTGTTTTTAGTATACCATTGGCAGATACTAAAATACTATGAAAAGAATGGACACTGTATAAAGTCAAGCTAGTACGAGTATTAACATGTCTTTGTTATTCATAAGACCGTAGGTTCATTCATTAACGTGTAGGCATAGTTTTTTCCTTATTTTCATTAGCAATAACTTTTTAAAAAAGTTTTAAATTAGTCATAAAAACAATCTGAAATTAGCAGGTTAAATATTCAAAGCACTTAAAGCGAGTACCTGCTCAGACGTCTATACAAGTTGAACAACTCAACTTGGTAACTTAGCGACACCCTCATGTTTTGCGATTCTTTCTATCGCCCTGCGCAAGGTCAATGACCAGATACACATGTAGGTACTATTTTATAAATTAAGGCATTTAAGTACGAGGATTCTAGGCAATTTTTTATAGGTACTCTAATTCTTACTAGCTTCCGTTTGTGACTTTGTCTAATAAAATAATACTGAAAGTCCATTCTATGCGTTGGTGAAACAATTTGCTAGACAAAAGTCTATAAAATTGCGTCCCTACTTAAAAATACCTACTATGACGAAGCGTTCCGAGTGACTGAAATCACCACGCCCAGTGAGAACTTAATTATGCAAGTTAAACAATTCGGGGCCCAGGCGACACCCCTGCGAAAACCTTGCGAGGCAAGTGACGCTTGACTCGTCTTACGTATTAGCTAACGTGAGGTGAACTACCGATCTAGTTACAGCGTTCACGCAATTTTAATCTCTTGTTACACAATCTATATCTGTAGCAAGAAGGAAAACGAGGTCCGATCACCGTGTCACATGCCTTGTATGATTCGATAAACTATGTAGACTTAAGCATAGAATGGAGATCTAATTAGATATAAAAGAACAATTAGTAGATACAATTACACACAAAGATAAACAAACATTTCGTTAATCAGATAGTGAACAGAACAATCAAGAAGATATAGACCGTATTACGATATCTTGAGGATATTTTGAAACTCTTACCTTTTGTAAGCACATTCACATCCGAAGTTGGTGCAAATCCATTGTTTCGATTTTCTTCTACGCCGCATTTCTTATATTATTTCAACAACTTGCATTGCAATTATCCCCTCATTTTGAAGATCTTCTTGTCTATGTAATAGAGCTTCAAAGTCTAATTCCTTCCACTGACATTTATTATTAAAAAAAAAAACAATGTTTCAATGAGCGGGCAAAGTATTAGTAACTTCTACAAATGTATGGAATTTTTCATTACATTGTTGTTTATAAAAAGCAAAATCTTTTAGTCTAAAACATGTCTAATTTAACTGCAAATGCATCACACACACACACACACACTGTTCAATACATACATCCATTCATTTTCATACAGGAAATTCGAGTTTAGTCCCCTTTCCCAGTCAAGGACTTGGCAGAAAATGAGCACGTTCCAACAATAGATTACATCGAACATAACGATATCTCGATAGCAAGCACTAATATCGTGAAATTGCAATCTCACTCGGAACAGTTTAATTCGACTATTTATAAATGATCAGCTTGTTATAAAACACAAAGATGGTCTATTTACGAATTTGCTACACTGAATTAAATAAATTTTTGTTTCACTCTTAATTTCATAATTTAAAGCACTTTGTTTTAACAGTTGTTGCGTTTCATGAAACTGGCATTTAAACACTACTGCCTACTGTAACTGTTAATAGAAAACCAGAACTAAAGGATTTGGAACTCGATTCGATAAACTTGCGTCGTTTTTAATAATGAAATGTTATCCCGCTTGATATCGATTGTAACATTGCAGTCAGGTGGGTGGTTAACTACGTCATAACACGGTGGGCGGATCTGTGGAGATAACGGTAAAGGGATGCTCATATTGTGCTCCGAAATCAGGGCCTCGTTTATATTACACTGTATTAGTTCATCATCATCATCTCAGCCTGGTATCACCCACTGCTGGGTATAGGCATATTTTATGCCAGTCTCCTCTATTTAGCGCCTCGCGCGTCAAAAAAATACAGTCAGTTTTGTTACTCTCTGCATTAGTTCGGTTGTTATAATTACTTTTAGTATTTAAAATAGCATCAAGTATCGCGTTTGTTTAAAAATTCGAGTGATAAGACAAATAATAGATAATACATGAGAAAGCGGGATAACGAAATATTCTCTCCCCACTGGAGCTTGACTTTTAGTTTTAAGATGGATCACCTAAAAGAATGATAGGCCCCAAACCGTGTTTGTTGCCCTGATTCTTCACGGTATCGGTCGCGAAAGAACAGGAGTAAAATTAGTTCTATGACTATTCTAAGTAATCCCAGCGGTCCTACAGCCTACTGAATAAATGCTTTTTGACTTTGATTCATGCAAGTTTATTAATAACTCATTGAGAGACTTTCTATATAATTATTTTTTTGGGTTGATCGCATCGACCGATACTTCTCTTCTCTACTTTATCAAGAAAAACAATAGCAAAGCTACTACCCTGAATAATATTTCAAAATAAGGTTGAATTTTGTAAAATATTCAGCTAAATCTTTTAAAAACACGTGCATGTACTTTGTCGCAACAATTCGGTATGGGTCGGACATACTTCGCAATACTCAATGCTGTATAATATGGAATTCATTTCATGCAATGCACGTTTTCCATTCAGGAGTACGCTTCAAGAGTATTTCAATAAGTTTTCTGTCTTCACGAACAGATTTTATTGAGCTTGGTATGTATCACTCAGGCGACTCACGAGTTCCTAGTTAATTAAATTTCCAATTTTAGTATCCATCAATCACAGAGAAGTTACTAAATTATTACCATCTCATAATGAAATAAGATAAATGATACAAAAAAACATAAACGCAGCAAATTGGAAAGGAGAATTAACAGAAGAAGATGAAAAAGTTAATGATTTAGAAACAAGCTTAAAAACTGGAATCAGTCATTGTACAGACATGTAATTAGATGAGACTTTTATATCCAACTTAAATCATACTGATGAACGAAATGTTGAAGGCGTTGCATGTATGAACATTACTCAAGCATCTTGGGTAGTTTTTCATGCATTATCGCATGTTCTTTGCATAGCGATAACGGTCTAGACGCCTTGTTAGCTTTCCATTAATGGGATTAAATACGGATTGCGGAATTGATTTTCATACTACAATGTAAATTGTAAAACGAGGTGCGTTTAACTTCATGTTTGATCAGGTATTAATACTTTAATAGCCCCTTGTTTCGTCTCCAATTTTAGGTTACTAAAACGACTGATTGAGTAAAAATTATTGTGAATAGATTAAAATTAAATATCTACCAGTGTACTACCATCATCATCATCATCATGAGCCTATAGCAGTCGACTGCTGGACATAGGCCTCCCCTAATGAGCGCCATTGCGCCATGTCCTCAGCGCTCGACGCATCCAGCTTCTGCCAGCCTTTCGCAGATCGTCACTCCACCTGGCCGGAGGGCGTCCTACACTACGTATGCCGAGTAGTGTACTTCCAGTAGTACTTAAATTGACCATTAGGAGTTGCGGAAGCGTGAAGAAACAGACATATATTTTTTTCTACTTCAATATTTTAAAGTCACGGTGTTCTTATTTTAACCAAGTTTAAATTGTGTCAGACGAATTTTCTAGTCTACGGAGGAAATTGAAACTGCAATCATTTCCCGTATCCCAACGCTTCCAGCTTGGAAGTGTGTCAACATGTCTGCGATACGGATTAGTCAGTTTACCACTGAATAGATTGTTCCTTCGAGCCGGATTAAAAGCTGCCAGAGTTTTATGATTTTAATTTTAGTTTATTTAGACCGGACATTATAAAAATATACTCAGGTTGATTGCCTAATATATTTTTTCATACAATTTCTAGTCAATACTAAATTATCGTATTTTTAATAGAAAATAACTAATTCAGATCAAGACTAGTAAAATATCGAAGCACCTGTAAACGTTAAGTATATTTGCCTATATCCCACTCAAATAATAACCCACTCCTATAATGATGATGATAATAAAGCTGAAAGTTTGTGAGTTTGTTTAGATATTTGGATGTTTAGATGTTGGTATGTTTGTGTTTCAATAACGCCTAAACCAGTGAACCGATTTGGATGAAACTTGGAATAGGCGTAGATAGTGACGTGGAATAGCATATAGGCTTTTCAAAATCTTGGTACCACGCGGGCGAAGCCGCGCGCAGAAGCTAGTATTTAACTATTCTTTGTTACAAGAAAAGCCCAAACAGACGCAGAAAAGAAACATTATCTGAAATTAATTTCGTATAATATAATTATTTCAGAGCAACTTAATAAGAAAGCTTTACTTTAAAACGCCAGAGGCGCAGTATGTCCCTCTC
The DNA here is from genome assembly GCA_963565295.1 of Epirrhoe alternata. Lineage (NCBI taxonomy): Eukaryota > Metazoa > Arthropoda > Insecta > Lepidoptera > Geometridae > Epirrhoe > Epirrhoe alternata. Next base: position 4,975,230 of record OY751400.1, read on the forward strand.
AGTCTGTCAAAAACACCTTAGAGGCTGCTTTGACCTCAGAGAAATATGCCCACGCGATCTAAAGGGAATACCTAAAATGCTGCTGTGGTTCGAGCAAAAAGTAAAAGCTTATGAATTTCATCTTCTACATTTAGGTTAGAAAAATTGTAAGCCATTGTACACATTTGGAGTTTACATTTTCACGGCTTGTTTTGCGAGTAGTTAGTTTAGTGCTATATATAGATGGAAATTCATTACCTTTCTTTAAATATACTAAACTGTATTTCTTTCTCATTTTAAACTTTTTAAGGTGTTTGAAATCGAAACTCTTCCAAATCAAGTCTGTCTTTAAGAGCTTTGACAAGATAAAGTCTCTCAATTCTCAATTTGCTCTTCATTACGTCATCACATCACCAACTTGACAAACTAAATAAAATTCAGATACTTTTCAATATTTAACTTCAAAATCTTTTGATTAATGAATTATGAGCAAGCATAAAATATGAACAGGCTTCGTTTTAGCGACATCAGTAGCAAATTATTTACTTAATAGTGGGCGGGAATCCCCTCTTTACCTTTGCTTGTAACTTGTGGGTTTGGCCTTTCGGGCTTCATAATAATTCGCCCACACTGTGGTTAGTATTACTTAGTTCCTGCGGCTGGGTTTTTTCTAATATTTTCTAGGGGCAGAATTGAAATCATTCTTAAAATAGAAAATATATGACATCTCTTCAAATAATATGAGTAGTCTGCGATAGGGATGATTTGTATGTGTACCTTTGTATGTTTAAAGTTTAGTTAGTAACGTAAGCCTAAGCAGATCGATAGATTTGAATTAGAGCTTGGTTTTCTCACAGCTTTTTTTTATGGAAGAGGGGGCAAATGAGCAAGTGGCACACCTGATGGTAAGTGACCGCCCACAGACAACTGCAGCATCAAGAGGCACTGCAGATGCGGTGCCGGCCTTTGAGGTAGGATTTCTGGATATATAATTCTATAGATAAGTTTTAATACGCCAACTTATCATGATAAAATACATAGGAGAACGAAAATATAGGATACAAAATTGGTAATTATGGGGTACAATCTTGTAAAGGTTGCTGGGAGCCGATGGGTGCAGGCTGCACAAGATCGATCGCTGTGGAAATCGATGGGGGAGGCCTATGTTCAGCAGTAGACGCTAGATGGCTGAGATGATGATGAAGTTTGGGTAACGATTTTGGGTATAAATCAATAAGCCATGACATCCTTCACACTGCCTACGCTATCACCAAGATTGGACACCATGAACCAATACTGACATACAGATTTGTAAAATTAGAAGATCAGATGTTAAATGGCATGTAAATAAAAGATGTGCGATGTGAGGTCGCCGTGTGGTAACGCGGGTCAAGGTCGCAGGCCGCGGCCTTATGAGGACGCAGCGTTGCGATAGAGTGGAGCAATGTGCTGGTTATAATTACTACACGATTTAACACGATGCTAGTCTTAGTACGAAAGCAAGTTTTTTTGTTGAGTGTTCAATACACTCACTAGGGCCTCCCGAGTGTATTGAACACCAAAGAAAGAGAAAAGGCATTAAGTCTCCTCCTAGGAGGAAAACATATCAAGGTCAAAATTCAGCTCAATCGGACGCCGGGTAGGGGAACAGTTTCAACTTGTAGACCTGAACAGACTTACTTATTATATTGTAAGCTTGTGAAAATTACAAATATCAAGTCACAATAATCAAAACCACAGAGAACATAGAAGCTGACCAAAGACAACACAACATCTTAATCCTGATAATGTGACGACAAAAACTACGACGTGAAATTAAAACTTCACTTTCAAGTTGGCTAATGGTTGTTTTTACGCGCGTTTAGCCACCGACACCGTGAAGTGTGACACGACAAAATAAACTCATGACAAGTCCATTTAGAAAGTGAGAGTCAGTAATTACTGAACACCTTGAATTCGCTTGTTCTTGTTGTTTTTATTTGTGGCTTTGAGACTTTTATGTCAAGTCCGTAAAAATGTTGGCCACTGTGTTATTCCATTTCCTGACGACCTCTGTGGCGCAGTGGGTGAAAGCCCGCTTGAGACGCAGCAGGTTGCGGGTTCGATCCCCGTCGCGGGATAAATGTTTGTATGATCTGCAAATATTTATCTCGGGTCTGGGTGTTTCTATGTATAATATGTATGTATTTACAAACAAAAAGTATATAAGTAGTGTATCAGTTATCTGGTTCCCATAGTACAAGCTATGCTTAGTTTGGGGCTAGATGATGCTGTGTGAAATTGTCCAGCATTATTTATTTATTTATTTCAAGTAAACATGTCCATTTACCGGTAAAAATGATAATTGAAACTATTTTATTTTCTACGCTCAATTAATATTTTCACTATACTGCTTATTTTACTAACAGTTACTATTTCCAGAACCGATATTTTTATTGTTCAATCTTGTGTCACTTTTTTCGTTAAACTCATCATCCATATCTTTTAATGGGCCTTTGATTTAGCTCATCTCATCCCTTTTCTCCAACTACCTAAAGTTATAGAGAACATTGTGCTTAAAAAGATGACTGAGTTAAAAAAGCAACTTGCTTTTAGAACGTCATCATGTATTCGTAATTCCGTTGATGATGCTACCCTACACCCTACACGTGTAGACTGACGAGTGGCACTAAGGCTCCATTGAAAGAAGGACCTTCCGACAGTGTCGTCGGAAACCACGCCGCGAACAATAGCTGTAATAGGCATGCGTGAGCTGCCGCTAAAGGGTTAGGCTGAAGCGGGTTGGATATGTTTCAGATGGTGGAGAGATAGATCTCACGTTAGAGAGATAGATAAACGTACAAGTATATAGAGCAGTCATCATTTTCCTGCCCAAGCTAATGGGGTGCCACGAACACTTCTTAGTGGTTGTTGCACTCTAGACAGAGTGGTCGTGGTCAGGTCAGGTCGGAAGTTGAAGTCCGCCGCGTAGAGAAAAATTGGAAATATGAGTGCTCTGACCAGTCGTGTTTTGGTTGTTCGGGCCATGAACACTAGCCCATGGATATATTGGAAAAATAGTTGTAACTAAGAAGATAATACCTAATAAACGTAAAAGAGAGTTAATAGACACCAGGGTGGCTCGCTCCATCGTAGACCTCATTCTTGCCTATGTAAGTTACGAGGTCAAGAGCCGACCCATTCATCATAAAAAAAAATTAAGGCCAAAACAAAAGAAACTTTAAGAAACCTAGCTTCTGAGTAAAAATTCATGTTATTGATGTACAAAGTACACCTAGTTCTCGCAACTTGCACCACCATCTCGTGTGAAAGACCCAGACGAACCACGTCGAGCGTCTGAAAGGACCCGCAAGACGCAGGCTGCCTTTGTTACTTCGGAAGCGGCTATAGGACACTATACGTAGCTGTCAAATGATGCAATTCAACCATGAAGGTACAAGATGATGGAGATCATACTTCGAATATCTAGTGGAAATCTGCTTTTTCATTCTCTCGCACTCAAGGGGCAGACCGTCCCTTTCTTAGCTAGGCAGAGAGAGTCTGTTCACAGAGAGTTTCAATTAGATGTTCCAAGTTTGTACCTTCAAGGGAAAAGTAAAAAACGTGTTACTATCTGGTACTAAAAATATGTATCATGAATCAAGATTAATAACGATTCTTTATTTGCTATTAATAGATTGTTTTTTATTTGTACGGACAGATATATGTTTAATTGTTTATACCTAGATAACTTTTTACTTATTGCCATCACGCGATGGAAAGTACACCCGCACATGAATTGTTTCACGCAATTTTGCTATTATAAGTCATTTATTACTTATTTGTTTCTATTTTAGTTTCTTACCTGTCATCTTGCAAGTGCTTCAACTCGCTCAGCTCCAGCTCCCTCCTCAGATTCGACACCTCGCAGAGAAGCATATCTCTCTCAGTAGAGACCTTCTCCAGTTCGGCCCGCAACCGGACCACCTCGTTCGTCAAATCCATAGTCGCCATGACTATCGATGATTTCGATCAACACTGCACATCACTAGACACATCCGTAGCGACTGGGGAACCAATCACGCTCGCACATTTTAAATTTCGAACAGAACGCGCGCGGAATATTAGAGTTGGGAAATGTTTTCTCGTTAAACTTCAGCGTTCCATTGTACTGGGAGTCGAAGTCATCTGAAACAATAAATCACTTTGTTACAGTGTAAAAAAGGTATTCTGTCGGTATGTTCGATGGAGAATGTTCTTCTGTGTTATTTTTCATAAACGAGATAGCGAGTCCCGAGGTAGGACGATACAATTTAGCTATAGGAGCATGAATAACACGAATGGTTTGCTTTTATTGCTTGTTTTGTGCAAACAGATGGTTCATGGATAACTTTCTTTTATTACGACTGGGAAAACGTTAAAGGCATATTTGAGATAATCCCTTGTCTGGGCCTCTTTCTCGTTGATTCCTACCAACAAAACTATTTCTCAATCATGTGAATAGAAAAAATATAATAGCTTTTAGTTAGTGGCCTCACACCATAATAGTGAAGTAAAAACACAGTTTTTTACTGTCATTATACAGCTAGGAAAAATTTGCGTAATTAACTTTAATTATATAATTAACACGCTAGTTTACATAAAAACTGTAGTTTTCTATGATAGAAGAGAATGCTTTATTCTCAGGATTCGTTATAGTGCATTTTAACTTATGTCGAAATTAGACCATTTGGTGAGATAATCACGATACTACTAGCAAGTTTGATGAGTTCCCTAGCTAGTGCAACTCGGGTTTCAGCCTATCGAATACCTTTGCACCGTTGCTTACCGACTGCTTTGGTCATGGCTATTAAAACCTTAATTCAGGCAGCATAAAACCTCATACGAATTCATAGGACCTACTTATTTTATTATAACTGATATGAATCGAAGAGGTCTACTGCATACTGAACAAAATGAAGTAACTTTTCTTTTTACAATGAGACGTGTGGTACAAACTAATTCGTGACGTAAATAAGTTAACGTCGTCGCTCGTGCATATAACTTTTCGTCCAAACGACACGACAAACTTAACCCGAGTACCGTGTACGAATTTTTCACTTACTCTACTAACACGATCGTGTTGACGTGAATTAAAGATTTATATAGAAAAAAGACAGCGCTATGTACTCATTCATGACTAATGAAAATCAAGATAAACCATTAGGTGAAATAACCAGCAATATTATTCACACAGCTCTATCGATTTCGGGGGTGGTTAGGAATATGTTTAATTTGAAAATTCCTGTCTGCCACCGTGGCGCTAGACGCAGTGGCGGACGGTAATATTGTATTACTGAGTGCCGACTGATTTTTCATACATAGGGGTTGATAGCCACAAGTGTTACCGTCTGCCACCGCGTGGGGGCAGACGGTAATCTATACTAATATTATAACGAGGAAAGATTTGTTTGTTTGTTTCTTTGTATATTTGTTTGTTTGTATGTTTGTTTGTTTGAATAGAATAGGCTCCGAAACTACTACATTAACCCCGATGAACATAAGCTATATTTTATCCCGGGGAAGTGAAGTTTTCCCGAGGGACCGCGGGTAACAGCTAGTAATTCATAAAGACGCTCGCTGTCTGACACTTTTTGTTGACCAAGTGCCTATGTTCGCCTCAGCCTTCCAGCTGTCAGCTGTTTAATACGCATACAATTTAACCGCTTTACGGTAACCAGTCGATGAACTTCTGCCTCATCCCTCACATAGCGTCCATAAATAATTCTGCAGCCGGGAAAATACTTTCCCCGTCTCATTTCCCTAATTAAAAACCCAGCCGAAGCACGAATGTCTGACCCAAAAACGTTTACCCATACGGCCTACTTGCGCCAACAAAATATAATTAAGCTGCATATTGGAGAACTAGAACCTTTGAAATTATACTAGTGGTTCTGTGAGAACAGAAGACCTCGCGAACAAAATTGAAATTTAGGTGCTTTGTATTATATCCTATAGACTTACCTATGCCTATGTACACTTTTAAGCAAAAGAGAGGAATAAGTTTTAGAGATTACTCGCGTTCCTTTGGTCCTAGGGGGTCGAATCTGGTGTCAACGGGTTCGTCTCGTAAAGGCAGAGAGGATTGCGTAGTCTGATTGGTATAGGTAGGTATACATTTTACGAAAAAACGTCCTTTATAATGCTTAAACAAACATCCATCCACTTTCCCCTCCCCCTTTTGGATTTTTTTTTGATTACAACTTGTGTAGAATTAAGTCCTTAATATGCCTTATGAATTTAATTCAAATCTGTCGATAAATAACGCTACAGCAAACTTCCCCCCCTTTTCCCCCCTATTTTCACCCCAATCAAAAATCGCAATCGACTATCGTTTTTTAATAAATCAAGGAACCTGTGTGCCAATTTTCGTCAAAATCGGTTGATAAATGCGACCTGTAGGCGATTACTGACAGACGGACGGACAGAAGGACAAAAGCATTTTTGGCCAATCTCGAAACTGAGACGCTTCGCTCGCTCGGTCAATAAACTTTACTCACTGACTCATTAAGACATGCCTAATTATCATTATTACGTTTCAATTTAAAAGGAAACTGACTCTTTATTCCTGAATTTCTAGACGAAGGGTACCAGAGGGTTTTTAAGTTAAATAAATAAATAATGTTGGACTTTTCACACAGCATCATCAGAGCTTGTGTTATGGGTACTACATGACTGATATACTACTTATACAGGGTGTAAAAAGACGTCTACCGAAGCCGAAAGGGGTAGGTACGGCATCCCAATCCAAAAGGATTATCCGAAATATGCACTAAATCCGGAGAAAACAGCGTTTGAAGAGTACTGTTTGCGTATGTTTTGGGCGCGTTTTTTTACGTATATTGCTGGATTTTGAGTTTTAAATGTTTTTTTCTTTTATAAATGAAATTATTAGGTAGGTATGGTCTTATTATGTTGTAATAGTAGTAAATAGCCGAAAATAACATAGCATGACGAAGCTAAGTAAATTCTTTTTTTTGCGTTTTTTTTTCGCTAAATATGTTTAGAACCATGGTCTGATTACAACCCCTCAGTTTTCGATAGCAGTCTTTTTACACCCTGTATACTTTTTGTTCGTAATACATACTATACATGCGGGATCGAACCCGCAACCTTCTGCGTTGCAAGCGGACCTTCGCCCACTGCGCTACAGAGGTCGTCAATTCACGAATTTGATTTTTACACTATCATGTATTTGTCTTCCCCAATTTCTCTACTTCTCGATCGAATGTCGAGACTAACTCACGCTAGTTTCAACTTGAATATTAATAATAGTATTTATTTCAGAAATCTTGGTTCATATATGCATTCAATGCTTTAATAAAGTTTATTATAGAGGAAATGAACAAGAAATAGGAGTAAATGGCGCAGTGCAGTGTTTAATAGCTGCTAAAATTAATTTGCAAGGAAAATATACTGCGGAGATTTTTATTTCATAACATTTTATAAAGTTAAGTTGCTTATTATACATCTCTGCTGTTTTTTTATTTGTGGAAGTTGAAAAAGTTAATTTCAATTGCATGGATTTTATTATTTCGTTTTACAATAATATAGGTCGTTCTTGCAGTGCACAAGTAGTTCCTTAAACTACACAGGGTGTAAAAAGACGTCTACCGAAGCCGAAAGGGGTAGGTACAGCAACAGCATCCCAATAGACAACCAAATTCAAAAGAATTTTCCGAAATATGCACTAAATCCGGAGAAAACAGCGTTTGAAGTATGTTTTGGGCGCGTTATTTTACGTAGATTGCTGGATTTTGAGTTTAAAATGTTTTTTTCTTTTATAAATGAAATTATTAGGTAGGTATGGTCTTATTATGTTGTAATATCAGTAAATAGCCGAAAATAACATAGCATGACGAAGCTCAGTCAAAAATTTTTTTTGCGTTTTATTTCGCTAAATATGTTTAGAATCATGGTCTGATTACAACCCCTCAGTTTTCGGTAGCAGTCTTTTTACACCCTGTCATCACCCATCATTAACTTACCTTCCCATACCTAATATGGGAAGGTAAGTTAATGATGATTACCGAAAATTTATAGGATCTTCAGGAATTCATTATTAATATTAATTTATCGTGTCAATATATTAAACTTTATAAATGTGCTGCTACCGCCATCTATCCACCCAGTATAGCACTACACGCACTGACTCACGCGCAGAAATCAGCTGACTGCTGTAAGTTTCCCAGCTGTTTTCATAGATGTCGCTACGTGGACAAGAAACAAGTTATTAGTTTGTTTACCTTTCGTTTCATTGTTTCATTATTCAAACTTGACTCATTCAAGTTAAATAATTGTTCCCTTCTTGTCTTTGGACAGAGATGGACCGATTGTTTGGAAGATGACACAAGTAAGAAATGAGTAAGTTGGTAAGTAAGAACTTAAGTATGTTGAAATGACGACTGATTGTGATAAGTTGATGAGGAAAGGAAGGCATGCTGTGAAGACCAACATCATACAGAAACAGAGGCAGGAAGAAAAAGACTCACAAAAGAATATCTCTACAGATGTCTGGTACAAACCGGGCGTTCCTACTAACAAATCTAAAACTGATAGAATACGGCGATAATTGTGGTTCTTATATTGGTAATAACTTAGCTTGAACCTGAGAAGAGAAACCTAAAGATATAATAACTTTGTATTGCTACAGACAATTTGTAAATCAAGAATTTGCTACGCGAGGGAATACAATGTTTGCGAGATAAAAATCTGAACATGTGAGTAGAGTTGTCAGTTTCTGATACTCATTACACAGGGAATTCCGATAATTCTGATCAACTTGACTCTCTAGATATCCAACACATCCCAGATATACAAAAATAAACTTTGCTTTTGTGCAAGTTGCGATTGCCAGAATCAACATTCACCCAGGTAAACCACAGATCTGAATTCAATCTAGCCGTTCCATTTCCAAACTCGAATTGGGTCGTCCGAAATTCATTCCAACCGATTTTTAAGAAGAATATAAAATCGGTTGACCGAGTCTCCATCGAAATCCAATTAAAACTTTCATCTGTTCGTCAGGTAGAAGTAAAATGGTGGAAATTGGTAAGCAAACAATCCCAGTTTCAATGTCATTTCACTATGTTGGAACAAATTTTGAGCATAAGAAATGATATGGGTACAGCTAACCCACTAACGCTAAAACCGTATTAGGTATACTGTCTCATGGATTATAGCTTGACATTTTGACACTAGATCAAACCAACATACATACGTCACTAATTGTCATTGACTCAGCAAACCAATTAAACTTAGATGTAGAGTATTTTCTGCGTCAAAACTCAAGCTAATAAATAAATGCCACAGCTTGAACACAAATAAGGCTAAACGCTAGTTATTGCGCGGCGTATTTTTATTGAAAGTTATTTGATGATGAAATTAAGTTAAGGTTCTACTTCATTTCTTTAATCTTATCTCAGAGGCGTAGGTATTCACGGAATAAGTTCTGCGGAATTCTGCAAACAACATAATAGCTGTTACAATTTATCATAAGCTTGTCTAGATTTGCTTCAAAGGAACGTCTTTTTGACTCGGGTTCTACTTCTAAGTAAGATCTAGTGAACTTGCGAAGCGCTCTTAGCGAAGCCTGCTCACTGCTTAGTCGATTCTTGATAGTTCGTCGATGTTAAGCAACGTTCTAAGCGGTCACATAGTGGATGGGCGATAGTAGGTCATTATCTCAGACGAACATTTTTAGTGAGCTAGCTGTTACTCAATTTAGGACATTTCATCTAACTACTAACGAGCTAGCAGAAGTGTAACACGGGATTGTGTGCACTGCTGCAATCAAAGCCTTTGATATAACGGAGCGAATTCTAACCTTCTACAATCTGATTAACAGATTTTTAATGATATGAATTTTCAAACAGACAATTTATCCATTTTCCGTTGTAACTTGTAAGCGTTGAAATCCATAAGTTCGGGCTTCCTTGAGTATTTTGAACCCAGTATTTTTACAAAAATCTGAAAACTCGTTTATAAACCCAGTTTTTGAGAGTGCAGTGGGTGTATGTTTCAGTTTGTTGAATTGATCATAACGAGTGTGTAGTTAAATATGTAGTTACTAAGTGGTGTTTTAACTATACACAACACAATGAATAATCGTACTTTAAACATTTTGACGGACGTACTGCCTCTCTTCGTCTTGATTGCCCAAAGATCTGACAAATGTCTACCGACCGTGCTAGATGTTATCCCAACTCCTGTTCTTAATTTTCATAATATTTTAATTTCAAACACATTTTGTAAAAGGTAAATTCTCAATGACCCCACTAACATCCCCACTAGTGGGGATGTTAGTGGGGAATAAAAATTCCTAACCACCCCTTTTTTAGTATCTGAATATTCAATCTCATTGGTTTCACTAGTGAGGAGTATTCATTCAGTCAGAGATTAATGTCACCAAAGTTGGCTTCTCATTAGAACTAAACTTGACATAAAGTTATGCCATGCATAAACTAAAAAATGTATGGTTATTCATACGTTATGCATGACATAACTTTATGTCAAGTTTATTAGTAAGGGACTTAATTTTTTGCACTGCCAAAATTACTAGGTAATTACTATATTTTGAAAATAGTAGTCAAATAGAAAATTGTTCGGCCAAAATAATTAGATTGAATGAAGCTAGAAACAGATGCGAAAACTTTTAATTACGACCCTGATGGGTTTGTTAATTGAGTTCTGGACGCGATTGTCAAACAGACCTTTAAATTAATGTTTTTCAAGTTACCTTCGATCACAATTTTGTTTATCTTAATGACTTCTTTGTCTGACACAGAAATTAAAAGTCCAGGGTACTATGATCCGGAACCTAAACTGGATAGCACATAAACTGAATTGTAGGTCATGGCACCAGAAATCAGTAGAATGAAGCCATGACGAGCCTTATGGCGGCTTAAAAACTCACAAATTCATAATTTTAGTCGAAAGAAATAATCATTATAATCATAACAATGAAAAACGCTGTTCTGTTAAAATTATTAAACGGTAAATTAAATAAAGGGAATAAAATAAAACGGTAACGGTCAACACAAGCGCTGTTTGTTTACAAAACTGCAAATCGAAAGTGAATCGACAATTATCTGTGTCGCAATAATCTTTCATGAATACTGTTATTTGTAGGGTGACAATACTTTTGAATATGTTCAGGACATTATTTTAATTGGAGGATATTCGATTTTGCTCTTTAAATTAAATATACAGATTGACCAAGATTTTAGCTTCCTGCTGACTAACTATATTTTTCCCAAAACTTATCTATTTTCCAAGGCATTACCGTTCTTCCTGTAGATAAATTCCCCATTAGTAAGTTTCAGAGATTTACGATCAGCACTTTAACCCATAGGACAAACAAATGATCCAAAACTTTGAAAGGTCAATCCACAAAATGACTATATAAATTACTACCCGAAGAATTTGAGTTTACTAAGAAATTCAATCGTTTTAACAAAACTGATGGAAACTAGAAACTAATAAAAAAGTAGGTATCATTATATCTGTTTTAAATGATTTAAGGCTCTGCTTCGCCGACGATATTGTCCTTTTTTCTGCGTCGGCCTCGGAGCTACAAACGATGCTTCAACAACTAAGCACTGCAAGCTTTGAGATTGGACTTGGAATGAATAGGTCAAAAACCAAAGTCATGACCAACAGCGCTGAGACCACAATAACGGTGGATGGAGAAGACCTAGCATACGTCCAAAAATACATCTACCTGGAAGACATTTTAAATTTTATAACGGGACTTAATCGCGTAGGTATAACATTTGTTTATTTACCTCGACGTTTCAGTAGCGTTACAGCTACCGTGGTCACGAGAAGACTGCCCGCCGGTACTCGTTCGCCTCTTCGACCGATGAGAAACTACCCTCATTCGGTCAACACAAAATAACATTAGGGTCGCGACACACTACACTGACAACATCCAAGTTAGTACTAGACGTTCTTACACGACCCGAACACTTTTTTATCACTGGATCCCACGTTGATGACAGTTTGTAGCCGCATTCCCGGTTGAAATTTTTGTGTTTCTTTATTTCAACTGCTTCACGCACAATTCTAGTATACTAAGTATACTAGAATTGTGCGTGAAGCAGCGGGCAGTCTTCTCGTGACCACGGTAGCTGTAACGCTACTGAAACGTCGAGGTAAATAAACAAATGTTATACCTACGCGATTAAGTCCCGTTATAAAATTTAAAATACATCTACCTGGGCCAAATAGTCTCCTTCCAAGACAGGCAGATTAAGGAAATCGCTCGGCGAACCGAAAATGCTTGGAGGAGCTATTGGTCCATGGGAGATATGATGAAGGGAGAATTACCCCTATCGCTTAAACGCAAGTTAATGGACGTATGCATCCTCCCCGTTCTCACGTATGGTGCGCAAACTTGGTCCTTGACTAACATTCTCAAGTCCAAGCTCAAAGTTTGCCAACGGGCAATGGAGCGTAGCATCCTAGGTGTCAAACTGACGGACAGAGTCCGAAACACCGAACTACGCTCCAAAACTAAAATTGTTGATGTAGCTTCCAAGGCCGCTACGCTGAAATGGAATTGGGCCGGGCACGTCTGCCGCATGCCAGGTGAGCTGTGGGCGAAGGTAGCCACCGAGTGGCGCCCCGACCCAGCGAGAAGGCGACGCGGCAGACCAAAACGGAGATGGCGAGACGAGCTCGACCAGTTTCTGACGGAATGGAGGGATGTTGCTGGGGACCGAGATGTCTGGAGGGAGTGGGGGGAGGCCTTTGCCCAGCAGTGGGACACTAACGGCTGAAAATAAAAAATAATAAAGGCTGTGTTGGCCAATGTTCGATCCAAGATGGATTCAAATTTCGGGTATCAATAGATTTATCAAGAAACGCTGAAAAGTTTCGACGGCTTCGAACGCATTGAGAAGTAGTCTAAGTAAGCTTAAAGAAACTTGTTGACGCTACACAATCTAATAATACTTTCTGACGTAGCACAAATGTGGAATAATTTTAATTAAAATAATTAAAAATGCATTGGTGGACACGTTATGAGGGATGAAAACCATGTTACCCAGAGAGCTATGAATATGAGTGTGACTAGGAATTCAAGAAGAGGAAGGAAAAAGAAGTGGTTGTGTGCGAGATGATATGAATGTAAAAGGAGTGGACGCACAGTTGATGAGTGAAAGAGTGAGTGGAATAAGAAGACAGCTTGTGCCCCACTTAGCGTAGGATATGTGCAGGGAAATGATGAATTAAAGATGCATTGTACATTGATGCAGTGGTCCCGATTCATCATCATCATCATCCGCAGCCAAGAATATCCCACTGCTGGGTATAGGCCTCCCTCTGTTTACGCCATTCCTTCCGGTTCTGTGCCTCACGCATCCAAAATCTATGCTGCCTCTTGATATAGTAGTCTACCCATCGCGCTTCCCGATGACTTTAAAATATTTCCTCTCAAAACGCTCTACTTGGAAATGATAAACATAGCTAAGAGTTCCGTTTAACACTCTTGTAGTTGAAATGAAGTGTTTCAATAAGGCCGCACGCGATCTACCATGTGTCATGACATGTTTTCATGCGAGTTCGAGGTCATTTGGCTAAACAATGGTTTCAATTGATAAAGCGTTGCTAATTAAGAGGAGAAAACAATACGTTGCCGAGTAAGATAGATAGATAGATAGATAGATAAAAAATTTATTTGGGAAAACACACACACAGACGAACATAACTAGGTACACTGACACAGCAAGAAAAAAAAAACAAAATGAATTAGATCTAGGTAGGTACTACAATAAAAAAAAAACTTATTCTATTCTATACTACACACAATACAAAAAAAAATAGTAATAAAATATATTAAACAAACAAAAAAAAACACTACAAAAAAAGAAAATAATGAGACAGGTGAAGGACGTCTGTGTTGGTGCAGTCCAAAAAGGAACAGTCTCAGCTTTGTGCTGCTCTGCACCGGGGAGGTACAGAGCAACGCTGGTTTTCAGACTGCTCCTAGTTGGGTGACATCACGTTCTTTAAAAAAAGACAGTTAAAAAGAAGAGCTGTTAGTTCATAAATATTTAAATAATTACAGAATAAGATAAGATGAATTATATAATATATTAAGTAATGTATAATAAACTTGGATAATTTAGATTTCTCAAAATTTCAAATGACAGTGACAGAAAGAAAATTTTACTAGCTAGATGCTGCGAGAAATAAAAAAAAGGGCAAATACACGTGCGCCTTTGCAAAAAAACCAAACCAGACACGTCATCAAGCTTGTTAACCCATATAAAAACAAAAAAAATTCGTGTTGCAACAACCCTACGGACGGACTGTACTCACGTGAGTGGAAACGGTGGAAACTAAGGGAGATGAAAGGAAAGGAACAAGGCAGTGGGTAAGTGTGAATTGGTAGGTACCTTCCACTATTGTGATTTTTGAATGCGCAGGAGTTCCTGCTTGAACTTGGCTCTAAAGGTGGAGACTGTTTTTAGGTTCCGAAATGGTGGGGGAACATCATTCCAGCACTTCGAAGCAGCAAAGCGGAAGGACCCACGGAACGCGACGGATTTATGTGCTGGTGCAAGCAAAATGAGGTTAGTACATGCACGTCTTGGATACCTGTCGCTAGCCCATTTGAGCTTAGAGTAAAGGTAGGGTGGGGTTCCATTATTGATAAGCCCAAAAAGAAGTGAGGCAAGGTGCAGTTCTCTCCGAGCTTTCATTTTAAGAAGGTTTGCTGAATTGATGAACGGAGTAACATGGACTCTAGGAGGTATGTGGAAACAGAACCTTGCACAGGCGTTTTGTACTCGCTGTATCAGCTGGACCGTTCTACTTAGTAAGCAGGGTCCATAGACTGTATCACAATAGTTGAGCCGGGAAAGGACCAAAGACTCACACAGCATGATCCTGACCTCCTCACTCAGATAACGACGGATTTTGTAAAGCATTTTCAAACGGAAAAAAGATTGACGAACAGTGTCAGCTATATGAGATTCAAAGTGTAGGTGACTGTCCATGGTTAAACCAAGATTTTTAGCTTCAGCAACCCGTTCAACAGATTCACCATTTACTGAAATATCTATGTTAATGTTAGTAAGCTTTTTCAAGTTATTTTTTGTTCCAAATATTAGGTACTTAGACTTTTTAGGATTAAGGATTAGAGAGTTAGAACTCGACCATTGAAATATTTGTTCTAAGTCATGGTTTATCTTTGCCACATCACCAACACAATCCGAAGGGTGAAAGGGGAGGAGTAATTGTAGATCATCAGCGTAGAGATGATATTGGCAGAACTGGAGCTCCTTTATGATGTCGGCGCAGTAGGCAACAAAAAGAACTGGACCCAAGACCGAACCCTGCGGAACACCACGAGTGACAGGACAGGGGGGGGATCTATGCGACCTGCCATCCGGAGACTGAAGCTCTACACATTGGGATCTGTTTTTAAGGTAGCTGGAGAACCATTTCACCGTTCTAGAGTCAAAACCATAGTAAGAAAGTTTGGATAATAGAAGAGGCACACTCAGAGAGTCGAAGGCACGGGAGAAGTCTAGCAGGATCAGGAAGCTACACTTACCCTCATCCTGAGTAGTCAAAAGATTATCGACCACATCCATTAGAGCAGAAGCAGTACTATGCCCCTTTCTGAAACCTGACTGCTTAGTCACGGTCATAAAAATGAGAATGATTTCAGAGATGACTTAGCTCCAAAAATAGATTTTGCATAAAACCCAAATCCAAATTTTGGCAATAATTTACTAAAATTAACGGTTTCTGTAAAATCTATACTAATATGACTCTGTACATTTTACCATAAAACGTCTAAACTGGGTGTTTTCTATGTATGTATGTATGACAAACAAAAATCATGTAGTACCCATAACACAAGCTCTACTTACTTTGAGGCTAGATATGCTGTGTGAAAAAGTCCAGTATTATTTTGGACTTTGTTTTTTTACAAAAAAGTTACAATATCCTTTAATTCCCCAACACCATGGTCTCCACACAGTGTCTTGATACTTTTACTTGCATTCCTAATACAGTCGCAGTTTCACTGGCCGACTGGCATACCAACGATCTGGATTTACACTCCGATCCGAAGATAGTCTATTTTGATGCAAGAAGGATTTATTGTTTGTTTTCATTGGCAAGGCTTGAGTTTTCACTTTCATGTGTCAGTGATACTTAAGTTGAGCCGGCGACCCGGGACAAAGGCCCAAAAAAGGTTCAATGCTAAATCCATGCAAAGGCCAAGTAAATGTTCTGATCAAACAGCCAATGACAATGAGCAATTCGGACAATGAGCATGAGTTCACTAGTGAAACGTGTAGATGGCGCTAACCGGTGCTTAACCGATAAATATGAGCTTATCAAGAATTTCGAAGTCTGACGTCAGGGTTCCGTGGCCGAGCGGTTGAAGGCACTCCGGCTTAGGAGGATCGTCTGATCGTCGCGGGTTCGAATCCCGTCGGAATCGAAAATTTTGATAAGACTTTTCATTTCTTAATGAAATACCAAGTGTGGATTAACACTATAAAAAAATTACAAACAGCCAATAATATTGAGATTGCGAGAAAAATTGTGTTTTTAAATTTGTACGAGTAGGATGCAGGGAGCAATATTCGAAATTACTTATCTGAATCTGTAACGGGTGGAATTTTACTGTGTCTTAGTCTATGCTGCTACGCTAGTCTAGCCCTAAAGCTTCTGTTCAAAATACTGACTCAAATATATTATTGACCATAAAACAACATACTACATGGACTCAGACAACAAACAAGTCGAGGAGATTATTTTAGAACAGGAAGGATTTATACGATGTTCTCATTCAATTCGTTTTGTTAATTTGTGTGGTAAAGACTTGAGTGGTTTTGGTTATAATGGATGAGGGAGTGAGGATGTAGCTCGATTAATTTTACTTTCAAGACGATACAGTTTTTAACGATTTATTACCAGTGCCACAAGACAATGTAACAATCGATTGGCGAAAGTGATGGTAGAAAAGTACAAAAAAGTATGGGGTTGACTTTTGTGACTTAAATGTCACGTGATCTGTTGTCGAAGACACAGTTCGATTTCATCAACATATCGACAAAATCTCATGAATACTTCCTTACTAAATGACTTTTCTACTATCGCTTTCGCCAATCGATTGTTACATTATGTTGTATGTAATTCCATTGTCGCCTTGGTGTCGTTACTGTAAAGACAATGTAATCTACTATATAATAATTACGTTTTATAACTAAAAGAAAAACCGACTTCAATGTTCGACACTACACACGGCGTGACTCAGGGAATCAATAAGTCATCCATAAAAATCTAAATAAGAATAAGTTTTTTTTTAAATATCAACAAGTACAAGCTTTTAATGGATTACCGTGATCTGATTGAACTCACCGATGTAAGTACAAAATTTCATTTCAATCAACCTATTTTCTGAGGAGTTCCGTTCTCCATCATCGGATCAGCTCTCAGTCATCATATTTCAAATTAGTAGATGAAACTTGACCGATGTAGTGAGTTTCAACTCAATCAACCTATTAACTGAGGAGTTCCGTTCTCCATCATCAGATCAGCTCGCTGTCACTATATTTTAAAATTTTAGATGATACTTGATCTACAAACCGAGTTTCAACTAAATCGGTAGATTATCCGAGGAGTTCCCTCCATCATCAGATCAGCTCGTTGTCACCATTTTTGAAAATTTTAGATAATACTCAATCTACGAACCGAGTTTCAACTCAATCGGCCTATTGTCTGAGGAGTTCCCTGGAACAGCTCTTGACTCCATCATCAGATCAGCTTGTTGTCACCATTTTAGAAAATTTTATATGATACTTAATCTACGAACCGAGTTTCAACTCAATCAGCCTATTTTCTGAGGAGTTCCCTGGAACAGCTCTTGACTCCATCATCAGATCAGCTTGAAAGAGAGAAAGAAATAATGCTAAACAGATAATGCTTAGGCTCCACCGGCGTCTAAAGGCATTAACTACCAAAACTGCATACATTTTATGTCAAGTCTCGCGACACGTGAGTTCCTGGCATTAGTAAATTGTCAATTTGACATATTGCATAAAGAGTCTTAGACTTATCTGTCGATTCGATTTACAATGGCTAGGAGGGAAGGTTTTTAGAGTTTTACGGGCAAACTATCAAACCCTCAGGAATAAAATTTATATGGGACCACCTCTGGAGTATACCCTTTCAAACAAAAAAATAATTTTGAAAATCGGTCCACAATTGGCGGAGTAATCGCGTAACATGATACAAAAAAAAAATAAAAAAAAAATAAAAAAAAAATAAAATAAAAAATAATAAAAAAAAAAAAACATACAGGCGAATTGAGAACCTCCTCCTTTTTTTGAAGTCGGTTAAAAATAAGTCGGGTTTTCCTTCCTGACGCTATAACTCCAGAACGCACGAACCGATTTCCATGGTTTTGCATTCGTTGGAAAGGTCTCGGGCTCCGTGAGGTTTATAGCAAAGAAAATTTCTGGTGGCGAAACGGAGTTCGCGGGGTTTGTTAGTTGTTCTATATATATAAATAAATAAAATAAATAAAAATTATCTAGAGGCTCCTAATAAAAGTATTTGTTAGAGATGATGATGATATTGTGCTCGAAAGAGACAATTTCCAATGAGCAACTCTAAAATTTAGAAGTTTTAGATTTGAAGTAAAAACGAAAACAGTGAAACTCATTGAACTCAAGGTTGACTTGACACTTGAGAATACCGTCAACTGTCGAAACAATGTATACCTAATGTACAGTACACGTATACAAAACGTTTGTTAATTTACATTTGAAACGCACAACTTCGTCTAAGTTAATGAGTCACGTAAGAAGTTCTAATTAGCAAAATGTGTCGGGAAAATGTTTTATGAATTAACAATTGCCGTATTTCCATCGCAGAAGAAATTCTTCAAACTCATCATCACATTGAGACATTGAAACTCCAGACACGTTCTTCTTTCGATCAATGAGTAATCTTTTGCAAATATGGTGGCACAGGGGGACACTTTGGGGCCTACTATATTTTCTATTGTTGCGACTTGTTTTTTGTAAAAGGAGAGGTTAGTCATTGAGACGGGTAGGTCAAAAAGTCAAATATAACGTTCGCAATATTATTAATACACAGACCAATATGATGCGTTTTGTTCAAACTGACGCCAATACTTTGTAGTCTTATCCTGAATGTGCTTTTTCCGAATGATTCAAGTAAAGTAACTTGAGTTAAACATGGAGTCAACCTCAGCCCATGGAATATCTCCATAATAAATATGGCCGCCAATTATCACCATAATAAAGTATAAACCCAATTAACAAAACTGAACTTTTTGGAAGAAAATTCAAGTTTTACAATTCCAAACCATTAGCTGATACGGTAAAAACTTTCAAGCAAGGCGGAAGTAATAAAAGTTACTTACATTCCGCAAGAGATAAAGGAGCTCTGAGAAAGAGAGAGTTATGTAGGTATGTCACATTACCTAACTGAAGGATACGTAGCAGGCGTGCATACTAAGGAGATTTCACGGGATTTGAAATGCCAGACTGAGACACTGATAAATGCATGCATAACTTACGACTTTGCAGCAAGAGCATTTTTATTATATAATTTCTAGAAATACTAATAATGATTGAAGCGAATGACAAAATTCTTCATCTATGTTTCGACATTTCCTTAAATATATCATCAGATGTGCTTCGCCCAGAAGGTACTGTAGGTAGCCACTTCAATACCACGATGAGAATAAGAATAAGAATAAGAAAACATTTATTCGTAGTTTTAACAAAAAATCAAAAATAAAACAAAGAAAAGGTTTATGTAAAAAATAAATGAACTTAATCTAAACATTAGCAGTAACTATAACTACATAATACAATTAAACAAACAGTAACTAAATAAAACTACGAAGTGGCGTCCAACTCAGCATTTGTTATAGTAGCGATGGCCCTAATTAAGTCCTCCTGTGCAGTTGTTGGGGCATTAAGGACAAGAGCAGAGGTAGACTGAAATTCAAATCAAATCAAATCAAATAAATCGATAAAAATAGGAAATAATCGATCATATTAAGACAAGTGTTATTCAAGAGGTACTTAAGCAAATGGAGAGGTACATTTAAACTTGGGATTTATTGAATTCTGAAATGATCTCGGAATTACTTATCTAAGAGCCATCTTGATCGCGATTAAACATAAACGGAGAGGCAACAGGTGTGGCATCAAATTAACATGAAGAGCCAAAGTGTTCGTTAATCTTATGTCATCTTTAAAGGTTGAGGCTTTCGCTATCTTATAGATCGTATTTATTAATCATTGGTCCTCAAAATTGAGTGGGCAGAAATTAATTACTGTTACCGGTAAAACGTGTATAATATTCAAAATCTTTTAAAACATACAAAAATATTTCGTTAATTTTATCGGAAAATACAATATCCGCAAAGTCTCGGAGCGTGACATTTTTGGAGTTAACATTTTCGCAATAAGGAAAATTGTTCCAATGAAATCGCAGGAGAAATAGGGATATAACTTTTGAGGTTATCTTTTATGAAATCCCACAGGTAATCTTACAACAGCATTATCGTTGTTCAAATGCTATGACGATATTTATCAATATAAATGAGTACCTATTTCAGAGAACAGCATAGATTTGCAATCCGTCATTATGGAATACCAACATCTGTATTTGGGCATGTGCTAAATATGAATTTTGTGTCTATCGTCATTTCCTTGTCTTCAAAGGATCTTGAATGTCTAAAACACACCTGATTATGCCTTGGGTAATAGTCCTGTAATGAATTGATGAAAAGTTGATATCCCGTTGGCATTGCAACTAGATATTCCTAGAAGACACGCCTGAAAGGATAGAAGCAAATAAAAAGGTGTTAAAACTACCTACTGTAAAAATAAGTACCGCTGCCTTTGTTATTGCTAGCACGTGTGATGAGAGGCGTGAGGCACTCAACTCTTATAGCTAGCACCCGAAACTAACTTTTGTACTTAAAGTTCACCAGCAACTCCACAAAGTTGTATAAACATTCCAAGTCGCTACACTGGTTTGGGCGCAAAATGTGTCAAATATTATATGCAATCCCTGATAACCCCTTTAGGCATTTTCAAAGTGAATTTCAGTGATCTGAGAGAACAAGAATTAGCAAGCTGAAGTGGCAGTGGGCTGGCCATATCTGCCGAAGAACCGATAATCGTTGGGTAAACGAGTTCTTGAGTGGATACCGCGACTCGGCAAACGTAGTGTAGGACGCCCTCCGGCCAGGTGGAGTGACGATCTGCGAATGGCTGCTGGCAGAATCTGGATGCGTCGAGCTGAGGACAGGGCGCAATGGCGCTCATTGGGGGTCCAGTAGTGGACTGCTATAGGCTGATGATGATGAGAGAACAAGGACGAGGCAGGAGCGTTTGTAAAGTTGCTTAATTTAGAAAGAGAGAAGATTTCTGAAAAATCACAGTATGTGTGAACACGCAATTGGCAGTACCTAGCAGGTGACAAATGAGGACTTTCATGCATCAGTCAGACAGAGGTCATGAAATTTTCGGTCCCGACTAAGGAACCTGTGACATTGTTCACTCAAAGGGACGCTGTAGTTCCTGTGACATTGTTCGAGATGGTATAAGCTTGATACAACATAATGTTAAATTTAAAAGTCTATTTATGTAAATTTTCTAAAGTGCCAGCAAATTAGTCACTCGTATTTTTGAGAGCTTTCAAATTAAGAATTGAACAAGGGAAAGGGGTAAGGGACGAGCCCTTATGAGGGTTGTCTGAAATGGCACAAATTAGACTCGAGAGTATCACCAAAACGAAATTAGATCTTGTTTGGTCGGTGCATGGGCTCGTACAGGTAAAAATAGACGAAGAACTCAGGACAAAAAGTCTTTCAGCGGAAGTATTCCAAACCGGTAAAAAAAAAAAAATGGAAATCTGAGCCTACCCACCCCTAAGAGAAATCTGTTTATGATTTTATGTATTAACCGAAATATAAACAAAAACTACATTTAATTTCATCTTAAAATATGTCGAGTATTCAACAAGTTATTCATCTAAACTGACGACCTCTGTGGCGCAGTGGGTGAAAGCCCGCTTGAGACGCAGAAGGTTGCGGGTTCGATCCCCGCCGCGGAATAAATGTTTGTATAATCCGCAAATATTTATCTCGGGTCTGGGTGTTTCTATGTATAATATGTATGTATTTACAAACAAAAAGTATATAAGTAGTACATATATCAGTTATCTGGTTCCCATAGTACAAGCTATGCTTAGTTTGGGGCTAGATGATGCTGTGTGAAAATGTCCAGCATTTTTTTTTTTTTTTTTTTAAAGCACGAAAACGAAATATCTCAATTTAAGAGCCAACATTCAGAACTGGGCAATTGTAAATTCGTTACAAAAGGAATTCAAGCGACAAATATACGAGGAGCCTGGATTAAAACATTGTAATTTCGTGAAATTAAAACAAGCCGTTTCTATATTAAGGTAATATTTTGCGAAAGAGTTTTAATTAAGATGCATTCTGAGCTCTGTAGGTGATAATTGGAACAGGTTTTCAGTTTGCTTAAAGAATTACTTTTTAAGAGGATAAAGCTAACTTTGCAAGGACTCTTATATGAATAAATCTATAGAGCGGAGTCGATGATATTAATATACTCGAAATTAAAAGAATAAAATACTTCCGCGATACCCCACATTGATGATACTAAATCATCTGTGAGTAGAAATTCAATAAGGTATGAATACAAAACTTCAGAGTCTGAAGATTCTCACGCAAATAATGATCAGACGTCCCTTTTATCACCAAATTTTGTTATTTTATATAAAACGACTCAACAGGTACAAAAAACAATATTCTAGAAGGAATATTCAAGTAAAATGTCACCCAACACCTGTTGTGGGATCCTACGATAGAATAGCCCGAATAACGAATTGCCACTATCGACATCTTTGCATTAAACCTAAAGACAAGATGATACCTAGCATAAACATTTGAGTAGGTTTCAGTATTAACACGGAGCTGATACAACTTGATCATCATCATTTTCCTGGCCCTTTCCCACATTATGTGGGATCGGCACAACTTGATATTAAGTTGTTTAAGAATAAGTTTCTCAATCGGACACCGGGAAGTGGATCAAATTAAGCTGCAAGATTTGACCCGGACAAACATACATACAAACATTGCAAGTTAATTAAAAGCTTTTAAAATAATCTTCTTAGTTCAGAGTCCAAAAGGACATAAGTAATTATTATGTTTTACTGATAGTATTATTATACTATCAGTAAAAGTACTCACAAGTAACTAATTAATTTATTGATTTAGGTGAGCTGGCTTCAGTTGAGGCACAATGCAGAATGTCGTCTACACTAATCTTCTTTTGAAGAGTTGTTTGCGTTTTAATTAAAAAACGGAATAAAACTTTGATACAAATTCTTAAGTGACCCAACTACTTGTTCGTGTATTTGTATGAGTACGTTTCATACTACGACTTGACGGAGCCCCTTCCCCTAAGCGAAACTTAATTTGCTAACGCAGGACAGGCGCTCTAAAACCTTGCGAAATTAACAGGTTTCTAAGACCGTAAGCAGTTGTATCAACTCAACAATGTCCCACGGAACGTAGGTGGGCGCCAAGTGCCATCAAGCGGGTCAGTCAACTTGCAAGGGAGACCCGAGGGTCTGTCGCAAACTTTACCTTATGCTAAGCTGTTTGCTTTGCATGTTCAATCTGTTTTGCTTGAGATATTGTTCATTTTGTATTTGATCTCTAAAGCTCAACCAAATCGTTTTCAATTCTGCTTGTCACACTTTCATTGACATTGGGTAAGCTTTTGCTACAAAATACATACTGTTTTTCTTGCCGTGTCACTACTAGTTACTAGTTTGAACCAGTAGACAGTTGCAGCAGATGAAGAAAATGATAATGGCATGGTCAGAACTTTTTTTATTTAAGTTATATTAAGTTATCGAGGATTGTAGTCAACCAAAAAAACTGTACAAATAAGTACTATATAAGATAACAATCGCGTACAGACTCTCATTCGAACTATGTTCTCGTATCACCCAGTCAGTAAAACTGCAGTAGCTATCATAAATCCATGTCTGACTCGTCTCGTCTCCTTTTGTGGTTATAATTTTTATCTCTCTTTTTTTGAGTTTTAACTACATAAATGAGATCAGTAACAAACACCGAGACCATGTTAAAATTTTTTTTGGTAATTAAAAAATAGGGGTGTTATTGTATAGTAATGCATGAATTCATCGAGGTATGTACATACATAATAGGCCAAGCATAGTGTTAAGGACAAGATAGTTAAAAATAAAAGTAAAGCTAATGTAAAGTGAATGCAGTGCTTTGCACTAACGAAGTTATATTGCCAATCCATCAGCAGGAAATGGAATCGTCATCAATCAATCTGTGTAAAACCGTCGGTTATCCAATCCCTAGCATCGTATCATTTAGTCTGGCTGGTCCGAACGTAAATTAAAAATCAATACGCTGCATCCGATACAGACACTGGGTGTCGGTAACTATGCAATTGACCAACAAGGATAGGCTTATAAAGAGAAACTAAAGAACAGATAGATGAACAGATATTCTTGAATTAAATCAAAGGTCAAGTCTCTTTTTTATAGCTTCAAGAGAGACGAAGAGAGAAAGAGACTGAAACGGAGTCCAGAGACGGGCACATGTAGAACTTTAAACACTTCGTTTTGTACCAACCAAAGACGAAGCAAAGAAGCCAGAAAGAATCAATCTGTTCAACACGATCCAATGAGAAGGCGACGCGGTAGACCAAAACGCAGATGGTTTGATAAGTCTTGGCTCCTGTTAGTCTAGATATTTATTCAGGAGTGGATAACGTTCATCTTACTACTTTTAGCGAATGTTTGGATAGATGGAAGTTTGTTGCTCCTTCACCATCCTTCACACTGAATTGGTTTAACTTAGTTTATGCCCTGGATTAAAAACATTCTATTTATTATTCTAGCTAGAAAACTGCAGTATTTTCGAGAAACATCGGGTAACAGAGCTGGGTGATGTCCTTCTTGACGTATCCGTCAATATGAGCTCTAAGATGGCTTGCAAAGCCAAACTTAGTTTTAAAAATTCTGTCACAGGGTGCGCAGTGCAACCGCCCTGCGGCGTCATAGGTGTAGTTAAAGGAAGGCTTGAGTTCGGTTCTTCTTAGCAAGGCGTTTAGTATTAAGCTCTAAACTAGTCGCAGCCTTGTAAATAAGTAAACTAGTAAATAAGTAAGGAAAGGCATATGCCAAGGAAACTATTAGATGTAATTTACGATATCATCATCATCTAAAGCCTGACTTCCAAACTGCTGGGTTAGGCCTTTCTAAGCTTGTGCCATCCACAACGATAAATCTACGATTAGACTAATATCATTGATGTCAAGTAATTGCTGGTTGATGTGCTAAATGTCTGACTAATTTCAATACGCAATACGAACTGTCATCAAATGGGACTGCAATGATTCCGTAATTATAGCTGTTTGACCTATGAGACGTAATACATAATAACTATTATTTTGACTGATGTAGAGTATAGGAAGATAAGTCTATCTATTGGAATTTAATTAAGGATTTTTTGACTTACGTCAAAAATAACATACAATATTCTTTAATACATCAAATATTTTGGAGATGGTTTCCCAAGCAAGCACACCAGAAAACATCACACACGTGCCTTTGCCTTTCTCATCTAGATACTGATTTGGCCACTGACTCATACGAACTTACTTTATCTAGATACTATAGTTTACGTTCGATTTCTATTTAACTGGTAGAATTTGCGACAAGCCGGCAGATCAGGTTCTCCTTCAAAAACTTACAAGTACCAGATCATAAAAAGCCTATTAAAACACACGTGTAGCACCTATCATAAGTTACGTAGCTTCGTGAACCCCACGAGCAAAGCTACACAATGGGCACTAAACACGTGCTTATTCAGTAAACAAGTCCATTGGTCAGGGCAGATGCGTACGCGCAGCTGGTGCGAAGACGCAAATGCGCATGATGTTTTTATTGCCGATTTAGAGGAATCTTTAGACACATCTTCTAAGGGAACAAGTGTAGGAACAGCTGCTTGTCTGGAAAAAATTGCGTAGTAAGATTTTTTATAGAAGAGGTATGAATGAAAAAGTTTCACATATTAATTGGCAAGGGTTTGGGTTTGTGATGAAATAGACATTTCCTGAAAACGACTGCATACATGTAAGAGTTCTGATGATATGCTCGCAGATATTAAATAGTTTGAATTGATATAAATGACGATGAATTCAATTCTTAGAATGTCGAATGTGATAAAATAAATACAGACAGAATTCACAGGTCTTAGGTAAGAAAGCTTGAATGGCACAAAATCATACGTTTGGTGCAAATTCGATCTTTCGAGGAAGATGGTTTGGTTTATTCTATCACTTTCATAATCTAAAAACCGGAAACAATAGCAAAGTATAATTAACCGACGCGGGAACAAAGATCTAATTCGGGAGACAATGCCGTCTGGAATCAGGCCATGAATGGAAACCACTGAGCGCAGATAATATATTAATTCAACCTCTGCATAATTAAGGTTTGTGTGGACTTGTGGTAACTGGCGAGTTTCTGTTGAAAGCCATCCGTCTGGTTTAAGTTTAAATTCAGCATAGATAACTTTATTTTTGTGGCTTATTAATAGCAATGGTAATTATTTTGCGCTGAACGTAGCTCAATGAATGAATAAAGGTTTCTCATGCGAAATTTCAAGATGAAGTATTTTCAACTTTTAACCAACTAGGGAAACCTTTAAAATGAAAATTTCAAAACAGCCCTAAACATAAACTTTAACATTTGTAAAATAACATTCGGCACAATTTCAACCGTTTAAAAAACTCCAGGAAAGTTGTGACTGGTCGAATAAGTCCTGAAATGTTGGAGTTCACGGGAAATTCAAAGTAACTTTTTGGACAGAAATAATGAAAATTGTTTTTATAACCTACAATGAGATCGTGGGAAAGTAGTGCTGGTCCCTTTCAATTGTTTGCATTTTATTAAATAAAACTAGCTAAGGAAGGCTCAAGGTTCTCTTGGATATAAGTAAATTCGTATGAGTTAGAGGCAAACTCAAGTGACTGTTTTTAGGCCGCCTGAAGGCCTCCGTCATGATGATAACATTACAGATGCTTCCATGTTTTTATTGCATTCATTGCATGAGCACTTTACAAAAAAAAACCGTGTACATGGTTGCAAGGAACTTTCCTTTAATACTTACAACATATTATATGCTACATACTTAAAAGAACTACATATTATATGCTACATACTTTATGTGTTCAAGGTTGG
Source organism: Epirrhoe alternata (assembly GCA_963565295.1). Taxonomy (NCBI): domain Eukaryota; kingdom Metazoa; phylum Arthropoda; class Insecta; order Lepidoptera; family Geometridae; genus Epirrhoe; species Epirrhoe alternata. The sequence goes on from OY751400.1 coordinate 5,002,569, forward strand.
TAAGGTACGCCGTGTTGTCCTCCTGTTTGTAAATTTTTCCATGTTGTGTGTCAAATAAAATCTATTCTATTTTATATGTAAGATGCTTCTATTAGACCAATTGTGCCTCTTACAATGTAAGCCACCTGGTATCCATTTTCAGATCTGTGGTCATTCTACCATTGCGTTTGATTGCAATCAAACGTATCGACCGGTTTTGAGCCCACGGCAGTTTAGATAGCGGGGTCAGCACCGCTAGACTATTGCATAATGAATAAAAGGGGATATTAGGGGTTAGTAAAGGGAGTCTCCCTAGACTCTCTTTACTAACCCCTAATATTCTTATTGCAAAATGAACCAGTGCGTATCCAGTGACTCATTGGAGAACCCGATGACGTCATTGCTTACTGACCGTTGACGGTGTTTTGCATACCTGAAACAAGAGATGTTATGATAAGCCATCAGCAGGTGTACGACTCTGAAAATTATGAAAATTTGTCACAGCTTGAAGCTACATCATGCTGGGCACATAATATGCTTAGTCGTTAATACCCGCACTCGTAAATTAAGGGTCTGTCCTGTCGTAATGTATTTTATTTTATCATGACACTTTCCAATCGCACCAGCTGTCTACCTATATTTGCGATGTATCAATTTTACGACTACAAAATCGATTAACTTCATTCTATTCCGAATGAGCAAGCTACAATGCAAACTTTACAACACTCAGACACAACAAACAAACATCCGTTTACGCACAAATGTCCTGTAGGTTACACCCACACAACAGCACCTAGACTCAGCAGGGAAGGCAGAATTTATTTCAAGCTAGTAACAGCTAGATGAACGTTGATATTTAAATGAACTAGAGCCCAAAGGAATCAAGTATTTTTCAGACATTCAAAGCGCGGTCTCCACGCAATTTAAAACTAAATGAGAATTCCCAAAAAGGCACTTTTAAACGCGTCAGCTGAATATATGAACTTCCATCAGAATTTTCCGCGACAGCTAACACTAATCTCCACGTAATTAACGTGAAAATATTTTGGGACGTTGCCAAAAATAAGTGTTGTCGTATGGATACACTTTTGCCAGAAGATCAAAGGGATGGGATAACGCAACGTAAGTTATTATGCGTAGATTGGTGGATCGCGGTATAATTTCTACCTTATTTTATATGAATTATCACATTTATTAATACGAGATGGGGAGAATAAGGATTGTTGAGATGACAAACGGCTTGAAAGAGCAGAATGGAAGAGTGAGAGTAAGTAAGTTCGTATGAGTCAGTGGCCAACTCTGGTGACTGAGTTTTTAGGCCGCCTTAAGGCCTGTCATGGCTTAACGACTTTAATAGCCGGGACCGACAATTTAACGTGTCCTCCAAAGCACGGAAGCGCTCAGATGAAAATGCCACGGGCGGTCACCCATCCACTTACGGACCGTCTCGAACGTTGCTTAACTTCGACGATCTATCAAGAACGACTAAGCAAGCACGACCACGAGCGCTTCCAAAGAGTGAGAGTGAGACCCCAATATAAAAGTGGCCCTTATAAGCAGGGTAATGATGATGACGTTCAAATTGAGAAAAATGTACCTACGAAAATCTTATGGTCGAAATGTCAATGTCAATTCAAAGTGATCCCAGCGGTCCTACTGAATAAATGATTCTTGAATTTGACTTTAAAATGTACGCCATACAATAAACTGAACGCTCATCGTATGCGATTTGTCTTAGTAAAATCGCATACGATGAGCGTTCACACGGGAAAATTGACGTGCGATGCTAAATCGTATCGCACCGTGTAAATGCACCTTTAATGCTGCTACAACTCATCTCTAGCTCTCCGCCTATGATCACTTAACCTGTGCCTCGACAAATTGGATGTCACGTTACTTTGCTTTGCCCATCACCCATCACTTATGAGCACTGGGATGTTTTTGGTATGATTATAAAACTGATGTGTATGTACCTACCTACCGAAATGCACCCACATTCAGTATTAAACTAGTACTCGTCAAGCTCGGTTGTTTCATTGTCCTCCCATACATCTCAAAAACACAACTAGTAATTCTAGGTATAAGCTTCAAAAATGCCATCTAAATAAGCATGATAAGTTATTTTGATTCATAATTCAACGGGTACAAATTCACCCCAACTATCCTGAAAACAATAAATTTTTCTTATATCATAACTTTAAATCACAAAGTTTTTCACCAAGAAAATCTGAGCTACCTTTGAGAGAGACACATTAGCTGATTAGAATATTATGACGGCGTAATAAAGGCATCACATTATTTATGAACGTCGGTAAGATATATACATTTGAGAAACTGACAGAATTATTAGGAAGGTTTCTTATGCATAAAGGAATTTCCACTTATAACTGGGTGCACGGGTTTCTCAAACTTACAGCTCCACTTATAGTTGTTCTATCTAAGGCGGGTTGGTCTTCATTGTGTGTGTAGATTTGTTTCTGTGTGCGTAAGCCATACTGAGCGCTCATTCGTCCATCATACGTCCAACAATGTGCATGTGCATTTATACACACAATTTAGACCAATCCCGCCTTCGCCAGATGGAAAAACTAAAAAAACAGGGTCACGACTGTATCCCCAAGGCGCGGTAGACATTCTCTCAGATCTTTATATTCCAGATCCTTTGAAGATGTCTAAGGGAAAAACTATATGCCTAATAATGTTTCCAGATGATGACCAGAGTGAAAGAGGAAAATCTATTGTGCTGACCCGACATAAAAATAGGAAGAGGGCAGGGAAATGATGATGAATGTTTCCAGATGACAGCCAACATTTAAGAATAGTTTTGGAGTCTTAGCTCTGACTCAGCATCAAGTGGTTATCTCGTAAATCTTGTCGCCCTACCATCGAATGGCAAAACCCTTGGGGTTCGGGTCCACTTTGAGAAACCCTGGCATAGCATAAATAACAGTAGCCCCGGCGCCAAGTTGCAGACGTCCAGACATACCCAATAAGGTATTGTATAGAGCAACGCCCCCTAGACTGACGGAAATGAGGTTAGGGGAGTGAGATTATGACATTTCAATGCTGTTTCTCATTCTGGCTGTCCATTCGTTACTCTGGATAGTAAACTAAAGTTCCACCACGAAATGGCTGTTATTGGCTAATTATATGCGCAGTATACGCACATTCGATATCGCCACTGCAGATTTGAACCCTGTGAAACTTGGAAATATATTAAATACGTAAAAAAAAATTGCAAAGAAAGTTGTTTCTAAGCTCCATTCACTTTCAAGATTAAGCTTTCCACATAAATACAAAATTCACAAACAACATCAGAGATTGGAACTCCTCGTAATTTACTTGATATTCGATAAACACCAATTTTGGGCTTAAACTGATTTGCAAAATCACTTCATAATATTTTCATCAATTAGACATCATTTTCATAACAAGATAATCCCCGAGGACTTCTCAGAATCCAGATTCAATTTAAGCTCTTGGTGTTAATAAAATGATGGTCTCATTACGCCGTTTCGGAACGCTTCCGATAATACTAAAGGCTTGGTAATTATTTTAAATGTTAAAAGATAACAGGCTCAGTCAGGTGTTTTGGAAGCCTTTGATGTAACTTTGGTTTACACAAGTTAGTAAGTTGGTTTTCAGGGTGGGTTATTTTAATTTCGGAGAAAATAACAAACAATTTTGCAGCAAGAAATTACGAAGACACGAGGCTGAACACACGTTGGAACGTTGTGGGTTAGTATTTCAAATGCGACAAGCCCATGGCTGAATAATCATCATCATCATCTCAGCTATCTAGCGTCCACTGCTGAACATAGGCCTCCCCCATCGATTTCCACAGTGATCGATCCTGTGCAGCCAGCACCCAACGGCTCCCAGCAACCTTTACAAGATCGTCTTTCCATCTAGTGGGGGGCCGTCCTCTGCTGCAATTTCCGATGCGTGGCCTCCACTCGAGAACTTTTCTGCCCCAACGTCCGTCAGTTCTACGAGCTATGTGCCCCGCCCACTGCCACTTCAACTTGCTAATCCTGTGGGCTCTGTCGGTGACTTTAGTGCGTTTACGGATGTCTTCATAATAATAGGCTGAATAATAGGAAATTAAAAATCCAGCACGTTCGGGACTCAAACTCAAAGTCTTTGATCCAACCTTACACCCAGCGCCTTATCCCACTTATCATTGCCAGAATGTTAGTTTGAACCATGGATAAAATGAATGAAATCACATCTGGTTCGCCTTGGTATGAGTCAATGGTCGCTTGATTTGACACAGTTAATTGATTCGGGACCACGACCACACTAGGGCTGCTTAAGTAGTTTACTACACGCGATAAGAGGATCACCCAACTGTATCTGAGCTGTGACTATTCTCATGAAATTCAACGATTCTGGTTTATGTGACCATCAAGTCTATTACATCTAGCTTTTCCATTTACTACGGTTTCGTGTGAGCTTAAGATCAAATGCACGAGTAACGGAGCTTTTAAGGATTCTATCTTGGATATAACGACCTTATAAACTGGAGCCGACAATTTAACATGGCTTGGATATTACGGAAGCGCTTAGCTTCCGTATAAGTATTTCAGTTATTCACAACCTGACCATAATCCTCGCCTAAGTATCTGCAACCAATTTTCTAGAAGGTAGGTGAAAGGGGGATCCACGGATCCACTGGTGGGAGAAAAGTGGATCCGGCTGGCACAAAACCGCCAGGAGTGGCGTGAAAGAGAAGAGGCCTATACCCAACAGTGGGTTTTACTGGCTGGATAGATAGATAGGTAAAAGGTATGAATCAATTCTAGGGCTCTTTAATCAGGATAATTTACTGGAACTATAAATATTCATCATCCTCATCATCATTTGCCTGCCCTTATCCCATTTATGCGGGATCGGCACAACAATATTACGTTGCTTATAGCCCAGTAATCAATCACAGATCAACAACCGAATAGTTACCAAACTGTACCCTCACGATAGTCAACACAAATAAGATCCAATCAGATCAAAGCTCAGAAGGCTGTTCTTATTGACTGTTGGAAACCTATTCCTCAAGCAATCAGGGCGTCTAACAAGTTTACACAGACCGATACTTGGAACTGTGATTGTTTGTATGTACATTGTAACATGCTGAGATTAAACAATGTAGTGAAGTGGAACTAAATGTGCTGTTGCCAGAGAATATCTTACGACCTCTGTAGCGCAGTGGGTGAAAGACCGGTTGTGACTCAGAAGGTTGCGGGTTCGATCCTCGCCGCGGGATAAATGTGTGTATGATCTGAAAATATTTATCTCGGGTCTGGGTGTTTCTATGTATAATATGTTTCAAACAAAAAGTATACATACAAGTAGTATTATCTGTTATCTGGTCCCCATACTACAAGCTCTGAAATTGTATTGATTCCTTGTTGATTGAAATAAATAAATGAATTTGAATCACTTTGCGGAAACAATATTTGCTTCTACTTGTAAAACAATCGTAGTCACGGGTACAACAATTTTTATACTACTTACTTGCCTTACATAGCATAGATTCGTATAAACCAATGATATCTCTCGGTATAAACAATCTGCTTTAAAACTATTCTAATCAAAAGCGTTTGAATCTGCACTATCATCAAAATCTGACCTTTAATGCAGATTTTTTTGCAATAAGAAATGAATACTGTTCATTTGCACAAAAAAGACCTTCCTTTGTGCTCGGTAGAAAACCAATTTCGAACTATCAACACGCAGACCGCTGGAAACCGACATAGATTACCTGCCAGATGCAACAGCCAATATCATCTGCAAAGGCCTGCCAGAACATGACATAGTTTCTAAGTAATTTAATATTACAGTGGAATAAAGAGGTCATGATATATTGCAATTCCTCACGGTTAACCATTTAGGTTGGATTTCGAACCGTTTATTGCGAGTTAAGCGACATTAACACGATACAATTCTTGCCTCTTGCTCCATTGAGTTTGAGGATGCAAGAGGCAAGAATGTTATTATGTAAATGGCGCTATAGACAACAAGATTGTCCAGCAATTGGTAAATGTATTTTCAAGCATTTCAAGATTTTTACCGTTTTCCTCCATGAAGACAGCTGTTCCGGGAATAAGTCAATTTCATATCTTAATTTCGAAACAGCTAAAACAACGATTTGTGAGAGCAAAGTTTTCGTTACTCAAAATGATTACATTTCCGAAGCTTCTCTAGCGTTTTTAAATAACATCGTCAAAGAGATTTTTGAATAACATAGACAGGAGAGCTCGAGCTAATTAAAAAGTAAAAACTCAGTAGCAAAAAAGCTAAAACATAAAACCTCTCTAAATCGGACACCGTTTACGCGGAACTCCTGAATTAGCTATATTCAGGGTTCTGTACAAATAAGAAAAATGTCTGGAACAGGGAGTGAAGTGAAAACTTCTTTAGGCGCGTTGGGCTGTCTTGAGTAGAGAATAAATTCTTGGATTCGCCTAGAAAAGGTCACGTGCGAGTCACGTGACTGCTCACCGACACCTACCAGTAGCGCCATCTAGTTCTGTACTCCGTAAACTTATACGGCGATATTTTTTTTTTACATTTCTAAAAGCTCATTTTATAACTAAACGGGTGAAGTCAATATCTTCGATATGTTTTGATTTCCGGACTATTCAAAAAATACACTAGGCACCTACCTAATTATTCAAGTTTTCACTTCTCTCGGCACTCCCGGGAGTGTCACGGTTTTTTTCATCCCACAGCTGAGCAAAGGCGTCGCGTCACCCATATCTCTCCAACATATTTTTCCTTCGAGATCCTGGTTTCTCTTCCTCGGCCGACCGCGATTTCGTCTCCTGTCGTCTCGCAGAAGAGACTGAGATGTAAACGCATTAATAAATTGGCTAGATGTACTAGTCAAGAGCTTGAGCGTCATGAAACGTATATATCTTATTTTTAAAAACAAGGGTTTGAACTCTACAAGCAGTATTTTATATTATACTCAAAAGGCAAAAAAAATATTCAGTAGGACTGCTGGGATCACATAGAATAGTCTTAGAACTAATTTTACTCCTGTTCTTTCGCGACCAATACCGTGAAGAATCAGGGCATCAAACACGGTTTGGGGTCTATCGCCTATCATTCTTTTAGGTGATCCATCTTAAAACTAAAAGTCAAGCTCCAGTGGGAAGCCAGTCAAAGAGAATTTAGGCTCGTCAAATATACTGAACCAGTTTCTCCGTAGTCTGTCATAATGTCTTTTTTGTATATTATAAAGGGAAATTGAATCACTCCACTTGTCTTTGAGCTGAAGACTATGAGTTCTTTAGCGGCGTTTTGCAAGAAATATTTTTCACGAACAATTTTCTTTGTTAATTAACGTCATCTGTTCTGTTTAGATAGGCTTGGTTAATTATCTAAAGTTCAAACAGTGTGTGGAAAATTTACAACATAGAGGGCTGCTACCTTTTTTTTTGTAGTAAGGTTTTGTGATCTTATAAAAGTACTTTGTATTGTTTAATTTGAAAATAAAAACAACTTCATTTTTGGATTTTTGAAAAAATGTAGTCGGCCAGAAAATGACAATTTGTCAAAAAAACAAGTTGGTCTCAATCGACGCTATTTCCCAAAAGGAACACTTTTCCCAATGTACTATACTACATGCCAAGTCAAATCGCAAGTTTTTGCAAAAATTCTTTCTATAGTACTTTTGGAAACCCGCAGCCACACCCGCATTAAATTCATTTTAAGAGCTCCGGAAGCTTTTGGTACTTATTGCAAAAGTAACTTTTTTCTTTTTCTAAAAACAAGCTAATAATTCCCATCAAAGATGCATTAGCATTTAGCATTGCCAAATGATATCGAATGGAGTGTTAGTCAATCCTGTTGGAGTATGTTTTTAATTTTGGTAGTGATTCCCCATTCATGTTTTAAAAAAATCTGCTACTAAAAGAAATTAGTTCGTAATTCTACAGAAAAAGACATTGACTAACTGAATAATTGATATCTCTGGGAATCCCCGTAAGCGCCATCATGCTACTGTGGCAATGTTTTAAGGTTTTCGTAGAAAACGTTCCTTGGATAATTTCACTGATGTTTGAAAGTACTTAAAGATTGTTTTAAAAAGAGCTTAAATTACGACAAAAAGCTTATTGAACGAAATAAGTTTTTTGTCGAAAATCCTACAAAACAGCATCATCACAGCAATATTTACAGTAAAATACGGAAAGAAAGCAGTGTCATTGCGTTCACAATCATTGTGTGGGAATCACAAACCAAAAATAACTTACTCATTATTCTTTGAAAACGTAGAAAACCTGGTCACCCCATCCGACCTCAAGCTCAGGTGTGTTACAGGGAGACAGTTAAACGATCCCCATTACCCAGAGTGTAATCTTAATCCGACTTTATTAGATTTGGTATGCATGCGAGATTCGGATCAATGGAGCTTCATGCTAATTCAGAGCTGTTTCGAGAACATGGATTTGAGGATTGAGGAGTTAATAATTCTCTAGTTTAGGAGAGTGCGAAACTGGCATTGATGACTCAACATAATGTCAGTGCTTGGGATGTCAAAGTCAAAGTCAAAAAGTATTTATTCAGTAGGACCGCAGGGATCACTTAGAATAGTTTTAAAACTAATTTTACTCCTGTTCTTTCGCAACCAATACCGTGAAGAATCAGGGCAACAAACACGGTTTGGGGCCTATCATTCTTTTAGGTGATCCATGGACCCATGGAGTTGGAGAAAGTCCCAAGCTTTTTTGTCATCCAAATAATCAGATATATCTGATTATTCATCGTCATCTCTGTAAAAAAGCCTTGTCATCCAGACAAGGCTTTTTTACAGAGATGACGTTTAATTGTATTTTTAAATTTAGTGATTGATTAACTTTGCAATTCGCTCGGGACTTTGTTATATAGAAGCTTACACCGTGCTGGTGGCAGCTCGTTTTGAGGTTGGTAACGCTCTCGTGTAGGTTTTGGTAGATGATGTAGACTGGTTTTGGTGTCGGCATCGTTATACTGAATTAGAGACAAATTCTTTCTACATGATAATAAAAGTTTTAAGTATGATTTACGACTGGAAACCTTCAAAGACGTGCCATTTAAGAGCTCCGGCCACATAAGGAGATATCCTTTGATAGCTCCCATCTCAATTAATCACAAACTTCGCGAGGTGACAGTCCAAGACAGTAAAAGAGTGATAAATCATTGTAATGCCTTAGTTTTATTCTATTCATTTTAAAAGGGGTTGTCTCACAGAAAAATGACCCACATGTGTTTTGAAAATATTTTGAATCTTTTTTGAAGTGACTTCTTTAGGCGCGTTGGGCATTTTTGAGATGGGAGAAAAATATCAAACTCAGTCACGTGACTGTTACGACACCATCCTCTTACTATACCTTATTTGTTTTGTATCGTCACAATGGTCGACGTGAGAGAAGACCGCCTCTGGTGAGACAGCCCCGAGTTCGAATCCTAGTAGGACAGTAACTTTTTGCACTTTATTTTTTTGAACTTTTTTTTAAGTTTAGATCCGTTACCGAAACCTCGTTCAAGTTTTTACTTCGGCACTCCTGGAATGCCACTGTTTAATTATACTTTATTTTTGTATGACTTGTTTGAGAAATAGGTACCTAGGTACCTAAAATTAAACCATTTGCAATTCAATAGTTTTATTTCAGGTTCAATAATATTGTTATACTCTCTCTCTGCTTACTTTGGGGCTAGATGATGCTGTGTGAAAAGTCCAGCATTATTTATTTATTTTAATATTTATTTATTATAATCATGCAACATGTCGCACGTAGATAAATAAATAGATAAATAAATTAATATAAATAATGCTGGATATTTCACACAGCATCATCTAGCCCCAAACTAAGCAAAGCTTGTACTATGGGAACCAGATAACTAATATACTACTTATATACTTTTAGTTTGTAAATACATATTATACATAGATACACCCAGACCCGAGACAAATATTTGTAGATCATACAAACATTGGTCCCGCCGCGGGGATCGAACCCGCAACCTCTTGCGTCGCAGGCGGGCCTTCGCCCACTGCGCTACAGAGGTCGTCAAGCATAACGCGACTTCTGAAAGCCTATATTGTCAACTTCGCTTTCCCTTAGCCTTTTCAAACTGTTATCGGTCGTTGCTCCCTTCATTCGCCTAAAGCCGTACTTATCGTGCTGACGTAATTCCTGAGACAACGCGATGGGTGTGGTCTCTAAGTGGCGCTTATTTAGACAGGCGCTAAAACCACACCTTGTACTGTTTACGATGAAACGTAGGCTTTTTACGACTTGAAACAGCTACTAGTCATCTACGAATGAAATACTGATAAACAAGTTCTTGCTAGTGGTCAACTTTGTTCATTAAGCCCCCTCGCAGACTGCAGACTTTCAATCGGCCGATAGTTGAGACGGACTATACTTCTTCATACTCATTACGCGCCAAAGTATATTCCGTCTCAACTATCGGCCGATAGAAAGTCTGCAGTCTGCGAGGGGGCTTAATGTTTAGCCTGAAGGCATCCGTCATGGTATAAGGACTTTTAGGCTCAATGCACATTGAATTGGCAGCGACGAGACGCAACAAGACATTATAAACCTTATGAACAATGTAACAAGATATAGAAACGCTTGATAGAATGTATGACGCGCGCGAGACTGCTCGAGCTCTACCTCTGCTCATTCTATACCTTGTTACATCGTTCATAAGGTTTATATTGTATTCTTACGTCTCGTCGCGTCGCGTCAGTAGCCAATTCAATGTGCACTGAGCCTTGAGCCTGGAACAACACATCATCGTGCCCACCTAAGAACCCAGACATAAAATTAGCAATATTTTTTTACTCAACGGCTGTATGTAAAGTTTGTTACAGTACAGCTAAAATTCCCTAATAGAATATTTTCAACTAGAGCTGTAACATCAAAAGCGCAAAAGTAGAATTTTTTGCTAGCGACAAAGGATAACGTTCATAGTTTGAGGTTGCTACTTCAGCTTTTCTAACAATTATAATTTTCGCTATCCCGTATCAGTAAACAAATTGTGTTCAAAAATTTGCACCACCCACACAACGAGTAAACGAAACTAAAACGAACCGACGTCGTCTCACTAGTTTTCACTATCAACTGAGCGCTTCTGTTCTTCGGAGGGCACGTTAAACTGTCGGTGCCGGCTATTAAGTCGTTCACCATGACGGAGCCCTGAAGGCGGCCTAGAATCTAACAGAGTTGACCACTTACAAAGACCTCACAAAACAGCTATAATAAATCAATCCCCTTTGTATGTAAACAACCTGTCCCGATCACTCCATAGCTGTCATATCGCGGTTCGCACGTGCGCCCGCGCATCTCGGATGTGACGTCACAGCTACCGTAACGATACGGTACGCTTGCTCATTATGTGGCTGCTTTCCGTTGCGAGCTGTTGTGTATGCGGGACATATGCGGATGAAACGTCATGGTAGTTAATGGTACAGAGCTCATATCAGTAAGTTTTAACCCGACTTCTAAAAAGGTGGAGGTTCTCAATTCGTCTGTATGTTTTTTTTGTATCTTTTTACGCGATTATTCCGATAATAAGTACATTTTACCAACATTTATTAAGCTGCATCCATATTCATTAATTAATGTCGGTAATTAAAATCACGCAATCTACCAAAATATCTGTAATGAACCATTAATTAATTGCGAAAATGGTGTTCGCTGCAGGCTTGACTTATTAACGCCACCTACGTCCATTATACTGTTTGGATGAAAACTTGTGCCATTAGGTCAAATTTTCGGGGCACACCTACGTGTAGTTTTGAACAAGTGATTACTTTCAATGAATGAAAGCAGAATTTCAAAACTTATCTACTAATTCGTTAAATGTTTAAAGAAAAACTAATAATATTAATGTCGGATTTTTTTTGTCAAATAAATAACAAAACGCAAGTTTCAGCTTCCAGAATGTTATGACGGATGTCTGCCTTGAAAAAGAAAAACTAATAATATTAATGTCGGAATCTTTCTCAAATAAATAACAAAACGCAAGTTTCAGCTTCCAGAATATTATGACGGATGTCTGCCTTAAAATTACAAGCTTATTTGTGAAGTGAAAATTTCTTTAGGCGCGTTGGGCATTTTTGAGATGGGTAAAAATACTTTGATTCGCGAGTCACGTGACCTGTTACCGCTTAATGTATAACTTGAAATCGATTGTCAAATGTCATCCCAATAGAGCTCAACAGTTGATATCGATTGCCAGTTGAGTTACTAATCGACACGGGGTTAGAGGAAAACTCCTAGCGTCTTACCATAGAACGTGACATAAAGTTATTCCGGAGTGTAAACTGTCAAAATGTTTGGTTATTCTTGATTTATTCGGTGGAATAACTTTATGTCACGTTCTATGGTAAGACGCCTATAGTGCGCGTTGGGAATTTACGAGTTAAATAATATTGTCAGTGTTTGTGATTTACAAACTTAGCGATGTGTGATTATTTCGAATTCTTCCGAGTTTATTTTAAAGTGAAACAGACTGGGACAACACAATAAAATCGAAATTCGTCACAGTTCATCACAGTCAGACAAGGGGCTCCGACAAGGAAGCAAAGCCTTGGGGGACCATCTCCTGAACTTCCTCCGAAGGGGGTGAGGGAGGGGGGGATGCTTCCGACTGTCTCGCACGTATCCGGAATACGCCCGTGATTTTGCGAAGAGTTAAATAATATTTTATACATTTTTCGAATTTTAATGGGGACACGAGTGATCTTGTATTTATATGAAACCGCGTTTTCGTAATTCTCGCGAAGTAAGTAAGTAAGTTCGTATGAGTCAGTGGCCAACTCTGGTGACGAAGTTTTTAGGCCGCCTTAAGGCCTCCGTCATGGCTTAACGACTTAAATAGCCGGGACCGACAATTTAACGTGCCCTCCGAAGCACGGAAGCGCTCAGATGAAAATGCCACTGGCGGTCACCCATCCACTTACAGACCGTTTCGAACGTTGCTTAACTTCGACGATCTATCAAGAACGACTAAGCAAGCACGACCACGAGCGCTTCGAATCGACTTCATGACACTGAGATTATAAGTAATATCCTATTCTAGCACAGTTCGTAGTAACTATATTAGTACGTCACAGGGAATCCTAGGAGTGATCAGAAGTTTTTTAGGTGTTATTTTAAAAAAATTTAAGAAATGAACGCGTCAAGGGTTTTCGATTTGGGGCTAGATATCAGTGTTATAAAGTCAAAGTCAAAAAGCATTTATTCAGTAGGACCGCTGGGATCACTTAGAACTAATTTTACTCCTGTTCTTTCGCGACCAATACCGTGAATAATCAGGCCAACAAACACAGTTTGGGGCCTATCATTCTTTCAGGTGATCCATCTTAAAACTAAACTAACTCCAGTGGGGAGCCAGTCAAAGAAAATTGAGTCTCGAAAAATTAAGTTTAGATGCTCATAAAGTACAAAAAATTAACGCCTCAACAAAGTACAAATTATTATTATTTTGGCATTCTCATCCTGCCGAGCAAAGGCCTCCCTTCCCTTCTTCCACTCTTCGCGATTTAACGCTGTACAGGCCAGGTTTTAGGTGAGAGTCCAGCTCCGCCATAGCCATTATAATGCCCACCAGTATTTATTTAATATCATAAGCTATTGCATAAACTGTCACGTTATCATTACATCATTTCCGGCTTAGTCAATTTCACATTTCCAAGAACAATTTCTATCCTGACATCTAACATTGCTTCGCTTTTAAAAGTGGGAAAAGTCCGATACGTTTGCGTGTCTATCAATCTAATTTACTACTTAGCTTCACTTGTAGTTTTTGCATTGACTTTAAGTATGGTCTTATACTTTTAATACAACAACCAATGGGATACTATGATATTTGTTGAGTTTCCCGATACGCCATTATCACGGAAGAGCTGCGTAGCTACGCGCCGTTTTTTTTATTAACACCATGATAGTTTTAAAAGCTTTAGGGTCTAGCTACTGGTTGGTATTTTTTATCCTTTTATCCATGTTTGGTTTTGGGTTTTTTGTTGAATGTCAGAATCGCAGCAAGTGAATATCCATGGTTTTTGCTTCTACGCCTAAGAGGCGTCATTTTAAGCGTACTATGTATATTATTTATATTACAGTAAAATATTTTCGACCCAAATACTCCATCTGAGAGAAATACCCTTTGGGTCTTGGGAGTAGTCGTAATCTTGTTTCGTGAATTTTTGTCCAAGATGAAAGACTGAAAAATTTTAACAAAACATGTCCAACTTTTTTTCTAGTTATTCCCAATTAAAACACGATTAAAAAAGAAACACAATTATTAACAATAAAAAAATACGCTATTAAGCTTTTGCTTTTGTTTACAGCAATAAATCAAAACAGAGAAACCTCAGATTGAGACCAGCAAAGTGCGTCGATGCGCGTGCGCACGAAAGCCAGTCTCAATTGGATGATCGCCGGGGTCATGTTAATTGTATCATTATGTGCTTAGCAGTAATGTTATTGTTGTCGTGGATGAGTTATGATGATGAAGCACTCAGTTGAGCTCATTCGTCAATTAGGCATTTTAGTACGTTTTTTTATTCTACACTGGAATTTACGAAATAAAATGATTGTAGAAAACGAATACGATTTCATTACAAGAATAGCGAATAAAAATAGGGGTGAAGGAGAGAAAAATAGTAGTATGAAAAGTAAAATGAAAACACTCAATTTAATACTTAAAGTCTACAAAGATATCAAGAGGTATAAGTAACTAATTAAAATATATTTTACAAAAAAATTTTGAGGAGACGGAACCAACATAAATAACGAATGAGAAACACAGATGGCCTAAGTGACGAATCAACGTTTTAGCGTGTTTAAACGTAGCTGCTGAAAGAATAATTACTTTCACAGCGGATGATTGAGCAACACTTTGGATTCAGAAGATTGAGAGAGTTTTATCACTTTGACTCACTTTTGATTTCTAAATCGATATTGATATTAATTCTTATAGTTACTTAAAACAGTCGAAGACGACGCGGCAGACCCAGGAAAAGGTGGCTAGACGATCTGGATGCATTCGAGCCAGACTGGCAAACCGTGGCCTTGGAGCGCAAGGAGTGGAAGCTACGGGGGGAGACCTTTGCCCAGCAGTGGAATGGGACACGATAGGATAAGTAAAAAAAAGTTACTTACACAAAAGTAGAAATAATAAGATTTATAATTTGGGTTGTATACTTATACAACCCAAATTATAAATCTTATTATTTCTACTTTTGTAACAAAAGTAACTTATTTACCTGATTTTATGTCCCGATGTTTCAACAGGCGAACCGCTTCGCGACGATTTCGTTTTTAACTGAATATATTAGTTGTGATCGCGAAAATGTATAAAAGACAATTAACGAGTTTTTCCTTGAAACAATTTCATGTGGAGATACTAAAATATAATACATCATCATCATCATCATCATCCGCAGCCTGACTTCACCCACTGCTGGGTATAGGCCTCCCTAAGTTTGTGCCATATACATTAAGTTACAAAATTGAAGAAGATGATTTATGAAATTGAAAACCAATACGGGATAGAACTAAATGTCTTTGCAAATGAACAGAAACTTAAAGGCACTGAAATAAAAGACATATTAAACACTATTTCCCATTTACACGTCATTAGGCCCCTTACATTAGATGTGCTGTGCAGTGTGCTAATGACGTCTCGCGAGAGTCATCAAAGTTGCAAAGACGCGCATGGTCCATATTCTAATGGTGTAAGGAAGTTGAATGAGGACGGAAGAATGCATATCTCTTAATAAACGAGATACTGAAGCTACATTCGTTAGTCTGCTAACTTATGACTAATTGCAACAAGATTGAAATACTCTTGCCGCTATGAGAAGTGAGAAGGAAAGGGTAACTAATGCCGGTATTCACAAACATTACTTTGACGTTTCCAAGTGCGCGCGCAAGGTCCCAAAATCAGTAGGTTTTTGGGACACTGTGCGTCCGCGCGCACAGTGTGTGTAATGTTTGTGAATACCGGCCAAGATACTGCGTAAATCTATTTTGATATTTTGTTAGTTTTCAGTTATTTACATTTAGTAAAATCTGTTGCAGCGTTGACGTATGACAACTGTAGTATTATGTTGATACGATACGACTACGTAACTACGTAATCCGAATGGATCCATAGTCAAGCATGGAGTAAAGAAAAGTAAAACATAAGATGGACACAATGGAAGAAAAAATATCAAACAAGCATTTCAAAATGCATTCACAGCAAATGAGTACTCATATTTGTGAAACAAAAAAAGCATATTAAAACTATACCATTGATAACGACTCACATCCCGAGGGAAGAGCGTAACGAGTCAGCCGGGAACTTAATATGTGAATTCATTAAAAATTGTTCCGCTGTGAATGTAAAATCTATATGCATGCTGCATTTTCATTGTTTCGGATATGGGCACGTAATGCGGAGGGATGAAACTCATGTAACTAAAAGGGTGATGGAAATGAATGTGGATGGATATGTGTGTAGAGGTAGACCCAAGAAAATATGGATGGATTGTGTGAAAGAAGATATGGGTAAGAAAGGAGTGGATGTGGAGATGACGAGTGATAGAGGGGAGTGGAGAAGGAAAACATGTTGTGCCGACCCCGCATAGGCGGGATAAGGGCAGGCCAATGATGAATTATGATTTTCATTGTTTCGGAATACAGAGAAAGTATGGCGTTACTTAAATACAAAGGTGAGCTTAGTCTTACAAATACTGGTAATAAATAGAAGTAATTGATTAATAGCAATCAACCGGCACTCAAGCTCAAAGGAAAAAGGATTTTTTGAGTAATTCAGTATAGCACGATGATGGATTCGAGACCTCGTCAGCTTCGCTTGATTCAACAAAATAATACCTCTACTTTACCCCATAATCAATCATTAGTATACATTACTACTATCCGATTCAGTATGCTCTGGTGTATTTTCCCCCTTTTATTGTCTCCAGCTTTATATGGGTCATCAGGCAACAGCGTCGGCAGAAAAACACGCCCATTCCACTGTATGGGTCATATTTTATACCCCTATTTGGGGGTTGACCAAAATACTGTTGATATCGTAAAATTTATATGGGACCACTTTATGTATCGAACGTTTTTAAAAACGTCCGATACATAAAGTGATATAAAGGTGAGGAGAAGGTACCACTGAAATCTGAAATAGCGATAGCTAGTGCCAGTAAAGATACAATTAACGAATCAGGTTTTAAAAGTTGAAATTCTTTCACCGAAGTTGGTTGGTATACAAAACATGTTTCAAATAAATAAATAATGCTGGACTTTTCACACAGCATCATCCAGTCCCAAAGTAAGCAGAGCTTGTGTTATGGGTACTACTACATGACTGATATACTATTTACCTATACACTTTTTGTTTGTAAATACATAGAAACACCCAAACCCGAGACATAACTATCTGTAGATCATACAGACATTTGTCCCGCGGCGGGGATCGAACCCGCAACCTTCTGTGTCGCTGGCAGGCCTTCGCACACTGCGCCACGCAGTGTCTTATGCGGGAAATAATAAAGAAAATGTGAATAGATTAGATATACTTAAAATTACTATTCAAGAGAGTTCGATAAGATAACGAATACTTGAAGACCAGATGAAGGAAAAGAACAATTTGCGGAGATAAAGGTTTCCGAACCAACGAGCGCGACTAATGATGTTGAAGATGAAAAAACTGCATAAAAGAATCAGAAGGCTGAACTTGATTCTACTGACCGTACAGTTTCCAACTTTGCATTGCTTTCAGTCTCGCCTTGGGGACTGTTGCGTATTTACTAAGAAGCGTTTGAATAGATATAAGTACGAATTCTACAAAAGGAGAGAATAAAGATAAGTATGGTTGTTGTTTCTTGTATGGAGACAGAAATCTTAAAGATTCCTATTCATTCGAATATGAACATACTAGCTGCAGTCCCGCGGTGTAACCCGCGATCCCTCGGGGTTTTTTCGGGGTAAAAAGTACCCTTCCCTGTAGCCTTCCTAGTATGTCCTTCCCTGGGATACAAACATTATCCATGCCAATTTTCAGCCTAATTTATTCTGTGGTTTGGGTATGAAAAGGTAACAAACAAACAGACAGACAGATAGAGTTACTTTCACATTTATAATATTAGTAAGTATGGATAGCATGTGACAATGAAACAAAAACATTTTCGTTAAAACTATGGTTACAACTTCAGTTATAAAACAAGCATTCGAATGAATGAATGAATGAATGAAAATACTTTATTGTACAATGCACACCTTATAACTACAAAATACAGTGGAAAAGAGAACCATAATACAATGCACAATGGGCGGCCTTATTCGAATTGGTTCTAAGTTGTTTTTGTAAAATTTAATAGGAATTTGGGAACTTTGGTTTACACTTGGAAACGAAAAAAAAATAATAAGTATTATATTTCATAAAATCCATTCGCTTAACACTCTCTTCAGTGACATAATGGCATTACCATAATAGAAAGTATTCAGTAAATAATGCAAATATCAGAGGTTATTCTCAAATATGCAAATATGTTATGAAAAATTATGATTTACGATTACGTGATGAAGAAATAACACGAACAGTTGAAGATAGTAAAATTAGAAGGCTAACGCAAATTTAGTAAGTTATAAAACCGATGTAGAAGATAAGACGAATTCCAACAAATGTAATATTACATTCTGTTGTAATAATACATAACATTTGTCTTGTCGAGTTGACTTGAAATTACTGAAGCTTGAAGCTACTGACATAATCAATAACAAAGTATTTAAAGTAGATTCAGTCATAAAACATTACTTATCTTCAAATAATTTATTACAAATGCCGATAAATATATAGTACCTAGTTGTGTAATCCCTTTTACTCGTAGGTACGTTAACTACCTACATTACTATAGAAAGATATAATGAAAACGTATTGCTTGTATATTTGGAAGTAAATTTTGATAAATTGGATAAAGAAGGACTTGAATAATGAAGTAAAAGTATCTGCCAATCTAGAAACACTTGTAAATAAATATTGAATGGACAATTCTCATAGACAATCATAACAAAATAAGAAATGTTTGCTTAAGAAACCAATGATAGATAATTTCTTGCAGAATCCGAGTGATATTGGCGCGAGATGCTTGTATACCATTAAACAACGGTTTTGCCAGAAATGTCTTCACAATTCACATCCCGGTAACGCCTTGACCTACTTATGTTTTCGATAACTTGCAATTGTGCTTCGGAACGAAATTGGTGTCAGATACAGACATTGATATAAGAAATGGAACAAATATTCTCGGAACAAAACTTCGTATGCATTATTTATGTGAATGGTGGAAAACAAGGAAATATCATGTTTATTGATTTAGCAAACCTACGCCCTTAAATATTATCTACGTAATCAATTCACCCCTGTCACGGACGGATGTACAGACAGACAGATAGACAGCGGAGATATACTAATACGGTCCCGTTAATGCACTTATGGAAAAGGGCGGTTTTTATGAACATAGCCTGGAATAGCGCCGTGAAGTGAAAGAAAGAAATATTAAGTGAAAGAAGTGCCAGAAATTCTAACCCCCCAGATCCTAAAAACTTATTGTAGAACTCTACAATAAGTTTAACCAACTATTATAATTAGTTATACCACTGAAGTACTTAACTAACTAGCGGTAACTAATGTATTAAACCCGGATGCATCCAATGAGAGAAACACATGCTCTGTGGTTTTCATGGTTGTTTTCATAATTGCGCATATTGTTTTAATTAAATTCTCAGTAAGCACGTTGTGTAAGCAAATTAGGTTAAAATAAATGTTCAGAGAACAATGTAGCATACTGTAGAAGGAAGATGGTAGCAAAGACACTAATGAGACGACCACGATTAAAAAAGAAAGGCAAGAAAAAGTTAGATTGTTAGCAAGTGGATTAATTATATTGGAACAACTGATTGCAGAGCGATCTGGCCTGGAAACGAACGTTTCAATATTTCTTTTCTAAGAACAAAGTCTACGAGTCTTGGCGTGTTCATAAAAGATAATCAAAAAGAAACAGTAAGAATATCAAGTCGAATATGACTAAACACAAATGGGCATGATATTACGTTCCGACATTCATCTTCTCAACATACATCTCTAACATTCCTAATTCATGTATCATTAGCTATAATAACCGCAAAAACAGAGTATTTCGCTTGAAGGTCTCATAATTTTGTAATGTTACGTATAAACACGATAGT
This sequence comes from Epirrhoe alternata, assembly GCA_963565295.1. Classification (NCBI taxonomy): domain Eukaryota; kingdom Metazoa; phylum Arthropoda; class Insecta; order Lepidoptera; family Geometridae; genus Epirrhoe; species Epirrhoe alternata. Next base: position 5,022,794 of record OY751400.1, read on the forward strand.
ATGTAGGTATAACAACGCGGTATTATGAGATGATTATGTTTTCGGCAAATATTTCGCATTCGTAGAATGAGAACTTATGTTTATCTTTACGAAACTCTATTTTCTTGGTCTATTACACAGAGAACATGTATTGTGTTCGACAAAAACAAACAATTGTAACCTAAAGCTACATAAATGTTAGTTGTATTTTAACAGAAAAGCCAGCAACAGATTATATAGACCTGAAATAAGATAAACTGGTTACCAAACAAAACAAAAAACAAACAAACAGGGTCACGACTGTATCCCCAAGGCGCGGTAGACATTCTCTCAGATCTTTATATTCCAGATCCTTTGAAGATGTCTAAGGGGGTAGTCAGAGGCATGTACAAATACATATTTGATACATGCCCACATCTTGCAGAAGTTAGTATTCCATGCGTGACAAGCCCATCGCCGCCTATAAGAATACTAACTGGTTTCCTCACGATGTTTTCCTTCACCGTTCAGAGCTCGTGTTAAAGCGCATATAAATTTTACGAAACGCAAAATCCATTGATGCACGGCCGGGATTCGATCCCACGACCTTCGGATTGAAAGTCGAGGTACAACCCCATTCGGCCAACACAGCTGGTTACCATATAACATATAATTCGGATCACCTATACAATACCTAACGCTATCAAATACGGGGGGTATCAAATGTCAGATGTGTTTTTGCTTTTTTGGTTTTAGCGTATCTATACGATTTTGTGTTCGTCCTAGAATAATAGCCAGAATTTCATTATGATATTTACAAGAGAAGCCTTGGGCACAAGAGGTCTCCCACACAAATTAGAAGTTACAGACTATACAGAACTTCATTACTTTGAAACAATATCATATTTATTACCAAAACATGAGCAAAGAAAGATCTTGATAAATAAATGATAAATATTGCAACAGCTGTCAGAACAAACAGAATATAAAGAAGCGAGCAAGTTGGCCTGAGAAGTGTTAACAAGCATTCGACGCCCATAAATTGTCCCTCGACACCTCATAACTGGCGCCCAGAAACGGGTAACTGGCGCCCAACGCGGGGCGCACCTAAAGCAATTTTCCATTAACTTCCAGCGTGTGGAAACGACAAACACCCCAAACATCATTACATTAAAGATCAACATCCTTTGTTTCGCTTTCAATGTCCGTGATTACTTTCAGTTTCCAAAGTGAACTGAACTTTGTTGTAACGGGAAAAGATTGTTTGTTGAGGGCGTTCGGCTAGGTTTAATAGAAAGGTCCGTGAAGCCTAGTACAAGGGGTGCGAGGGTTGTGAAAAACGTAACAGAGGGTAGGCCGTCGCGACTGTCTGGAGAGTGCGGAACTAGAGGCTTTTGTTTAGCTAGAACAAACAACGTAAACACAATTTACTGTACAACTTTGATAAGAACGTATAGGAGGGTCGAGCGAGGTACAGAAGAAATACTATAACTATTTGCTAGTACAAAGTTTGTTACACGAACGCGAACTTTATCACTAAGGTGCTAAACTAGCTTTTGGTCCAATGGTAACCTAACTGTCTTCCGAAAAACGTAATACAGAATTTTGAAATCCAGATAACGTTTGATAGATATTCAAAATCCAGATAGTACGTTTTACATCGTTTTATTATTCCGACATTTCACAAAGCAGATGTTTCATTTGACAGACACTAAAGAAAGATTATCATTTAGTTTTTTTTTTCATTTGACAGAACTAACTATAAGTCGAAGTCTTCAAATCCAGAAGTAATTTTTACCATAATAATGTAATACCGAATTTGGAAATCCAGAAAACGATCAAGCCCAAGCTAACAGACCTGTAGCATAGGTTGCGAGGAGCGAAGCGACGAGCAGTTAGGTGCATAGTGATAAACCACGCACGAGCCGAGCGAAGCGTGCCGCGGCAGCGGCCGGCGAGTGCCAGAAGCGACTTGCTCCTATTGTACCTTAGCTTTATTGCATAGGTAGCTGTGGTACAGAATTTCGTGCAAATCAAACCCAGGTTTTTCGGAACAATGTATTTTCTGGATAACAAATTATATGGAATACAAACATGTGGTATAATGAATTATCTGGATTTTAAAACATCTGTCAAACGTTTGAGTGTTTTTTAATACATCTGTTATGTGAAAAAAATACCAAATGAATATCTGGATTTTGAATATCTGGATTTCGTTTATCTGTATTACGAAAAGAAGGTTAATCAAAAATCTGTCAAACGTTATCTGGATTTCAAAATTCTGGATTACATTTTTCGGCAGATAGTAAGGTAACCGGTCCAATGGATATGGTTAACCTATGGGATACCTGTTACATTACGTTATTGACTCGTAAAGGGTTGTTATGAAAAGACATACGAAGTCTCAAAGCCACAAAAAGTTTGTTGTTTGTTGGGTAATATAAATTGTGCGATAGTGAACCTTAAGTCAGAAGATTAAAGCTCATATTCAATAAGAGCTTTCAGAAGACACGAGGCTGGTGGGTCCAAGTTTCAGTCTGTAATAAATAAGAGTTGTTTCTATTCGATTTCATGTAGAAACTTCGAAGGCTTAACGTGCCTCTAATTCAGTTAGGGTTACTTTGTTTTTACGCGCTCTCCTCAATTGAGCGAGCAATTTGGCACGCCTTATTATGTGGAAGAAATCCATTAAAGATCCTCCTTTGTGTAAAAGTCAAATATTTAGCTACGTTGGGTGGCTGTCAATGGTCCATGAGTATGCCTCTCGCTATCGTTTAAAGGGCTGAAGATAATTCAAAACTTGTCCTGCACCTGGGGTGACAGCCTTTACACAGCTAGCTTGTATTACATTCTTCATCTCAGTTTTTTTTTTTTTTTTTTTATGATTAATGGATCGGCTCTTGACCTCGAAACTAACATAAGCAAGAATGAGGTCTACGATGGAGCGAGCCTACCCAGAAGGGTGCCTATTAACTCTCTTCTTGAAAACAACAGGTTCAGTTTTAAGAAAGTAACTAAACTACTAAAAACTTAGCTATAGTCAATATACTCGTATCATTTAGCTGAGAAGCAATACCGACATCATTATAATGCCATTTTCAAAACCATGCCTCCAAAACACGATGCAATAAAACTGCCTGCTCAGCGTGTTCATGTCTACCCGAAATCCACACCCCAAGGCTATTGACGACCCCTGACTGAACATATTGGAGGATCAAATACAAGACTAAAACAGAATGAGACCAAGGACAGGTAAAGGTTGCCGAAAAAGTCGACAAATAGATTATATAGATTAGGTATAATGCTGAGCAGTGAGCACATTCTGCCTGCACTAGTAAATACGACACGCTCAAAATGAGCGCTTTGTCATACCATCACAACATGGACTGAGGTAGTCGAGATCGATATTACAATAGTGTTCCTTAATCGAGGAAAAGTGAGATTTAATCTTTTCATTCACGAGTTTTCTAGAAAACCACACTCAAACACACAGCCACTCTATTTAAGATTGGCTTTTGGGGTAGGGGCATTGGCGCATCGCGTGTCCTGTGACGACTGTACCCTCCAAGGCCTCCCCTGTCTGGTCTGAGGGCAATTTGTCAAGAGCCCGGACCTACCCTTACATCCCCTCGTATAAAAAGCATTTGAATAATCGAAACGATGACGTAGACCCCGATATTGCCAATAGAGGCAGGTGCAGCCGCAATTTGGGAAATGGAATATTACTGCGGATCACGGATGTTTTTGGTTCCATCCTCGTTTAATTAGTAGATTTCTGTTTTATGAGAAGCTTATTATAAAACTTCAACATTTTTGTAATTGTTATTTATTTACTTATTTCTTTATTGCACAAAGAAATTACATACATAAAAAAATTCTTAAAATAGAGAACTAATCTCTCAAAGGTAAAGGCTCGCAAAGGCGAGTTTAACCTTAATAAAAAGAGTTCTCTTCCAGCAAATCATGGGAGAGAGAGATGGGGTTGTGTTGTAACAAAAAAAAATCGAAAAAAGATCTTGTTTGTCATCTGCAGCTCGATTTCATTCGCCAAATACTACCATACAAAGTAGAGAAGAGTACCTATTTTTAGTCAAAATTAGCACAAAACTCATAGTGAATCATAATATGGCACGAAATGACGTAGGATGAGTTAAATGGCCATTACGCTACACATGCAAAACATTGCCTTTAGTCAGCCTGACGTGACGTCATACTTTTTGGGCTCGGATGTTAGAAAAATGGTCACAGTTTCAGACATGTTTGCTTTTATAACAAGCAATGTTATAACTTCATACATCTTGGCAATAGCTTTACTACAATCCCATTCGTATAATAAAGCTGAAAGTTTGCGAATTTGTTTAGACGTTTGGATGTTTCGTTTTTCAATCACGCCTAAAGCAGTGAACCGATTTGGATGCAACTTGGAATAGGCTGAGATAGTGACCTGGAATAGCATATGTATTCTTTTTTCTTTGTCGTTGCACTCTCGTCGTCAGGTCGGGAGCTGTGTGGCTCGCTTCACAATTCTGCGCCATTCGTATTGGATGGTGGTCTTTCTGGTGCATTCATTTAAGGGTCTGTCCATAGCATACCCATAGGCTATTCAAAATGTTGCTGTGAAGCCACGCGCAGAAGGTAGTAGCAAATCTAGTAATGAAAAAACCATTAGCCATGAAAACAAGCGAGTATATCACCATTATAGTAATTTGTACGATAAATGTTTGCATTCTCACAGTCGCTGCGACATTATAACGTAGTTACAACGTTAATTATCTTACGTTAGTAATTATTTCTTGCTAGATTAGTTTTACTGCACACGACCTTGCAGAGAAAATCTAACCAGGTGGGGCTCCCGTTCAGGATATGGAACACCTGCTCTCATGTCCTCTGTGCCCTACAACCTACACCCAAGAGGACCTGCTCAACGCCAGAGAGAAAGCAGTTGGGGGTGGCCTCATACTGGCAAAAAATGGTTTAAAACATCGATACGAAAGAAGTAGACTGCATACTACTCGTATTCGTTATTAAGTTTATTTTTAACTAGCTGTCCGCGGCGGTGTTACCCTCGATCCCTCGGGAAAACTTCACTTCCCCGGGATAAAATATAGCCTATGTTCATCAGGGATAATGTAGGATTCTATTGGTGAAAGAATTTTTCCAATTGGTCCAGTAGTTTTGGAGCCTATTCATTTCAAACAAACATACAAACAAACAAACAAATCTTTCCTATTTATAATATTAGTATAGATTATTATAGTATAGAAGAAAATATGTTATATACACTCTGTTGTACAGGTAGCACATAATATATTGCCATAACCTTAACGCGTACCCTGATACCCAGAATGGCAGAGTTGGGGTGCAAATGCCTCCCGGGCACTGAACCTGCTAATCCAGCCAAAGGGATTAAAGCCCATCAAAAAAATAACAGCACATTTTCAGAACAGATATAACATGTTTTCATACATATAAATTGAAACTAACAGTTTTTATGGATCACCTATGACGGAAAATTGCTCCGAAAACAATATTCCTCGATTGTTTTGATACAGAAACATTACCTTGTATAGCACACGGCTATAAGGAAACAATCGATCATGCGAGAACTAAATTGCGAGACGTGTTGAAATGTACCACGCCATCTCAGGGAACAATAGCTTTTTAGTTACGCCTTGAAAGTTTGAAAAGTTAGTGGACAAAAGCCTGGCAGGTGCTCTTGCATGTTTTGTTAAGTTGGGTGGTGAAAATTTATAAAACACTTCTTTGGAAAATTTGCCAAGATTGAGAAATTTGGGCAATTTTCATAGATATCGATAGGATGTCTGCTAACGATGGCTACTTCTACAATAGATAATAATAAAATGACTGTAGTTTGGACGATTTTGAATTCTGTCGCAATTGTAGAGAAAATATTGCATGAACTTAAAAAGTTTTTTACTTTTAATTCTATTGTAGATACTGGTTGTGGTAAGCAAACTTTTGTATCATTTAATGTTATTTCAGCTTCTGAAAAACCGTGGTATTAATATCATTTTGATAGCGGTCCACGAAACTATAAATTTTCTTGAATTTTATATTAACTTATAAAAGGACGCTTAATGTCTATTTAAAGGCCACATCGACCACCCTCGAAGGAGCACGATGAGTCATACTACGCAGATTGTGTATGGAAGGGGTAGGTATTAAATATAGAAGCCATAAATAGGTAGTCGGGGATCGTGACATTAACTTTGCATAATTCTGAAGTTCATAACTTGCTTGGAAGATTTTCTAAGCTAGACTTTTATAAATTCAAAGAATAACGAAAAATACTTAATTGGAACTACGTTAGTCTTCACTCAATAGATATGGGTTTTATTTAACGTACCAAATTGTTTCGTGCGACTGTTTCGAACCCACGACCGAAAGTCGACGGTTCAATCCCACTCATATAATAAAGCTGAATGTTTGTGACTTTGTTTAGATGTTTGTATGTACAAACATATAAACAAAGTCACGTATCAATGTGTATCAATCACGCCTAAATCAGTGAACCGATTTGGATGAAATAGCATATAGGCTATTCAAAATGTTTGTACCACGCGGGCGAAGCCGCGCGTAGAAGCTAGTATCTTCTATTTACGTTCTATATACGTATCTTACCCGGCTTTCAGGCAGCATGGCTTAGTTTATTACATACCTAACGATAAAAGCTTATCAAGTTAATAAATCTTTATAGTCGTGTTAAAGTTAGCAACAGTTGTCTATTACGGGACCACGAACGGTAACGATTCATTCATTCTAAAACACTTTGTTGGACAATATTCTCACTATTTTTGTAAAATAACTGTATGTTGAAATTTCAAAGTAACAAGGTTGGGGCTTACGAACCGGGGAATTTCGTAAATGTGGCAAGACCGGTGTGAGTTACGCGACTTTACATGATAAATTATAATAAAAACCTTCTGAATTTAATCTGTAGAACTATAGTAGCGTAAAATAATGATGTTCATGCTAAAGCAAATTACTTTAGGTACAAGAGCATCTTATCTGCTGGGCAAAGAGCCTCTCTTGTACCATTTCAGACATTCTCTCAGATCAAATTATTCAAGATTCGTTCGCAAAAGGTCGCATTTCATAGATGACAGGTTGCAGTGCAACTACTAGTACCTATAACTTACTACTTACCTAATTGATGTTTCCACAATTTAAGAAAGAAAGAAAAAACATTTATTTGGAAACACACACTAGATATGGAAAATAAGAAAGCACGAAGAAAGGACTAACAATAGTGGCAAAGATAGATAAGTAGGTACCAAAAAATAAGGAACAAGCAGCAGTCACTATTAATCACTACACATATTCAAAAACATCTTACATTTCAAATCGTTTGATACAAAATCGTCTAGAAATCCTCCTCTTAATGTTAATTGCTTCAAGTCTGTTTATCTTCGTTAGCAACAAAATCACTTACAAACAGCACATAGATCCCCCCTATCAATTAGTCATTCAAAGAAACAGGGTACGTTCCACGTTGAGTACTCTAAGGAGTGTCTGAGGGGACCAGTGGACTAGAAAATTGCAGAGGGGAGAGAAATCTTGAGGCAAAACTATTGAAATAATATTGGCCTTGGAAGATAGTCAGATAAAATTTTCAGTCATCACGAGTAGTTTACTCACTTACTACTAAACCAAATTGAGATTAACGAGAACTTAAATATGCAAATATGTACCTGTTAGATATGCCTCTGACTATCGTTTTAGTTATCTTCAAATGATTTTGAATGACTTGATCGAAGATAATGTAATAACGCATCTTGGAGTATACGGTCGTGATCTTGTATTTTTGCAACATGTAAAATTAAATATATTTGGAAATCAACGACAAAATGAAGCTGCAAATAAACATGAAAAATAAGAAAATATATACAGTAATCATCTCCCTGCCCTTCTCCCACATTATGTGGGGTCGGCACAACATGTGTTCTTCCATTCTCCTCTATCAGCCGTCATCTCAACACTCACCCCTTTCTTACTCATGTCATCCTTCACACAATCCATCCATCTTTTCTTTGGCCTACCTCTACTCGTAAATCCATCAACATTCATACCAAGTACTCTTCTAGTACAGCCAAGAAGCGATAATTGGAAAGACTGGCCAAAGTAAGACAACTAAACTACGATACCTTAGACTGAAATAAACAAAATGAAATAACAAACCAAAACCGATAAAATGTCAAAACGTTTATTTACTGGCTATAAATGCATCAAATGAAGCGAATACAAAACAAATTAAAGTGACACACAAAATGAAACGAAACGAAAACGAAGCTGGTGTATTGAGTATGAAAATCATAAACAGATGCAAACACAATGTTTGTTCGACGAAATGGAAGAGGCGAGAGGTTTCTATTTGATAAAAGCGCTTCCAGCTATCATGCTGCTCATAGGTATTACGAGCCCCGATGAAAAATACTTCGTCTATTATGGAAAGCAGTGCAAAGCGTAAAATATAGAAAGTAAATATTGGTAAAATAATTAAGAACGTTTAGTAAAAAGTAAACCACAATTTGAGGAACATTTTAAAGTTTATTTTAACATAACTGAAATTCTTTTTGACTTTACATAACGTAAAAAAAATTCAAAAATATTCTAAAAAACATAACGCAAAAGTATTCGTCTACCCTTGTCACTCACGCAAAATAGTTCGTCTACTACTTAGTTGTGTCGCCTTTGCTCTCAATGACAGCTTTAATGCGAAGAGGCATGGTTGCATCCAACGCTGCACACTCCTCAGGCGTAATTGACTCCAAGATAGCCAAGAGTTTAGCCTTTAAGTCGCTCTTCGATCTTGATGGATTTTTACGCCGAACTTTTTTCATTTTCCACCATAGGGTTTTGATCGGCGACAAGTCCGGGCTGTTAGATGGCCATTCGATTGTAGGGATGCTTTTCGCCAGTAGCCACGTCTTTGTTGTCCTTGCAGTATGGCAGGAAGCACCATCCTGTTGATAAACGAAGGAATCTTGATGCTAAAGTGACGTTGTAGAGGGCAGTCAATTCTCTTCCTAAAGGTTTTGATACCTTGCAGCATTGATAGAACCATCCACAAACTGCATACCACCAACACCTTGTGCAGACATGTAGCCCCATATCTTATGAGACGCCGGAAACTTCACTTTGCGTTTGAGACAATCAGTATGAAATGCCTCATTTTTGTTCCGAATCCCTTTTTTCCTTTCATCGACGACTGTCACTTCAAATTTGGACTCATCACTGCAAATGATACTACGCCACTGATCGGAAGTCCAATTTAAATGATCACGAGCAAACTTCAACCTCTTTTTCTTTTGTACAGCAGTCAACAGTGGTTTCTCCTTAGCGGTGTAAAATCCGTAACCCATTATTTTTAAGACTCTTTGGCAAGTATCAACTTAGACGTCTTTGTGAATCCTTCCATTGCACCGTGAGTTCTCCAGCTCAGGCACGACGATTATTTTTGATAATTTTCTTCAGAATTCTGTTTTCTTCTGCACTTGTGATGCGTGGTCGACCAGTTTTCTTCAAACAAGAAGTCGTTCTATTCTTTTTATAGTGCTGAATGATAGATTGAACTGTAGACCTGGGAAGTATCAAGTCTTTAGATATTTGGTATCTTGATTTGCCAGCATCGACCCCACAAACTATTCACTTTCGAAGCTTTTCACACACGGGTTTGCCACGACCCATTGTTATTTAAAAACTAATGAAAAAAGCTGAAATTTTCAGATTTATACTGTCTCACTTGACGAATGACACAGAATTACTTTTACAAATTTAAATTATGCAACATAATTGTACAAAGAAGGAATAATCTTATTTAACTCACCGATAGACGAATTCTTTTGCATCGATTAACAATTAGACGAACTATTTTGCTTATAACTTCTTCGAATTTAAAACAGGATATGTATAAATTTAAAAAGCTAAAATAGATTATTGGTTCATAATTAAAAAATGGCATAAGTAACGCGACATGTGATAGTAGAACAGCTTAATATTTTATATAGATATACAAAATAATGAAGTTAGAAAAAATCTCACACAGAAAATTTCACACTAGACGAACTATTTTGCATTGGGGCTCGTATTCTAAGTGAGGTAAATACTCATTTGACGTGAGATCATGTTACATCGTAGGCGGATTCTTGGCGAATTTAAACATGATATTGATGTAGAAATTGTATTAATTAAATGTAATTACGTTGAATTGTGTATTATGGTTTTATATCTACTTTATTTTATTTTCAAATTTTTGGAAATCTTACAGCTAGGCAAAACGTAGGTACTAAGGTTATAGAACACACACCTACTTGACATAGGTGCATGTTTACATAAAGCCAATTACAAGGTTCCACTTATAGAAAAGGTGTGTTTAAAGACAAAAGTTCTAATGAAGACGACAAAGAAAATAGACAATAAATAAAATAGACGACATAAGTACTTAAATAGTTATGAAGGTTTTTTTTCTATAAATACCTATTTACCACTTGTTCATGTATGTTCTAATCGTTATAAGAACTTGTGAATATGATGATGGATGGATTGTGTGAAGGATGACACGAGTAAGAAATGAGTGAGTGTTGAGATGACGGCTGATAGAGGAGAATGGAAGAAGAACACATGTTGTGCCGACCCCACATAATGTGGGAAAAGAGCAGGGAGATGATGATGATGATCTACTTGTGAATAAGAATAGTGACGCATCACGGTCAGCTAAACCTTTTAGCCTCCTTATGCTGTAAAAAGGATCGGAGAGAATGTCTACCGCGCTTTGGGGATACTGTCGTGATCCTGTTTACGATGCTGTATTAAACGTCTAGTGCAGATGAGCTCTTATCTACTCCTATTGTGTAACACACATAAAAGTGAGAAACAAATTTAATCCTAGCTAAACTTAAAACATTCGAGGAAATCGAAAACCCTAAAGAATACAAGCCTTTATTAATCTACTTAATGTAAATAAAATTAGTACAAATTTTCCCAGGGCAAGTTACTTCTCCTTTGAGAGCGTTACGAAGATTAGAGGGTAATATTATTTTAATTAAAGGCTGGACCCTTCTGTTAATCAAATAACATAATTACCGCTGGTACAGATTGTGTTTCTTTTAATTAAAAATAAATCAGAAAATAAGAAAGTAAATCAGGTTAAAAATATATCAGCAAATTAGATACTGAGAGGCAGAATGCTTGGGTGTTTAAAATACTTAAACCTATCAACCCTAAACATACTAACATAGGTTAGCCCACCTTTGTTAGTTTGTTTAAACAAAAATCTTATTTAATACCTACATACCTTAAATTGTCCAACAGTGTTTCCTGAAACCAAACAAATTCTATATGAGTCAATTGAAGTATTTATATAAAAGTTAACCGATGCCTAAAGGATAAATATGAGCTTATCAAAAATTTCGATTCTGACGCCGGTGGTTCCGTGGCCGAGCGGTTGAAGGCACTCCGGCATTAGGAGGATCGTCTGATCGTTGCGGGTTCGAATCCCGTCAAAATCTAAAATTTTGATAAGAACTTTAATTTCTTAATATAAAAGCACTAATATAAATACGTCATGAAAACACAAATCTCATACATTGAGGATTTGGTATATTTCGTTAAAATTCCAAAAGTAAAAAGAGTAACAAAGTACATAAAGTAACTCAGTGTTACATACTTTTACTAAATATTCATATTATTGATGCAGTTCGAAAAAGATCAAAGAACAATAGACAATACAGATGCAGTGCGCTGAGCGATAAAATAGATTTAAAGGTTATACAACAACGATTCCATTGAACGAGACAAAAGCACGGTATAGACAAGTGCACAACAGATCAATGTTCTGAACAGCATTGATTGTACAACGAACGATTAAACAGAGGGGAACAAAAAATGCTGGAAACAATACAAAAATAGAAATGAATTTATCCGGTATACAAATTTTAATTAAAAGATTATCAGTATTAAATCACACAAAAATATACATTGAGTAAGGTGCGTAGAATAGTGAAAACAAAATGGAAATAGAAAAGATTATTATTGACAAACTTTCATGAACAAAGTTAGGTCATAAATTGTAAAATCACTTTGTTAATAAAAACAAATGTTTACTTATAACAATTCAAAATACAGAGCAGGCAAGGCAAGTACTTAATAGAATACAATGGAATGTGGAACTCAATGAAACAAATGGAACTCTGATACTAGTGAAGAGCCTGCCAGATAAAGCATTTGTAAAATTAAACGAAAAGCAAACAATTCAAGCACTATATGAAACAGACAAGAGTTCACAATAATGATAGAGTAACGGCGTTACATCGATGCTCCTAACAACATTGATTGTGTTGCGTAAACGATTAAGCGGGGAGCGAATAGCGTATGAGGGGTGGCGGGCGATCGATAGCTATAAACCGCATAATCGAATTGGAGACAGTGAAAGTTTATTAGCTGGACTCAATATTGACAATGATGATGTCCTCTTTGTTGCGTCAACAGCAAATTTTACTAACTCTGGACATGGGCCCTAGTGCCTCGCAAATCCAAACTTTTGAAGGTCCGAAGAGTGCACGAGGTGCACTACAGTGAAATCAATCTGATATAAAACTGGAGAAGCTGGAGATAAACTGTACAATATGATATTTTGAAACCAGGAAAACACTACGTGTGAAAATAGCTACAAGGAAAACCAGTCAAAAAAACGAGTAAGTACCTACATGCAGCAAAAACTGAACTTAAAATAGAAGATCACGCAATAATGCATGTAACACGTGGGTCAAACCCCTTATTTGACAAGGGGAGTTCGCTGCCGACTTTCGACCTTGTCCCCCCGTGATAAGGGTGATCAAAATCAAGTGCAACGCCCCTCCTGTTATAAATTACTGCAAGCTTTCGTGCAATGGATCGATACTGCGAAATTCGACATCTACTATTCCGTTTCTAATTCGGGTCTAGGAGTACGGCTTTGGGTATTGGAAATTTGAAATTTACAATTGATATGACTTGTAATTTTACGAAAAAACTATACAGAAACTAATGGATTTGTAAAATTGAGCACTTATAAAATAATAGTTTAAAGAAACTAAAAGAAATACAAAGTAATTGTAAAGCCATACAGATACTAAATTAAAAAGCTTAATGACTTAATTTGCTGGATCCATTTGCACAAAATCAATATGATAATAACACCATTTTTAGGACGAAATATTTCTGGGAATACTATACTTCCTTTAAAAACAGGGCCAGGGCCACGACTTTATCCCCAAGCAAGACGCGGTAGACATTCTCTGAGATCTTTTAGTATTTCCAGATCCTTTGAAGACGTCTAAGGGGGGTAGTCAGAGGTATGTCCAAATACATATTTGATACATGCCCATTAGTATTCCATACGTGACAGGTTGCAAGCTATGAATGTTTATTGTGTTCGTATTCCCTAAAAGTTTTGCTGTTTCGGTATTAATATCGATTCGTCTGGCTGGATAGATGGACCGACAGACGTGGTGTTAATTGAAATGGCTGGTTGTGATTTCAATGTGGTCGGGATTTGGTCACCGTTCACTATTTACTGGATCTAATACTAGATTTATATTTTACGTATTTTTAAGGTGTAATCTCATATTTGCATGATAAATAAAGAGTAATAGATTAGGTAGGTAATTAGGTATAGCTTAATTTTTGTTAAGGTGTTCGGTATATTTGTATATTTTTTAATACCTATTTGTTTTATTTTCAAATGCTTAGCTAATTAAATAATTTATTTTATTAAATACTAGACGACATTGTGGGGGCGGTAGGAGAGCAGTGGATCCGGCTGGCACAAAACCGCCAGGAGTGGCGTGAAAGAGAAGAGGACAATACCCAGCAGTGGGTGTTACTGGCTGAGATAGATAGAAATACTAGCTGTCCGTCGCGGTGTTACCTACCGTCCTTCGGGAAAACATCACTTTCCCGGAATAAAATATAGCCTATGTTCATCAGGGATAATGTAGGATTCTAATAGTGAAAAAAAAAATCAAATCGGTCCAGTAGTTTCGGAGCCTATTCAATTCAAACAAACAAATAAATCTTTCCTCTTTACTTCTCCTTAATTTCCTCTACAAGAAAGTTAAGCATTTGTTGAAGACCATGTTGACACAAATGTCAAAACAAAACTGTTACCACAAAAAAGCGTTTTACGTACGACTATTAGACATAGTTTCTCTAGAGATAGCTTTTTAGTCAGTGTTTCGCTAAGCACGCTTTATATTTTTTGTAGTAAGACGGTTTATTAAACTTTTTAAACTTTCGTGATTTAAAAAAAATAATAATAAAAAAAAAAATATAATAATAAAAATAGGTACGTGATAAATACCCGGTTTTTAGAAATAATAATTAAGACGGTTTATGTTTTAATAATGAGAACAGTTTTTCCTTTTTGAACTTATCATTAACTTCAAGAAAGCTACGTCCGTTTTCTTATGATTTTCAAACTGGTTGTCGAAGGCACCGGATACTTTAATGTGTTTGTGTATATTTCTAGTTATTTTACCTACTCTAATTTCTTAAGAAGATTCAAGAGTGTTTCTATTTCTACGAAAGGTACAGAACTTTCAACTTACTTTTCGCTATTAAATTAAAATATCTAGGAACATAGCTTTATGAATCAGAATACAGAAACATTGTTACAATTCACTTAATTTCCTCCCTTGAGCTTGGCCTTTTTCACAATGAGCGCTATCGATTTACCATTTAAGAGGTCAACGACTCGGCTTTTTGACACACAACATATTTCCGGGGTTCAAGAAAACTTCAATTAAATAGAAGTAAACATTTACAATAACTGTATCAGCTCGTATACCCAATAGGGTTAAACAAAAACTATACCTACCGATCAATCATTGCAGTTTAAGATGTCTTAGTTGAAGTCACACCCATCCATGAGGTAGAATATAAAATTCAAAGAGTCGTCACAATAACTCTTAAACTTAATACACTCGGAAAAAGCTTCCCAGAATATCTTATGCATCTTATATCCTGGAAAGCGTAACCACATCAAGATTTTAGAGCGATACTCCATTTGAATCTAACCTTAATCATCAACAACATAGATGCTAAATTACCGTGAAAAGCTAAAAGACCTTGACAGTCGTGTCAGACAATGTTGCAGACATCAGAACAAAAACTAAAACCTGAACGATTAGAGGGAAAGTGGAAACGAAAGTTCACGGGCAATTTGATGTAAGATATTAGAAAAAACTGGAGCTTTTTTCCAGATTAAATCTTTCGAAAGATAACCCAGCATTTTACGAATTCTTCCAGCCCAAGTGTTTTCCAAGTGGTTTCACTTTTTGATGTACAATAGACTGAAAATGCTCGAACGTTTAAAATTCTTTCAAAGTTTTACACTGCAGATGAAAATAGAAACTTGGCGGAGAATCGACCAAAAACTTTTCTAAAGCGAGAACTCCTTTTAAGTATGAGTGGATGACCCGAAATAAAGTTAAGTCGACGTGCGGTTATGCGAAGCTGTGTGAAATTTAAAATTTATGCAAATTCAAATGTCAAAATGCTCTTGGCTTTTGGTTTTGAAGTAATGCTTTTAATTTTGTATGAAGCTTGTTTCGAATTTAAATTCCATCTACGGTACTACTTAGAGCTACACACAGTTTCAGAAAATTATTTTTGTGAAAATGTTATCAAAACAATATCACATCATACAAGATCTTTGACTATTTGGATAAAGTAGAGCTGCATCAATTCAGCTCCCACTCTACCAAAATTCAACCGTAATATCTAAGGGTCATGGACACCATTCATATTCAATAGCCTTTCGGTAATCGTATTAGTTCTATACAATCGAGATCGTGACTCTAGCACTCTGTTACATGCAGCTGACATTTGATACTCCAATATTTACATTCCATTACATGTTTATTTACCCAGGAGTTGGCGGGAAGGAAATCAAATTTACGCTTTAGATCAGGGGGTTAAAATTTCGGATCGTATATCTATATGGAATAAATCGTATTTGGTTGAGAGGATCTATCTCATCATCTATCATCACGCGTAGCATATCTTCGACTACCATCTATCCGATCTAGACAATCGTCAAATAGATGTCAATGCCCTGTTATAAAAGGTTGGTTGTGTTTTCAACGCGTTAGCTTCGTAAAGGGTCAATCACGAACAAAGTGGTGTCTTTGAAAGTCGGTATTGCCTTATTTGAGAGTCTAGTTAGGGACCGGACCCAAATGTAACAAGTGGCTTTCAAACAATTGTAGTTCTCTCAAGCGGACCAACTTTCCATAATTACTAAATCCTACAGTTTTCTGGGACATAACAATTTTTTGCAACAATATTCGGATATAGGACCACTACAAAAAATGAAAACGAAAGAAGTCTCCGCAAAGTACCGTAAAATCCTTTCACTAAGGCAAACAGTTACAAATTCAGGCCTTAAATTACAGTTTGTTACGTCAAGCATTTCTTGTGGGATAAACAGGCCACTGACCAAGAGTGATAGAAAGAATCAATGACACAAAGCTTCCTTTCCCAGCGAGCTCTGATTTAGAGGATTTACAGTTTATAAGGCGAGACGAATTCCAATCAATGTCGGCTGATATCTCCTTTGTTCACGGGTGTGAAACGATCACTAGATTTATAGCTGTGTTGTGTTATTGATTGTGTCTTGTGCTTAGGTTGATAATATGAGTTCCTGTACTAGATCAAAGACTGGCCTCAACCGATTGATATTATTGACTAAATAATAATTTGTATCAGAAAATATGAAACAATATTTGTAGTTGGTTCGCTGATTCAGCCGATCTATAGCCTGTGCAAAATTAAGCTTAGGGTAACTAGCTACGCAAATTTAGCTTAAGATATTTCTACCACACTTAATAATTTAGTGATTTAGAAGACCACTATATCCAGATAATTTTTGAGGTGAGAAGAAAATTTTCAGAGACGCAAATTTTATGTTAGAAGATCAAGATTTTTATTCCGAAAATATTTCGTATCCCTCATTTAACTGATACCATCAAACACGTTTTTACAGATTTTACCGATGAAAATTGCTACTATCAACAGAAATTCGTTATCAAGCACCACAAGCATGACTGGGAATTCATAATGAGGATGGTAAAGAATAACAAGAGCAGCCAAGTGGATTAGAAGAACAGCAAAGTTTGATCGGAATATTAAGCAGACAACCTGAATTTGTAACAACAGAGTAGCGACGTGGAAGATACACAGCTGTTCTTTGCTGTTTCATAGTGTTTTAGGATTTAGCTTTTGGGTAAAACAATTACAAATTTGTTAACCTTGTTATTGTAAAGCTGCCAGTCAGTTTAACGAAAAGCACTTTTAAACTTGTAGATTTTTTAGCATGTGGTAGCATATTAGGTGCGCAAATCTCCCCCAAATCTGTCCTTTGAGATCTCCTTTTCTCTTTCTCTAGGCTTGGTCTCGCTCTGTTGTCCCACTAACATTTCCTCGGCCATCTACGACCTCGTTTCACGTTGGGTTGCTGAAATTTTAAGGCACTAGGGATAACCTACGTTAGCTCATATTTAGTCGAAACAGATGGTTCACGACTATGTCAGTTTAAATGAAGTAGTCTATAAAGTACATAGGTGCTTCCCATCATGTTACGATCCCATAAACATCACAACAGTACTTTGTGATACAACCAATCACAACAGAGCCTTAGAGTGCACTGGCCGTGACTCACAGGTGCACTATTATTATAATCTGTGGTCAAGTGCAGCGCGTGCGCATCCGAAATAGAACAGACAACTTTTATTTTCGGATCTGAAGGGGAGCGTATTGTTTACTTCAGTTAAGTGATTTTTAAACTGTTTATGTAACAGGTATAGAAGTTTTAAGCAGGTTTAAGGAATATCTGTAACATGAGGTCACTGAACTTAAAAAGTAATAATAGCCGGGACCGACAATTTAACGTACCCTCCAAAGCACGAAAGCGCTCAGATGAAAATGGCACTGGCTGTCACCCATCCCCTTACAGACCGTTTCAAACGTTGCATAACTTCGACGATCTATCAACATCTATGCCTCCACATCTATACCAATCAGCACTCTGGTTGATACGGTTTTCAACTTACCATCGGCATATTATGTAGCTGTACTAGCTTCTTCGAACTTACTTACCTATGAAGGATGAGATGAGTGAGCAGAAACCATATTGAGCCGCAGTATTCTTTAAGCTCGTAAAATCATCTCTCCGTCATTGTAGGAAGTAGGAACCATAATCAACCATTCTGTCTGGTCCCTTTCATCCTCCTACACCACTCATCAAAACGTTTCCTATAACTTAGAATTACTCCTACTTTCTAATCCTACATTTCGTTAATTTCGTAAACATGGTCACGAGCACGAAAGGAGCCTCGATGCGCACTTATCTACACTTTTACACGAATATTATAAAGAGGAAAGATTTGTTTGTTTGTTTGAATTGAATAGGCTCCGAAACTACTGGACCGATTTGAAAAATTCTTTCACCATTAGAATCCTACATTATCCCTGATGAACATTAGGCTATATTTTATCCCGGGAAAGTGAAGTTTTCCCGAGGGAACGCGGGCAACACCGCTTTATGAGCATTTAAACTTATTAACGAGCCTCAATTTTGTTTGACTGGCTTCCCACTGGAGCTTGACTTTTTAGTTTTAAGATCACCTCTAACAGTGATAGGCCCCAAACCGTGTTTGTTGCCCTGATTC
Source organism: Epirrhoe alternata (assembly GCA_963565295.1). Classification (NCBI taxonomy): domain Eukaryota; kingdom Metazoa; phylum Arthropoda; class Insecta; order Lepidoptera; family Geometridae; genus Epirrhoe; species Epirrhoe alternata. The sequence goes on from OY751400.1 coordinate 5,041,480, forward strand.
TTCACGGTATTGATCGCGCAAGAACAGGAGTAAAATTACTTTTAAGACTATTCTAAGTGATCCTAGCGGTCCTACTGAATAAATGCTTTTTGACTTTGACTTGACCGCGACGGACAGCCAGTAAATTATAATCCTTTCATCACACTGGTTCGAAAGAACTAATGGCACGTCAAGAAGAAGATTCTCCATTTACAGCTACCTATCATCAAACAAATCTGTCTAAATCCAGACGACGAAGCACCGCTGGGACCGTCCCGTCTAAATATGGACGTACCAACGCGTCGCACTGATTCTACCTTTTTGCGATGACGAAGAGTGTTGTAACTTCTGGAAATTTTGTGAATCATTGAAAACATGTGTTTTAGGGTTTCGGTAAGATTATTTTGATCAAGATCATATTATGGTTTCAAATCTACAAAACATTAAGATAAAAGATTGAAAGAAACTACTTTGCTTAGAAAAATCATTTATCGGTAAGAGTTGATCATGCCGAGTTCACACACAGATCACATAGATTTTATTCAAGGAAAGGTGTAATAAAAACTAGAATAGGACTAGTTGCAACTAGTCTATTTCAGTCAATAAAAGGCCATATCTGTTATAATAAACAGGAAATTTATTGTTAAAGCAATTTATCGGAAACAATTCGAGGGCATTACGATAATTGCACAATGAAGCATTGTTATTGAAATTCGTTCAAGTTAACTAAATTTAGTTGTGGCACGAGCCTCGTAATAAATTTTCGATATTAAACTTACCTTAAATGTGTTACAAATTGGCAACGTGCGTGGACTTAATAGCTTAATATTTCGGAACGAAAATTATGTACTTTACTTACCGCATTAAACTGATTGATCATTATAAATCAGTGTTATCCTCAGTAAATAAAATATGAATATTAGGAGATTCTATGATAATATCACATAAATCTAATTCGTTTTATAAACAGAAACATTTTTCAAAAATTAACTGAAAATTTCAAATTTTCTGTCTAAAAAGAGGTTAAAGTCAAACCTCGTAGGTAGGTTTTAAAAAAAAACTATATGAAAAAAATTGTTTCTGAATGTAAAACCCGAAATGATTCTATCAATTTATATGCGTAGCGACCTGTTACAGAATCAGTCACAGATATAATCAGATTTCATGGTTAGATCCGTCACCGAACTTTTACATGGTCCGCTGGCGAATGTAATAAGCTTAAATAAATTAAATTCACATTAGGACGAATTAAATTTATTTCAGGCTGAGCTCAGATTTAATTCCCTGTGGTCTTTAATTCGCAATGATTCAAAAATCATACGAAAAGTATTCAAAATTGCAACATAAAAGTGATTGATGACACGGCAAAAAAAAGTAGGCTGTTTGTACGGGTTCAAACATTTTAAAAATCAATGAATAACAGACCACATTTAGATGTTCTAGTCTCAAAGTACATTAGTATCCAACCATAAAGTCTACGAAGATTTATGTTCCACAAAACGTAGTCCAAAGTTCCCTGGAAGATATTAGTTCTGCAGCTTTTCTTCGGAAAGTAGTTTTCTGTTAGAAAATAAAAAGTAAATGGTCATTGCGGGAAGCTGTTCATTGTCTGCCACTTCTGCCAGTTCGACATTACTTCGGCGGTTCGACTTAAGTTGTCAGTAACATACTGCATATCAGCAAATCTATTTTTTATGTAGCAAATTATTGTTAGTCAAGTTTGACAGTCTTAATCTTCTCCCATATAAAGATCCTTAAGGGATTGACACTTTCCCCGTAAAACTTAAAAACCGTCATTGATTGTAATGGTAGTTGTTACATTCAAGTTTCCTTTATAGTTTTAAACGTATTCCCTTCAGGAAAAAACTTTCAAATACGCGAACTAAAATGCCTTCTGAAGTATGACGTGACAGCCACAAAGCCGATTTTCCACGGGTAAATAGGGAGCGGCTTTAAGCCCCGCCACTGCATTTTAATGGAACATCAGGCTTTTGAGAGTTTCCATTTTCCTCGGCTGCTTCTTATTTAGTATTTTATTGCTGAGTTTATTAACTTGACTTTCTCTTTACTGAATCACAGAACTAATGCATTTGCCATAACCATTAACCAAGGCATTGATTGAATTTTAAGGTGTTAAGTAAACTTAAAAAATTTATTCAATCAATTTGAACAGCTATGTGGAGTTTGGTAAGAAACAAAGAATAGTTACAGGCCGTCTTCCATAGGCGGCCTGCGACTATTCTTTATTTCAGATCTGTAAAGGATCGTGGTGGATGGCACAAGCTTAGGAATGCCTATTGGATGAGAATGATGGTGATACCTAAGTTAGTTTAGTTCGTATGAGTCAGGCCAACACTGATACCGGAGTCTGCTCCGTCATAAACTCATGGATAGCCGGAGCCGACAATTTAACGTGCCCTCCGCACGAAAGCGCGTTTCGAACTTGCTCAACTTCTACGATCTATCAAGAACGACCACGAGCGCTTCAATGATGATAATAACAAGCCTAGTATTATTTTACTTCCCCAGATCTTTTTCCTTCCCCGCTAAGAGCTAGACACGTTGAACATTTTTGCAATAAACAGTGCAGTGCCGTTTCTCCGAATACCATAGCTAAGTAGACAAGCCTTGTACATCAAATTCCAATATCATCTAGCGGTACAAACAATGTGTTTTCACATAACACACGTGCGTTCCATGACTCCAACTATGAGCATAATTAACGTACCTCAGATGTTGGAATTTAGCAATTAGCTGAATATTTGCAGCGATGAAAGCAACGGACCCTGTTTATAGTCTACGCGGAACAAGCAAGATTCATGTTATAACAGTTAAGACAAAAAAGTTTGATAGAATAAAGCGCATTTCAGACTACGCTATAATATATCACATCATATAGCTCAACAATATCGCGCACCATACATTTATTATGGACACGTTCACAATGTGCTATACTATATATATATTATTGGCTTACTATATACGCTATAAATTGGTACGATATGCTGCGCTATATCGCGCGCCACCTTCTTCCTCCTCCCTCACCCCCGGCCGTCCCGCACTCTCTTCAAGGATCGCGGTCAACTGAGCTTGCTTTATACTATAAATACTTGCGATAATCAATATATAGTATAGCAGGAGGTCCTTATTTGCTATACTATCATCATCCCCCTGCCCTTGTCCCACATTATGTGGGTCCGACACAAATCCAGGTTTTCCATTCTCCTCTATCAGTCGTCATCTCAGCACTCACTCCTTTCTTACTCATGTCATCCTTCACACAATCCATCCATCTTTTCTTATTTGCTACACTATATAGCACAATATTATAGCGTTGTCTGAAATGCGCTTAAAAATATTTCAAACAGTTCATAATCTTCAGATGCACTTCGATGATCTCATCACCATCCACATTCCACAGCCTGACTTCACCCTCTGCTGGGCAGTTCTTTCGTGATTTACCAAATTACTTTATCTATCGATCAATCCAGCCGGTTGGTCTGTTGGTCAAAGTCGTCACCGTTAGTGTAATGCTGCCTGAAGTCATGTCAAGGCATAATTTTTCTGCCTGGAACGACTTTTCATATGCACTAACCCCCAGTTTCTATATTCAACGGACAGTCGTAGGTAAGAGCTACGAGTCGTTTCCACGTACAAAAGTTGACAGCTAGAAACCGGGCGTAAGTTAGCTGTCAAACATTGTATGTAGAAACGAGTCGTAGCTCTTACCTACGAATGTCCGTTCAATATAGAAACCGGGCATTAGAGTATTTAACAGATAATGCATCTAGCATCAACCATTCATTAAATTGATGTTATCTAGGCTTGCTAAACTAACACACCAATTTGTGACTCCGCCAAATGTTTTTAGATTGACCAATTTGTTAAGAACTAGGTAATTTACACTATCCATTATCACTTTACGATCTAGATTCTGCTGCAGAATTGATAATAGTTCAATTTACATTTAAAGTAACTATTACCAGGGCAAAAGCATTTTCTGATTCTTTCGATTCATTATTCATCACTAGTTTGCAACGACTGACTAAAACCAAATGTTTGGTATTGTATCACTATTTAGGCCACTTCTAGATGATTTATACAGCATCATTTAAACAGGACTTAGGAGGCGGGTATCACACTTAGTTCGATATTGTCGGTGTTTGGCAATGCCAGACTATATCATACACTTTTGGTAGGCTAGCCCATCGGAACTCAGCGAAATCAACTTCATCCAAAGATACAATGAACATGTAGCACAGCTTTACACATATTCTTCTTGTCAATTACTTCCATGTCCTATGAGCGTGTCTTGTTGACAACTTTCTCAGCAATCTTGCACAGTTCAACCAATCAGCAGCTATTAGGGACCAATCAGAATATCTAGCTGCGAGATAATTGGCTTTCGCGAAACCTGTCTGGTGTCCTGTGGTGTTACGTAACCAGCGGCTGAACATGCGGTATCTGGCTCAATCCAGACCATCGAACACTATGTACTAGACTGAGCTAATGACCTGAATTAGTGCACGGTTTATTTAGATTGGTGACTATAAATTAACCGATAGTCTGCCTGCTTTAGTCAAGTAATTCTTCGTTGCAGAATACAGCCACATTGCGGAGTTCGGAGTATTTCTACCTTGAGCATTACTTATCTTCATAAGAAGAAATAAAACACTATCTGATCTTACAGAAACTACGCAGTCAGGCAAGTCTTCACACTACCCTACGACTTTTCTTTCAGTGTAGACTTTAAAACTTAAATGACTAATAAATCTCATGATGCTATTCTTAACATAGAATTAAAAAAACCCTAGAGGATCTAAATAGAACACACGTGTGTTTTATAAAGTGGCCTAGTTATCAGAACAATGTTAGAAGTAATGTTGACAGACGTGGAACAAACCTGCTGACATAATGTCAATTTGAAGTTCATTACGATAAAACTCAGCAAACAGAGAACAATTGAATGGCCAAATGACGCAACAGCTATTACCACTGCACTATTGTTACTGTCTCCAGCAACCAGCCTACTATGAACCCTCCCCTCCAGCTCATTACGAACAGTATTATAAAGCTACGCGGCTCTAATTACTTTGGGCATATTATGCACCTGCACCAACTTATGCAGAACTCCGATCCCTCCCACGTCTACGTAAACTGAGGAGAGAGTAAAATTCTCCCATGGCTCATCAGTTTCTGGTTGCCAAGCACCGCTTGTCGCACTTGGCCCGTTTCGCAGAAACAGCAAAGGGTTACGTTATCAAGATTGAACTGATTCCACTCCATTGTCACTGTAATGAACTTACCCACGTTTTAATAGTTTATTTTGTAAACAACTACGATCAAAGTTGCTAATAAGGCTATCCAAAAGCAAGTTTGTAAGAGTTGGAAACTTTGGTCTTACTTAAACTGGCGATGGTCTTACCTTCCCTGGCTTTACTGTTTAGCGTAATATTAACCGTTACAATATATAGCAGGGACTGATATCTCAACATAAACAAACCTGGTCATCCATATTTATGGTTCATTTTGAATAAAGATGCACGGTAATATACAAAGGTCCATTTTTAAAATCCAGAGGGTCAGATTATTCTGATTCCAGAATTTTTACCAACTCTTTCGAGTTCAATGACTTGGTAACCGTTTAATTTCCAGTTCAGTGGTTTAGTAGTCCCAGGCTGATCGACTCATACCTGATATGTATATGTAAAGGATTTGCAATTATGTGCTTTGTGATGGTAAATGGTTTGTGTGTTATGAAGCATAATAAGGTATACAAAAACATAATCACCTTAGCCTTGGTAGCTTAGTTTTATGCCTTGCAGAAGTATTTTCCCAACAACACTTCACCACCACACTCACAGAGCCTCGGTATGATTACTATACCTACACACTTTTTTAACACACGCATAAATAACGTGTTCCTTACAAAACACATTATTGTTTTGATTAATGCAGAGCGAGGAAAGTGCATTTTAGAAGTTATCACTATCATCATTTTCATTCACAGAATAAAATAAAACATCTCCATTTTTCGCACTTAATATGAAGTGAGGTAGGTTAATATGCGTCAATGTCACAATACGTAAGCCAAATTAACTTTAATCCTTGGTTTAAATTACTTCCAATTGCAACACATCATATCAGCCGGACAGGATCTTGTTGCAAGTCTGCTCAGCAGTGGGCGAAATTGAACGAGTTGAAATTCTTTATCAACTAACAAGCCACACTTTCTTTTTCCCTCATCATCAGACTCTGATCCAACCCTGGCCGAACTCGGAATGATCGCAAGACGTAAGTCCAGCGGGGTTTAGCAGTTCAGAACTTACAAGAGGACTATTGTAGTATCTTCACACGTTTTAGCACCTACTGAAAGGCCTACTATTGGCACGGACTCTCGACGGACTTTAAATTCGGCTGCATACATGATACAATCATACAACATAAGCAAAGCCACCAGAAACAACAAGCTTAGTAGCGATGTAGGGTTTTCTCCAATAATCATCATCTTCCTGCCCTTAACCCACTCTATGTAGGGTTGGCACATCATCATGTATTCCTCTATCAGTCGTCACTCCCTTCTCGCTCCAATAATATTTTCCAAATTTACATAGAACGAACCTTTCACAAGTACGTGCTAGTTACCATTCGTCACATCACACCATTTGTCAGCGAAAGAAATCTCACATCACTTTCTAACCCAAAATGGATATGTCGTAACGAACGACACAAACAAATCGTGTTGCCATCGCCAGAACTGAAGACGTTACTGTTCCACTTCAACACTGACTGACAACAATATTATCTTGCAAGTATAGCGTTAGGGGTAAAGTAAGTTTTTTATAGTGTTCTACTCTGGCGTGGTGACGGAGTTTTGGCTGGGGGCTGATCTAGGATAGATTGGTAAAGTTACGCGTCCCAGCGTCCAGTTAAGAGCCTATAATACGCCAACATTTGTAAGCGGGACAGCGAGTATGATTTGTTCGGCGTGTGAGGAGTACAGAGATATGGATGCGCAGCGTTATTTACGGAGCTAAAACACTTTTTAGCTAATTAAAAGTACAAAAACAAAAATAGATCTAAATTCGGAACAACGGGACCACGTAGTGTACTAAGCTGAGTTAAGATACAAAGTATTACTAGTCTAGCTAAAGTATTTATTGAGTACTTTTGTTTTTAAGTAAAACTAGCTGACCCGCGCAACTTCGTCTGCGCATTATTAGGAACAAAGTAGAGGAGTTTTGAGTGAATCGAGAGTAGGTATATACAAAATATAAAACTCCGTCGCTTGATATAATAATAATTTTTTTTTTTATATTTATGTTTCTCTCAAGAATCCCTTAATAGATAGAGGTAGGGAAAATCTTACCCAGATGTTGCAATGCTAAGAACAAAACGAATACGGTAATTGGTATAGAATCGCTGAAGCGAGCGGCAATTTTTTTGAAGAAATTGACTCGAAACATAATTTTTTTTGAATAGCAAGTACCTACTGTATGGTGTTGAATTTCGAAATAAAACGATTAACTAATATTACCTACCCGCGACTTCGTCAGCAATATAAAAATATCGAAAACTCTAAGCAAAAATCTCCATTAACTTTTCAAAACTCAAAATCGAAGAAAATTATACTCGATCGTATTTCGAAAAACGTTTTTAGAAGCGCCACCTAGGAGAAAAAGTGTAAAGTAGTTTTGACCTCTAGACCGATAGATGGCGTTCTAGCTATAGCCAAGGAAAAAATATTTTAATATCAAAAAATCATAAATTCGGAGTCATGTTACATGTTTATCATTAATTTTAAAATAATTTATTATGCAAAATACAAAAAAAGTAAAAAAATCTAGAGTGCAAAAAGTGGCTTCGGCGGTCACCCATCCTTTTTATGACCGCGCCCAGGGTTGCTTAACTTTTTTCCCCATACAAACTTCCAACCCTTATTTTCCCGCCCCCTTATGGTAATTGACAAAAAAAAAGTAGCCTATGTCCATCCTCTTGGGGTGGGGTATACTCTTTATCCATGCCAAATTTCAGCTTAATCGGTTCAGCGGTTTGGGCGTGAAAAGGTAACAAACAGACAGACAGACAGACAGACAGAGTTACTTTCACATTTATAATATTAGTATGGATTCAGAGGGTTATTCAGAGAGTTTGTGATTATTTTCTAAGTAATCGTGTTTTCACTACAATGGAGCAACAGTTTATATCCTCAACTATAATATATATTTTTTTCAATAATATTGGTTCAATTCTTTTATAGATATGATCCAGAGTCGAAGCAGTTTTGAGGTAGTACGCGCCCTTAAGTGTAAGCATAGGTCGGCTCCTGATGCAGTTTAAATCATCTAGTACAGATGTAAAGGCCTAAGTTTTTTATCAGTGAAACCTTTTGATTCTACTATATTTGTTAGTCTGTGGCACTACGTTCACGACCCTGACGGTAAAAGTACAATATCACGTGCTACGACCCGAAATGACGACCATTCTGTTTTGGAGTTTGAAATATGTTAGCAATTTATGTTACATGTTGCTTTTGCTTGCGAACACGTGATCGTCTTACTTCCCTGACTAGTCTCGGTTTATGATGGATCATCGTAAAACAAGCCGTGTTTTTGTTATGATCTTCATTAGCCATTCATGCTTTTGATTTCATAACTAGCATACAACTGCCAGTAGGTTTAAGTGGTAAAGGTAGCTGTTCAAACTGGATGGCGGAGTTTGACCACGTCAGCGATAAGGCCTGCCTCATAGCTTAAAGACTCGATAGCTGGGTCCGACGAATTAATCTGCCCTGTTTATGGGCGTGGTCATTTTCATGTCAGTTTTAACAGGCCTTGGCTAAGCCTCTTCTTAACCAGGACCAACAATTAGACATAGCTGAAGGATCTTGATTGCTTAATTTGAAAGAATGTCTTGCCCTAGAGTTGCAGTTGTAACTTGTTGCTCCAGCAAACGAAATAACTAGCTCCTGGTTATAAAATTATATGTGAAATGAAATTTTTGTAACCTTCCTTGAATTTTTTTTGTAACTCAGTTCATTTCAAACCACCAACTGAATGACAAGCAGTAAATCAGAAGAATTGCTTTAAGACGTCATTAACAGCTGAACCTTTTCAGGCCGCGAGTGATGAGTTCACGTCTGTGTGGAGTGTTTTTATTTTAAAATAATGGCTGTCATTCATCAGAACTCAAAATATTAATAATTATTATGAAGTCCATTTGGAGCATGTCAGGAGATTAACTGGAAATAGTTCTATTTTCGTTAGTCAGGTAGGTACTTTTCAAGCGACTCTTAAAAAAATAAGCGCGCCCAATATAAGAAAGTTCATATACCTACGTTATATTGAATTTTGCCATTGAATCTTCGTTTGGCTGTAGAGGTTCCAACATTATTATCATTTCAGAACCCATCGTCTCCATTTGATGATATTAATTCCTTCTCTTCATACTTCGTCATCCCAGTTGTGTGAACTTGTGTGCCACTAAGGCCTATTTCGATCAAATTCTTCATGAACCAATTTCGAATGGAGACGCAACTAAATGTTTGTCAGTAAACAAAGTTAAGACAACAATGGCCTATAACGATCGAGAACAATATGGAGAGAGATTTTGTCTCATAACGGATTGCAGATTTGACCCGCAACACCCGCATACCGATTTGTATACAGTTTGCGTGCGGTGCGATGAACGAAAGTTGGAAACTGATGTCACACCCGGACACTGCACAACTCTATAGAAACCTACACAAACGTTACACTAGTTATCATATTTGTGTGTGAATCGCGCTCCTAGTGCAGAAGGACGGAATCGAAAACTCGAGGGGCAGGTAATCTCGATTGGTGCGAGACTAGGTGTGCCCAATGTGCCTATTCTATTAGTAAATATCTTACTAATATTATATACGAATTACGAAAGTTTATGAGGGTGTATGGATGTTTGTTACGATTTCAAGTAAGAACTGAATTTGCTTTGAAAGACACAGAGATGACTAGAATAGATGGATACTTTTTATCCCGAAAACGTGAAGTATTCTCGACGAACGCGCACATCGCGGAGCGCAGTCTATCTGGTGATGTACAACTTCTCGGTAACTTTTAAGACTGAAACTGGAACTGGCCGATATAAAAGAAAGTTTTTTACGATGTAATGAGAAATTACAAAATCTGTGTTGTGTTCCAGATCGGTTTATTACCGCGTTTAATGGATGTTAATGTCTTTTTGATTATGAATCGGATATTTTCTTCGTACCGCTGAATGTATCGTATACACGTATGACATAGTTTACGGAATAGTTCGTGTGAGTTAATATTTACTTTCATGACGGAGTTTCTCCGCCTAAAGGTATCGGCAAAAGGCTTCGAAGTGCACCGTATCATGTGGCAGGGAAAACGGCAAAACGCTAAAATAGTCGGCTTTGTTTTTCTAAAAATGATTATAATTATGCCTTAGTAGTATCTTTCGCTCCTATTAGTATTTCTAGAAGCGCTCGTGGTGCTTGCTTAGGCGTTCTTGATAGATCGTCAAGGTTAAGGGTCAAGCAACGCTCGAAACGGTCTGTAAGTGGATGGGTGACCGCCAGTGGCATTTTCATCTGAGCGCTTCCGTGCTTCGGAGGGCATGTTAAATTGTCGGTCCCGGCTATTTGAGTCGTTAATCCATGATGGAGGCCTTAAGGCGGATTAAAAACCATGTCACCAGAGTTGGCCAATGACTCATACGAACTTACTTATTAGTATAATTCTAAATAGTTATAACTTATTTTGAAGAATCTTTCCCGAAAATATCCAAACGGTTTACGATGTCTTCCATACAAAGATGGGACTACGTCACACGCAGATGTGAAGATATCATTGTTTGGGCGCGATTTTAACGAGGTTTCGCCGCATGTGTTCAGCACAACATATAGATGAGGCAGCTAGAACACTACGTTTTATTCTGAGAAGCTCACGTTCATTCATTCGTCGTGTCAATGTGCTCATATTAAATTAGCTTGCTCCAAAATGAAGCCACCGCCCTGTCTGAAGCCGCAACAAGGTATTCCTAGGTGCAGCTGGTTGGGCACAAAGGGCAGGAAAGGAGATGCGACATATTTTTGTGTTGGGGCTCCGCACTCACACTGGATTTGGGAAGGATCCCGCCTATTTGGCTAAGTTACCTTTGCATCGACCAACCTGTGTGCGAAGTCTATTAAGCGACTTCCAGATTGGCCAATGCAGTTTATGGCCGGGGGGCAGGCGTTCTGCCGGGCTCACGTTAAAATGCGCGCTTCATAGAAAAACGTTCTCGCTACTAAATACAAGAACAATTGCAGTGATGATTGCTGAAATACTGTGAAATACCAACCGTGAACGGGGATCATCATCACTACAGTTTATTGCGATTCTAGGAAGTACTGCGGCTAGATCTAAATCAGAATACTGTAGACTGTCCATATAGGCGGTATTGTTTCGCTCTAATCCTTATTTTACTTGAACAGTAAGAACCGCATAGCCGCTTAGCTTCAATCTTCTTCTAATTTAAGATATCGTTCTTTGACATCTGATGCATCCATCTCCACTTAGTTATCCAAAGCCTCCTTGTACTCTTTTTTAGATTCCCTACTCTCCCAAAAACACTCTGTACAAATAGAAGTTTAACGTCTTTGAATAACAGTGAACTAGCTGAAACTTACAAGTCTCATAGAAAAAATACAGTGTAAGTCAGGGCGTTGCCCCGACACTGGCTGGGATAGAAGGAAGGGTAACTCTACGGCGACCTCTAAATGATACTGAACAGACCTATTTTATTGTCCTTTCTGATAGTCTTTGGGTTTTACGTCCACGTTGGACGGGCGGGGTTTGGTATGTTTATTCGTGGGAATTTGGCTTAAGATTATGTGAACGGTTATGGGTAGTTAATACAACGTTGCTTAAGAGTATAGTCAATAACTTAGTCAATATTTGGGGGTGCTTAGAAGGCTCAAAAAAAGTAGTGAAACGACGAGAAGTCAATCACATAATGCTGGACTTTTTCACACAGCATCATCTAGCCCCAAAGTAAGCAGAGCTAGTGTTATGGGTACTAAGATGACTGACATACTACTTATACTTTTTGTTTACTTGTAAATACATACATAATATTATACATAGGAACACCCAGACCATGCATAAGACTGATGCATGGCATCTATCTAAACATATTAGAACACCATGCCACTCTCAGTGGTGTCCGACTACCAGGCCACACTATCCTACTGTGTCATATGCGTCACGGGAACTTAACTTGTTAAGGCCACCAATGCCACACTTAATAATGAATTGTAGCAATCTATATGATCTAGATTAGATTTGGAGACGTAATGGTTTTGCCTAGTAGGCCCTGCCTGATAGGCCCCAAACCGTGTTTGTTGCCCTGATTCTTCACGGTATTGGTCGCGAAAGAACATGAGTAAAATTAGTTTTAAGACTATTCTTAGTGATCCCTGTAGTCCTACTGAATAAATTATTTTTGACTTTGACTTAAGAGTAAAATCTTTGGACCATTCATCATCCATTCACCATTCACCATTCATCATCGCTTATTTTTGGTTACTAAGTTTGTATGTTACTTAAATAAATCTTTATTCAACACTAAAACAAGCCTTAGAGGGTACATGTGATATTTAGGTAGCTAAGCTTATCGTCAATCTAAAGGTATTTCATACATGTTATTATGATTAGATAATGAAATGCAACCAAATACTTTTACAAAAATGTGTTATACTTATAGCATTTTATCAATACTTACCAACTCTACCTATGTACGAGTAGATAAGGTTTTTATTCAACTTTATACGTGTATACAATTTATTTTAGCCTGAATAAAAGTGGAAGCAAAATACATAAAGTGGGAGAACGGCAAAAAGATGAGGAAAAGTGGATGAGACAGCGGAAAATTTGTCAGAACATCAGGATAGAATGATGCTGTTGAAACGAGAGTGTTGAGAGGTAGGTAGGTATGTAAGGTTAATTTATTTAAAAGTAAGACACAGCGTGAAAAGGAAATGATAAGGACTTAGCATTTATTGAGATATAGGAGGCACTCTGACTGGGATAATACCTATGTACTAGAGAATTAATGAAAGTCGTTTTACAGTGTAAAGACAAATAAGAGGCAGCTGAAAGCCAGGGTGAACATCTGAACATACTTGTATTTTGGTGACTAACTTGGTGGCATTTGAGAGGAGGGCCGGGTCAAAAGTACCAGAATTCTTCAAACTTGCATATAGAATTAAAAAATTGAGAGGAAAGGCGAAAGAAGAAGGTCAGGTATCAGGATCGTAGCAAATGGAAATCTGTGATCTCTGCGTACCATGGCCGGCGGAAGGCTTCAAGACAAAGTCAAAAAGCATAGCAAGTAGGATCGCTGAGATCGCTTTCAAGAGTCTATCCCACTTGGCCAGCATGGATGTCACGGAAAACCAATAATATTACGTAACCAGTAGGTTGCACATGGTAGCTACGTATCTCTATTAGTGTTTAAGGTACTACGACATATAGATTGCCAAGGCTAAGGCGATTATCACACTGCCCCGCATGATGCAGCGTAGCGCGTGGATGCGTGTTCTTCCGTTGCTTGTAAGTATCTCCGTTTGTATAGAAAACACGCACAGTCCAACACACAGAAAATGCATCCACGCGCGTTATATTGTGTATAGAAAACACGCAATATGCAGCATGATGCGGGGCAGTGTGAAGATCGCCTAAATGGTGACAAGAGATGCGTAGTTTTATTCCACTGTTTATATTTTGTTCCAGCTGCGGCCCGTGGTGTTACCCCCAGTTTTAGATGTCACATTTTCACAATGAAAAATATTTTTCTAAAAGTGAGATACTTATAAAGAAAAAGACTTTTGAAGTGACAACTTCTTTAGGCGAGTTTGGCAGTTTTGAGATGAGAAAAAATTCGTCACGTGACCGCTCACCGACACCGGCCCCTTGATTACGGATCTCGCGACAGGCGTAATCTCGCAATTACTGCTGTCAAACTTGTGTTAAATGGACGTAGGTAAGCGCAAAGGAAGCAATCCACACTCATGTCGAGTTTGAATTATATTTAACTCAATTTCGACATGAGTGTGGATTGGTTCTCTTAATGGCACTCTTGGAGTGCCACTGTTTCTTCTCTTGTTTTCCTAGTAAATATGCCCTCTTAGTTATTTTCAAAAAAATATCAATTTAACCCCAAGTTCAATGTCAATTGTATCAGAAAAGTAAATTAAATAAAAAGATGTTAATCTGTTACTTAATTACTTAACAGCACCCTTAATTTAATTTGTTCGAACATATGGGTGCAGCCCATGGTGCCATGGTGTGAGAAATGGGGTGTATTGAATAAACATGACTTGACCTGACCATGGAATAAAACAAATAAAGATGTTTAGTTAACCTTTTAAAAATGGACACTATTTATCTAAATTCAATCTTTTGAAGTGTAAGAAAAAACAGAGTCACGACTATATCCCCAAAGCATGGTAGACATTCTCTCAGATCTTTTTTATGTATTCCAGATCCTTTGAAGTCTAAGGGGGGTAATCAGAGGCATGTCCAATTACATATCTGATACTTATATATTTAGTGCTTATACAAGGTCATATTTTAATTTTTGGTCTCAGCCAAAGTTCACAAGATGTAACCATTTGAAAGGGCCTCAGAAATGCCATTTTAATTTGTTCTTGTCTACTTCGGTATCAACAAAATGTAGCATTTCCGATTTTTTCCTTAAGTTTCCCATCCTTTTTTCCGTTTCCTAAACCATAATCTATTAAATATGAAAAATGAGAGTGCTTAGTAAAACTCTTCAGTAAATCCCTTAATGATTTATTGCATACCGAGCCAAATCTACAAAATGATTGAATACTAATATTGAAGTTTTGATTGTTGCCTGTAGCTATAAACATGCAGTCACCACATACTTGAGAGTGCTCATCACAGGTGCTCATGGACGAGAAAAGTATGAAGTACCTCCGACTGTTGTAGGGAAAAGATGGAAACAACATGAAATGGACAAGATTATTTTTTTTTTTTTTAAATTAAATAGGTCAGCATTTGACCTCACTCTGCCTGATGTTAAGAATAGCACAGGCTATAGAGAAAGCAAGGCGAAGTAAGGACTAATATCGCAGCTGTGGGGTGTGACGGGCTAATGATAACAGTTTTCTCTACATAAGTATTTATTTTATGGATTTACACTGTATATGTACATATTTCTTTTATATTTTGGTACCTACGAGTTACATGTTGAATCTAAAATTTACATCACTGTTTGGTAATCTTAAGCTAGGAAGGTAAAATTTATGGGAGGTGTCAGGGGACAGCTGAAGTAATTGACATTGAGCTACTCCTATCACCTAGCTATTACGTCAGGGACAGCACTGTGGGTATCTCCAAGCACAGTAAACAATCATTATGATCATGTATGGCATTTAGGATCCTTCAATGATATTCAGGGGGTATTCAGAGGCACGTCCAATACAAACTTATCTGGACCAGTGGCCAAAAGAATTTTACTGTAAAATTTATTTTCTGCCAACACCAAATGCGATAACAGTGCCGTTCTCACCGGTTCAGATAAATTTGTTGCATTGTACCTTGTCACATTTTAAAGAGCCATTCATGACAATGACAGGCTGCAAGCCAATCTCCAAGCTAAGCACTGATTTCTATAAATTTTTCCTGTTGTTTTTTCTAAAACTTCGTTTTCTTTAGCGCTTGTGTTATTTAAAACTAGCCATAGTAAAGTGAGACAAACAGAAATAAATTATTCTAAGATAATTATCTACTTACATGACTCCATAATGCATGAGTGAATTCGCGCCGTTCAGAAAGCGTATCTACAGTAGGTAGGTATTTCAAGACAAAAACCCAGCAACCCAATAAACATTACCACTGTCCACAGCCGGGACTCGAACAGGTTGATAGAGTTAATAGGATTCCAATTATAGGTACTTACTTAAAATTCGTGTCTGTTTACGCCGGAAACAATAAAAATTCAATTGGATAAATAATAACAATCATTCTAACAGGAAACAGAGCTTTGGCGTCAGTTGTTCCGTGACACGTACGGACAATGACGCGAATAAAACAGGATTATCAACAAAAAGACTACTAAAAGGGGGTAAAAATCGATCCCACGCTTACCCATAATAAGATAAACCGGCGAACTCGAAGACTAGTAGCCACAAAATAGCGCCACGATAGAACACAGAAACAACCACTTTTCAACACAATAAGACACTTCACTACCGTCTCCTGCCTCTGAACATTCAATTTCTTAAAGATTTCAGTCACAAAATAAGTAAAAAACACATTCACAGTACTCTCACGACGAATCCGTTTTTTTCCGTTGACAAACACAACACTCTGCCACCAAAGCGGCAAAAGACTGATCAAAATTGATCTAATTCACTCGGTCCCAGCAACATCGGTCACATTTTCATTCGGTCGGTTTGTCTGTATTGACTTCGTTCTATTTTGTGTAGACTGCACAAATCGGCTAAATTGAAAATACCGCTAACAACAGCAATTGAGTACACGATTCTACACATTTTATCGCGGCCGGATTATGTAAACGCCATCTGTGTGAAGGGATTCTAAACTTTTAGTATTCTCTTCTTGATGACTGCCATCTAGCAAATCAATTCTGAACTATACGTTCAAGGCAGCTCCAGGCTGTGCTCCAGGTGCTCCCTCTCTGAATTTTGTGCTCCAGGCTAGGGCTGTGCTAGGGCTAGGGCTCAATGCATGCGACGAGACTTAGACAATATTATGTACATTGCAACAAGGTGGAATGAACGAGATTTCGCGCCGGCTCGAGCAGTCTCGCGTTGTCGCGCATCGTACATTCTATCAAGCGTTTCTATATCTTGTTACATTGTTATTATATAATGTCTTGTTACGTCTCGTCGCTGCAAATTCAATGTGCACCTAGAAAACCCAAGAAATAGCTGAATACAAAAGTTGATATTAACGCCACCTAGAAAGGCATCCCAGTACTTTTTAGATGCAGATGACTTCAATGAATTCTCTGGGCTTTAGCATGCTAACTAGTTTGGAGAAAACACAATAGATGCCGCTGTCGGAACTTTAAAGACGGGGAACATTTTTTTGAAAATGTTCGAAAACCAAAAACTTTCGCACGACCGGGATTCGAGCTCTCAATTTATTAAAACAAAAAATCTAGGTAACCTACCTACTAACCTATAACTTCTATATCTGGGGTTCTAGGTTACCTACATACATTCCTACTATGATCATAATGATTTTAGGTTGGTACCTACCTACTCAAGAAGCGTTCCCATACAAAAACCATGATAGCCATTTTCTAGTAATAAAATTTTCGAGAAGAGGTGAGTGAGAAAAAAATGGAAGATGAACGGTTTGGTAGACTTCCGCCCAAAGACCGGTGCGTGCGACCGTGTAGTGTGGTGTGGTTTATAGGTGCCGGACAAATCTATGGAGCTGTCTAAAAAAAATGTCAAGCGAGGTATGTACCTATCTAGGTACTACCTAATCCTGCCGTAACACAGAATTTTTCTAGCACGGAGGATACGGTTTTGCATATAGGTAACTATAATTACATAAAACTGTCTTACCTTACTTGTAAAAATAGTGCAAAGAATGTGTACCTTATACCTATATTTTGAAATAAATTATTTTTATTATTCTTAATCTCTTGAGATTATCTTTTAGCTACTATCTAACCTAGAGAGAACCTTAACCTACCCCAAGTAACACAGACGAGTCTTTGTGATCATAGTGTCAGATTTCTTTCTCCTTTGATAACATTTCGTTTTTTCCAGTGATCGCGGTATCAGAGGCGAATGCAAGGGACTGCTGATAGCGGCATAGTCAACAGAGTTCCTTCTTACTTCATAAATTCAAATTCAAATTCATTTTACCGCACTCCGCACAAAACATTTCCAGATCGGAGAGGTGAACCTGTCCGATATAGTTTTCAGGATGCTGTTGTGACTGTCCCGCACTCTGCGAATCAGGGATGCAGTTTTCTTACGTAGTATGGCTTCGAAAGCATCCGTCTGGTATTCTGCAAACATCCCTGACGCACTGCAGAAGCGAGGCAGCCCTAAGGCCATAAGGCTGTTAGGCATAAATAATAGGTAAGCATGCTCCATCTTAGACCTCACTACTGCTTAACATCAGGCAGAGTGAGGTCAAATGCTGACCTCTTTAATAAAAATAAAAAAATAGTTGAAAAAAAGACACTCCACAGATTTGTTGTTCAGCAGCGTGAAGAATGTTATTAAGTGGGTAGGCAGAAAAAATGAAAATATCTCTATCGACGTGATAATTAGTAGATAGAGTCCGCTCGGACACACAAACGTAACTAGGTAATCCTATTTATTATAGGTAAAATAACTTTATTTAGATGAAAACCCTTTCTAATAATATAGCACGTTGCATTTCTAGGGGATTAAATAAATAAAATAAATAAATAAATAATGCTGGACATTAAAAAAATAAAAAAAAAAAAAAACCTTCTGCATCTCAAGCGGGCTTTCACCCACTGCGCCACAGAGGTCGTCAAACCTAAATATAATTTTATTATTGCTTAAAATCTTTTACAGCTTTGATAAAAGTATTTTGAGATACCTAAGTATTACAATTATTTCTGATCTATTTTATTTTCATCATCATCATTGACGACCTCTGGCGCAGTGGGTGAAAGCCCGCTTGTGACGCAGAAGGTTGCGGGTTCGATTCCCGCCGCGGGATATATGTTTGTATGATCTGCAAATATTTATCTCGGGTCTGGGTGTTTCTATGTAATGTATGTATTTACAAACAAAAAGTATATAAGGGAAGGTTGCCATCATTGGACCAGCGCTTTCATTGGACCACCGATGTATTTCCAAAACTATGACAGCTAGCGACAGCAAAACCAATAGA
Organism: Epirrhoe alternata; assembly: GCA_963565295.1. Classification (NCBI taxonomy): domain Eukaryota; kingdom Metazoa; phylum Arthropoda; class Insecta; order Lepidoptera; family Geometridae; genus Epirrhoe; species Epirrhoe alternata. The sequence goes on from OY751400.1 coordinate 5,060,385, forward strand.
AACGAGTCTTTAGCGACTCAGATGCATCCCACTTTAGTCTCAGCGACGTTCCAAGACGTGGCGATTATTTGTGAGATTAGTATGTGAGTCTGTTTTCGGAAGGCAAAATCTAAAATTTTGACTCTGAACAAGTTGGTGTATCTAACATTGTATTTGTGATTAACTGCAAGCGTTGCTATGAAATATTAGACAATTTTATTGTGATTCTATGTGCGTTTTTAAATTTTGTCTATTCTTGTTAGTTTCGATTTTACATGGTTTCTTCTCCATGAGTACCTAGTTCCCATCAATGGACCAATTGAGAGTTCCACCATTGGACCGGTCCAATCATAGCAACTTTATATTGTCTTTAAAAAAAATGTAGTAGTAATAGTTTCCGAGTATTTCACTTAATTATGCATATTAAACTGTTCTTTTTCATCAATGTTTAAATATTATACTTTGAAAAATTCAGAATGTCGATGACAAAAATAATGCCTTTGACATGGACCGAAACAAGCTAAAATCTTTTTCAAAAAAAAAAACAAAGCATTATGTTTCAATGAGGTAAGCAGAACAAATAGAGGCCTGAAAGAAACACATCAAAAAACATTACATGGAGCCAAAAAGAGCAAAAAACATGCCAAAATTCTGAAAAAGTCCTCCATCAGACTTATGAAATAACTGTGTGTGTAATGATCATCATTCCGATAATCGTTAGACTACTGGCATAGACAAAAAGCAAAATGATGTAAATATACTCATGACATTTCTGTAAAAATGGAATAATATTCACAGTTACAATAAGTTGCCATGATTGGACCTCTCGAAGTCCATTGATAGCAACCTGGTGGTCCAATGAAGGTGCCCATGGTCCAATGAAGGCAACAGTCCAAAATTTAGATTTCTTCGTATAAGTAAATCAAAAACTACAAGTCTGAACTGTTTGTGTTTTTAGTTATTATAAATATAGGTCTTACTAATTAAAAATGATGCATTGGTTTTATTTATCACGAATACTTTTTTAGTTATAAGGTCGTAAAGTTAGGGGGTCCATTGATGGCAACCTTCCCCTACCTAAGTAGTGTATCAATTATCTAGTTCCCATAGTACAAGCATTGCTTAGTTTGGGGCTAGATGATGCTGTGTGAAATGTCCAGCATTACTGGCTATCAAAATAGCCCACTGCTGGACATAAGCCTCCACTCGCCACTCTAATCGGCCCTGTGCTGATCTCATTCAGTCTTTCCCTCAATGGCTACATAGTACATCATCCACCAATCTGGCTGTCTTTAGTTTAAATTAAAAAAATGTCGTTGCTCAGTAATGCCAGAAACAAGATCTTATAATTAAACTTTCCTTGGTAGTCCTATTACTTTCCCATTTGCTTACTATAATAACATTTTATAAGCTTACAACTCTTACAAGCTACGGTAAATTAAAACATGCCCACTTCCTCAGAAAGTAAGTTCAAATGGAAGGTAGAACCGTGTAACTCTACATACTGCCGAACTATTATTTGGATAAGAGATCACAGGCGAATACAGGCGATGAGGCCCTCTACACGTTCATCGGCATCGTCTATCATCGGCGAATATGTACCTAGAGGGCCCATTTATGAATAAATACTTTCATAGATACGTGAAATTCAGGTCACATCTCTATGGTGGTATGGTTTCATCCCACCCTACCCCCAGGGGTATGGCCAAGGGTATGGTGAATCCAAAGTGTTAATTTCTAGGCAGTCGAAACTAATAATATATATAATTACCTAAAGAGTATTCCGTAGAAGAGTAGGGAAAAACCCAGACCAGAGATAAATGTATTGCAGATCACACAAACATTTAACCCGCGGCAGGAATCGAACCCGCCACCTTTTGCGTCACAGGCGGGCTTTCGCCTGAATTATTCCTTATTAAAGAATGGCATGTAGGCTACAACTTTTTTTGGGACCTGAAATCTATCCTTTCAGTTCCCATAACAGTTATGTAAGAGCCAGCGACCAGCGACCCTACACTTAAGGAGACGATTAAATTATCAAAACTGTCCCTTAATTAAAACCCGTTATATGTGACAGGTGCCTTAAATATCACTTCATCTAGCGCCCATTAACAAAACTTTATTGAACTGTCTTCGGATTCAAATATTCATGAACCATGAAAGAGTGAACATACCAGTGAAGGTTCATCACTGGAAGCGACTGTTATAGTAAAATAGGCTTTATAGTGGAGGATATAGAGCCATTTTGGCTTACAAGAGTTCTTAAAAAGCTTCTAGCTGACACAAACTCATTTGGTTAATGCGCCCTTCGTCACAAAACGGACAAAATACCTACCTAGATGAATTTCACAAAATAATACAACTCCACTTGTAGATATAAATAGGTAACCCTTTGTGATATAATTTTTGTGTGTTTGTTATTCATAAAGCTCTCAAATAAAGCTTAATGCGAGACAATGAGGAGTTAAGCAAAGCATTTAACTAAATGTTAACTACATTTTGCAACTACCTACCTAAGTCATTACACATTGTTATGAACTGACCACTTCATCGATAAAACAACTTTCTACAACTTTAAAGGTACTTTTAAAAAGTAAGTATCCATCTCTATTGTCTAGGTTTAGCACTGTTCTTACAAATACCTAGTTAGTGTAACCGCTACCCTACAACCACGCATGTACAGCTTTTAAGTAATGACGGCAACTTGCATAAAGGTACGAGTTGGCAGCGGACGACATTAGGCGGCAGCGGACGACGACGTGTCGCAGCGACACTACTGGTTTCTATGTATTTCTATGAAATTCCCTCCGTAGTTAGCGACGCGTCGCGTCGTCGAGCGGCAGACGCCAGTGTCGCCCGACCGCGGATCAGTATCAAGGAACACTCGGAACTGGATGAACCGTCTGCAGTCGGGTTCGAAATCATGACTGCAGCACCAGGACGTAACGACGTGTCGTGGCGACATGAAGCGACGACATGTCGTCCGCTGCTGCCTTTTGTCGTCCGCTGCCAACTCGTTCCGAGTGTTCCGGATCCGCGGTCGGGCGAAACTGGCGTCTGCCGCTCGACGATGCGTCTTCGTGTCGCTAACTACGGAGGGAATTTCATAGATATACATAGAAACCAGTAGTGTCGCTGCGACACGTCGTCCGCTGCTGCCTCATGTCGTCCGCTGCCATCTCGTACCTTAAGTATTGTAACTTTAAGAGTGAAACTTCTGTTTAACCACTATTTCTTCATACCAGCGGGTAGTCTGAACAAGGACAGATGTATTTTTATGCTGAGCTAAAAAGAGAGGTCCGATAGGTCATAAATAGCACAGCTGGACTCTCAAATACTTTTTTCTCGAAAACCAATGTCTATGTCGTTTAGTACAGCGAGGCACAGAAGTGGTTCCAGGAATGATTTTATTTTATGAAAGTTTGCGTTTAGGTGTCCTTTTGAAACATTAAAGGTTTAGGAGAGCTCCTGGAATGTTTTAAGAAGGTTCTTAAGTGATTGGACCTTGGATGTCTGAGGTTCTAAGGAGATTGTTCTTTGTCCGCTTGGCTCCCTGGAGCTTAACTAGGTACCTACTTAGATTTAAAACTAAATTATACCTAGACTCCGAATAGTCCGAACTTTGTTTGTTAAAGGGGGTCTTCAGGAGATTTATAAATTGAAATAACTAAGAGAAGGAGAGCGAGAACTTTATTTTTGAACTATAGGTATTGTCTATGTCTAGATTTTTTCATACCCAGAAAAATTCTCATCATCGTCTACAGCCCGACTTCACCCCCCGAGAAATGGACCGGGGTATTTATGACCCTGTGTGACGAAAATGCAAACAACTCAAAAAAAAAGCTTTGACTAACTATGCTAGTGGTATCCATATGAGACGTATTTTTAAGATTCGATTTTTGGAATACTGTTAGTACTTTTTACAGGTACTTTTTGAAATTTTTAAAAATAATAATAAATAATGCTGGACATTTCACACAGCCTCATCTAGCCCCAAACTGAGCAAAGCTTGTACTATGGGAACCAGATAATTGATATACTACATATATACTTTTTGTTTGTAAATACATTCATATTATACATCATCATCATCATCATTGGCCTTTTTCCATCTACTAGAGATGATTTAGGTGGCGTCAGTCTGTCTCCCGTATAAAGAAAATGCTATACCCAAAATTGTAGTGTATTATACATAAATAAATAAATGTTACGTCTTTAAATGTACGTAGGACAAGATAATAAATCCAACTAGGCTTTATACGGAACCCTGTCGCGGGGCTGACACTAGTGTGTTTTATTAATTATATTCGGGGCCCGTTCGATTAGTTACAGCATTATCGGGTTAAGAAGTTATTTATCATTTTTATTCCACCACAGATTCTTAATAGTTGGCTATTAATATTAGTAGTTTAGAGGAGGTAGTTTGTGACTGACTGTGTGATGTTATTGGTATGACTGATTCAAATTACCTGAAAAAAAAAGTTATACATAATATTTTACAAGAGAAATATGTGACTGAGTGTCGGACATTTTATCGTGGAAGTTTCCTTGCAGGTCGAATCGCGGCTTTAAGCTGATCGCACATTGTCCACGCCGCTGTCATTTTTCTATTTTTCCTCTATTGAATTGAAAGTTCGGAGCGGATGGCTACTGATACTGCGGTGAGCTATGTGGTGATTTCAAATTAGACGATTTACATTATAAAGAGCGCCCTTAAACATCACATCTAGGTAGGTATTATAGGAGATTATAAAAATGTATCCCATAAAATTTAAGCATTCTCAATGCCCATGTTCAGTTGGTAGAACGTCACCAAGTTGGGTCATGGGTTCAACTGCCCTTAGCCCACTGTTATGTAGGGTCGGCACAACATATTTTCCTCTGTCACTCCGCTCTATCAGCCCTCATTTCCTTGGTGAGAAACGTTCTTAATTAAAGTTCTTAATTAAGAGCTCTCCTCACCAGGTTGACCCAACTGGCCCACTTACCTGGCTGGCCTTACGGCCGACAGTTTATGTGGGGTAGTTCTTTATAAGCTAATTGCCAAGAATAATGTTACTTGCGAGATCTAAGATTCAAATCGCGTCGGTTGGTAAGCGCCATCTAGCGGTGAAGCCGTGAAGCTCTGAAGAAGCTGTAATTGGCAACTCTATTACGATGCCTTTGTAGTTCAGGCAATCGCAGTTAGAGGTCGCCACAAGTTCATCAACATTTTTAATGTTTTGAAGGTTTTTTAGAAATATGCTCTAGACCAGCTTAAAGTAACGAAATTCTTTGATTGAAAAACGCTACAGAAATCAATATCTGTACTTTCTCTTCCAGAATAAAATTACAATTCAAAATCTCAATCTCCAAGCTTTAATCCAAAACCCGAGTAACATACGCTTTTTTCCTTTTTAGGGTTCCGTATTTTGTCAGAAACAAAAAACTTTTTTTTAATTCATACCAAAAATTGAATTTTTTTTTAACTTGAACCCGCGACCTTCGTGTTTGAATGGTTGTTTTCCGGTCAGCGGACAGTCGTCGATGGTACCCTACTAGCTTTTTTATGTAAACCTTAAAAGAAACACAATCAAATCGTTTATTTCGTTAACTGTAATAATAGATGTAAGGTTTTAAATAAATACAAATACAAAATACAACTTAATCTATACTTTGCAAACTCCAAAAACATTGCATCATACTGTACCTAAATATCTAGTTAGTGTTAAAATACTCTGGATCCATGGATCACCTAAAAGAACCGTGTTTGTTGCCGTGATTTTTCACAGTATTGGTCGCGCAAGAACAGGAGTAAAATTAGTTTTAAGACTATTCTAAGTGATCCCTGCGGTCCTACTGAATAAATACTTTTGACTTTGACTTTTTGAGTTCTAATTATGTAGGTATTTGGATTCAAATAATAAATTAATTATGAAGTGATAAGCTCGCTCCAAGAAGCTCTCATGCCTATAGAAGCTTTTTCAAAAACATCATCTATCATCTCCAATCTACTATATAAAAATAAGTCGGGTTTTCCTTCCTGACGATATAACTCCAGAACGCACGAACCGATTTCCACGGTTTTGCATTCGTTGGAAAGGTCTCGGGCTCCGTGAGGTTTATAGCAAAGAAAATTCAGGAAAATCTGGTGGCATCTGGTGGCGAAACGGAGTACGCTGGGTTTGCTAGTTATTTAATATTTTGGACGTTACACCAATAGGAGCACAATCTTTCAAAAACGTACGGAATTCTTGAATCTCTATTGCTATCTCACTTGACCATTTTTATTTATTTTTTCACTCGATTAACATAAATTCCATTGCTCGTGACACTACTCTAATCAAAGTGTTTATTTTTTTTAAATCCTGTGTTATCTTTCCTAATAAAAGTGACCACTTCTTCTCTGGTGCTCGGGGGCGTGTATTTTTTCATAAATTATTCTTTATGGGAGGGTAATTGTTGTATCTTATTAAGAGATGTATTTTATCTGAGGCTTAGGTTATTTTTTGAAGTGGTATCTTTAGGCGCGTTTGGCAGTTTTGAGATGAGAAAAAATTCTTGGATTCGGCTCGAAGGTCACGTGCGAGTCACGGGACTGCTCACCGACACCGGGTTATTTGTCAAGTTTAGAACCGTTCAAGTTTTCACTTCTGCCGGCACTCTGAGTGCCACTGTTTTTTTTTAATGGCTGCTAGAGGTGATAGCGTAAACGACATTTCAATATAACAAATGACTTTTTTTCTGAAAGAAAAGGTGGTACCTATGTACTATACCTACCTATGTACCCATGGACCTGCCATAGGTACGAATCAACACACCTTCCCTCTAGTAGTTACTTATTTTATTCTTAACTAGCTGTCCGTCGCGGTGTTACCCGCGGTCCCTCGGGAAAACATCACTTTTCCGGGATAAAATATAGCCTATGTTCATCAGGGGATAATGTAGGATTCAAATGGTGTTCTTTTTTTTCAAATCGGTCAGTAGGTTCGGAGCCTATTCAATTCAAACAAACAAACAAACAAATCTTTCCTCTTGTAGATTTTGTAAGAGAATACTAAGTGCTGCCCGCAGCTTCGCTCGCGTGCTACTATTAGTCAAAGTCAAAAAGCATTTATTTAGTAGGACTGCTGCGCTGGGATCACTTTGAATCTTCATAAAGCTAGGTGATTTTACTCCTGTTCCATCGCAACCATTATTCTAAGTCTCATCCAGATCTGTTCAGCCATTTTAGTGTGATTGCGTTCATCATCATCATTTGCCTGCCCTTATCCCGCTTATGCGGGGTCGGCACAACATGTTCTCTTCTTCCACTCTCCCCTATCACTCGTCATATCCCCTATCACTCGTTTAGTGTGATTGCGTTATACCTACTTAATTATTTAGAGGTGAGATATCCATCCGTTTCGCATTTAGGTAGATAAGTAGGACATTGATAGTAGAGTCATTTAAAGTCATCGCAGTAGCAAGCTTTTTATGTTTTTCCACAAAGATATAAGTACTTAATCTCTCCACAGTACCTTCCGGTTCATAAAATAATAAACAATCTCACGACTCTCTTAATTCGCTTTATCAGCGAATTAGCAGGTGCTGAACACGTCACGTCCTTTTCGATATAAATGTGCAAGATAGTGAGTATGTAGTCTTCTTCTTTAACTGTAGTATCAGTATAATTTCTTCTAAAAAGTAAGTAAGTTCGTATGAGTCAGTGGCCAAATCTGGTGACGGAGTTTTTAGGCCACCTTAAGGCCTCCGTCATGGCTTAACGACTTAAATGGCCGGGACCGACAATTTAACGTGACGATCAACACGAAAGCGCTCAGATGAAAATGCCACTGGCGGTCACCCATCCACTTATAGACCGTTTCGAACGTTGCTTAACTTCGACGATCTATCAAGAACGACTAAGCAAGCACGACCACGAGCGCTTCAATTTCTTCTGAGTATCAAAGTCAAAGTCAAAAAGCATTTCAAGCAGGATCGCTGGGATCACTTAGAATAGTCTTTTTTTTAAATGAAATAGGTCAGCATTTGACCTCACTCTGCCTGATGTTAAGCAGTAGTGAGGTCTAAGATGGAGCATGCTTACCCAGAAGGAACCTATTTACTCTTGATTTGAAGTGTTAGAACTAATTTTACTCCTGTTCTTTCGCGACCAATGCCGTGAAGAATCAGGGCAACAAACACGGTTTGTGTATCATGGGAGTATCATCATTACGTTTACGGGCGGGGCACATAGCTCATAGAACTGACCGCCGTTGGAGCAGAAAAGTTCCCGAGTGGAGGCCACGCACCTGAAATCGCAGCAGAGGACGGCCCCCCAAAATGGAAAGACAATCTGGTAAAGGTTGCTGGGAGCCGTTGGGTGGAGGCTGCACAAGATCGATCGCTGTGGAAATCGATGGGGGAGGCCTATGTTCAGCAGTGGACGCTAGATGGTTGAGAATGATCTCAACCATCTAGCGTCCACTGCTGAAAAAATCCTGGATCCGCCCATGAGGGCCAGGATCCAGGATTTTTTTCTGGGAGGGGCAAGAAACAAAACCTGACAAAAATTTCACAATTTATTAATTTTTCGTCGTTAGTAGGTACACAAAAATATCGTCTGGGGGGGGGGGGGCACGTGCCCCCGTGCCCCCCCCCTGAATCCGCCTATGGTTGAGATGATGATGATGATGATGATGATCATTACGTATTTCAGGCCATTTGCACCCACTAAAAGGGTTAAAAAAATATTCTATTACTAAGACTCCGCTATTCTGTCTGTCCGTCTGTCACTAGGCTGTATCTCATAACCCCTATCACGGTGATGATAATTATACCTACGGTATATCATCTGTGACAACTGTCTAAACTGACTTTCGCAGATGATGTATTTCTGTTGCCGCTTTATCAACAAATACTAAAAAACAGAATGCAATAAATATTTAGGGGGCTCCCATACCTACAACAAACGTGTGTTTTTTGCCGTTTTTAAAGATAATGGTACGGAACCCTTCGTGCGCGAGTCCGACTTGCACTTGGCCGGTTTTTCAAATGTTCGTACCCCATATTGCTAGGTTTAGATGTTTGATAATTATGGATCTTTGTTCGTTGGCTACCACAAGTCATAGAACTTAATATGTTGGTACAGTCCGCGTCACCAATTAGTAACCCCCTTAGTAAGGTGGTTTGTACTGCATGGGGCTACCAGTTGGTGACTCTGACTGTACCTAGGCATAGAAAAAGGACAAAAGCTGAAGTGCTCACTCTTCGAGGTAAGTAGTTCTGGGACAGTCATACAAAGTGACAGTGCAATAACTATAATTTACAAACTGACCGCAAACATAAGGTGTTTAAAAATAAAATATTTTACACCTAAATTTCCCAAAACGCGAATTATTTATCGCTGCAAAAGAGGTGTCTGTAACGTTGACTCATATTGTTATTTCATTATAAATGCACAAAATGTCTTAATTAAATGATCGAAACCGGCATAATAACTCAGAAAAAATACACAGACTCGAACTCCGGTTCCAAATCATCCCTCTCTGTCTAACGCAGCGATTTTCATCTTGCATCTCAGCTTGCTCCAGACCAACTTGTAAATTGTTCTTTTTACGCAACGTCCGGAACGAAACAGCGCAAGTGTTACATCTCCACCTGAGTTGAATTTTGAGCGCATTCAAATAAGGTTGCATTCTGAATTTGAAATGGCTGCAAGCCGTTCAGCACATTGAATGGATGATCAAGTTATCTCGCTCAGACAAAACAAAATATAGCTCGAGTCCTTTGAGCTTTCGAGTTGCTTTACCGCGATGCTTTTTGTAGCCCTGTCCCTTTCGAAGTATTTCATTCGTAAAACGGGTTTGATCATCGAATCGTTTTAATACATTTTTTTGAATAAAAATAGACTTTATTTTATTGTTTTTAAGGGTTGTTTTGTGTGGATGACAATGTTTTATGTCGCCGTGAAGATGTTACTGTCACTTTGCGCTGATGAGATATTTTTTTTCGAGGACTGCATTAAGACATGCATTGCGGGTTCAAGCAACTAATAAATTATTCATAGGGAGCCTATTGCGAGTGACGCGATTTCACGGGTACTGCCAACGACACGGACATTCTTTTGTACTAATAGTTCTTTATTCTGTGACGATAGTACGTCGGTCTTTACAAGTCTGTGCCTCTTGAAGTACATACTTCATTTAACTCTTACCGGAGTGTTAAGTGGGCAAACATTGTTGCTTATTCCTTGAAACTCTATTTTCGCTAAGAATCTTCTCAGAAATAAGTTTTATGACTTCTAAATGAGTTCAGCGCAAGGTTAAGTTTATTTAGCACTTGAGCTTTTAAATCAGTTTTTGCAACGAAGCTTAAAGGCCATTGTTTTTTAGATAAATCCCTGGATTAATGCTCCGGATGCTTACAATTTCAACGTCAATTTTCTATATTTGTTCTCAAAAGCTTCGAAGTATGAAGTAGTCCAGCTTCTGTGTGACTAAGGAATTTTTGTAGATTCCCAGAAGGGCGCAAGCATTGCTTGAGTCGTCATCGCTGTCATCGGCGGGCAAACATTTGCTCAGTGGTCACCAGCGCAAACAGACAGACGTCAAGTGTTTGCTGACCACTTCACAAATAGATAATTATTTAGTCCGTTTCGTTACGATTCCTATATTAAATAAATCAGGGGAAACTATGGAAATTGGATTTCTTTGACAAACCTGGTTTTCAGTGTGTTTTTTATTTGGTTTGCACAGCATATTAAGTCCATTTAAACTTTCTGCAACTTGCAGGGCTTGTATATTTCCTCTTCAAAACATATACTTACCAAAAAATTTTGACTTTTTTTAATTCTGTCACTTTTTTTCTATATTTAACCTAAGTTTTTTGAATATAATAAATACGTCTTCTTCTTTAGGTAAGTATCCATCTTCTTAATCTTTCATTTGCACAGGTTTAACAAGTAAAACCTTTTTATGACTGTTTGACTGCACAGTTTTAAGTTCTCTAGCTAATTTATCTACTGTTTATTGTTATGTTAGAGATAACAGGGTATTTGCTTACCTGTAGTAGGAATTTAACAGTTGGCTATCAAAAGATGTTTGTTTTAGATAAGTTAGCAACGACTTTTGTTAATACCTTTTCTTTGACTCCTGCACCTATTCTAGTTAAGCTTTTGAAGCAAATAAACTGGATCGCGACTGTACCTATGTACAGTCAGCATCACCAATTGGTAACCCCCTTAAGGCGGTTTGTACTGCAGAGGGGTTATCAGTTGGTAACGGTGACAGAACCTATCCTCTAGGTGTGATCGACATTCATGATTCTTTGAGTATGATCATCAAAAGTGTCCAAAAGTACTTTATTACTTCTAAGGTTCACTTTTTGCAGCTTTCGATAGACATTTTAATGCGAGTCGTTTTTGCATTTCGGTTCACATAATTGTTTACTTTTTACGTTATACGTTTGCCTATTAAAACATTGTTTATCTGCTAATTGACCTGTTTTATAATGACTTAGTTGACAGGTGGAGGCATACACGCTTATAAGGATAATGCTTAAAGACCTCCCACCCGCCATATTTACAAACTTGTCGATGCACACTCGATTAAAACACTTTATCGCTGATGCAAATCTGTGAATTATCATTGTTTATGTTAGTGCATCAGTCAGCATAGCACAGAAAATGCGATTGAGACATTATCTGGTTAGCACTATCCACGGCAGAACAGGACAGAGAACAAATACACCCGCATATAATTTGTACGGAAATAACTTTCTGTGGGAGTGGGACGGTGCGATTGAAATGTCAGCCTCGACGCGTGCATAATGAGAAATCTGTTGTCTCTTTCGCTCTAGACGTCTTACAATCGTTTATTGTCATGTTACTGTCTCGTTTCGACGGGCGAGATTGAGATGAAATTGCCTTCGGCGCGGTCCGAGTCCTCCCGCAATTGCTCTTCTTGCTATATCGGTTTAGGCCGCGTTCGAGGTGGACGCATGTCCGTCACGCCCGCGAACTTACAAAAACAATCGCTGTTCATTTTAAATTAAAACATTGACATTTCAAAACAACTCTTTGACAGTGCAAGTGCAGTGACTCGTTCGGATTTTTACAAAGTGCTAAAAAAGTTTTTGAGGCAATTGACAAGTGAGCATGTGTTAAGTGCCTTATTTATAATTATGCCAATGGATTGCTTATACTTCGCCGATATAGTTTGACACAAGATGACCTGACCAATGAAGATAGCATTTGTGAGTATGACATTACATTCTGTACTTTAGAACGGAACATAACATAATGGGTTCATTTAAAAGCGGTCATTTATCTCATGTCCAGTATTCACGCATGCACCGCAACATTGGAATACCTTAATATTTATTTCGGAATTTGTCGTTTTGACAATGTGACAAGTCCGATTTAAGCGAAGATTTGAACATGTGGCCGAATTCAGTATAATTTTGTACCTGCTTCGGCCAAACGAAAAGGGGCTGCGTTTTTGTTAGTTTAAAAACAAAGAAAATGTCCCGGTCGACGGGGAGCCGCGCTGCAGTGCAGTCACGATTTAAGTCATTCCCAGGAATAGCCGGGATTTGTATTAACTTGTTTGTAACTTGTTGCATTGATTTAGCTAGAAAATAAGTAAGTGACTTAATCTGCAAAGCTTTTTAGTGTAAGTAACAGCTTTTTAGTGTAAGTTACTCAGGTACTTTTTCATTTAGAAAATTTTTAAGCGGTTAAAGTTTTAGGTGTCTTCTTACATTTTATTTCTATAAACTTATTTAATTTTTAAAATGAAAGCTTCTGAAATTAATAAGCAAAAGTTTTTTGTATCGTTTAATAATATTATGAAAATCATTAAAAATAGATACAGTAATAATCTGCCAGGATAAAATAGCTTCAATGTTTCTAGATTCTTGCTTTTAAATAGGCATTTTCTTGCTTATTCCAAAGTAAATAATTACCTAGCCGTAAACTTTTGATACCTAACTATTTTTATAAAAAATATTATATCTTTTATTACTTATAGATAATATTTTTATATTGGTTATTTAAATATAAATATTAAATAATAACTAAGCTGGTATGCGTTGGTAATTAATAGCTTTAATTGATACGTTTTTTATTTATATTTATTCTATGATACTTACGGGTAGGCAAAACTCATTAGAATAATTTAGAATTTTGTTGTATTCTGAATTCCGATATTTAAACATTTTTAACGTCTAAGACATCTTCAAATAATCTGGAATACATAAAATATCTGAGAAAATGTCTACCGCGCCTTGGGGTCGTGGTCCTGAATGAATGTATGAAGGAAATTTATTTATTTAGCAGCTTATTTTACAAAGTAATTAGGTAGGTAGGTACAAATTGCACAGTGTAGGTTGTTGACTGGGAAGAAGGAGCAAGGTCCCCCTTCTCCTGATGCTCGAAATGAAATGAAATGAAATGAAATGAAATGAAATGAAATGAATTTATTTGTTCGAAGAATGGTTACATAAGTTTTATAATTTGTAGATAAGTGTCACATTCTCCACCGTATTAATACGGTATACAAATTTTTTGTAAGTTACATCATTATTAAATCATTAAAAAATAAATATCGTCATTAAGTCTCAATACAATTTCAATTCAACATGCAGAATAGTAAATAAGTATCGAAATAAAAATTCATGTCAAGCTCTACATTATCAAATTAACTTATAATTAAATTTTATGCATATTAAAATCTCTACTAATTATTTAAAAATTCTGAAACAGTATAAAAACGTCTATCATACAACCACAATTTTAACTTTTTTATAAATTGTCTATGAGGCAGTTCCTTAAAACTTTCTGGAATATTATTAAAAATGCGCCCACACATAGCATAGGAATTATTAAGATAAAGCTCCGTTTTAGGGACCCTTGAGAGAACAATTCTGTCCGGATTCCGTACACATCTATTGTAGATATCACGTGCTTTAACAAAAGTATCAAAGTGCTCTTTAACAAATTTTGCAGCTTCAAAGATGTACATGCTTGGCAAGGTAAGTAACTTTAGCTTAGTGAAATAAGGTTTACACGAAACCCAAGGAGGAACTCCAACTATTGCACGAATACACTTTTTTTGTGCAATGAATGCCCTGTTAATATCAGTTGAGTTACCCCACAAAATAAGACCATATCTCAAGACAGAAGCGACATAGCCGTGGTATGCTGTTAAGGCTGTAGCACGATTAGCTGTTTTGTTAAGTGTGTAGAGGACATATACAAACCTATTAAGCTTTTTACAAACGTGTTCAATATGCGCCTTCCAATTACAGTTATGGTCTAAGACAATTCCCAAAAATCGAACGCAGTTGCAATGCCTTGGACATGCTCCGTCAAATGTCTTAGTCTCTTAAGGGTTGGTAATGGAAGTTAGGTATTACCTATACGAACACAATACCATTTAAAATGGTATTGTGATTATTTCTATCCACTGCGTCAACAGTAGGTAACAGCTTGAGATGAAACCTTTCATCAAAATTATATTCATGTGAAATCTTTGAATCTAGGCTCTATTATACTTTACTAGCTTCTGCGCGCGGCTTTGCCCCCGAGGTACTAACATTTTAAATAGCTTATATGCTATTCCAGGTCACTATCACGCCTAAGTTTAATCGAAATCGGTTCACTGGTTTAGGCGTGATTGAAAAACAAACATACAAACATCCAAATATCTAACCAAACTCACAAACTTTCAGCTTTATTATATGAGTGGGATTATATACTTTATTTTAATATAATACTCTATTATATTATCTGGGATCTAGGTTAAATTCATAAAAATCTTTCACTTAGAAGTTTTTATTTTTCTTGCGTTTTATTAAGTTAAATTTTATCTAGGAAGGTACTGAAGGAACGTACCTGTACCCACTTACATTACGAGCGCGTCTAAAAAAGAATACGCTGTTTGAATGTAGAAGGGTGCAGTGGAAGAGGAAGACCAAATAATTATGAGTGATAGAGTGAATGATGAGATGATGGCCGATAGAGCAGAGTGGAAGAAAAATCAGTCACCAAAAGCCAAAAGTGTGATAATGGCAAGGATGATGATGATCGAGGGCAGCAGCTATATAGCTTTGCATTATCACATCACACACGCTTTGCAAGCATACAATAATTTGCAGGTTTCACGGACAGCCCATTCCAGGTTTATGCCTGGGAGCCAGCGGCGTGCGATTTACCTCGGTTATATCAGGCTTTATTTTGTAATGGAAACAACTATGGTTTAGATTTTACTAGCTTTTGTCCACAGCTTTGTAAGCAAACTTTAACTTAACTTAAAATTTTGACATATACAAAATCTCATAAAATATATGTTAAAAGTACAGTCCTTAACAGCATGACTTACTAAAACGCCAATCCTTATCGATTTCTAAGAAAAAAACTTCTTTGAAAATTATTTTGGATTGAGCCCTAATCTTCAAAATTTGACCAATTATGGCCATGGTGTTACGGATTTGGGAAATATTCTGATTTGTGAAATATCAAAATATCTTAATCAACGCTGACTGTATATAGGAAAAAAAGAAAATTTTAAGATATCTATACTTATATTATAAAGAGGAAAGATTTGTTTGTTTGTTTGAATTGAATGGGCTCCGAAAGTACTGGACCGATTTGAAAAATTCTTTCACCATTAGAATCTTACATTATTCCTGATGAACAAAGGCTATATTTTATCCCGGAAAAGTGAAGTTTTCCAAAGGAACCGCGGGTAACACCGCGACGGACAGCTGGTCT
Organism: Epirrhoe alternata; assembly: GCA_963565295.1. Lineage (NCBI taxonomy): Eukaryota > Metazoa > Arthropoda > Insecta > Lepidoptera > Geometridae > Epirrhoe > Epirrhoe alternata. Next base: position 5,076,100 of record OY751400.1, read on the forward strand.
AAGATAACATAAGAGTCTAACATTCGTAAATAATCTAGCACATTCTACCATTAAACTTTTTGTTACATTAAAACCTTGAACTTGTCGAATGTCAGTCAGTAATTCAACATTATTAGTTTGAGATCTCAAGTTCTATTGGTAAACATGAAACATGTTTCATTACAATGTATTTTAATCTGTGACGAATCTTGCAACTCAATATATTGAAGCCAGGCTTTCATATATTCTTACTATAGCTAGTTACAACTTACTAACCTTGATGCCTTATTTGGAAATACATTTTACTGGAAATTCATGCGTTAATACGAGTATATCATCATCTTCCTGCCCTTTTCCTACATTGGGGTCGGCACAACATGTGTTCTTCTTCCATTCTCCTCTATCAGCCGTCATCTCAACACTCACTCATTTCTTACTCATGTCATCCTTCAATTCAGCTACCTCAAAATATTTTATTTAAAATCAATTCAGCATTTTAGCGTAAGAAATTAACAAACATTTTCCATCCTTTGTAATATTTTTAAAGTCCTAAAGTCAGTTGTGGTTAGATACTCAATTTATTTTTGATTCCTACTCAAAAACATTGTGTGTGGTGAACCTTATGTTTTTTTCTGAGTTTTTATGAGCATGAATTATACATATAAAAAAATAATGTACCCATCAACCGGATGTTTAAAGTATTGACTATAATCGCTATGTTCCTGTAACATGAATTGCATGAAACAAAAAACCAATTGCTGTAATGTTAATTAAGTTGCAAATAGCGAAAACAAAAAGTTCTAATTAAATTAATACAAAATGATTATGTACCTAGATATAATTAATATTAATTTTTGTAGTTCAAAAACGGTTTATTAAGCTATTATCATAATTAAATCTAGAAACTACTTGTATGTACAAAATGTACTATTTTATAATGAGTAAAATTTGTGTACACTGTTCACTGATTACACAAATCCCATGATGTAGTGTATGGATATTCTTTACCTGTGCAACGAAATTCAAATTAAGAAGACATTTCACGAAGCATGCCGATGTGGTACGGAAATAACCGAGCAACCCCGATCAGGCACGATTAGACCCTGTAGAAAGATCGACTTTCGACCTAACATCATGATCACGACAGTGTCGGTAAATAGTAGGTAGGAACGATGTACATTTAGGAACATAGGAAATACATTACCGACTTCATTTACACTAGAAGATTTCTTTGAAAAAATATTTGTCATAATTAAGTTCGTATGAGTCAGCGGCCAACTCTGGTGACGGAGTTTTTAGGCCGCCTTAAGGCCTCCGTCATGGCTTAACGACTTAAATAGCCGGGACCGACAATTTAACGTGCCCTCCGAAGCACGGAAGCGCTCAGATGAAACTACCACTGGCGGTCACCACTTACGAACCGCTTAGAACGTTGCTTAACTTCGACGATCTATCAAGAACGACTAAGCAAGCACGACCACGAGCGCTTCAATGAATATTTGTCATGAAATGTGTGTACACATTTCTCAGAACCTAAAAAATCGAAAACCATATTAGATAGATAAGTAATACTTGTTGCGTTTGATAAGTCTGCCAAGGACACTAATATCCTGAATCTATCAGCTTTCTAGCTGCATCTGATCCAAAGATATGACGGTTCAAAATACGACGAAACCTTTGATAGAGGTAGTGCCTCGCTTTTTTTGGCTAGTCGCACTACTGTAATCTCAGATGGATTGCTAGACGCTTCCCTTAACTTTTAAATCGGAACGATGAGCTTTTAACCTGATCGCACACTGCCAGCGCCGTACCGCAGTCATCTCTCGCAGTCTCTGTAGCGCAGTGGGCGAAGGCCCGCCTGCGACGAAAAAGGTTGCGGGTTCTATCCCCGCGGCGGGACCAATGTTTGTATGATCTACAAATATTTGTCTCGGGTCTGGGTGTTTCTATGTATAATATGTATGTATTTACAAAAAAAATAGTATATAAGTAGGTAGTATATCAGTCATCTTAGTACCCATAACACAAGCTCTGCTTACTTTGGGGCTAGATGATGCTGTGTGAAAAGTCCAGCATTATTTATTTATTTATCTTTCTATACAAAAAATGCTGATGACGTCAGAAAATGCGGCTTGCCTCTGACGTCAGCAGCATTTTCTCTATTGAAATGACAGTTCTCCGCGTTCGGCTCGGCTGCACTGTGCGAGCACCCTTACACAAATGAGTCCTTGACATAATATGAAATGAACTCCACAATCAAAAGAAAGTTCCATTCAATATAAGACCATACATTCATACTCTGCAATAAATTCTTAAGATGTATGAATAAGACATGAGACCTGTCTTATCAGCTATCTTAACGGTCAGGGGTTACGTTTATCGCTAAGAAAGTCATTCGTCATTTAAACACTTTATCCCTAAACAACGCTACATTATATTACACAACAAAGAGTACTTGACGGACGTGCCTTTGACTAAACTAATAACTAACTTAACTTTTTATCTAAGTTACAGTAGAAGCGCTCGTGGTCGTGCTTGCTTAGTCGTTCTTGATAGATCGTCGAAGTGCAACGTTCGAAACGGTCTGTAAGTGGATGGGTGACCGCCAGTGGCATTTTCATCTGAGCGCTTCCGTGCTTCGGAGGGCACGTTAAATTGTCGGTCTCGGCTATTTAAGTCGTTAAGCCATGATGGAGGCCTTATAGCGGCCTAAAAACTCTGTCACTAGAGTTGGCCTCTGACTCATACGAACTTACTTACTTTTATCTAAGTTACATAATTTTTTTTGAATAAAAATGAATGAATCCATCCCACAATACCCATCTGGATGTTTATTAGAAAAATGAGTTTTGGATGAAATTTGGTACAGAGATAGATTTTAGTCTGGAATAACACAGGCTACTTTTTATCCCGGAAAAATTAAGGACTTAGGTATTCCCGAGGTATGCGAGTACCACTGCGGAACGCTAGTATCTCTCTCTCTCTCTCTCTCTGTTATGTCATCCAACATTGTGATAGAGTCGGCTTAGATACTCTTCCTCCACTTCCTTCCATGCAGGCGCAGTCTGAGGGATCTTGTGTATTGTGCAATAAAGTGTAGTGCCCCCCCCCCAAATTTCAGGCTGCGCCAGCTTCCATGACGTCATCTTGGGAGCGCAGCAGTAAAAAAAATGATAGATAAGTCAAAGACACCGTCTCTCATCCCTAGCAAGATAATGATTCTAAAAAATCACCCATAGGATCGGAAACAAGAACCATCCGCGTCCGAATCACCCGGCAATCAGCACCGACCAATCACTATCGATTCCCGGTCGTTCACTCGATAGATCTATCGGCTCGATTAAGCAATTATCGAAACTATACGTCTCTAGCGCAGCTTAGATTGAATGGCTGGGTAACTGCAGTCTTGTGGATTAGAAAATGCATAAAAATATCATGATATGACTTAGACTGGACTCTTATAGTGTCAACTTCACACTTAGAGAGACTTATATGCTTAAAATTGGAAGTGTGGTTGTTTTTCGCCATTTTAGGAAGAAGCACTGCTCTGCTATTTTATTTTCTTTTTCTTGTGTTTTACTAGGTTTTATTATGTAATCTGGGAAATGGAATGGGGGAGTATTGAAGAAGATTTCTCATTTGACGAAAAATTTCCGTTAGGGTTTTGAAGAAAACAAGCCGTGTTTTGTTCAAACCATCGACAGACTGACTGACATGACTATAAATCTATATTTAAAATTTGACTTTGGCAGAATTACACCAAGTTGTGTAGATTGCCATTAAATAAAAGAAGAAGAAAATTGGACGCATACAAAATCCACATGACTTTGCTATCGAAGTGTTTTTTTTGCGTCGCGCGTCGTGTCCGTCTTAAATTGTTACTGTATTTTGAAGTGACGTTGTATCAAATTGTGTGCTACTACTTCCTTCTTCAGGAAACATTCAGGTTTCTAGGCGTGTGATAATCTCACTGAATGTCAGACATTCAAGACCATTGAAAGATGGCCTTAAATTTATATTAATAGGCCATAATTATTCCAGCGTCTGTTTTTCCGCTGAGCTACGAACCCTGTTGTTTAAAGAAGAGAGTTAGCTGGCACCTTCTAGGTAGGCTCGCTCCGTCGTAGACCGTATTCTTGCCATAAAAAAGGCAAAAATCATCTTTTCTCCATCGCAAATCGCAATAGAACCAAATTGTCTCATCAACTTTGTATGATCTACAAATTTGTCTTGGGTATGGGTGTTTCTATGTATAATATGTATATATTTACAAACAAAAAGTTTAAAAGTAGTATATCAGTCATCTTAGTACCCATAACACAAGCTCTGCTTACTTTGGGGCTAGATGATGCTGTGTGAAAAGTCCAGCATTATTTATTATTATTTTATTAACTAAATTCAACAAGTCGTTTGACACTATTCTAGCCAACTGTAGATACCGTAGAGGGACATGCAGCATGCAGCAGCCTTATGAACTTGAAATCTATTCCCAGATGTCATCCCAGTAGAGCTTAACCAATCACATATCACGAAAATGACATAAAACGTCATGGATTTCAAGTTAGACAATAAGGCTACAGTTCAGGCTGTTCTTCGATTTCCTATGTCCTCAAAACATCTCTAGTTTTGCCGACGGCATCGCTCGCGGTTTCTCAAAAGTTGGGCTGTTGAAACCTCTAACCAATTATTAGGCGCGGATATGTTTTATGATTTATATCATTTCGGACGTGACCGTACAGAGAACGGAGTCGATGAACTGAAGATTTCGTTTCATTTATACTGTTGCACGGAATATTACCTAGTTGAACACGTTAAAAATTATAAAATATAATATTTTAAATAAATAAAACAATAATATTTAATTCATTTCATATCACCATAATTCCTCATCCTACAATTCAAACCATAATAAATATAATTAGGTACCTATACCTACCTAGGTCTTAGATATAAATAAAACTACGGTTTAATTATTTATTAATAAACTTACGGTCATAATTTAGCGCCTACCGTTTTCTACGAATATAAACAGTTTTAGTTCAATACGAATAATGTTGTTAGTTATTTCATTGTGTTCGATCGGTAATTCGGCTAGGCACCTCCAAATTGTTATTTATAGGTTAGGTAGGTATTCACATCGATATATTTATATGAACTTAGATAATTATTGCGTACGAGGTAGGTAAATTAAATAAAATCATCGCGAGAAAAATCTTAGCTTTGTTCTCCACTTGTATTGATCAATACAAGTGGAGGTATTGGTGCTGTGCTGGGCAAGCCTAAAATCTCAACAAAATTCCAAAAGATTGGTCGGTCCACTAAAGGGCTAATTACCCATGTGCTTTTTCAATGTGTAGTATAAATGGAAAGCAATGCACAATCCTAGACAGACGTATTTAAAAAAAACTCTTCTAAGAATGCCTATTAATATCGATAAAACACAAACCATATCGATTTCATATTAGTTTTATGAAAGGTTTAGTCCTTACTTAAAAATAGAGATGGGAACAATTAGCATCTTAGCTATTAAAGGTTAAATAAAGCTGTATATAAACTTGTTAAGTATTAGAAAAAGGTATTGGAAATAAGAAAAAATAAATTCAAAAATAGAACTTACAGAAGCTCAATAATAATGAAAACTTCCTTTGACTATGCCGTGGTCGGTTTTATGCAACAGTAAAACAGCATGACTACAATAAAACTAAAACATAAGTATTTTCAATATAAAATAATATTATGAGCACGGCCTAGTAATATACGCGCTCATTTTATTAAAATATGAATATTGCTTCCAATATGATTATTTATTTTCGATGTGGAATAATAAAGATGTGTAAGTGGTGGATCTGCCGCTGAGTCTAACGTTTTTATTCGTGTTTGAAATTGTTTATGGTTAGGTATTCCATTTTTGAAATTGTAACTGAAAATAATAAGGTCGAGGAAATTAAAGTTACTTATGAATTATGATTAGGGATTTTAGTTGGTCTAAAGTTTTATGAACTAAACAATGAATCTAAACTCACTAAGTCTATTCAGTATTTTTTATTGAAATTATGAGTTTTTAAAACAATAAAAATATTTAAGTGTTGGTAAAATCATGTTTTTTGTTCAAGAACAAAAAAGTTCCAATCAAAACTAAAAATTTAAAAATAAACGTTATAATCACTCCATTAAAGTTCACAGTGTATAAATAAAAAAAAGTAATTTCACCGATATCGTTAAGTCGTTTAGTTATTTGGCCGAGCTATAGAACTGGTCGGCGGGGTCAAGTGAGGTCACGCCCTTAGATGAAGACATTCGGTACGGAATATGAAGTTTTACCTTTCTTTAAACCGTTGTGGGTGTAGATTCGTGCTCGAGCTTGCTTAGATCGGCGAAGTTAAGCAACGTTCGAAACGGTCTGTAAGTGGATGGGTGACCGCCAGTAGCATTTTCTGAGCGCTTCCGAGCTTCGGAGGCATGTTTAATTGTCGGTCCCGGCTATTTCAGACGTCAAACGATGACAGAGGCAGCGGCCTAAAAACTTCGTCACCAGAGTTGGCCCCTGCCCCTGACTCATAGAACTTACTTTTTTGAAATTAGAACGCTAGCATACATTAATTTGTTCCTAGCATGAGATGTGTGTGTGTGAATGTGAAAAAAATAAAACTACTTATTTGAAATTGGAATAGATCAGAAAATAATTAATTTCGAGAACTGGGCTTTTTTTAGTAGTAAGATATATTAGAGCGAAGACAAAAAAAAAAGATATAGTATTGTTAAAAAAGGTTTTAATTTTGAAAAAGTAAATTATTATTATGATGATGTATCGATTAAAAATTCTAATATACTTCACTAGGTAGGTAGGTACTTAGTTTGAAATCGTCGTAACATCAAACTGCAAGACTCAATTGGTTTTCTATTGAATCCAATAATCGCGTTCGTGGAATTGATTGAATAGTCAACAATATTTTAGTATCGATCATCATATTTCATCATCATCAACATTTTACCTATGAACACCAGGTATTCTTGTGAAATACTTCAATTCACAGAAAAATATCAAGTTCTACGCGTTTCAAGCTACGCGTTCGCGCGAGTCGATAGTAAAAAAACAAATACTTATACATAAACTAATAAAATAAATTTGATATTCCTAGGTACGATTATGTTCCTAATCCATTTTTGAATTAACTATCTGTCAAAGTGTTTTATGAAACAATAAAAAAATTTGAAATAAAAAGCTTGCTAGGAAAAAAATTGTCTACCAATCACCCGGATAATAATATTAATTAATATACTTACTTTTTATTTATTTTCTCACACAAACAAAATTTACAAATAAATAAGTACAGTCAATAAGGAATCTAAAAAATAAATACATTAAAAATCCAAAAACGTTGTACTTAGATATAAAAACCTGTTTTAAGAGAGACTGGTGCCTGAAATACATATACAGGGCGTCCCAAACTTATGGGACATGAAGGGGAAGTACCTTAAATGTCGTAGATAGTGTATTTTGCTTTAAGAAGACTTTATGTTATTTTTAAAACTTAGTAATTCCGCATTCATAGATTTTCTAAAAATTACTTGCTTCGTCTGGGAATCGAACCGACTCAAATGTCAAAAAAAAATCACCCTACTTTTATGATGCCAATCGAAAGAATAGCTAAAAAATAATAACTCTGCTTAGGTAACATTGTATTTTAAAAGAAAGGAACAACGTAAAATGAGTTTTGAATGAGTCAAATTTCAAGGAAGTTATTTATTGCCGTCGACGACGTTCAAACTGAATTGTGCCATATCACATCGAGTGTTCACCATAAAATGATAAGAAAATCAACAGGTAGCGGACTCATTAAAAGATTGGCGATTTGCGTAAGACAAGAGGGATCACATTTTGAGCATTTAATTAATTAATTTACAAAAAAATACCCACTTAATTGACTACGGCAGTTACATGTATGTTTTTATGTTGATTAAAATGATTAATTTTACGTTGTTCCTTTCTTTTAAAATACAATGTTACCTAAGCAGAGTTATTATTTTTTAGCTATTCTTTCGATTGGCATCATAAAAGTAGGGTGATTTTTTTTTGACATTTGAGTCGGTTCGATTCCCAGACGAAGCAAGTAATTTTTAGAAAATCTATGAATGCGGAATTACTAAGTTTTAAAAATAACATAAAGTCTTCTTTAAGCAAAATACACTATCTACGATATTTAAGGTACTTCCCCTTCATGTCCCATAAGTTTGGGACGCCCTGTATATGCCTGTATAGAAAAAACCTGAAATGATCACATACGAAAAAGTATTTAACTTAAAAAAAATTTTTTTGGTTTAACAGAAACTTTAGTAGTCAGTCTCTTGGAAGTTAAAGGGTATTTCACAATGCGGAAATTAGTTATCAATATTATATCAAATTAATATAATTAAATAAGAGGTGTCAACAAACTTTGAAGTTATATCATAAAAGCATTTTTCCACGAGTCTTTTAGAAATCAAAATCAAGTATTTGATTTGACTAATTGAATTAAGAGGTGATAAAGAGGAAAGAAGATTTATTTCAATGGATAGTTGATTGATCGTAAACATTTAATTAATTTTACCATTTTAATGAGTGAGAATTTTATTTATCTTTTAACAAATTACCTAAGACGGCCATTTTGAAAATAGACTAATGTTGTGGCTCAAATCTGTATATAGTTTGCGGTAATATGAAAATAATTAAAAAAGAAGTCAAAGTTTACATAGGTGTACTGAAAATATAACATTTTTTTAAACCTAATAAATAAAATGTTGCCTGTTTAATAAAATCAAAAGATGTTGAAATTTTGTATGTTCGCATTATTAAAAACATACATGTAGACATTAATTAACATGTAACGAAATACGAATGATCAGCAAGTAATCAAATACTTTTCACGTAGTCAATTGATGTTCCCGGACCGTGACACGACCAGAAAATACGAACACAAAATATTTGTACAGTCACCGAAGCAATAAACACACAGAAGCGTATCGAATCACGGCCTTCTCTAAATAAAAATTCCCAAACAAAAAAGTTGGTATAAGCGTCGAAAGAGCCATCTTTTCGGGGTAGAACTAATTGGTAGGTCCAATACTTCAAAAATGACTCTATTACTACAGTGTAGAGTTGAAATTCGTTCCGCGTGCTGCAACGCTGGTTTATAGTTAAAAAAGTTATTTGTTATACTCGCACCACTATCCCAATGTCCGGTTTGGAAGCGTGAGGCTGACCGACAAAAAGTTCGAGAGCTTCGGTAATCTTCGGATTGAATAAGCTTGTAAGCTTTCTAAGCAAGATGAAGCACCAATTACAGTAATACAAGTCACTGATAATATTGAAATTCTTGAAACGCAACGAATTTACATATGTTCGGTTGTAATAACATTCTTTAGATCTGTCTGAATTGGGCAACATTTTATCAATGATTACACAATATTTTTTTCCCAAGAAAAATATTTTTAGTTTTAGACGCTAAATTATTGAATTCATTTCTAAATATTTAGTGCCTGAGCTTTCGTTTTAGAGTTACATGTAAAGGTTAAAAAAAAAGATAAAAATCATTGTTACCAAAAATTACAAAGCTTAAAAGGCAACGCGTATGGAACTTCAAAAAGTCAGTGTTCAAAGACGCGTTTGACTTCAATATGCCTTACCTTAAATCCCCCATGCACTCGTAACAGTATCATTTTACTAAAAACCCTGGCTGTCATGGAAGTTTTTATTTCGAATCAACTCTCAAATAAAGTGATCACAAGCATCGATGGTAAGATACGAAAACCGTTTCAGATAAAACACCTGTACGCCCGCCTACCTACCCACTTATAAATATGTAACCCCATTGTCCTGCAGGGTACTATTGAAGACTTGCTAACAAGGAATCGGAAAAAAACAAGTCCGCTGAACAATAGTCTTGGAGACGGCCAGGTAGAATCCCCTTTGTTGAATACCATTAGGACGTAGTTCTGAAGATTTCGACGTAATAAAATTCGATGGACGCTAAATTTTTTCGGTGAAACTGAACGCAATCCTCTTTTTACGTCACCGTCTGTCGCGTTTCTTAATATTTAGCGTTCTGTTATTGTGTGGCTTGTGTTGTTAGGATGTGTATCTGACCACCCCATTGAACATAAAAATCTGAGGAAACACTACTATGCTTGGATATAATAATAATTGTAAATCCTTTTTAATAAACCTCTTTAGTTCAAAGTTATAGTTATTTTATATTTTTATCGATTTAACTCAATCTGAAATTCGATATCAAGTCATATCTATAAAAAACGTTTATTAAAAAGCTCACAAAAAGCTCATATTATTCCAATCTTGATAAAATTCCAAATAATCAGCTATCGAATTATTAAAAAATAAATTTCTTTATCCCGAACAAATCACTGGACGGCTGGCCGTTAAAATTAATGACAATTCTTTCACCGAAACGGTGCCGGTGTCGGGACACCTCTACCTGAGCGCTGACGTGTCTATTTAGACATCAAAATACACTTTTTTGTGTGAATCTGTGAAACTAGTTCCTTACAACACAAAACAATCTTTTGTCAGGTACTTTAATGATTTTCGGCACATTTAGCGGTTCTACGAAGGGTCCACACGTGGCCCGTTTTAGCGTATTGGTGAGTAGGGTTGTCAGACATCCGGTAATCAGGCTGTTCTGCCATAAATGCAAACAGCCTTTTTTGTAAATTGACGTGACGACTTTTGTCGAATTTGAGGCATATGACTGAGAATACCTTAATTTATTAAGCGTTATTAAAATTACTAATTATAACAATTATACGTTACAGACCGATCTCCTATTTTGTTTTTTTTTGTAGTTTAAAAATGAACACTAAATCCACCATTAATAAATCTACTGAATTTTTTTACAGTATTGGCCAACCCTAAGTCCATTATCAAAATGGCCACGCAAGGTGTTACCCAATAGGGTGTGTTGACGCAAAACGTGACAAATCCTGTGTAAGCGATACTTTGCTATTTTGGTAATCGAAGTTACACTAAGCTGACATTACTGCGTTTTATTGTCCCTTATTTAAAAGGATTGCTTCATAAAATAAAAATCTCTTTTAGCTTAGGAAAGGCAAGAAGGTCATGACGATTACTTTTTGAGTTTACAAAACCATAACCCTTCCTTTGACAGTCGGATAAAAAAGCATGCGCCAAATTAATGTTGCACATGCTTTTGAAAAACCATATTGAGATTAATTATTGGTTTATTAGGATAGGAAAGGGATATGATCACATTATAGGTAATGTCTTATAACCTTTTTATCTAAATCTCTGTTCTGTCCATCGAAATAAGCTTAAGAAACGAACGTTTATTAATCATCTTTAATATCTCATTAATATTATATTATACTAAATTGTTCCGGTTTTAATAAAAAAGTTATTGGACATCCTTAACTACCAGATTTAATGGCGTGTTTCCAGGTCAAATTAAAGTCATTTATTTGGTACTGTCGCACTCAAAAGTCTAATGTTTAGCCACGTTTGTGTCACATGATGCTTTCGATGATTTCATGCGATGTGAATGATTTCACGTTTTTTTGTCACTTCTATCGTATAAGTATCGAGAAATATTGTATGGGTCGCGGGACGCAAGTTTGAATGTTTGGATTTAAGGTGCATTTACACGATGCGATTTTTCGTACGATTTGCTAAGCCCCGCCCATTTAACGTGCTTTAGCCGCGCTTACTATGACAAATCGTATACGATGAGCGTTTACACTTGAAAAATTGCCGTGCGATACGATATCGTATGGGTTGAAATCGCATCGTGTGCATCTTTAGAGTGTAGGAAATCTCCAAAATGACTCAACTCATTCAAAAAAACATTCACAAGTTTCATTACGCGAGACAAGTATGTATTTGATAGGCTCTTAACTTAAACGTAACTTCAGGCTCTTTAATCTGTCTGTACTCAACTGTACAGCACAGATTTAAGTAATCTCAAGTAACAGCGGAACTCGTATAGCCCTCGCATTAAACAATCAACTGTATCTTATCATTACATACAGACAGGATGTGTGCTTCGCCCTTAGTATGAGTGACAGTTGGATCTGGGGGTAAACATTTGCTTGCAGGTCGGAATTTTAACGGACAATGGAATACCTAAATATTTTTAAGATATTTTTAAGCGGTGTTACCCGTGTTCTCTCGGGAAAATTTCACTTTCCTGGGATAAATTATATATAGCTTTATGTTCATCAGGGATAACGTAGAATACTAATGGTGAAAGAATTTTTCAAATTGGTCCAGTAGTTTTGGAGCCTATTAAATTCAAACAAACAAACAAACAATTTCATATCAGTCCAGTAGTTTCGGAGCCTATTCAATTCAAAACAAACAAATCTTTCCTCTATAAATAATATTATAAGTATAGAAATAGCAACTATTCAATTACTGTTTAAAATTTTAGTTGCATGTTTAAGTGCATATTTTTCCAAATCACATATAATTTAAATAAATGTAAACCTACATTATTTCGGACATGTCCAAGTCAATTGAATTCCTAATTCAAAATTAGATTGCGTTGAAAACACAATACAAAATAACTGTCATGTCCGCGTACGGGAAATTTACACAAAATGAAGATATTTTATCTATTTTTATTTTACTTAATCCGTATTCTATGTCACAATGGAGCCCAAACTCTGTCGCCCACTCGAATTCTTCGCCCTTGTTTTTTAAAAAGCGTCAACCGTATTATAACTTCCTACAATCCAAGTCATCACCATCATCTTCTTGCCCTTGTCGGCACAACCTATTCCTCTTCCATTTCCCCTACTTAATTAGACTTTATTCCACAATACACACGATTTTTCAATTTAACGTGTACGATTTTGGGGAGAGGGGCCATAAACCCCCCCCCCCCCCCCCCTCAGACCGTGCCTGTTTTAAATGTTAGAATGTCAAGTGCACGAAAGCCTTTTTAAGGCACACATTAAATCTATTTGTTGGCTCGAAATAACTAGGTACAGGATTATTTAATTGTATTCTTGGAATAAACTTTACACCACGTTTATGTATCACACTAATGTCCGCAATCAGAGACATTATTGGTCTCCGATTCTTAAATCGTTATTTATCAAAGATTTTCAAAATTAAATCACAGATAATATCGGTAAGCTCAGCTATGCTCTCCTAAATAAAAGTGCCCTTAGGCTTGGAATCAGTTTCACGGACTATCGAAATATAAATGCTTATTTTTAAAATACTTATTACAATCTAAAATGAACCTACGATTCACAATAATACGAGATAGGACGCGACGCCGCATAAGTAAAACTGACAATTCAAAACCGACAGCAAATAGCACCAGCTTCAGAGTGATAATGTCAGTTTGCTGAGCGAGTTAGCGAGGACTCGCGAGCTACCGGCCGTGTTCCACTATGTATTCAGCCCGGTGCACCACTGAGGCATTTCCATAACGCCACTGTTTTCGGTCCAGGGGGTAAAGATTCGTTTCTTTAGGTTTTCTTTGGGAACGCGTACTCGCGTTTCCAACATCGACATCGAAGAAATCCAATCGAAACTTGAGTAAATTATCCAGTAAAATAAAAAAGCTCAAAACTTATTTATCATAAAACAAATGAAAAAAAAAATCATGCAATCATAGCCACCGTAAATACAGTTTTACCGTGTATTTTACTGTTTAATATACAACCCATAAATACTATGTAATTGTTCTGCTCTCGGCTCAAAATAACGAGTTAGCTTTTATTGTGATGATTTAGATTGTGGTCTGACTACCCTTTTATTGCGGCGGGCTGATAATACTTTCGTATAAATACTTACTGTAGACACTGTTGAATTTTGTCATCGAACTGAACTTAAATTATGCATAAAAGCGTAACTTCAAAGTACACAAAGTCACCTGAATCAATGGGGCTATCCATAGATCTTGTTTAGCGATCTTTAGACCCACTAATTCTGTTACGAACATTTACGATTGATGTACAGTTGTACCTACTTTGTAAATAAGTAGTACAGTAAGGCATTTTAAAAGGGGAATAAAGGTGCATTTACACAATGCGACTTTTCGTATGATTTCCTGCCTATTGAACGTGCCGACGAGCGTCGCACTCACTATGACAAAATCGCATACGATGAGCGTTTACAAGTGAAAATTTTCCGTGCGATACGATATCGTATGGGTTGAAATCGCATCGTTTAAATGAACCTTTAGACACTAACCCATAGTAACTTTTTACAGAACCGGAAAAAACATACTAGGCTTTAATTACTGTTAATAGTGAAATTAGTTCGTAGTGATTAGGTATTTAATGGTCGAATTTCTATCTCTGTACAATATTATTATTATGCACAAACATTTTCAATGGCGAAGATTATGGATTACAAGGATTTCGTCTCTAAATACTCATAATTTGACAAGTGGTCATTGACATCAAGTGTCTATTGTCATCAGCAACAATATGACTTTGACAAGACTTGACAGAGCGAGTATGCGGATTTGTGAAAATTATAACTTTTGAAATTGAAATGCAGGTACCCAATCCACACAATGGAATATACTCCTTAGTTTTTTTCTCTGTTTATTATGCTTTGGTACTTATGGATAATAATAATTATTTTTGTATAAGAAAAAGTTTAAGATGGCTTATGTTACCTACGGCAAAATAAAAGTGACCTTAGAATCAATTAGATGATTTTACTCCTATTATTTCGCGAACTTCTAACCTTATCTTAGTCCGTATAAGCTAGATATCACCTATTAGTGGAGATGGGCCCTTAAGCGGAAACTGCTGAACGAATTTAGATAAAACTTCGCAAGATATGTAGTTAGACATAGACAGTAGACATCAATTTACTTCATTCTTCTTCCATTTCAAATTGACATTGATAATGCCATGAAACCTCAAGCTTTATCTCCTCCCACACACCAATTAGTACTACCTTCACACTTTCTTTAGCCATTTCCAAGCTTGGTCGTTCCTCCAAAGACTTAAGATTCAGAATGGCTTGCATTTCTTCTTAATACAAGTTTACCTCACATCACAGGGTAGCTCTAAAACTATTTCTGGGAAAAGGCTTTAAGTTCGACTAATATTGACGATACAGTAGCTTATTAGTGTTATGGATTCTTGCTGTCAATATTAGTTATAATAGTTACTTGTCAAACAAGTCGTGCTGTTATTTCGTGATTTTGTCTACCTGCCTTTAAAGTAGCTTAATTTTGAATAAAAATATTAGTGATCTGGCTTTTTTCACTACTAGCTGTTTAAAGAACATTTTCAGGTGCATTTACACGATGCGATTTTTCGTACGATTTGCTAAGCCCCGCCCATTTAACGTGCTTTAGCCGCGCTAACTATGACAAATCACATACGATGAGTGAGCGTTTACACGTGAAAATTTTTCGTGCGATACGATATCGTATTGGTTGAAGTCGCAATGTGTAAATGCACCTTTAGATAGCTCAGAGATTATTTTGCATATTTTGTCTATTTACGCATGAACATTTTGAAGTATTGTGCTTCGGAGGGCACGTTAAATTGATTCCCAGCTATTACCTAAGTGGTTAAGCCATGACAGAGGCCTTAAGGCGGCCTAAAAACTCTTTTACCAGAGTAGGCTACTATCTCATACGAACTTAATGTTTATATTTCTACATGACGAGTAATGTAATGACAATGCACGTGTGTAAACTCGAATGAAGCGTCTATTCTACTTGAAAATCATTATGCAACATGTCCTAAAAAATCAGTAGGTAAAAAATAAATTTTGAATTGAAAACTTAAATTGGCTTAGGAATTAAATTGATACTTTCAAACGTCTGTTTATGTAAAACCTAAAAATTAGGCCTTGTCAGTTTGTGTAGTTAATGAAAGACTCTGTATTCATTATCATCTCCCTGCCCTTTTCCCGCATTATGTGAGGTCGGCACAACATGTGTTCCGCCATTCTCCTCTATCAGCCGTCATCTCAACACTCACTCCTTTCTTACTCATGTCATCCTTCACACAATCCATCCATCTTTTATTTGGCCTACCTCTACTCGTAAATCCATCAACATTCATACCAACCCTGTATAATTCATGCATAGGCGGATCCCCCAGACGATATTTTTGTGTACCTACTAACTACGAAAAATTAATAAATTGTGAAATTTTTGTCAGTTTTTGTTTCTTGTGCCCCCCCCCCCAGAAAAAAATCCTGGATCCGCCCATTAATTCATGTACAAATTCAGAATAAAGTCAAACTGTAATCATTGTATAAACAATGGAAAAATGATCAACAAACAGTCAGTACAAATATTAAAGTTGAACTTGCAGCTACGCAAATAACGATACAAGCTCCCAAATTAATGTCAACACATATACGACATAAATATGACATTATGACACCTTTGTGTGCTTAACTTGGTCTGAACTAACTTTGTAAACTAAAGCTGATCGCGCATATTTGTCTCCGTACGCACCGCAGACATTTTTCCATAGAAAATATACATATGACGTCAGAATTTTCCATAAGTTGATAAATAAAAAGTAAAATTGTTTATAGATGTGAAACTCACTATACTTCCACCATTTCGTAGAACTGAACTTCATCCTACTATCTACAGTCTTCAATGGAGTCCAGACGGCAGCATACTTTACGATATTTCTCCCATCATGTAGTTTGCTCTAGAAATGCTTCTAGGCTCACAGCTTGAGATAGGGTTGTCACTTTATTTTTAATCACATTTTTGTCTTTATTTTATTAATCTTATTATTGTTCCCATTTTGACGTTTTCTTTCCGGATTATAATTGTAATATTCCGATTCTAAATGCGGGATGTAATAAGATTGAATAAACTGTGGTGTCTGTATCATCATTTCCCTGCCCTTATCCCACTTTTATGTGGGGTCGGCATAACAGGTTTTCCTCTTCCACTCCACTCTATCAGGCGTCATCTCAACACTCACTCCTTTCTTACCCATATGACCCTTCACACAGTTCTTCCATCTTTACTTTGGTGTCTGTATGTCTATGTAAATTTTAAACCGATCCACATACCAAAAAAAATTTTGTTTGACCTTCATGACTGGTTCGAAAGTGTTCTTAGCTATCCTCCTCTACCATGGAGTAGTTGAATTTTTTTTAACAAGCGACCATAAGCGACAATAAAAACTTCGTCACCAGAGTTGGCCACCAGTAGGTTGACTGTTGAATCATATAACACAACCTGACTGCATAAATTCACCCACTGCTAGGCCTTTCCTTCTTTATGCCTCTTCTTTCTTAAACTTTTTTGATTTGACCATATAAGTAGGTACAGTAGTCACAACAGATCTTTGGCTTACCGAAGTAGCTGCGCAGTACCCATTTTTGATGACCCTTAAAAGACGAAGACGTTCTATAGCTGCCTCACTCACTCGCTTATTACATCGTTCTATCTCGCTTACTCTACATACGCAAACCTGCGCAATCGTTTAGTGTAACCTAACTTCAGAGAGCTTAAGTTTTGTATTTATTGTACCTAATTGTTTCTTGAGCACATTACCTCGAGACAAGTCGAAGCGCCAGCCCTACGCACGATCACCAATATTGACACACGCAGTAAGCTCCACCGATGCGTCGCACAAACTCGACATAGTCAATGTTTGCCTGTTTGCCCCGAGGAATCGAAGCGGTAATGCACTTCTATGATACTTGCATGCCGAGGAATTTCTGTTACGATTTGCTTTTTTTAAACTTTGGCTATTGCGTGGTTGATCTCACTAATATAATAAAGCTGAAAGTAGTTTAGATTTTTGGATGTTTGTATGTTTGTTTCAACCACGCCTAAACCAGAGAACCGATTTATATAAAACTCGGAATAGGCGTAGATAAGATACCTGGAATAGCATAAAGGCTACTCAAAATGTTGGTACCAAGCGGGTGAAGCCGCGCGCAGTAGTATAAAATAGCTTCCGGACGCAAATTGACTGGTATCCAATGATCTTTTATCTAGTAGATCATCATCATCATCACCCGCAGCCTTTTTCATGCCACTGCTGGGCATAGGCCCATAGGCAAGAGCGAAGAGAGGCCTATGCCTCTCTTCGCTCTTGCCAACCCTCCCTATCTTGCGCTAGTCTGACCCATGTTCGACCTGCTGTTCTTATTATGTCGTCAACCCATCTAGCTGCCGGACGACCTACTCGTCTGTAGCCCTCCCGGGGGCACCACAAGGTAATCACTCTGCTCCACCGGTCATCACCGCGTCTGGCCAAGTGTCCTGCCCAACTCCACTTGAGCACCAATATTCTATTTAATTATCTAGTAGATACCAACCACTATTTTAAATAGCCTTTAATGCGTTTCATTGAGCAATTTCAGCGTTATTGAGGATGATTGTAACTATTAAAATGCAATCTTTGGAGTAATTGATGGACATCATTCTAAAGATCACATTTTATTATAAGCAGGATTTAAAAATCTACCTGTTGATCTAAAGATCGTTGCAAGCGAACGAGAGATCAACTGATTTGCAGTAATCAGATGATATGGTGAATAGCCTTAGCATTAGCGAACTAAAAAAAAACGTGTTTCATGAATAACTTTTGTCTTATTTCAACTAAAATCAATTCAAAAATAGAAAACAGCTTTATTTTTCATATAAATAATTCTGTATCTCAATGCACGACGTATAATAGTTGTATATGCGTTGTGGTATGTTTCTGTCCCATGGCGAGTGATAAAGACACGGCATGAGACCGTAGTGATGTCCCCACTACATTCAAATCGATATAATTATCGATAAAAACATGTTTTTTTAAAGTGAAAAACTTCCAGCACGTTATTAACATAACTCTCTGTTTTACTGATGAATCATATGTTAATTCTTATAGATAGAGTAGTGAAAAAATTGTATGTCAAAATAAACACGATAACCCCAAGATATAAAATGAATATTATAGCATAATACAGTGTAACTAAAACCGGTCAATATTGTTACATTAACTTCACTAGAGCTATCAAGAGATCGTATTCACCACAACTATAATAGACCACACCGAGAATTCATAACAACATTATAATATCGAATAGGGTGGAGAAATATCGATTAAATTGGACGCGTATCGATACAATAGGACGATAAATTAGTTTTGTAGAGAAGTGGTATTCTATGTGGAACCTCTTTTTATTTAAATAAATTAATAGTATATTCAGAACAGAATTAAGCTTTGAAACACATTATATATAGCCTTTCTCATCCCATTGCGGGCTATAATAAACCTCTCTTTAGTTTTGCAGTTCGCCCCTATCTTGAGCCAATCTTCTTCTGTTATGTTATGATACATTATAAATAATAATCATAACATGAGTGGTTCAATAATAAATAAAAACAATATGAATGAAGAAAATATACATTTATGATGACACTATAATTATTATAGCTATAAAGTAAGAGATAATAAATAGTAAATAAAGCTTTATCGATAAATTTAAACTAGTGTTGTACAACAAAACATTACCTTCCTAATATCGGACATCGAACAGCGATCGGACAATTTGGACATGTTTATTATATCGATAAAATAGAGTTACAGCACATCACTATCGACAATCTCGAGCTTTCTTCTCACAATAATGGCATGGGCGGGTACAGACAACAAAACAATGAACAAAACAGGTATATTGTTATTACAAAGTGACGAATATGTAATGGTTGGTATGATTTGCAAATTGGTAGGTGCGAGTGAAGTTTAATACTGGCTCCTTGTATTGATTGAAGGCTGTGTGGTTCTGATGTGAGCTGGGGCTAATGTGTTAATCGGGAGGTGAGGCTCCTGTCAATTCAGTATTTAAATGAGATAAATGAAGGTAAATACATCATTGCACCGACAAAAACTACCTAATTGTGCATAGTATGTTGCACATCATAATAAAAAATATTAAAATTGAACGCTCTAAATGTTACAAAGTCTATGCGAAACAAAAGAAAGCGATAGTACAAAGCAAAGGGTTAGGGCGGCGGGGGCCGAAATGTGTTCGATAGCACAGTATTTTAGATAGGAAAACGAAATATTTTTGGTAAATGTATTGTTTTGTAAAAAGTCCATTAGAACCATAAGAAAAATCATTTGCAATACTTACTTCCACCTTTTTGAAAATATTTTGGCTGTGTCAACTAACGTGTAGGTAGTAGCTGCGTCATTGCGGTTTGTGATAGCTTGCTTCGCTCGCTACATATTGGATGCTTAGTTTTTCTCCTTGTCCTTGTGATTTCTCCGTTAAAATGCGTGAATTCAGCAAGTTAAATTTTTAATTTTGATTCTGTTCCTGAAAAATGACCTTAATAATTTGGAAAAAATCTTTGTCCACTAAATTATGATTAGAGATATCACTATCGACGATAAGATTAACATTTTTCCCCGTGAAACGAATCACGTCTGCGAGTCACGGGACTCGCAGCGGGCCGAATGTGCCCTAATAATGGTGATAGCCCTCTATAATTTAGTAGGGATTGAGTTATTAGTACCCGAAAAGGCAAGCGGTATACTCGTAGAATGGTGCAGTTGTTCTATTTCACGACGGCGGGTTTTTTTAAGTGTTTCGTCAGACTCTCATAAAGTGCTCGTGGTTT
Organism: Epirrhoe alternata; assembly: GCA_963565295.1. Lineage (NCBI taxonomy): Eukaryota > Metazoa > Arthropoda > Insecta > Lepidoptera > Geometridae > Epirrhoe > Epirrhoe alternata. The sequence goes on from OY751400.1 coordinate 5,096,673, forward strand.
CTCTTGCTTAGTCAGTCTTGATAGATCAATTCAATTCAATTTTAAAAGTTCTTTGTTCACCATTATTTATGCCTTGTGATCCAGTGTAGATTTCTCGTTTCAGAGTATTGATAGATTGTCGAATAAGCAACGTTCTAAACGGTCAGTAAGTGGGTGGGTGCCAATGGCATTATCAATTGAGTGCTTCCGAGGGCATGTTAAATTGTCGGTCCCGGCTGTTAAGTCGGAAGGCCTTGATCGGCAGCCTAAAAACTCCGTCACCAGAGTTGGCAACTGACTCATACAATATTAGGTAGTACCTACCTACATACTTATTTCATGTATGAGATATATTATATCTCATAGGTATACCTAAGAGAAGTATTCCGCATTGTTCTACTCATCATTTGGTACAACAACCAACACAATACAATTCTAAAACAATCTTTAAAACGTCTCCTCTCAAGACGAGAGAGCTTGTATTATGTTTTGGACATCTTAATGCGATTTTGATAATGTTTCGTCGAAGCATTAGCGCTGTTCTCATGAACACGGAGTCCATCTAGCGTACTCAACCCATTTCATTCAAGATTTATTTTGTCTTCCTACTTATAAACGGCATTAACATAATACCATTGTGGCATTAATATTGCATTTTGCATTCATAAGTCATTATAAGTTTTCACTTCAAAATTTATCTTATATTGATTTTTTAGGACATGTTACATAATGATTTTCAAGAACAGACATTCCACCAATCACAGCCTGGCTACATCCGAGTACACACACATACACGCTCGAATGGACTAAGTTATACAGGAAGCAACAATCAATTGAATTGTCATTATCGATTTTCTCGGGATTTTCATAACAAAACAAAAAAAACTTTAATTATTTTTAATTAATTTGTTGAACCCAATTCCTCAATGAAGTTAGTTTAAAATGAAAGACCCTACATTATCTTATCTAAGATTATCATACGCATAATCTATGGTGAAAGTTTTAACTAAACTATCTCGACTCAAGCGACAGAAGACATCATAAACTTCCTGACGAGAGATAATCAAATTAAGCGTCAACTTTTTTTCTTATACAAATTACCTTATTATTCTGGTCCTTCGAGCCGGATTGTGGCCGTGGGTGTAAGTTCTTCGCTTTCTTACGGCCCTCTTGCATTGATTATGTTCTAGGGTTCTGTTACACAGATCGAAATATGACCCTTTTAAGATCGTATGACCTGGTTATCATCAGGAAATAAAAATTGAAGCATTTTATTTATTTACCTTACCATGCTTTGGAGACAAAGCCGTCGTCTCACAGGAACAATTTTGAACCTATCTTGTCCCACTGAGTCTCAAAGAAAAATAAAAAAAAGCTTTATGAACTTGCAATTGCTTGTGTTTTATATTTTGTACTACTCTAAGTAAAACTAAACTACTGGTTATGGTAACCATAATAATATCTTCATAACAAGTTCCATCTTTTATCATACAGAACCCTTACAACACAATCGCTACTCCCACTTACCCGTTTTTTGTCTCACATTGGGTAATCACTGTATGTCTTTATCGTAGCTAATGATCTTAGATTAACATGTTGTCATGATGATGATGAGTCGAAATTGTCTTCGAAACGACATAATTTTTTTGGAAAAAGTAATTAGGGTGAATGTGTGAAGATTTGCCGACAGTTTTTGTTTACTTCCGTACTTTTAGGCCGCCAAGGCCTTCAGCACTCCATTCTATCTATCCAGCCGGTAACACCCACTGTTGGATATAGGCCTCTTCTCTTTCCACTGCTCTCCTACCATTACTTAACTCCATTCATCATCATCATCATCTCAGCCATCTAGTGTCCACTGCTGAACATAGGCCTCCCCCATAGATTTCCACAGCGATCGATCTTGTGCAGACTGCACCCAACGGCTCCCAGCAACCTTTACTAGATCGTTTTTCCGTCTAGTGGGGGGCCGTCCTCTGCTGCGATTTCCGGTGCGTGGCCTCCACTCGAGAACTTTTCTGCCCCAACGGCCGTCAGCTCTACGAGCTATGCTTTACTCCATTGCTAAAGTAAAAGTGTAAACAGGCTCACGGCTAGCTTAAATCAGTAGAAATAGGTAAGCTATCCTATAAAAAAGGTTATTAAGTTCGTATGAGTCAGTGGCCAACTCTGGTGACGGAGTTTTTAAGCCGCCTAAAGGCCTCTGTCATGGCTTAACGACTTAAATAGCCGGGACCGACAATTTAACGTGCCCTCCGAAGTACTGAAGAGCTCAGATGAAAATGCCACTGGCGGTCATCCATCCACTTACAGACCGTTTCGAACGTTGCTTAACTTCGACAATCTATCAAGAACGAGTAAGGAAGCACGACCACGAGCGCTATCCTATATAAGAATTTCTTCCAGAAAGTGGACATTGGACGGTCCAGGTATCAAAAGATGGTTGAATCTGTTTTAGACCATCAAAACTTTTCGATATGCTAAGGGGCAATCAAAATACCTCTCTTTACTTAAGACACGTTAAAGGTCCATAAATTCATATTTTACTTGCTCAAAATTTTACTTCGGTCCTTCCGAGCATTGGATTGGCTATGATTTAAACCTGACCATCGCAATTGCTGAAGTGGTTTTACAGTATTACTTCTTATTTTAATTGACAAAAAATGTGGCAACTAATCTTTTACTTCCGAATTTATTTTTGATGTTTCTATGAAAATGTTTACCATAGAGACCTGCACCAAGTAGAATTTATTCAAATGTGTGGCTAATGCCTCCAAACTATAGAGCGATCTAATGTTGTTGCATATTAATGCTAAAATATTTTTTGAGAACGAAAGGACGACCTCAATAAAATATTTTGTGAGAATCAACGGACGACCTCGACTCCTTCGATAGCGGGTGGTGGGAGCTATCAAAGAAGAGAGATGGTTGGAAAGAATTGGGGGAGACCTTTGCCCAGGAGTGGGACAGTGTAGGTTGAATAAAAAAAACGAATAGATTATTATCATTCTACCTATAAAACCTGTTCATTAGACTTGCTTGCTATTTTCTGGGTTCACTATTTTTCTCGCAGTACCTATGTGTGAAAAGCAGAGTATTCACCTCGGGGTTAAAGCTGTCTTAGTCTTGGGCGCTCTTGAATCCCTCGCTGTCTCAGGATTCTAGTCATTAACTCCCTCGTTGCACTTGGGAGTTAACTATAAACACCCTCGCTGTCGCTCGGGAGTTAACTAAAGAATCCTTCGATGCGCTTGGGATTCAATATGGCGCCCGTGACATAATACACTGCTTTATCCCCTTCCTTGGTGAATAATCTACTATTCTATTTGTCACTATGTAGGTATGATATTTATACATAGTGACAAATATCCAGTTTTCTGTTTCTGTTCTGTAGAACTTTACTGAAGCGAATCTATTGACGCGATTCAAAACACAAAAGGCTGCGTCACCTACGAGTCACTAAACATTAGGGTAACATCCAGGTCTCTACGTGCTCGGCCAAGTTAAGCCTTACTCAAAGCTTGAAATCCATCAATTAAAACACAATTTAAATTCTTAAGAGATCTCACTCAAACCCACTAGTTACATTTGACAAGCCGGTTAGACCCCAGACCGAAAATAAAGGATTTTTGGACCCCTAAAACGAGTCCTAACGAACTTAAATGTATTTTTTATTTTCTACGCTGGCAAGACAGCATGTCGGCAAGATGAGACGCATTTACAATGTAAACTTGTTGCCATATCACAGATATTTTAATGACTTTACTAAATAAAAATTTTAAGCGAAGAAACCAGTTGGTTTTTTATGGGTTGATGGTTGATTGCAACTCATCATTTGTCTGCCCTAATCCCGGTAGGCAAAAGATGTGCAACTATCCAATGGTATGCTATTTACAACAAAAGGGTGGTAGTACTCGTAGGTATTTGAGAATGTCTCTCTCTACCCCTTAGATTATCTTTAATTTATCTTGAATACATCACAGCATTTCTATATAAATAAATAGTGATTTATTTCAGGAACAAGTCCATATTTTAGGTAGGTATATGCAGAGGCATATACCTACCTAAAATATGAATCCTCTGATGAAAAAACGATGATATGAGTAAGAAAGGAGTGAGTGCTGAGATGACGGCTGATAGAGGGAAATGGAAGAGGAATACATGTTGTGCCGACCCCACATAGAGGGGACAAGGGCAGTAAGATGATGATGATGATGCAGAGGATGAAAAGATAGATGGATAAATGTATGTTTCTCTTTCACGACACAACTACAGAATAGATTTGGATATAATTTGGCACAAGCATAGATTAAAACCTGAATAGATTTTTTTATCCCGTAGTAAAGTTTCCCAAGGCTCCACGCGTAACCGCGTATTTCTATATTTCCATTCCTAACATAAAAGTGGGGATATGGGCAGGGAAATGACGAGGAAACAGAAATGCCAGCTTTCTTTCCAACTTCGGTCTTTACCAGGCCTCCTTGGGGCGATTTGGGTATTTTTTATTGTATACGAGTTTCTCCGAGGCTTGTTCTCGCAGTAATGGCTTCATTATACCGCTCGGAATCCCGGAGCTTCGGGCGCGCAAAAACTGGCAGAGCAGGATCGGGGGCGGAGCGAGGGGGGATAGTTCCTGAAGGTACTATATCTACCAACTACTTAGACAATAAGCCTCCTCGCAGACTGCAAACTTTCGGCCGATAGTTGAGACGGAACATACTTCGGCTCGTAATGAGTATGGAGAAGAGCCCGTCTCAACTATCGGCCGATAGAAAGTCTGTAGTGCGAGGGGTCTAAAAGTTTTTATTGTAATGGGCATGGTTCTGACTAGTAGTACCTTTATTGGTTGAGCTATAGATTGTTTTTTTTTATGTAAATTAATATTCATCAAAAATATTACTCCAACGCATTCACATGTCGTTTATGTATTGTCTGTACGTACATACGTGGTTCTGGAAAGCTCGCATGTGGCAAAATAAGAAAAAAGCTTGTTTTTGCCTTTTGACCTATGTCAAATAATACGGTATATTATACATATTTTTTTGACCTAGTACCTACATAGGTACTAGGTCAAAAAAATATTATATACCACGCTACAACGGCTGTACGGATTTTGATGAAATTCGTCATTCTTGTCAGGCTACTTTTTATCCCGAAAGAGGGTTATGCAACCCCTCTCTCTCACTTCCTATCTCCATCCCTGTCATTTGTATCAGCGCACACTTTACGTGTTCTTGAAATAACCAATCAGGAATGTTTTAAAGTTCCCGTAATTATATTAACCGACTTAAAAACAAGAGGTTATTAAGTTGCAACTTCCGCTGGTTTTCGTGTTAGAAGTTAAATATTGACAGGTAACCTAAATGATGATGATGTATGAATGTAATGAGAGTGTAATGTAATGAGGGGAAAGATGTGTGACGTTTTTGATACAAACATGCTTATTTGTCACGTTTCAGCGAACACCTATGAAAGCTTTTGTATTAGGTAAAATTTCCAAAAAAAATACTATGTGCTAAGGTATCATCGGTCGAGTGTGAACGGTCGAGTGTTTTTCAATACATTTGTCAGTTCTGGCGTTCCGCGACCGATAATACGCGACGGATCTTCGGTCAGATGTGAATCGACCCTAAGTGTGTAATTAAAAAAACTCTTTTTGCTTTTCTTTGTATTGTAAATAATAAATAAATATTCGTTTTTTATTAAGTAGGTATGATTAGTTTATCCTCCTTTTAAGACTTATTTAAATCAAGCGCGTCACCTGTAAAGTAGGTAGTACAATACAAATAAAAAAAAAAAAATATAATGATTATTAACCTGTTTTATAATTAATTGATAAGCATATTTCCGTGCAACCTGGGGGTCCTCTGAGGATATAATGACAGGTCTTCTCAATTTGAAGAATTACCTCCGCAACTCTTACTTAGTATGCAAAAACGTGTAGTAATACAGTGATACGTCGGTTGTCATGATTCACAGACAACGTATCTTTGTACAAAGTGATGCGTAGCCATGTGAATTATGACGTATCATTCTCACTCTGAGATAAAAGAAATTGTTAGCGAATTAAAATGCCCAATAATACGAGAAATTTCTAAGGAAAATAATTCAAGCCATCGGATCTTTTGAACCTCAGTGGTAAAATGTATGTACCTTGGTACTTACTTATCTTATTGAAGAAGTATAATATTTATGAAGTAGTTTTTATTTAATTTTTGGGCAGTTCAATTAAAGTTAAAGTGTAAGTCCATAGTAACGTTATTCTACCGACAATAGAAATCAAAGTCGTCGATAAACGATCAATAATATAATAGGGCCGTGATTAAAAGATTTACAATCAAGCCTAATCAAGCTATTCGTTAGAGCTGTCAGTGAAATAGGGAAGGGAAAGGTCAACTATGATTTTATTGTTGGATTTGACAACGAACATTAGTGATGGGAAACTTATTACTATTTCGCTACAAATCGTATAATAGCGATGAAGAGTTGGTAGTTTTTGTGTGTAATATGAAGATATTTCCAAAGATACCCACTCTTTTCTGGACTTCTTTATTAATCTTGAATATCTATTTATGTCGTCCAATATTTATTATTTTTGCTGTAAAATAATCCGGTTGAAAAATAGTCTATCACAAAATAAAATGATGGGAAAAGTAAAAAAAAACATCGATAGAAAAGTATCGATAGCTCTCGGCCACACGTAGCGATATCGGCTGGGCGCATGCGCGATTATTAAGTAGTATACGTTTCAATTGCAGACGTGTGCACACTATATTTATTGCACCTTCACAATGGCTGAATAGAGATAAACTGAACTCGGATTGGTTCGTTCTTTATACATCCGAGTAAAACTAATATTTTTCTTTATCGGTTTTTTTGTTTTAATAACAAGATTTTATGGTTGAAATTAAATGTAGAAAAAATAGAAAATTGCAATTTGTTGTTGTAAGTGCAAAATCATAACCTTTTCCCTCTGGATTCAGACAAAGTTTACATTCAATTCAAAATAAACATTGGGCCTTTTATTTTTACAATATTAGCTTGGATGTTTACGCGTGACAGACATACAATCACAAGGACTGTTAAAGTTTATAATTAAGGTCATTAAAATTGCAATTACAATTGTTTTTCTTTTATAATAAGTATCTATTTTACGCTGAGGTTCTTTGATTAAAGCTATGATGTTGAAACAATATTATTATTGAGTGGCGTTTTGTTTTGAAGTGTTTCTATGTTCATCGTAAGTATAAAATTGTTGTTTCTTTATCCAGGAAATTAAAGCAATAAAATGAGAACCCAGAAAGTATAGTAGAATCTTAGAAGTTACATGGGTTTTAGTTTCTAAAACTATTTAAAGGACGTTTGTCGTTGCAGGTAATAGTTTACTTTCAATTTGTTTTTATTAAAATCGTTTCAGTTGGTTTTTACTTATCATTATTATCACAAACTCGAATTTTAAATATTAATAGAGTGAATAGGCTACATACTAGTACATATCCGGGCAAAATATTTTTGTGGAGCACTTGGGAATAAACTTTCAGATTAATGTTGTTTTTGTTCGCGAGAGCAAAGCTCGAGTACTGGCCTCATTGTTATCTTTTCGAGAAATCGTCTTTTAATGTGTGCTGTGTTCGCTAATTTTTCAATTGTAATACAATATTGTTGTGTTGTGTGTTTACTTTGAGACGTCATTTAGAAAATAATATACACTGCTATTTATTACTTCAAACTTAAAGTATTATTTATAAATTTTATTCAAGTATACATTTGTGTATATTTATACTTTCCAAGACTACGTGAAAAATGTTTACGCAAGCATACAAGCTGTTGCATTCCCTCCAAAATAAGCGATTAACCCAATGAAGTAATTGCGACTGCCAATGTGGTTTCTGGGCGAATTATCGATTTTGCGAAAAGCGGCGTGGAACGGAACGCACCTAATTACAAGGCGCAAAGAAAACGAATCGCGCCACGGAACAGCCGGAAAGATGTAGTAATACTTCTTTCACTTATTCCCTTCATAGGAACGCGTTCCCTTCCAGTTTTTGTTTGCCAAAAAAGGCCATAGCACCACGTACTGCTTATCTTGTGCATTGTAGACACTAATAGTACGTAAGTTATTAAAATAATACTCAGTTAACTATTTTCCTATCATGTCACACCACACTACTAGGAATTTTTCAAATCGGTCCAGTAGTTTCGGAGCTTATTCATTTCAAACAAACAAATCTTTTCTCTTTATAATATTAGTATAGAAAAAATGTATTTACGAGTAATATAGTCCATATTTATTTTGATCTTAATTGTTTTTTCAAGTTTCAATAAAAATGTTTTTTATTTAATTCATTAACTACAGGAAACACTTAAACTTAGTTTTCAAAACTGACATTACTGTTACAAAATTCAAAATCAGCCCGCGTAGCAAATTCGTATTCAGTGCAGTGAAATTGGCCAACAGTGTGTCAACAGTATCGATCTATTGCAGTTATCGATGTCCTATCGATTATAGCGAGCGTGTGCTCAAGATGTATCGATAATTTTGTTGACAACGCCGGCACTAGTTCGTTTCTGCTGGATTTACCACGATTGCGTTTGAAAATTGATAATAGATTCGGTTTAGCATCATCATCAGAAGCAAGTCAGTTAATTGTGAGTGAATCCTGCGTTAAATAAAAAAATACCTATAATTAAGAGACAGTATTTCAAAAAGTTAAATTTCAAAAAGTTTCAAAAAGTTAATTTCAAACTTAGGGAGGCCTATACCCAGCAGTGGGTGAAGTCAGGCTGCGGATGATGATGATGATGATTTCAAAAAACTCTAAAAATGCTTGAAACTTGGTTTGCCTTGGAAAAAAATTGTAGAACATAAACGTCTTTGAATTACTATTTACTTAGGTAGGTACTTTATAAAAGTACTTACCTATTCAAAGCGTAGGTACAAAGTCGCGGGCTAATTAGTTTATAAAAGGGAGACTAGATTTCTCACTGCAGGCGCGATATCGCGATACTTAGATATCGTTAAGATCCGATATCGAGTTCTTGTTAGATCTTAATCGGTTAGCTAGGACTGGTTCAAGTTAAAGGTTTAGCTTTAGTTTCTTCTCCGAATAATCTATCTTATCAGCCTATGCCAGTCAAACTCTTGGAATAAACTCGGTTTGTTACATCTACATAGAGTGCCCCTTAGGGGTAGAATATCCAATTTTTTTTCTTTCTCCCCTTTATCCTAAGACAAAATGTACTGTCAAAGTTTCATGTTTCTAGAACTTGTAGTTTAGGCTGCATAACGATCTGTCAGTCATTCACGAAAACAGGCCACATCTAAATGGCATCTGACGTATTCCATTCAAATGCCATACTAAATGCATGGAAATAAAGCACAAATTAGGACACACGTTATGTCATTGATCGGATGTCCAATCAGCTATGGGACTACGAATGGAATAGGAAGAAGCCCTCTTTAAAAATGTCACCAAAATTCTTAAAGGTACATGCTCCAAATCCAAAACTCCCTAAAAGGCAGTTTGTTCCTGCGAGTCTCGTACGAGGGGTGTACAAAGCAATGTATGAGTTTCTAAGCTTTAACCCCAAGGTATTGCTGGTCTCTTGTACCCTTCGTCGCACACATCCTTAAACACTTATAAAGCTTTGTGGTGGCATTTAATTAACCCTGTAAGATTTATCGCGTTCACTTGCGCGTGCGTCACTGATAGGGTTGTTACTTAATTATTATAATTTATTTAATAACTTGAAGCCGTTTAACTAGTTTCGTGAGATTGTTTTGTGGCAGAAATTGAAGATTTTAACTGCAGTAGTTAGATCGTTTTTGTGTTTTCGCAAATGAAATGAACTTTTTTAACTTTTATAAAATCAAAATATGCTTGATTTAAGATAAATAAATGCTATAATAATTCTTAATTCACGTTTTTTGGCGCATTTATAACGTTAAATTTCGTTGCGTGACAGCCCTGGTCAAATTTTGATATAGTGGGCCCAAACGACCCGATTCAACAGTTTCTCAAAATCGATTTCTTATTCAGGTTAATTGAAATAAAGAGATTAAAAACATTTTTTTAATTGCAGTATTTCAATAGTGACGGGTTGTATCGATATTCTTAGTTATCGATGTGTCAGTTTAAATGAATAATTGATCGTTAATTTTTAATCATAAATTAATATATCATCGTATTTTTTATCGGTGTTTTATTAGTCATAAATATGCATATTGTGTTGATAGATTTGAGATATTTGCAGATAATTAATATTCAAAAATATCTACCGTTATTACATTCAACGTTTTTTAATTACAAATAATAATATCTCAGTAAAATGAAGCTTCAATAATTTAATAGCTGACGGAATTAAGAATCGGAAGTTATTAAAAACAACACCATACTTAAACTTATTTGTGGTCGAATGGCAACTTTTCGGGCGCACTGATTAATCACATAAAATTACACGCACCCTAGCCAACGCCATAAAAAACAACAAATTGGAACTGTCAAAAATCACCCGCTCATAAGGCAAAACGGCTTTATAAAGGCGCTTCCACACAGGCCGGTAATTAAAGAGGCCTGATGATAAATAACCGAGTGTCCGTGTTTTTACCGCAGATGTCATTATCTCGACCGACTCTATCGAACGTCTGTTGATTACGATGTACAGACACGGAGCAGTTGATACCACTTTTAAGGTCACATTTTTACATTATTGAGTGCATTTCAGAGTAATTGAATGGTAATTGAAGAGATGAATAATCAACTAAATTAAAAGCTTTAGGTTCAATTGGAGATATTGAGATGCAGTTATATTATTTATTCTGATAATGAGATGTTTTTATGAAAGTTATTTTTAAAACCACCTTGCGCGTTTTACACAAAATATATTTAAATTGAACAATATTAAAGATAATAATCTAGTTAAACGTAGTCATTTTAAATATACTTGTGTAAAGTAGGTAACTCTATCTGTCTGTCTGTTTGTTACCGTTTTACGCCCAAACCACTCAACCAATTAGGCTGAAATTTACCATGGATAAAGATAGTATCTCAGGAAAGGACGTATTATGCTTATTTTTAGCTCGAAAAATGAAAAAGTCCCGAGGCATCGCGGGTCACACCGCGGTAGTACATAACATACATAAAGTAACAAGCAAAGGATTTAAAATTTAGTCGAATGATTTGATAGTTAGTCCACCGCATATTTGGGGATAAAGTTTTTTAAATTTTAAAAAAACATAACTTGATCTTTTCTTAAAACGGTATTATCATCTCTATAGATACATTCAACTCCTGCGACAGCGTAGCGCATGAATAATCGAAAGGAAAGGTCCCAAGTTGATGAGAGCGCGTGAGAGCGTTTTTGTCGTGACCACGAGCAGTGCGTGTACTATAGACCCCACGATCTCAGAGATGGACTTCGGCATCGATATCGATGATTCAATTAGGTGACATTTAAAGTTGCGACAGGTGGTATAAGACTATGTAAACTGAATAATAAAACCTATCAAACGACAATCCTACTATTAAAAACTGCAAAAGATAGTTATTTGCACGAAGGTTAAATAAGATAATTTTTTTGCTATTTTCCATAGTCTTGTTCACTTATATTGTTTCCGTAATCTACGATACAACTACTTTTAGTATGATATTACTAGATAGGTACTTAAAAAAATTGACTTTTTAAACAAAATAATGAACAGCTGTTATGCAATAGAATTAAAAAGCGCATGATACATTTAGAGTCATAATATTGAGTACTTAATCGATTATCGATGTCGATATAATTAGTATTGAACTATCCCCAGTCCCCACCCTAACGCATTCCTTTAGGACCGTCGGAGAAAAAAATGTGAGGAAACAAATAATCATAATTGAGCGTAAAAATGTCAAAAATATCTCGTTAGTTTAATAAACAACTTACGTAGGTATTGTTTTCTTAAGCTGAGGCTACTGTAGGGCAGATTACGCGTTATTATAAGTGTAAGTGCTTTTAGCTTGAGAAAAAAAAGGAAGATGACAAAAGCTGTTCAAAAATAGGTACATTAAAACGTGCATTTAAAGTAATTTACTATTTTCACGGGAATCTTCTGAGTTGCGCATTTTTAGTACCGCGTAAGCAAAACCACGGTTGCCACTAAGTACCTACCTACTTAAAAAAGGCTTGAGAAGGTTAAGGTGTATGAGTTTCATCACTACTTATAAATGACGTATGTGACACGATACATAAACCACTCAAGTTTCAAGATGCAATTCAAGATAAACACCAATGGACATTTGCATACCAAAAATACATTACTACACTTTTGTGCAAAATTACTGCACTTTGTATTACTTTGTGTATGGCGACAAATTACAGCTGGCTGTAATTATTCGGAAGTGCGAAATGATAAAAATGTCTTGTAAAAGTTAATTATTTTTACTATTGAAATAATTAAAAATGCATTATCTTTGTTTACAGAACAGAACAACAGACGCGGGTAAATTAATGGTAAGTGAAGTTTAATAATTTCTGACTAAGTCCTTTTTTACTAGCGACCCTACTCGGCGTCACCTGGGTTGATAATATAAAAAATATTATCTGAGTTAATGTACCTATATCTTTATGGGGACAGAATTAACTAGACTACGACTGTATCCCGAATGCACGGTAGACTCACTTAAACCTTTTTAAACGAATTTAAGATGTACCCATTCATCATAAAAAAAGTAATAAAAGACAGTACACTAAATACTTTCAGTAATATTTTGACGAGTCATCAGGGAATACTTGTACCTATTTAATATTTTTTAGTACATACAAAAGTTTTTGAATCATTAGTTTTTACCTACTTAAAAAAACTTCTAATATAATAAAACCTTATCAAAAAAAGTCACAAACTAACAAAAATATCCTGTTCAATTTAAAAACCTAACTAATCCTATAAAATATGGACATACACAAACCAACTTACATTGAACGACAATAAATTGAGTGTCGCCTGCGCAGCGTTTTATCTCAATTCTTGGAAGCGATCGTAGGGGCTCGCGCATACCAATCCATTCTACCTGATACGGCGTTCAGACGTAGAATAAAAAGCACGTATCTTAGCTTCCGCGGTGTCGCCGAAGTTGTATAGGACCATGAAATAACATTAGAAGAATTTTCAGACGATCTTAATTAGTTCGTATAGTGGTCAATACAGGCCACAATTTGACTACGGAATTGAAAGGATCATACTGCGTTTATACATTGCTGCACCAAAAATTTAAAAGTGCCGGCCAGAAAGAAAATCTATTATATCCTGTTAAAACACGTTACTACTAACGTAAAACCAAAGGGTTGTTACTAATTTAGATCACAAAAAAATGCTGAAACTTGAAAAATCTAAACTTTAAAATAAATAAATAAATAATGCTGGACTTTTTCACACAGCATCATCTAGCCCCAAAGTAAGCAGAGCTTGTGTTATGGGTACTAAGATGACTGATATACTACTTATATACTTTTTGTTTGTAAATACATACATATTATACATAGAAACACCCAGACCCGAGACAAATATTTGTAGATCATACAAACATTGGTCCCGCCACGGGGATCGAACCCGCAACCTTTGGCGTCGCAGGCGGGCCTTCGCCCACTGCGCTACAGAGGTCGTCAAGTAAAATGTAAAATGATTTGCTCGTTGCTATGATCTGCAAATATTTACCTTTGGTCTGGGTGTTTCTATGTATAATATGTATGTAAATATAAACAAAAAGTATAGTAGTACATATCAGTTTAATGGTTCCCATAGTACAAGCTTTGCTTAGTTTGGGGCTAGATAACGCTGTGTGTGATGTCTAGCATTATTTATTTATTTATTCATTTTACAATTTATATATTTTCTAAATTCGTAGAAAATCAAGAAATATCATTAAAAACTGCTGTTCATTCATATTATCATCCATCAATTATTATAAATAGGTTATTATTTCTTGATAAATTGGAGCAATCTGATCAATTAGGTATTTTTTTTCCTATATTCATTAACATAACTTCACTTCATATCGACTTATTAAAACAATTATTGACTAGAAAAGTAAATAAATAATTTCTATCTGACTAACGAACCAGAATTATAATTCAAAAATCAAAAAATGTAGGAAAAAGCAATAATACATTTGCAATTCTATGTTTTTAATTAAAATAATCGTCGCGGTAGGTGCTGCTAACATTAGTAGTCAATACAATAGAATTAATAAAAAACAAAGCGCAATAAAGAAAATAGCATTACTTACTGTAATACTGTAAAGAGCCGTGTTGGCTGAATGGGGTTGTACCTCGACTTTCAATCCGAAGGTCGTGGGATCGAATCCCGGCCGTGCATCAATGGATTTTGCGTTTCGTAAAATGTATATGCGCTTTAACACGAGCTCTGAACGGTGAAGGAAAACATCGTGAGGAAACCAGTTAGTATTCTTATAGGCGGCGATGGGCTTGCAACCTGTCACGTATGGAATACTAACTTCTGCAAGATGTGGGCATGTATCAAATATGTATTTGTACATGCCTCTGACTACCCCCTTAGACATCTTCAAAGGATCTGGAATATAAAGATCTGAGAGAATGTCTACCGCGCCTTGGGGATACAGTCGTGACCCTGTTTACGTTTACTGTAATCCATTCATCACAGTCCTTCTTACCAAAATAAAAAAAATTAAACCAAAGGAAACGGTTACCAAAAATGCATTCTAATGTAAACAAAGCCGTCTACTACAGCAACAAGTTACAATCCTTATTGTTACGGGATAAAGTTCAATGTTGCATGTTTCTTTATATTTGCTTAGTGGCAATGACCACAGAATTTCCACGTGGTGTTTTGAAAGATGAGATGTTGAATTTAAACATGAATCAACGTGTCTTTGAATTTTATAATTATTTTTTTAAACAATATTTATGACTTAGAAGAAAGAATAATTCAAAATCATTTGAGTATTTCAGGAGATTACCTTACCATGTTTCATCATCATCATCAGCCTATATCAGTCCACTGCTCTCGTGGTCGTGCTTGCTTAGTCGTTCTTGATAGATCGTCGAAGTTAAGCAACGTTCGAAACGGTCTGTAAGTGGATGGGTGACCGCCAGTGGCATTTTCATCTGAGCGCTTCCGTGCTTCGGAGGGCACGTTAAATTGTCGGTCCCGGCTATTTAAGTCGTTAAGCCATGACGGAGGCCTTAAGGCGGTCTAAAAACTCCGTTGGCCACTGACTCATACGAACTTACTTACTTTTTTTTAGTCCACTGCTGGACATAGGCCTCCCTAATAAGCTCCGTCACGCCCTGTCCTCATACGATGTTTGTAACATTTTAAATTCGTAATGTAAGTGACAGTTAAGTTTTTGATTTAATAAGTGATATATACTTGATACATTTTGTGCATACTTGAAAATGCCTTTTGTATTTTGCAGTTACGCCTTTTTTGCTAGTACAATTTACGCGAAGCTTAAGTTTTTAAGTAAAAATAAAAATACAAGCAAATGAACGGCCGGCGCGTGACTTATACATTGAACTTTACAATGTTGTAACTTAAAAATAACTTGAGCTTAATTTTAGCTTGCATTGTTACAGACTGTGAAAACATTGTACATATGATTTATTCCTTTTTAACTAAAGTTCAACGATTCAAAATAAGCATTTGAATGTTCACGAATCCAAATAATTCTAAATACAAAATTATTTAGTGAGGTATTTTATAAGCGAGAATTAAATTAAAAATTAAAGAAAAGAAAATTATTTAGTGAGGTATTTTATAAGATAGAGTGAAAAATAGTGTGATAAGGGAACAGTGTGGAGTGAAAGAAGATGTAGTGTTGAGGATCGAAAAAGGTATGTTAAGATGGTTTGGGCATGTATTGAGGATGGATGACAGTCGTTTGACAAAGCAAGTGTATGAGGCGAGTGTGTATGGGACAGCTGGAAGGGGAAGGCCTAGGCGAACCTTCTTGGATCAAATTGGCGACATTTTGGAGAAGGGCCAGGTAAAAAGTACCCTAAACCGTCGAGCATGTATGAGGAATGTAATGAGAGTGAATGAGGCGAAAGTTGTGTGTCAGGATCGTAGCGAGTGGAGATCCGTGGTCTCTGCCTACCCCTTTGGGAAAGAGGCGTGATTTTATGTATGTATGTATTTTATAAGCAAAATAAATAATCTTATGTCATAATCTTATGCCACTGAATAATAATAAATTAATAATCTACTTGTAGCGCCCCATGGTTACCCAGGATCCCTCAGGATAATTCTTTTACTACGCTATCTTCACAAAAAATGTCATCTCTATACGTTCAGCCGTTTTGCCATGAATGAGCAACAAACGTACACCCAATCGACTTTATAATAGCAGTAAGTTATCAGTCAAGGTAAGCCACTACTAATGAAAAACGCAGTAAGTTATACATTTTTGAGTAACTTTTTTTTTTTTTGTACTTTTACTTTATACAGCCTTATAGAGTAAAGCCGTATAAACCAATTGTGGTAGAAATTTCACGCTCAGTTTGTAACAACACAAAAAACAACACTAACCGCAGACTAAATAGGCGCACGAGTTCGCATTTGTAAGTCGTGGTTTTGTGGATTGTGATATTAATAATCATTTAATACTTATACTTTGCAGATGTTGGTATTACTATCATCATCATCCGCAGCCAATAATCCCACAGCAGGACATAGGCCTCCCTCTGTTCTCGCCATTCATTTCGATCCTGTGCTTCACGCATCCATTTATGAACTTTTAATGTATGTACACAACTAAATTTTTATAAAAATAAGAAAATACAGTACAATATATTATCTTTATTGTAAAACATAAAACAATCAATAACAAAGAAAAAAAATAAGTATAGGCACAGAATAAAAAAATGCGAATTACAATGGGCGGCCTTATCGCTAAAAGCGATCTCTTCCAGGCAACCTTTGGATGGACAGGACATATTTGAAAGATAAGGACTGTAGAATCTGTTTTTTCTGTATGGACTACGTATGTTAACGATATAGTCGCACACAATAGTAAAAAAAAAGGATTATTGTCGCCTTGTTTCATTGTTGATCACCAAAACTTGATATTGTACACGCCAGTATCGCAACTCGCAACAGAATCTTTCATTTAATCGAACCAATTGTTATGCGAGAGATGTTGTGAAGCCGATTTATGAGGCTCGCCAAAAATGATCGGTGTTTTGAATTTACAATTTACATTCCAACTCTGATAGTAAAGCTAAATTATGACTGACAGTTACAACTTTAGTATGTATTTCTTTTAGTATTACCTGATGTATTTACGAAAATGCCGAGTGATTGATAGTGATAACAACAGAGTGCTTCCGTGTTTCGAAGGGCACTTCAATTGTCGGTCCAACAAGAATGTTTAGCTGCAAAAAAGGCTCTTCCTTGGGCAGCCTGAAAAATACGTATTAGTACAGTTCCAGGCTACGCGTTCACGCGTTCCAAGGGTCACGCAAGTCGCTGTAAAATGTCAAATGATACTATTTTGATGACTCGCGCGAGCCTGGAACGCGTGGAAAGGCTTTACGAATCACGCGTGGACACATTTCGTAAAACTATCTGGATTCCTCATGACATTTTACTATCATCATTCAGCTCAGGCCCTTGATTCAGACTTCAGCGGAACGCATTTTGGTTGGAATCGGTCAGCTGTTCAACTGACCGCAACCAATGACAGTGCAGTGAATTGATCCAAAACTGACGTTTCTTGCACTGTGATTGGTTGCGGTCGGTTGAATTACTGACCTATTCCGACTCGAACACATTCCGTTGAAGTCTGAATCAAGGGTCAGGTCTTGTTAATTTTTTTAAATTTTCTATGTGAAGGTGCCACAAACAAACATTCCCATCAAAACTTTCGTATCTTAGTAGGTAAATCTAATGAGGATTATAAGGATTTTCTCAGAGTTTCTAGGACAGCGATGCATAAAACACAGTCACGATACTTTCAAATAACTTATTCCTATTCAACACCTAGCAATCCCACTAAGGTCTAAGCATTAGCATTTATTTTATACTTCCTTTATACAAACTAAATTCGTCGAATTTATCATTATAACTTCCTATATCAAGTGTATGTTGATGAATATTAACATGATTATAAAAAGGTTTTACAGTGTTTTGCAGCAGCATTTTGGGATTTAAACGAATTGACCGAGTGCGCAATACAATGCTGCGTTTGAGACGTCGCGAGCAAAACAGCAAAGCTCAAATGGGACTGGGCTGCCCATGTTAGCCAGACGCAACCCGAGAAGTGTGCAAAAGTTGTCACTCCTTGCCTGAGAACAGAAGGTGTCGACGAGGCCGGCCGAAAAGGCGTTGGCGAGACGATTTCGATGGGTTTGAGAAGAAGTGGTGGGAGATCGCTCAAAATAGGGTACGAAAACTTTGGGGGAGACCATTGCCCAGCAGTGGGACAATATAGGTTAACTAAAAACAAAACTGTTTAATGATAAGGCTATGAAACATTCTCTTTTTAAATTATTTAAGACTTTCAAGAGAAATCTCATGACAAACTTCTAGACTATTACGGTACCTTCTATACTATAGTATAGAAGATATACAGTCTAGTAGTAGCAATTCTCTAGAATCTAGACGAAAACGCAGTAACGTTTCAAAGTCAAAGTCAAAAAGCATTTATTCAGTAGGGCCGCTGGGATCACTTTCAAATAGGTTGAACTTTGTTTTTTACGATATTTTGTCTGTTAAAGTCAAAGTCAAAGTCAAAAATCATTTATTCAGTAGGACCGCAGGGATCACTTAGAATAGTCTTAAAACTAATTTTACTCCTGTTCTTGCGCGACCAATACCGTGAAGAATCAGGGCAACAAACGCGGTCTGGGGCCTAGCATTCTTTTAGGTGATCCATGGATCCATTGAGTTATACTTTTGTAGTCTGATACTAAAAAAAATTACCAAGTATTTATATACCGGCATCATTCGATCATTCCAATAAATTGGTTCCAGGAAAATATAAATTGGAGTAACAAATACTTCATCGCCCGTGTATATTAGTCCGACACGCACTTCGTTTTGGCAAGCCTCCATATTTTTACATTCATTTATCACCTTTGAGATGTCAATCTGCACTTACAAATAGTTATTATTGACTTAGGTACATAACATGATTGTTTTTAGTAAATATAGATCTGTATTTGTTTAAATGTAATTGAGTGTATGTTGTTTGAGTAAGGTGACTTGTAATTTTAATACATTTATTTTTATATACCTACATGAAAGCTTGTTTGGACTGTCATACAACACACATTCGCCCAAATATTTGCCGAACTATTATTTGAATAGAAGATGACAGGCGATGAGGCCCTCTACACGTACGTGACCGTCGGCATTCTTCTATCATCGGCGAATATGTAGAGCGACATTTTTGAAATAGTGGTCGATGCGTGAGGCACAGAACTGGAAGGAATGGCGTAAACAGAGGGAGGCCTATACCCAACAGTGGGATATTCTTGGCTGCGGATGATGATGGTCGATGGATTGTCATATTTCTATGCTTAGTTAATAAAGTAGTAAGATGAATAGTACAGTTACTGCTCTTTTCGTTCCAAGAGTATTAAAAAACATGTCATCATAAAATATTTGTGAGGATGATTGCCAGATCAAAATAACGTGTTTAGTTATTCATCGTTTGACTATTAAGTAAGTAAGTTCGTATGAGTCAGTGGCCAACTCTGGTGACGGAGTTTTTAGGCCGCCTTAAGGCCTCCGTCATGGCTTAACGACTTAAATAGCCGGGACCGACAATTTAACGTGCCCTCCGAAGCACGGAAGCGCTCAGATGAAAATGCCACTGGCGGTCACCCATCCACTTACAGACCGTTTCGAACGTTGCTTAACTTCGACGATCTATCAAGAACGACTAAGCAAGCACGACCACGAGCGCTTCATTATTAAGTATTTTATAGTTTTCTAACAGAAATAAAAATCACTCCTTAAATTAGTCTATAAAATCTGAAAATGACCAATCAACGCCGTAAAATAAATTAATGTAAATAGTTTCACATAAGCCTTCATTGTTATGTCTAGTTTTATATTTGACTTCCTCCGACCGTGTAAGGAATACTATGGCTAATCGGTAAACGAAACCACAATACCTTATTTTAAGCTCTAATAGCTCGTAACATAGCACATTTTCCCGTGAACAATTCATAGATAAGTGTAAAAACAGAGGCGTCAAATCATTAACAAGTCGACGCCGAAAAGGTAATAAAAAGTAGAAAACATAAATAAGGTTTTAAGTCTTGTCTTCAACAGGGTCGCAATGGCCTATTTATAATGCTAGGTACACACTCGCTGTACGCTGTCGGACTTTAGCAGTCGGCGAAACTTGTGATTGATTCGCTGGTGTCAACTTGGTCTAGGCAGGCGTGCTCAATTTAGCTAGGTCGCGGCCCGCATGCACTGCATTTTAAATGGGTCGGTGTGAGCCGTTAGGTTTGTTTTCAAGTATCAAAATATTTTGATATAGAGGCTTTAAATATAATAATGCAATAAATTACACAGAGCAGGTATTGCCGTTGAAAAGCGTAAGCGATAAAACGCTATAGATTTACTTTTTAAACACGACATGTGTTTAAAAAGTAAATCTATGGCGTTTAATACATACCTATTATATTTAAAAAAAAACGGTCACATCTGTATCCCCGAGGCGCGGTAGACATTCTCTCAGATCTTTTATATTCCAGATCCTTTGAAGATGTCTAAGGGGGTAGTCAGAGGCATGTACAAATACATATTTGATACATGCCCACATCTTGCAGAACCTATTACATCAATGATACTTAATTTTAACGCTCTTCAGTAGCAACGATGCCTACATTGTTTTAAAAAAAACACAACACACAAAATTATTTCAAGCTTGAGGTTCTACGATCATTTCTTCCAAAGTAACTAGCAATACTATGAAATCTGGGGCTGCAAGCCACTAGCAGGCCGGAGCTTGACAACTTGAGATTTGTTCTGATTCAGTTCATTACGTTTCATTCTCTGAATGTAGAAAGTACCTATGACTCGTTTGTCATGCAGGAACGAGTCAGCCATTTTTGCAGACTCCTTCAACTTTAAAAAAAATGTACTCTGCAAATAATTATAAGTACCTATCTAATTTAACTTCTTAGGGTACATGTCAATGAGTAATTCATGAAATTAATGTCATTGTTAATGCTTTTTTTTGACCCACAACATAGCATTTTTACCCGACCGCCAGCCAAGAAGGGTTATATTTTTCGTGATTTGGGTAAAATATTACTTTGAAGCTTCTTCTCGTTTGCTGTAAGTTGCAACTAGTTTTGAATTAAAGTGTTAAAGCTTATAGCACTTATAGTAGGACACAGTGCTAGATGTATCACCACCTTTAGCTATCCGGACGCGCACGTAGGGAGTGGTGTGGCACCTCATTGTAATTTATGGATGTAGCCAGCTATGCTGAGGGAATGCTAAGTCTGATGAAAGGATGAGCCGACGGACTAGATAATAATATTGTGCAGAAAACAAAGAAACATTTTTAACATAATTTTTGAAGTGAATACTTCTTTAGGCGCGTTGGGTATTTTTGAGATAAAAAATCATTGAACTCACGACAATGTAATGTAACCGTTACCATTCAGCAAATTTCGCTAAAAGCCGGGGTCTGTCGGCGTTTCCCGCCGCGCGGCACATCGCGTCCGCCAGTAAGTAGCCAATCTCAATTTTGAATAATAGCTTCAAGTTTTCATAAACTTTAAACGTAATTGACCTTCTAAGTGACCTTAGAAGAAATTATAATTGTTCCTTAAAACGGAACCCTAAAAAACGATAAAACGCTCCGCTGCCAAGCTGATCCCCATGAAACTATTTGCTAATTAATTTAAATGTACTTTTAATAAGACATAAATATAGAGTACCTACTTGCCCTTCAAGTTTTTTTTACTGTTGCCATAATTTTTCCGGTTGAAATTGAGCTTTTAAAAGTCTTATCAAGGAAAGTAAGTCATTTTAAAACAGGTGAAGGAAGACTAGTTTTTTAATTTTTTTAAGATCATTATGTGCACGTAGTTATATTTGTTTTGAAATAACTAATAGTACTTGTTAATTGCCTAGCTGCATTAGTAATAACCTTTATTAATAAATATCTTATTTAGGTTTTTAATTGATGTGTTAAAAGGATGATAATTGTAATTTGCAAAAATACCTACATAATGATTATTACTGAGTAATTGTGTAAACTATTTTGTCCTACTATTGGGCAAGTCTCCAAAAGTTTTCACTGGTCCATCTTCGGCGATTTGGTTAACTGGTAATGGATTTCAAGTTAGACAATGAGGCTGCAGATAGCGGAGGAATTAGACAATGTCTGCCAGTGCCGCACTACACCAAGCAACGGAACGCAACCGATGGAGACAAGTGGTTGACCAAATAAAAAGGAGTCACGATCCTCAGTAGTGAGGGAACGATTGTGGCGAGAGAGACAGAACAATAAATCGTCCTAACAGAACCGTTCGTTGCAGTTTTGCGCGTGTTTGATGCGCACACGCATCTCAACGCTTGCTAATTAGACAATTCGCGTTCAAGCTGCGCAGGGGACGCAGAAGGACGTATGATGCTATGCTATTGTCCTACTCTGTCACAGTGATTAAGCTTGCAGTAAGTAAACTACGAGTATTACCTAAGTGGGTTCCATGTTCAAAGTTCAAAAAAAATTTTTGTTCATTTTTGCTTCACATTAACATAAGATCTTAAAGCTGCCATATTTACTTGCAAATTTTTTTTAATTAAATAAATAAAATATAGCACAAAGAAATAGCTTCATGACCCCATATTTTCTTGTTACACTTCTATATCACAGTGCCAATTTTTACTACAGCCGTTGAGTGTTCGAAAGCGTACCCAGACCATACTCGATTTTCGAAAGCTGGCACTCGCCTGGACTTTTCCTACTGAATAAACTTATACTGTGTCTTCTTATGGATAGGTAATGTGCAAGAATGATGCCGTGCTCAAGTGTTTTAATCGTTGAATTAGCGATGTTTGGAGCATTCGCTTCACACATAATTGGCTTGGCTGATTTGTAGTTGAATATTAATTATGTTGACTTGTTTATCAACGGATAAACGCTCGTTAATGATACTATAGACAATAATATTATCGATCTACCATCGATAATATTATTGTCTATAGTATCATCATTACTTTACTTTTTTCAAAAATATTTTTTTTAAACACTATGCGCTTGTTTTAGTCTACTATTAGGTACTATTGTTATTATAAAATTAAAAGGTATTTATAAAAAAAATATTCTTTAATTTATTTTGAATCCTAGGTACCTACCTAATAATGTCAAAGTGTCATTTGATTTATGAGACATCTTGAGCGCTACCAAAGAATACGTTTGATGGTAAACGGATAGTTAAACTGTGGGTGAACACAGTCTGACATTGGTGTGCCAAGGACAGTGAAGTTTATTGGTCTGGGTCTACCGTGCTTCAAGGACTTATTGGTCAAGGAGAAACTTAATAGCTAACGGTACGCACGTGGTATAGTACTGCTGTTCATATAGAGTACTGCCGAAGCTGTAGGTATTTTTCGGAAGATTTAAAAAAAGTAATGACATAGTGAAGTTCGTAGGGAATGTTTGGACGCGAGAAGCGGAAGATAGAGGAAATCAAGCTGGCATGAAAGAAGGGAGGCCTATAATACCCAGCAGTGGGCGATGAGATGATGATGATGATGAAGTAGGTACATACATACATAAAGTCACGCCTCTTTCCCAAAGGGGTAGGCAGAGCCCACGGATCTGCAGTCGCTACGATCCTGACACACAACTTTCGCCTCATTCACTCTCATTACATTCTTCATACATGCTCGTCGGTTTAGGGTACTTTTGACCTGGCCTTTCTCCAAAATGTCGCCAATTTGTTCCAAGAAGGTTCGCCTAGGCCTTCCCCTTTCAGCTGTCCCATACACACTCGCCTCATACACTTGCTTTGTCAAACGACTATCATCCATCCTCTCTACATGCCCAAACCATCTTAACATACCTTTTTCGACCCTCAACACTACATCTTCTCATCTTCATGAAGTAGGTTTGTATAGGAAATTAGTAAAATTAGATATAGTAGGTAACCTAATAAGATTCCTTCTGTAACGTCCTGTTAGTAAAATATATTTCAGCATGCGATTCTTGAATTCTTTTCAAATTCAATCCATCCAGAAATCTTAACATGCATTTATCGTGTCTTAAGATAGAGATGGTGAAGATTGTGTCTCTCTACGAGATCGAATCAGAAATGAAGAGATCCGTAGACGCACTAAAGTCACCGACATAGCCCACAGAATTAGCAAGCTGAAGTGGCAGTGGGCGGGGCACATAGCTCGTAGAACTGACGGCCGTTGGGGCAGAAAAGTTCTCGGAGGCCACGCACCGGAAATCGCAGCAGAGGACAGCCCCCCACTAGATGGAAAGACGATCTAGTAAAGGTTGCTAAATAAATTAAAAAAAAAAAAAAAAAAAAAAGTTTGCTGGGAGCCGTTGGGTGCAGGCTGCACAAGATCGGTCGCTGTGGAAATCGATGGGGGAGGCCTATGTTCAGCAGTGGACGATGGATGGCTGAGATGATGAAGATAGATAGATAGATAGTTATTGGACACCATTAAAAAGTAATAGAAGTTTAAGAAGTATGTTTATGTTTAAATTATACAAGGAAACATAAAAAATGTGTAGAATCAGCTAAAAGTGGAACATTTCTATGAAGAACTGTAGAGAATGTTAAAAGCGGCAATTATCTAGTTGAAAACATGAGTTATTACAACTTAATATCAAGTACTGATGAAAGCTGTGGTTTCTTAAAATGCGGCTACCGCTATCCAACTTCCTACAAATATTCTAAACTAGCTACAGCGCGCGGCTTCACCCGCGTGGTACCAACATTTTGAATAGGCTTGCTATTCCAGGTCACTATCTACACCTATTCTAAGTTTCATCCTAATCGGTTCTCTGGTTTAGGCGTGAATGAAAAACAAACTCACATAGGTACTTTTCTAGTATTCTGTAACTTTGTTAAGTAATTTCATTTTGACTATCTGCTGTTTAGTGAGATTAGTATACATAATATAACGGTCCTCGTCTCAAAAGCATCCTATATAGCATATTAAGCACATTACAAGAATAAGCTATTAAATTAATTAAAAATTATTTTCATTGTCAATTACTTAGTTGCAACTTTGTATGAAAATTTATGAGCAATAGTGTTGGGCGCTAAGTTTTACAATATCGATAAAAAGCTTATCGACAGTGACATCAAAGTGACGTTATAAAAATACACTGTAAGTATGTGTAACGGTCTTGCGATTGTTTAACGGTTTTACTGATAAATTTGATTACATACGTGGGTCATAAAAATACAGAGACAAAAACCTGAGAAACGTATTATTAAGGTAACTTAATGTGTTGGATAAAGTACTTGGCTGTATCACTAAGTGGCTATTAATTTACAGTTGAATAAGGTTTTAAAAAACTTGGCCGATAATTTTAAGTGTCGCACTAATTATTTATTGGTATGGGTACATAAATCTAATGGACCCTATACATATTCACCGATTATAGACGAATGCCGACATTCACGAACGTGTGGAGGCCCTCATCGCCTGTATTCCCCTGTCATCGTCTTTCCAAATAATAGTTCGGCGAATAGTTCGGCAAATAGTTCAGCGAATGTGTAGACTGGCCGTAAGATACTACAATTACTTTATTATTTATTTTTTATATTAATTATTTTATTTCCCGACGTTTTGACTATTAAGCGTGGTTGCGAACTCTCATTGTCATAATTTGATCATAATATTATTATGCATTAACATTTCCGTAAATCGTGATGGTCAATCCCGTCGATCTCTTTCCAAGAAGACCTCGGCACAATTCGTTGACTAAAAACAATTAAATCGTAATTAGGGACCGTATTAAGAGACGCGGTATGCGCGGGCACATTTCTTTTCTCATGAGTAGTGTTGTCTCATTTATCGATATTGCGTTGTGGGATTTTTAGATAAGCAACATTAGAAAATCTGGAACATTACGGCTATGATCATAATCGTAAATAGGCTCTGTCGATCATAGTCATTTTTGTCACGAGTACCTACTGTTATGTAGATGATGATAATTATGGCATTGTCTTCTTTATCTATGTTTACAAGGCCGACTTCTCATTTGAATCTTAGCTCAGTTAAGTGTTACACATTTTATATAAAATGAACTTGTTTATTATCGTATGGCTAAATGTATAAAGCCATAAGTTTCGTGAGAAAGCTCACCCATAATCGCTTGACGCCTACAAAAACTAACAAAACAAAACCGCCATTAATCCAACGCGTTCAAAATTCACCATTCGATTTTTGAATGGCCGATAAAACTCGACACTCGAAACGCCCGCCAATTTCGCATGCATAAACATCGTAAATCTCATTCAATGAAAATGAGTATCGATAATCGATATCGCGTTTTACGATCGATTCATTACGGCACTACGTCGGTCATTGGGACAATGTCGCCTCGGTTCGATCACATCTTTATTAATTAAGCCCTATTTTGACTCTTTGCTACATTCGAATAAGAGACGATTGTAAGTTGAAATCGTTTACAAGTTTACGAAATACTTATAAGTCTTGTATAAAAAGTTAACAGAGTAGTATTCTAACTATTGTTATAACCTAAAATAAATAAAACAACAACAATAACGTCGACGAAAGACATCGATAATGATATCTCGAAAGCTGCGATGTCGATAATTTTAAATCAAATATTTTATCATCACTAGTGCCCAATGTGGCCATTGGGACAATGCCGTCTCACGTCCAAAACAATCACATCTTCATTAATTACGACAAGAATTTTCCTGACGACTACCCCAAATAGGGCGTGGTGCAAGTGATAATCAGATAAGAATTGTAGTTATTAAGTGAGTTCTGTTGAAGAGAGACAAAAAGTTGTTCGCGTATGTTTTAATTATGTACTCGCTTGTTTGTTGACATTGCTGTGTGTAGTGTCGATTAAATTACGTTTCTTATGTACTGTGGTTTTGATGGTAGGAATTGGCGGTCATTGACTTTTGAAACAATCAAAAGTTACCAAAGTATATGTATGCTAGCTATAAATTCATATAAAGGCCACGTAGATGTTTGTTTTAACACTGTTAAACCATTTATACTTTGAAATTTTACCAGAAGAAAATAGTATAAGTAGTAGAATACTAGTAGAAAATTATTATAGTATTACTAACTATACTACCTACAGTTGTAGTGATACTACAGAAGAAAATAATAGTAATATGCAACTACTATTTTTAACAAAAAAAAACCCTGCTGTTAATTTATACTGAGCCATCCACAAAAATATATTTAGCCGTAACACTCGGATCGTTCCGATAAAGCTTTTATGAGTCACATTTCGCTCACACTGGAGCCCAGCCCGATTTCCTCGTACGTGATAATGAGTGAAGCGGCCTCACTTCAATTTGTCGCTCCAGTTTTTGCAAAGTGATTTTATCGACATTCCGTGACAATCAACTTTTCCCATCACTAAGTATTGAAGATGGCTGATAACGTGCAAATTCTTTAAGTTTTTTTAAGTGACCCTTCGTTTTGGTATTTAATGTATTTAGTGTACTTGTTTATAGGATAATAGATCGATGTTCATTTTGGCAACTACTTAGGTACTAGATGTAGGTATCCAAATAATAGTTGGGCGAATAGTTCGGCAAATACCTAGTTTGGCGAGTTAGAGCCCTCGCAGACTACAGATTTTCTATCGGCCGATAGTTGAGACGGATTATAATTCGGCTCGTAATGAGTATGGAGAAGTATAGGCCGCCGTCTCAACTATCGGCCGATAGAAAGTCTGTAGTCTGCGACGGGTCTTAATGTGTAGAGTGGCCGTTAGATTTTGTTACATCACTTTAAAAGCATTTACTTAATTTACCCATAACAAACGAGAAATATGACAAAAACCGTACTAACGTGTAAAGTCAATTGCTTGCAAACTTGCTCGTAAAAATAACACTTATTAGCAGTGATTTTAACGTTACGCTTTATAAGCAAGTATTTAATTTATGTTGAGCCGGACTGAGTCCGGGACGAGGTATGTCTGAGGGGATTAAGAACTTCAAGATAATATCAAGGAAGCTTGAGTGAGTGTGAGTGTTTTGTAAAAGAAAGAAAGAACCAAATACAACGAAACAAAATAATTGCCAAACAGACTATAGCGCAGCAGATCTTGCATCGGGTAATTTGAATAGTGATTGCAGACTACTTCCTTTAAACGACTCGCTTCAATAAAATGTTTGAAAAGATTGGTTCAGTTGTGTTGATATGAATGACTTGTGTGTCTCTATAGTGATAAAGACCCAAAAGAGTAGTTTTTCAGGACACTACTGCAATCACTCTTACAATTATGCGACACAAGCTGCATCGAATGTTCTGCACTAAATCTACACTAATATTATAAGGAGTAAAGATTTGTTTGTTTGAATTAAATAGGCTCCGAAACTACTGGACCGATATAAAAAAATATTTCACCATTGGAATCCTGCATTATCCCTGATGAACACAGACTATTTTTATCCCCGCGGACAGCTAGTCTAGAATAAATAAAAAATAACTAGCACTACTATATTTTCTGTTCTTCTTTATTTCTCTTTGTCTATTGTTGTTATTAGGTATTTTTCAATAAAGATATATTCTATTCTATTCTATTCTACTAGTTGGTCAGGGTGGTCGCACAGTCCAGCCGAGCCGAACGCGCCGAAATGTCAATTCAATAGAGAAATCGCTGCTGACGTCAGAAGCACATTTTCTGACGTCATCAGTATTTTTTGGATAGAAAAATGACTACGGCGCGGACAAGTTTGCGATCAGGTTCAGATCGTCTCATCCCGGTTCCGTTTGGTGTAAACATATCTGACTCAGCTCATTTGTATACTAGACTAGGACAGAAAACGGAGAGCACTTGGTGTTTTTTTCTGCTCAGTCGTAGATAAATAGACATTATAGTAAAATGTAATTTTATTTTAATAGCGGATGCGCAACCTTGTAAAATGGCAATTTTTCTTTGATGCTTTGGTCATCAGTTATTATTGCCAGTAGCTGTCACTCATTCATTCCGCGCAAAACGTTACTTATCATCGAAGATCGATAAAGAACTTCTACACAAGCGCTTTTTTATCCTATTTCGTCTCACTTGTGCAAGTCTACCCCATACCCCTCCAACCATTTCTTTTCTTCGAGATCTATACCGTTATTAAGGTGTTATACACGCGAGTATTTACACAATACTTTGACGAGCCTAAACTTTTGTTCGACTGGCTCATTGGAGCTTGACTATTTATTTATTTATCTAAAAGTGTGCTAGGTAAACCATGTTTGATATCCTGGATAGTGATTCAGACTTGAGCGGAATGCATTCGGGTCGGAATCGGTCAGCTGTTCAACCGACCGCAACCAATCACAGTGCAGGCATTGATCCAAAACTGACGTTTCTTGCACTGTGATTGGTTGCGGTCGATTGACCAGCTGACATATTCCAACCCGAATGCATTCCGCTGAAGTCAGAATCAAGAGCCTTGTTCCTTGGTCGTGAAGGAATTTAAAAATAAATCGTCATTTCAACATACACTAGCTGATACTTATTACATTAATTTATCGCGATACAGGCTTGTCCATAGTAATTAATTTGTCTATTGTTTTTTGTTCTATTATTTTATTTACAATGTTTAACAAATAAAATCTTATCTTATTTTATCTATTCTTGTTTCAGATAAAACATGACAGCGCAAACCAACTCTGAATCAAAATGACCCAACTGTGATAACAATGGAATATATAAGAAAAGAATTGACTTGACATCTAAGTAATGCTGATATTGAACTCTATGTTGACCGAAATAACGTTGAAGATGGAAAAACAGTGTACCTTGTTCTAACTAGTGAACTACTATTGATGGAAGATGAGAGAGGAATGGAATTGATACCTAAAAGTGATGCTGATATTGAACTCTACCTTGATACGAATAAAGTTGAAGATGAAGAAACAGTGTAACTAATTAAAACTCAAAGTGAACTAGATGATGCAAGATCATCAGATTTAAAGTGAACTAATTTTGAGGATGAAAGTGATGTTAGTGACTAAGTGAACTAAATGATGTGGATTTGAGGATGCCAGACCGGGAGACGGTGGGACCTGGAGGTGGTTTCTTGCCTCTGCAGTTTCCCTCCGCTTTTGCTGCGTTCCATGCTACCACTCCGCAGGGGCAGCAGTCTGCGATGCATCACGCTACGCATTATCATCATCATGCTCAGTAAGTGCTTATTTTAACGATCCTAAGTTTTTATTTTACACAAAACACAAAAAATACCATAAAATATGTACCTACTTTTGACTTGACACATCTAGGTACCTATTCCTTGTCCCGCTGCGGGGATCGAACCCGCAACCTTCGGCGTCGCAAGCGGACCTTCGCCCACTGCGCTACAGAGGTCGTCGTACTAGGTCTTATGATTAACTATACAATATGTAAGTGTGCGAGAAATATTATTCATATTTTTAAATGAGTTGTATTTCATTCATACTCGCGTGTTACTCTTCAATAACTTGCATTACTTTAATGGCTCACTGCCGACTCTCATTATAATTTGCACTAATAACTCTAATTAACTTATTCAACTGTAACAATTTGCCTAATTACATTATTCTTGGCATATATAGTTACAACTTTAATACTTATATATAGGGTGTGTGTGTAACCCTGAAAATTAAACTAAATATTTAGTTTTGAAAATTAGTGTAAAGAAAATTAGCTGAGATGACGGCTGATAGAGGGAAATGGAAATGTTGTGCCGACCCCACATAGAGTGGGACAAGGGCAAGAAGAAGTGTATAAGTATATTATATTATACTCTATTGGAACGCGTAGTCCGTACAATTAGATTGCATCCCAAAAATTGCACCCATACGTAAAGGCTGCTCGTCATGAGTCTAGTGTATTTTTGAATTGATTCAGGCGTGACTTTGCGGAAGTCCATTGTAAGATATTAAAAATGGTAAGGAAATATATAGTAACAATCCGCTAATCCATTCTCAAACAAAGGTTTCTTAAAACTAGTACTCACCCCAAAGCCACCCAACCACCCACTAACCTCTGCCAAGCCTCCTACAACTTAGGCTCGGCAATCTGGAACCGTGAGCAGCACCGGGGCGCAAGCAAAAGAACACCTTCATTTGATTTCGACACGAAATCAAATGAATGTTGTAGGAGGCTTGGCAGAGGTTAGTGGGTGGTTGGGTGGCTTTGGGGTGAGTACTAGTTTTAAGAAACCTTTGTTTTAGAATAGATTAGCGGATTGTTACTATATATTTCCTTACCATTTTTAATATTTTAGTGTATTTTTGTTTGATAATGTAGCTTAGTTTCTAAAATTACATATAAATAAATGTTTCCACAAAAAGACACATTCATCACCTGCTACCGTAGTTGTATTCCATTACACCCTATGGTCGATAGAATCGAATCCATCTACATAATGTAATTTTATTATGATTCGCCGCGGCAAATGTCCTTTCGTTTAATGCGGGAGCATTCAAGTCTACTCCTAAACATGAATTCATTTATTGCACTACTCCATAAAATAGAGTGGTTCACTTCAGACATGCACCGCTTACATAATTGCTATGTACAAAATGCCAATGTAATATTCATACGTGCTATTAATTTCGTATTTGTTTCTTATTACATATTCCATTAAGCTTTTTACATTTAACTTTAAGTCAGATAACTTTTTACGTTCAAAGTTTATATCAGGAGCAGGTAGGAATTAGATAAGATAGTCGGATGCGCTGACGTTTTATGGTCGAACATAAAATCGTCTCGCAAGGTACAGTCAAGGTGTTACTTAATGATAATTTATTGCGAAACATGGACCCAAAGTCGATTTGACGATAGCATTAATCTTTCTAAAGTGGACACAATAAAATTTGGAAGGTTCGATTGACGGACAGGAAGTTGGATTGAGACATTTGGATGTAAAAAGGGATCTAACAAAGGAAACTGAAAGAGCCCATTTCTGTGATTTTAGTATCCTAATCGAAGTGCTCGTGGCCGTGCTTGCTTAGTCGTTCTTGATAGATCGTCGATGTTAAGCAACGTTCGAAACGGTCTGTAAGTGGATGGGTGACCGCCAGTGGCATTTTCATCTGAGCGCTTCCGTGCTTCGGAGGGCACGTTAAATTGTCGGTCCCGGCTATTTAAGTCGTTAAGCCATGACGGAGGCCTTAAGGCGGCCTAAAAACTCCGTCACCAGAGTTGGCCACTGACTCATACGAACTTACTTTTTTTTTAGTATCCTAATAGATCCCAACTTCTTGAATTTTTCGAATAACTACTTTAGGAACTCGATCTGCAAGTTTAATCAGACTACGTCAAAGCGTAACACGCACAAACATAGTCTAGTCACCCCACACTGGGATTCCCTGTTTGGTTGCTACCAGAAACTACAAATGATACCAACACCCATTGAAACAAATATTATCTACAGATACCTGGTCTTCTCGGATGCAGGTGGTCGGGCAGAGAAGGCATGAGAGAAGCCTCATACTCTAAGAGAACGCTCCGCAATCACACCCAGAATCCAGCTCCAGGGTCGATGTAACCTCACTTAGCTAGATTTGAAGAAGTCGCAAGAATCTAAATTGCATCTCTTTTGCGTTTACGATGTCTTGATAGGTTCATAAAGCCGTAAGCATTCTCAGAACCCTTTGGATCAGATTTAGTCCGGATTCATTAACGACAGCTCCCCGTGGCTCATTTAAGCCAAGCGGTAATTGCCACGTGTTTATTTCGGACTGCGCTATTCGTGGACCACAATGGGACGGCGGTATTTCGGAACGTCCCTTGTTCGGCTGCATTATTGCATTTGTTCTTCTTTGATCGATCTGTGGACAGTTTCTACTTCATAGAACCTAAAATCATAATCCAGCTAAACATGTTGACTGACGTTAGTAAAAAAAGAGTTGCAAATTTTGCAATAATTGATCATTCCCATAATATTATGACAAAAATTTTTAGTACTTATTCCAGAGATATTTAAAAAATAAGCTAAGGTTTAAGTATAATAGGACCCTTTTATTTGACATGTAGGCACTTCTGTTGAGCCTCGACACCACGACATTGCAACATTATTGCAAATTAATAAGCTTTATGTATTTTTTTAATGATGAATGGGTTGGCTCTTGATCTCGAAACTTACATAGGCAAGAATGAGGTCTACGATGGAGCGAGCATACCCAGAAGGTGCCTGTTCACTCTCTTATTGAAAACAATGCTATAAATGAGTTCATATACCTATATATGAGAATTATTTTATTATTCAATTTAATATGGACAAGATAATGTACCTATTGCATAAATGCCTGTAAGTATCATATCTGTAGTCTAATAGGAAGAAAGACAGAAAAACAGCATTGCCGTGAACAGTTTTAGGTCGTTTTTACAATGTCGATGCCATCAGCCACAGAAGATGTCTCAAAGGAGGTGTTGCGCGTCGTCTGTCGTTTGATTCATTAGGAACCCCTTTGAACTGATGAATAGGCTGGGTTTCATCGCCTGCAGCTACATGTGACCACAGCGTTAAAGTTCACTGTATAACTTTTATAGGGTTCTCTAGAGAGAAAAGTGAAGGAGTCATGATGAAAGTCAACTGGCCTAGTATCTTTTTGTGATATTTTTTTTATATTAGGCAGGTACAATGTTTAATCTTGTGGAAGTATGATTGTTTTAGTTCTAATACCCTTAACATAAGGAAACCCCTAGTCTGTACTAATTACATAATTAGGTCTGTACTAGGAATAGATTAAAATGGCGAGCAGCGGGTGATATCCAAATCGCAAATCCAGTGTGAGTGCGGAGCCCCAAGACAAAATATGTCGCATCTCCTTTCCTACCCTTTATGCCCAGGAAGACCTTGTTGCGGCTTCAGAAAGGGCAATAGGGGTGGCTTCATTTTGGAGCAAGCAAAAACATTAGAGAGCATATTATGAGCACATTGACACGATGAATTAATGAAGCGGGTGATATTGTTGTTTCAACGACAACGTTTATAACACTTTTTTCCATTACTCATTGGTCAATGGATTCATTTATAGCAGTATGTTTTTTATCCTAGATTTATTTTGTTCAGAAAACCATTGAATGACCAAATATCCCACTCTCAAGTCGACCGATCATGCGGAGCTACAGACAATGTCATGTTTTAGATGCCGTTTACGCAATATCATTCTGGAATACCATTTTGCTTGTCACAGAATATTGACTCTTGCTCCTTTGAGTTTGAGAAAGCAAGAGGCAAGAGTAGTGGCCAGAATGGTATTGTGTAAATGACATCTTAGCTCTACAAATAGAGTGGTATGTTTTGCATCGTTTGGTGTCATGGTTTATTTATTGGCTACTAAATGTATTTCATTGTTACATTCATCATGATTGTTCCTATCTTATATCTGTTTAAACAAGCGACATTCTCTACTAAAGATTGAGCTTTGTTAATATACGTCGTTATATTTCTGGAAATGATCTACAGTGAGACCATAACTAAACTTTACGCGACGACCTCTGTGGCGCAGTGGGTGAAAGCCCGTTTTGGGACGCTGGAGGTTGCGGGTTCAATGTTTGTATGATCTGAAAATATTTATCTCGGGTCTGGGTGTTATGTATAATAGGTATGTATGTACATATTTACAAACAAAAAGTATATAAGTAGTATATCAGTTATCGGGTTATAGTGAAAGCTTTGCTTAGTTTGGGGCTAGATGATGCTGTGTGATATGTCCAGCATTATATATTTATAATACACCTACCTAGTTTATAGTAATAAATGGTCACCATTTTATTGAATACTTCATCATCATCATCATTAGCCTCCTCGCTCATACGCCACTCCAATCGGCCCCGTGCTGATCTTATCCAAGTTTTTTCCTCTATGGCCTCTATGTCGTCCACCCCTCTGGCTGCTGGTATTTTTTTATCCTCGAGCGATAAGACCGCCGATTGTAGAACATTACTTATCTAAACCTAGCACCTAAGTTTATTGAGGACACAATTTTAAATTATTAAAATTATTAAATGTAAAATTGTGTCCTCAATAAAGTTCTTATTTATTTTTATATAATACTTAAGTACTTACTAAAATATAATTAAACAACTTACATTGGCATTGTTATATTAGAAAGTTATTATACTTATCTATGTGTGTGTTTTAAGACTCCGGGCAATTTAAATTTATAAATAAGTGTAAAATGAACATTTTTAAAAACAATGTAAGAAAATGACACAAAAAAAAAAGAAGATAAAATGAACCCATTGCCACACGGAATGTAACGGTCATCCAAATCGATTTACATAAATAACACAAATTACGATCTACCTTCTAATTGAACGGATTAAGTTTTCCGAAAATACAGACTTTAAAGCAGATGAAGACGCACAGTATCCGATGACGCGATAACACATTTTAATAAAAACATCGTAAATTTAGAGTAAACGGGCAACTTTACAGCAACTTTTTGTAAGATTTAAATCGCTGCAACATGTAAAGATTGAATTTTATAATAATAGTCACAAATCGATGTAGGCAATGAAGACCAGGGTATGCAATTTTTAAACTTAAATCTTTTGCCTATAGATTTATGTACAATAAAGATTAAAGAACATTATTAGGTATATTATATATGTTACGCAATGCGCATCGAAACGTGTAACTTCACCTATTCCTAGATTCATTCGCCGTAGACCGTAGTGTATGAATGTAGGGTATTCTTTCAAAGGCAGAACCGGTGCGTGGGAGACGATGAACGCGTTGGACAACTCTTGTCGCTCGTGTAGTTACCTCTAGTACACAAAAATTTGTGTACAAAAAAACAAAAATTGCCCAACTATTGCTCGTATACACTCGTAGATGTACGATAAAGATTGTAATTGCCGACACACAAACAATGGACCACCACACACGGAGACCAATCATCGACGCTTTTGTCTTTGCTCATCATTTTTTCCGATGATTTGTGAAGACAGGACGTGATCACAAAGAAGCTAGTGGGATGCGGGTGTCTGAATGGTGCTTTATTATCCCGGTTTAGTTTGTGGTGGCGGCTAATAGAGCCAGTATCTACTCTTGAAGGTTATCCCGACCATCAGAGCTTTTCTGGAATACACGAGAATCAGCTGCGAAATCGAACATTCTATAAAGGGAAGCATTTAGAGACGAAAGGACTTCAATTGATAAGAGTATCGTACTCCAATTTTTTACGCGAAAACGCTCATCGGATGCAAAGTCAGTAAGTGCGACGCTTGCTCAGACATTAAATAGCATCGGCTCAGCGAAACGTGTTGAAAATCGCAGTGTAAATGCTCCTTTATAAATCATGATGGGCATATCAAAACGACCTTAGGACTTTGCCAAGTCAAAGTCAAAAAGGATTTATTCAGTACGACCGCTGGGATCACTTTGAATCGTATTACAGCTAGGTGATTTTACTCCGAGTCTCCGACGCGATCAATTGCAAGTCTCAAGACCCTAAAATATCTTTTTATTTTGAACTTATAGCTTAACATTTCATAAATATTTGATACTTTAAAAACAAAGCTCATTGTAGATCCCTTTTTCTGAAAACAAAGCGAAACTGTCAGTTAAGTTGCGAGCGTTATTTCAAATTGATTTACTCCCTCGTCTCGACTTTCGCGTAACAAATACATATTCAGTACATAATTATGGTTTTTGAAAGAGAAATTTGATTTATGCATGACTGACAGGCTACAGAAAATAATCAGGGTTTTAATTTTAGTGAAATAATAAAGAACGTGGTAGCATTTGATAATTTATACTAATTTCAATTGATCACTATATATGAGCACAATTCTAACGCCACCTAGTTCATACATTTTTTTTTAAATTAAATAGGTCAGCATTTGACCTCACTCTGATGTTAAGCAGTAGTGAGGTCTAAGATGGAGCATGCTTACCTAGAAGGAGCCTATTTACTGTTGATTTGAAGACCCCTTGTACCCTTGTACATATACTATATATATATAAACTTCTGCTCTAAGCGTTTACAGACTCTTTATCTATGTAGGCAAGAGCCAAATATGTATTTATATATTTAGGCATGCCATTGACTACCCCCTTGGACATTATGACGTAGCACAGTGGATGAAAGCCCGTTTGAGACGCAGAACATGCCGGTTCGATCCCTGCCGCGAGATAAATATTTGTATGATCTGCAAATATTTATCTCGGGTCTGGGTGTTTCTATGTGTATTATGTATTTAACAAACAAAAAAAAAGTATATAAGTAGTATATCACAACAAGCTATGCTTAGTTTGGGGCTAGATGATGCTGTGTGAATTTGTCCAGCATTATTTATTTATTTATATAAAGAATCTACGAATGTCATTGCGCTTCTTAGATCACAGTCGTCGTATTCCTGTTCGTTTTGTTTCCATTACATTTTATGCAAATCCATCAAAACAGAATTCCAGAACCTATTCAGGGATATCCCTTCTCAGGATAATTCTGTCGGTCTATTTGCGCCCTGGGCGTGGCCACAGCAATAACTGTCAAACAGGATGCGAGTCCAATACTACGAAAGTTGAGTTGGATCGTAAATGAAACGCAGTCAGTGCTCAAGTCTCACTCTAAGAGGATATTTACACATTGAATGACATACCAACTTCAATTTAGTCAAGCATAAAGTAAATTCAGATCGTCACATGACTAATTAATTAGATCTGACGATGTACCTAGCTTTGAATTGACTGTTTATCATTAGTTATTTATACTACAGTTATATTTGTAGAAATTGGGCGTGTTTTTAATGATGAATGAGTCGGCTCTTGACCTCGAAACTAACATAGGCAAGAATGAGGTCTACGATGGAGCGAGCCTACTCAG
Source organism: Epirrhoe alternata (assembly GCA_963565295.1). NCBI lineage: Eukaryota > Metazoa > Arthropoda > Insecta > Lepidoptera > Geometridae > Epirrhoe > Epirrhoe alternata. Next base: position 5,134,651 of record OY751400.1, read on the forward strand.
AAGGTGCCTATTAACTCTCTTCTTAAAAACAACAGGGTCGTCGCTCAGCGGAAATACAGACGTTGGAAGCTGATAAAAGAACTATGAAAGCGCTTAGTTCTAATAAATGGAATCTGGTGATAATCAGCTGTGCGTCTGAAGTCCCTGTAAAAGAACGGTGAAGGCGGAATAAGGTCGTGTAGCTCCTGGGCATACTCACCGTAGTACTGTAGAAGACCGACAAACTACCTACCTCACGACGATGGCTCAGACTGTCAAGTTTTGCTTCGGCAAGACAGTCTTCACCTACCTTAACACTCGTTCGAGCTACGTTTCGATTACCATCCAACTCAAGCTTTGTTATTAGAATTGGAATGTCGGGATAGGGCAATTTATGACCGGAACACTTTAAGGTTTGACCGATACGTTTTGGGCACACATGCTCACTATGCTACTTCATAGAAATGAGGCAAAAAACGTTTGTTTGTGTATTCAGATGCGACATTAGTGGCTTGTACGGAATACGTTTCAATCCAAGCTACGCGTTCACCCGTTCCAGGGGTATTCGCGTTCCTTTTTTCGTCCGTTTGATGAATATTCTAATGCTTCCCAACACGATTTCTGACTTCAAGGACCAATTTTTCAAAAGTGAATAGTTCAAACCCAACGGAAGAATGGGCTCTTGAAGTCAGAAATCGTGGTGGGAAGCATTCGAATATTCATCAAACAAACGAAAAAAGGAACGCGAATAGGACCAGGTTCGCGCGATTCGTCAAAAAAACACTTTACTTTGACTCCCGCGAGCCTGTAGACCCTGGAACGCGTAGTCCATCCATGCGCAGCTGAGCATTGTCTTGGAACAGCAACTTAGCTCAAAATTCCACAAGCTTCAAAATAACTGACTCTACCTCACCTTACGACCTCTGCGCAGTGGGCGAAGATCTGCCTGCGACGTAGAAGGTTGCGGGTTCGATTCCCGCGGGGACAAATGTGTGTATCTCCCTTCGGATATTTGTCTCGGATCTGGGTGTTTTCTATGTATAATTTGTAAAAATAAGTAGTATTATCATTTTAGTCATGTAGCATCCATAACAAGCTCTGCTTACTTTGGGACTAGATGATACTGTAAGAAAAGTACAGCATTAATTTTTTTTTATTCAGCTAGCAGTTATATTACTAGGTACTAGTTAAAATATGTACTCATATTATTAGCTTGTCCAACGCATACTTTCACAAATGTAGGTTAATCACCCATCCTTGCCTGTTACCGACGACCGTGTTTGTTGCCCTGATTCTTCACGGTATTGGTCGCGAAAGAACAGGAGTAAAATTAGTTTTAAGACTATTCTAAGTGATCCCTGTGGTCCTACTGAATAAATGATTTTTGATTTTGATGATTTTGATTTTGACCACCCACTTGGAATCTAAAAATAATGTTTAAAGTAGTTATAATAACTAAGTAGTTATTGTAAGCTAATTTTGTTTGCATGAATATTCAAAGATAGCTTCTTCCTTCATGCGGATATGCCTACTGTCATTTTGAAAATAATAAATCATTTTGTTATGTTATCTATCTTGCCATAGCCTTATTTTATAACTTAAGATTTTGTGCTTGGAATAAATTATTTGTGTTGGTATAGGTACCTAGGTATTAACTGTAATATTATACCTATAAACACTAACTTTAAACGGTGAAAGGAAACATACCTATAAGTATCATATCTTTTAGGTACCTAGTAATGGACAAAAAAGCATAAGATTCAAGTGGGCATGTCTCTGCTAAAAAATTTAAAGAAAAAATAAAGAAAGAAATAAATTAAATGAATAAAAAAAATATCACAACACATAGACACTAGCGCCACTGCGAAATGGCATTAGTGACACTGACTTATCGCATAATCATAAAATCTGACAGAAGATATTCTAGTATGAATGGACAAACAATCCAACCGACATTTATATAGATAATCTGCTTTAAAAACGACGATGCATTATGTAAGCGTAGCATATTTACGAGGACAGCTCTGACTGAAATATAGCAAGTTCAGTTATTCAGGTCTCTGAGTCAGAAACATTAAATAAAATTACATATTCAATAAAACTTTTCATTCAATGCAATGCGTTTGATGAATGATACCTAGGTACAGGTACCTACATGCAGGCGCGGTCCGAGGGGGGTGGTCACACGGGACATGACCCCCCCCCCCCAAAATAGTACGAGTCTAATGGTAAAATCTTGTTTATTGTGCATACATACATACATAAAGTCACGCCTCTTTCCCAAAGGGGTAGGCAGAGACTACGGATCTCCAGTCGCTACGATCCTGACCGATGCTCGTCGTTCTTGTGCAATAAAGTCTAATATTAGTGTAGTAACCCCCCCCAAAATTTCAGTAGTGACCCCCCCCCAAACTCTGAGGCTGTGACCGCGCCTGCCTACATGTTTTACCTTACTTTTATGTTGAAATAATAGACCAAATCAAAGATGGATGAACTGTGAAAGACGATATGGGGAAGAAGGGAGATGATGACTTAGATGCCGGATAGAGCGAAGTGAAGAAAAAAATTGCTCTGCCGATCCCACTTAAAAGTAATTATAACACAGAAATGATGATGAAAATAAGAAATGGAGAAACAGAATAAAGCCGGGTTTGCATCGCGAGCGGAGCGGACTACGGATTCCGATGATAGTATCCATGGTTACGTATTGTTTTTGTGGCAACTAGAAATTGACAGTTTCCCATTTAAGCAGCGAGCTGAAAGAGTTGACATGAACTCGTTCTAAATTCAAAAATGTTGGAACAAAAGAACTTTTTGTTGGTGGAAATCAAAACCCATTTTAGAAAAAAATTAGTCCTTTTCGCTTAGCATTTGTAAGAAGCTTAGTTTTATTAAGAAATGAAAAGTCATAAAAATTTTGGATTCCGACGGGATTCGAACCCACAACTATCAGACGATCCTCTTAACTTAGATCCTCCTAGACTTTTCATTTCTTAATGACATATCAAGTGTGGCTTAGCACTATAAAAAATTACAAAAAAAGGCTAGTTTTGTAAAACCTTTGCAACAATGTTAGGTATTTATTATACTATGACGACCGACGATAATAATCGCCATTAAAGGATTTTGCTAGCAATTTGATTAAGCCATTAAAGTTATGACTGGCTAAATCTGCGGATTATCATAACTATTATAATAATCCTTCGTGTAAAATTACCACCTACCTATTAACTCCAATAAGGTAACCATAAAATATATATAAGAATAAAAATGTTTGGTTTGTTCTTAATAGTTCCAATTAGGTACACAGGTCTCTTTCTTCACCACGATGCTACGGTGACCACGCATGGCATTCTATCAATCCATATTTATAATTTACTAGCTTCTGCGCGCGGCTTCCCCCGCGTAGTACCAACATTTTGAATAGCCTATATGCTATTCCAGGTCACTATCTATGCCTATTCCAAGATTCATCCAAATCGGTTCACTGGTTTAGGTGTGATTGATACACAAACATACAAACATCCAAATATCCAAACATACTCACAAACTTTCAGATTTAATTATTAGGATAAATGTGAAGGTAACTCTATCTGTCTGTCTGTTTGTTACCTTTTCACGCCAAAGCCGCTGTACAGATTTGGCTGAAAAATCTGAAAATTAGCATGGATAAAGGTTGTATCCCAGGGAAGGGCATAGACTACTTTTTATCCCAAAAAAATTACCCATTGTTGATTGAAGGAATTACCAAACATATCGTTTTTCCTCTTTGTAAATATCAATATGAAAAACAGCGCAAATAAAGCTACCGGTAAACGATCAAGCAACTAATTCGTCAATATTAATATAGCCGGCTTTTGTTGACATGTCAAACAACAAATTAACAAACATTCAATTATTATTTTACGGATTATTTTTTTAAGAGTTTTAATAAGGGTGCTGTTTAGTGTAGGTACCTACCTAATTCGTTTGGATTAGTTTTTTTAACCAGTTTAATCAGTTAATTACATATGAGTAATTTGTTTTTCCCAATACTGAGATCCGGAGACGAACAAAAGTCATGGACGTAGGTATGCGGGTAATGGAACTCAAGTGGAGCTGTGCAGGACACCTGGCAAGACGTGGTGACGATAGGTGGTGTAAAAAGATGACAGAATGGTGGCCTAGAACTGGCAAGAGAAATGTCGGACGTCCGGCAGCGAGATGGGCGGACGATATTATTAACGTCGTAGGCCGACAGTGGCTCAGGCTGGCACAGGACCGGGAAGAATGGCAAAAGCAGAGGGAGGCCTATACCCAGCAGTGGGTGAAGTCGGGCTGCGGATGATGATGATGATAATGATGAATTTGTTTTTGGTTAAATCGTGTTAACTTACGTTATAGGTATCCGTCATATACAAATTAAATTATAAATAGGAAAATTGAGTGAACAGTAATTTAGTTTTTTCTTGATCTGTATACCTACCTACACTTTTAGGTAGGTCGGTACCAATGGAGTTAGTCTTTTAATAAGTCAATTTATTTTAGTCTTAAAAGAAAACAAAATGCGGTTTTTATAAAAACACTCAAATAAATCTGAACATTTAACCCAAAATTAATTGCAGAGCGCTGAAGAGCAACCCCGAAAATTTAAAAAGGCGTGTGGTCATGCAACGTTGCGTGCGCCTGCGCACGGTAGCCGAAACAATCGCGAATGCGCGCCCGATCTTCGTGTAAAGCCGACCTCATTAAAATTGTATTGTGCGTGTGCATTTACATTTATTGGGTTGATTGTTTTTTTTTTTTTATTTATTTATTTGAAACAATGTGTTGTGTGTTGATAGTAGGATTATGTTTTTTGTGAATTGAAAACTTACTTTAGATAAAAGTTAATAAAAGTTTTATGCAACGTTGCGTGCGCCTGCGCACGGTAGCCGAAACAATCGCGAAAACTAGTAAAAGTTTTATAAAACTTTTAGAAGCTTCAGATTTTTTTTTATAATAGGTACCAAATGCCGATTTCCTCAGGATGTTTTGATTCACGGACGAATACCTTCTACACGTTCGTGAGCGCGGGTATTCGTCTATCATCGGCGAATATGTAGAGGGCCCTTAACTTATAATAGCAAGACTAGATTCGAACCCACAGCCGTTAGATTGAAAGGCCAGCGACATAGAAGTTATTTCACTGAATTTGTTGGAGTTGCATCACAATACTGTAAACCGGAGATGAACAAAATATAACTCTATAAACCTATATTTACTTCAAAAGTTTGTGTGGTACAAGGAGTGAAACAAAGCGATTTGAGAACGACTTCATGAAAAACATAATTATGAACAGCTGATTCTATGCATGTTTTCCAGCCTATGCCTCTATTCAACGGCCATTTGCCTAGGACATTGTTTGAAATAAAAAAAAGGCTTGCTTCAAAATTTCAAAAGTATTTATGTCGCTTTTAAACCTTGTACAGACTACGAGTTCCAGGCTCGCGCGAGTCGATGTTAAATGTCAAAATTATACGCGTTGCTGCAGGCTAAAAGTAGTCCGTAGGTACGCAGATATAAGCTGATCGCATATATGTCCACGCCGTACGCGCCGCAGTCGTTCTTCTGTAGAAAAATACAGATTCAGGTAGAAAAATACTGATTACGTCAGAAAATGCGGCTAGCTTCTGACGTCTCAGCATTTCCTCTATTAAATCCGCAGTTCGGCGCGGATAGGTCATTCGACCACTTTTAGACCCCTCGCAGACTACAGACTTTCTACCGGCCGATAGTTGAGACGGAACATACTTCGGCTCGTAATGAGTATGGAGAAGTATAGCCCGTCTCAAGTATCGGCCGATAGAGTCTGCAGTCTGCGAGGAGGCTTAAATTCACTTTTTATAAATATAAAGTAGGAAGTTATAAAGCGACTAACTTGGGCCACATCTTAAGTGTTGTCTATGCAAACAAAAACAGGTGGTTCGTTTCCTACGCATACGCTTTGATAGCGTATTGTGTTACCGTCACTAAAGTCTATGATTTGTCAGTTGATGGCGTCTGCTATTCTGTTGTAAAGCTAAAAGCTCTGCAGCTTGCTTAGTTGTTTCAAACAGATCGTTCAAGTTATACGACGTTCTGCGCGGCCACAAAAGATGACCGCTAGTTACTTGAGAACGTTAAATTGTCATCAGTAAGAACAGGTGATTATTTAAAAAAAAACGAAGAAAAATTTCAGTATAAATCTGATCGCACACTTGTCCGCGCTGTACGCGCCGCAGTTATTTTTCTATACAAAAAATGCTGATGATGTCAGAAAATGCGGCTCGCTTCTGACGTCAGCAGCATTTTCTCTATTGAATTGACAGTTCGATAGACGAATACCCGCGCTCACGAACGTGTAGAGGATCTATTCGCCTGTATTCGTCAAACATTGTCTATCCAATAAATAAGTCGGCAAAGATAATTCTTTTTAAGTTTTACGAAGAAAGTGTCAATCAAGAGTACCCACTTACCTACCCTTTGAAACAAAAAATAGTTTAGAATATCGCTCTAAAAATTTACGAAGACATCGTTTTTTTCTTTGAACTCGATTAAAACTATACAAAACACCTTGTTTTTGTATAATGTACGAACTCACAACTGTTAAATCCCCATTAATAAATGGCAATCAAAAACCATAACAAGGTTTTGCAATCCATTAAAACACTAATTCATTATACTACACACACGGACGACTTAAAATCGCGCGACCGTTTTACGCGCGATTGTTTGCATCGCAGCGTGTCGCGTTATTTGTTTTTATTGTGGATCGAATGCATGTTTATGGGCTAAATGTTTTTTTAAAACAAGAAAAGGCCATTGTGTTGTACTATTATACGCGTTTTAAGATATTTGTTTTGATATATCGACGCGAGAAAGTTATTTGCAAAATTACAAGTAAGTTGATCGCTACTTGAAATCGTTTAGTAATCATCATCAGCCTTTCTCATACCACTGCTGGGTATAGGCCTCTCTTCACTTTTGTCATTCGCCTCTATCCTGAGCTAGTCTTGCCTTCACGGTGTCGTCGACCCATCTTGTAGGTGGACGACCGACACTCCTTTTGCCGTCTCTAGGCTCAGAGCACTCAGTTAGCACTTTGCTCCACTTGTCATCACCACGCCTGGCCATGTGTCCTGGCCCCAATATTGGTCTTGAACTCCGTCCGTCCGTCGTGACGTCGTGTTGTCCGTTTGCGAATTTCGTTTAGTTGTACGCCTAATTAATTTAGTCGGTAGGTAATTTGTTTCTGGACTAAAATGTTGCTAAAAAGACGTATTTAAGGAACCTAAAAAAATGTGAAGCTTATCAAGTTTTAGTAAACCTTTATCCAGTTTAGACTTATTCAAATTCGTTATTTACAAAATGCTAAGCAAATTTTCACAGATTTATTCTCAAAGTAAGCAGTCCTTGTGAGAGAACTGATACGACAAGGAATAAAGGTGGTCGCACGACCCATCCGCCGAAAACTGTTAATGCAATAGAGGTAATGCTGAGACGTCAGGAAGCGAGCCGCATTTTCTCACGTCATCAGTATTTTTTCTATAGAAAAACTGCGGCGCGTACGGCGCGAACGTGTGCGATCAGCTTAAAAGTGTAATGAATACCTTATCTTATAAAAACAATCTCTTCCAATTAATTTTTTACAATACCAGCCAGGATTTTTAAAATATTGATTATTAAAGAGGTTTTAAAGACTGGCTATTTAGTACATTCAATACCTTTACGTTTAATTATTATATTAAAACGTTCTTTGATTGGTCGACATTAAAAATATTAATTATTTTATTATAATACATATCATTTTTCTTTTTATGTAAAGAAATAAGTTTAAAGAGGTCCTTAAATTTTGTTAGCATATAAAAATAAGGTTTCGATATAATTTGCGCGACAGACATGTCTATATTTTTTTATTGTAATAAAAGTAACAGCTGATATTATTTGCGACAAATCGTAAAAAAAGTTATGCCTTATTTTAAATTGCGAAGTTTTAAATATAAGCGCCAGCGGGTTTTGTGATGTTTATACTATTATGACTTTATTGGTAATTTTCACTCGATACACATAATATAAAATATAAATGTTCTGTATTTTATAACTTATACTAGTTTTACAAACGGATATCATGTAAAATGATAACCCTTATTACAAATCAAGGGTAAGGGTTTATAAAATTTAACTGTTTGTAAGTTAAATTTTATAAACACCTATTACAAATCATGCTATTAGACAAACAGTTTTTTATAAAACGAAATTTTTTATAGTTTTTGTTTCATCTTCTGATTGAAAAGTAATAAGTATACCTGAACATTATTGAATTTTTTTTATAAAAAAGAACATTATTATTATGACAAAAATAACCAAACGCTTTTGAATTGCAACAAAAGTTATCAATACAAATATCACACTTTTTTGGAAATGGGATAAAATTTTGGGTAAAAAATAAATAAATTTTATACAGTTTCATTATAAGATCTTCATATAGCAGGTACTTTTGGTTTTATGTGGACGCGTGGGTTCAAAAGTAGCTTCAGTTCTGTTACCTTGTTAGGGGAGAAATGATAATGATGCAATCGGGAGGCAAAAACGTTTTCCTCAACAAAATAATTTAATTTGGATCAATAAAAAATCAAATTTCATACCTATCCTTTTATGGATGTATGGACTTTTGATGTTCTTGATTTCCTTACTGTTTAGTAATTTTTTTTTATTACATCACACTTTAAAAATACACTCCAATCAGCCTATGAGGCCTATAAATAAATGGAATCTGTGCCCTCTACTCGGCGAAGATAGACGAATGCCGACGGTGACGAAAATGTAGAGTCTCATCGCTTGTAAAAAAAATATATATCTTCTATCCAAGTAATAGTTCAGTGAATAGTTCGGCGAATGTGTAGAGTGACAGTATTATCCGTCGATTCGATTTATATTCTATTTCGATTTGAACGTGGCTAGACATAATTTAGCATCCATAGATCGTCCTTTCTTTTATTTTGATACCTAAAGTCAAAGTCAAAAAGCATTTATTCAGTTTGACCGCTGGGATCACTTTGAATAGCTAGTGAATACCTAACAGTAGAAAGCTTAACTTAGAAATAACTGCAGATGAACGTACCACATAAATATACTGCTAAACATTAACCCTCCATTTAGTTCGTCGGGTAATATAACTACATGTCATAGCATGTTATTGATAAAGTTCAAACACCCGGGTTTGCTCGTAAAGCCCCAATAAAAACCCTAGCGCTTTTACGACTCATTCCGGCTCCACAACACCTATAGGTATAAATAATTATAGGTAATTAATGTGTGGACGCTTAGATTACAGAATCATAAATAGTTACTATATTAAACGTTTAATAATTAAATTTATTGAAGACTCTAGGTGCTTACTCTTGAAACTTGATACGATTATAGTAATTTAATTAGAAGATAAGATTTTAAGGGCTGGTTTCACCAAACTTTGGCTAACAGAGCGTTAGCTCAATTTTAGTACGACAAATAACAACGGATTAAGATTTTAACAGACGTTACGATGTTTTGTGTTCTTTACAAAGGAAATCTTCATTAACAAGCCGCTAAATCTAATCGCTGGTCGGCGCGGCCGGTTAGCTCACTGACAGTTGACATTGTAGAAAATTAAAAATACGTCACAACAACGTCCCAAAAGCATTGCAAAGTTCGCGCCGTAACCATAGCAACAGAAATAACAACGAAGTTTGAAGGAAAATTACCTAACCGCGATTAACTAACCAGCTGTTAGATTGACTTTTGGTGAAACCAGCCCTAACACTGGAAATGCTAAGGCCTTCTTGGAGAATAACTTGGGACTTCACAAGATACAACCAAGAAGCTTTAGTGCTTGGGCAGTTTAGAGTCTCTTCAAGGATAGGTTTGTCGTTAGTTTAGCTATCCTGAACCATCCTCCTAGCTTCAGTCAAACCATGTCTCTACCGATCTGGTATGTCAGGCTTGACTCTTTTTTCATTTGATAATACAAAATACTAAAACTGTAACAAAATTTTTGTAATTTTGTAGTATTAATCCACACTTGGTATTTAATTAAGAAATGAAAAGTCTTATCAAAATTTTCCGAACCCGGATTCGAATCCGAGACGATCAGACGATCCTCCTAAAGCTGGAGTGCCTTCAACCGCTCGGCCACGGCACAATCCTTACGTCATTCGAAATTCTTGATAAGCTCATATTTATCGGTTAAGCACCGGTCATTTCTCAATAAAACTGTAATACACTCTTAGAGCCAAAGATGTCATTGACCCTGCACCAATAAAACCAATTGCATGCAAAGTCCGCCCAATAATGACGTCACAGGAAGGCCTGGTCTCTTAAATAACAGAGCGCCGTTGTGGGGTCAATGGGCACGTTGACAGGACAAGGGCAGCAATAACTGTCCTGGACTATCTAAACGAATTGCTATCAAAGTGTTCCTATGTAACAATTTGTAATATAGTTTATGACATTTGCTAAGGTCTGGAGACTGGAGACAAATCTTTATAGGGCCTTTGCACAACACGCTTAGCTGATCATTTGCGAAGCCATATCGCTGCGTAGACGATTTTGTATGGAAATAAGTCTACTGCGTGTTGAAATGGCTAGCTTTACGAATTATAGATCCATTAGCCGTTGTTGGCTTCGACCATATGCCAAGACAAGATATTTGACAGCCCCCTTAGCCATGACACAAATCAGAATAGAAATCGAATCGACAGATTGTATAACGCTGAGACTCCACCTGCGTCTTACGGCATTAATTTCCAAAAACTCATACATTTTATGTCGAGTATCGCGGCACGTAAACCTGGCTCTATGTAAATCGTCAGTTTGGCATAATGCCAGGAACTCACGTGCCGTGATAATCGACATAAAATGTATGCAGTTTTGACAATTAATGTCATTTGACGCTGGTGGAGTCTCAGCGTTATCTGTCGATTCGATTTCTATTCTATTGCGATTTGTGACATGGCTAGGGAGGCCAGGTACTCTCGGTAGAACAGTTTCAGATGGCATAAGTACACAAAGGCCTTAGCTAAGCAATTATAAAGCTTAGCAGTGGGCAAAATCTGGTGGATCATGATGAACAAGAAAAGAGCGAAGAGGAAGGTGGTTTGAAGGAATGCTTTGATCCCATCGACCATTCCCAAGGTCCACCAGGAGGAAGTCTTCCGTTCACATCCGCGCCAGGAATAGCCGTACATCATAATTCACGGAGTCCGATGACCTGCGGCGGAAGTGACCGTTCTAGGCGATAGAGATGGGGTTTTGTTCTGTGACAATACGGAAAAAGTCCGGATAAACTTACGGATAAAAGCAAACACAAAAGAAAAAAAAAATTGCCAAAAAAGTTTTATTTGCTTTAAGTTAGCGTTGCGGTTCAACCTACAAACTAGACACGCTAAAATTAAGGTACTTTTATTTAACGCGTTCCTGCCACTCTATTTATTATGGAGCAGGAGCATCACGGGCATTGTATGTGTTAATAATGCCCGTGACGCTGAAAAACACTGAACTTTTTCTCACAACGGCTTCCGACTTACTGCACTGTGCAACATTAGAATAGTGTGGGCGTCATTCGCACTCCAAACGTGATACTCAAACTTACATAAAATAAATTAGCTAAGATTGTAGTCGCATCATATCCTTGTTAGAACAACGGTAATATATAAAATTACCGGAAATCACAGCTTTTCACATCACTACAGTTCAACGCTGGCAATACTGGCGCGAGGCAATAAAATAACGCCAGATGATTTATTTGTAAACAGACGGCGCGTTGTGTATGTGTCAGTCAGCGACTGCCCGTAATATTGTGTATAGAGGCTGGGAAAAGGTAAAGGTAATATAGTTTTTTATTAGTAACATAAGAATATTATAAGACTCTCTTGTGATCAAACTACAACCTGTTAATCCTAGAATACAAATAGTTACCCAACTTTCATATTATTGGTAAAATATTTTTTGAAATTGGATGACAATGGAGTACCTATACAAAAACCTAACCTCAATTCCATCATAGATTGAGTACTTAACTAGAAACTATTTTAAAAGTACCATTTGTCATTCGACTTGATATCGACACTTTTAGGTATCGCGATATTGTGTCTAGTGCTAGTGCTCCCTGTGCGCGCACATGCGCACACGCAGCCGACCGTTTGTTTACAATAGCCGATTTGTTTATAATTTGTTTATTTTCTCTGCATATGGATTAAAAAGCTCCCAAACTCCATTTTGGGAGTTTATAGCGTATTTTATTTAGACGTTTATATTTTATTAGTTTGAAGCTGCGCAAGACTAATAAAAATTCCGAGTAATTATCATCATCACTGTATTCATCTTTTATCCTTATTCGTAGTGTGAATCTACAGGAAAAGGCTTCTTTGTTTATCAATTTTGTTAATCTGACCATGAGTTCCGTATAAAAAGATTTAAGAGACATTACATAGATGACTCTAGCTCAATATGCAACACCAGAACTAGAAATATGGTCCAAGTTATGTAGAAGGTAAAATCCAAACCAAACATTGAACCATAAAGGATTTTGAAATAAAATGAAACTAAAAAGCTGTTTATAAATAGTCTAGTTAGGAAATTGTATCAAACTGTAATTTTTTATATAAAAAAGTTTTTACAAACTTAACCAAAAACCACAAACTTGCAAATCGCAAACCTATAAAACTACAATCCATAAAGTCACTGTTAATTCTGGACTTGTAAATCAACTCGAAATTTAATGCCACCTATGTTTCGACACTCAAAAATTCTAGCAATAAAGCTATTATTTTTACTGTTTACTAACAAGGCTACATTTTTATGACGTCTCAATTCGTAGACGTCGTAAAAGAGAATAATAAAATTGTGCAACTTGTTGGTTATAACGCGATATATTAGAATATAGAACTAGAACTTACTGTAGATGTCACAATGTTTTAAGATATTGGTTCAAATAGGTTACCCATATAAAACAATAAAGACGTTGATACAATTGCATACAATAGTAAAGATAGTAGAAGAAATAGGAAACTTATAGGTACTTCAAGGAAGTACCTGTAGTCAAGGTAGTCAAGGAAGCGCTGGACAGACCCTTAAATGAGTGCACCAGAAAGACCACCATCAGAGACGAATGGCGCAGAATTGTGAAGCGAGCCACACAAAACCCGACCAGACGACCGCGGTCACTCTGTCAAGAGTGAAACGACTGAGTGAATAGGTACTTCACTTTAAGTGAGTACTAAGTAAGTAACCTAGTTAATAAAATTGGTAAGGCAATATTTCATATCACCTTATAGTTTAACAATCAAAGCCAAAAAACAAACACACAATCAAGGAGATGAACTAATACATAAAACTAAATGTGAGTCAAAGCAAGTCCCCCTCAGATTGACAAACAAACAATTGACCAGAAACATTAAACCCGTGACCCTTCAATTGAACCATCATAGCGTAACCCCATAAACCAACCATCGTAAACCGAAATTGTAATGATGCTATCATAGAAACTACTAAGCTACTTACTTTTAAATAAGAATTTGATGGGGAATAAATTAATAACTACTTAGAGAAATACCGTAACGTTACTCCACGTTCACACTACCTTGAAACAAAGAACGATGGTAGACATGTAGAATACATGTTTTGTAGTTTGTTTAGAGGGTGAAACAATACGATCCTGGAATATTCTTGCCTCTTGCCACAGAATATTAGCTCTATTATATTAGCAACGGTACTAATGTAGTATCGTGTAAATGTCGTAGTAGACGCACGGCAAGAAGATGTTATTGTATTTGTTTGTGTAGGAAATATACAAATACAAATCAAAGAACGTATAAATAATAATTTGTAGCTGTTATTTCTATTCATCCATTAGTGTGAAACAAATAAGCAAACAATCGATGCTCTTTTGATCTTTGGTGTCTCTAACACCTAAAATAGGACAATTAAAATGATAAAATATAAATAATTACGAGGAAGCATTACTAACGAATGAAGCAATATTCTGTCCTTATTACAAAAGATAAGGAACTTGAATTATATTTGTTAGTTTCAAGCTTGTCTAAGCCCGTATACGCACTAGCGGAGAACCGCGGGGGCGGCTAACCGCCCGGCTAAAGTTTTAGTACAATTTCGGTTGCATATCAAAACTGGAAAAGCCGCCACGCGGCTAGCTGCCCCGCGGTTCATCCGCTGTGCGTAAGAGGGCTAAACAGCTTTGCTTAAATGAAGCTGATTGAATAACTTTTAATAATACTTTCTTTTGATTATGATTATGATTTCATACAATCCACAATATTTTTATCATCATTTCACTTTCAGCTTGTTTGAAATTATTGTACTTAGTAAAAATATTTTTAGGTAGTCAATATAGTTTGCTATCATTTTTGAAATATATCCGTATAACATAGCATAATATTTGACACTTTTATCTCATTTTGAACACATATTTTAAGAATTCAGAGGGCAGGAAATAGATTTAACTCAGCCTTTTGATTAAGTCGGCCAGCAACAAAATATCATGTTTATTGTTGAATTCGCCGTAAATCAGCATTTACAATATTGTTTTGATTATTTAATGCTTACAGACTATCAACCAAGTCATTAAATAATATCAAATGTCATCATATCTTGGCGTGTTGCAAGGCTCTATTTTAGTTCCCTTTCTGTACAACGTGCATAATTTAAGCTAAGTAGGTAATTATTCTAATGTTAATTCAAAGTCAATTACGTCGTTTGTATTCAAACAATTGAGGGTAATAAAAAGCTGTATTAATAGAAGTGAGTGATCAAGTAAAGGATACTGTACACTAAATTAAAGAACCTTCTAGTTAATGTAGCGATAATCTAAGAAAGAAGAAAATTCTTAGTTGATGGCTAGAAGATTAAGTCTCGAACATATTACGTTTTTCAAATTTAAGGGTTCGACCCTTGCATAACTGATGCATCCTTCTATATGTAGTTTTCTCCAAGGCTTCTTTGATCTTCTCATAAACTATGCAACCGCCTCCTTCACTTGAATTTCCTTCATAATTATTAGTCATATTACAATATTAACTTCTGTTGTGATAAGATTATTGTCTATGAGTCGTATCATTGCAAGGTTATCTTCGCTGTATTGCATTGCATGAATGTATTGTATGATTGCTTTAGTGGACAGTATAGCTTAAGATAAATAATGTTCAATTAGACACATATCAATTATCGCGTGGCTATCCCGAAGGCCATAGCTTTAATTGTGTGTTGCGATTCAACTCGCGCCCTCGCCATGTTTGATTTCAAAAGATGATACATTTGTATCGTTCATTATAGTTTTAGCGTTGTATTGTGCGCCAAAACGTAAAACGCTTTACAGGATACCATTCTAGACTTATCTGCCGAAGAACTGATAACCGCTGGGGTAAAAGATTACATACAAAAACTAGGCTATTACAATATGTACATAAAATTACAAAATACAATAGAATCAGTCAAGCTATCTAAGAATCGTCGTAAAAACGATCTATCACTCAACTGATCCAGGTCACTGCCAGTCGGAAGCATGCCCAAAATACTGGCGGCATTGCCACGCTGAATTGCAATTCTCATTATCTGTGCCAAAAAATCGCCAGCTCTCGAATCACGCGACGCTTCGACCAGACGCCCTGAAAGATTTGAAGACACGATGGTCCCCGGAACTCCACGGACCCAGGGTCTCGACCCCAAATGGTTAAAATATATAAACCCTACATACATACTTATGATGCATGTGATTCTTGTTAGCCGGTATCAGTAGCTTTTTGGAAAGCATTCGCACTAATTGACATCCTTTCAAGCGGTCAGGAAACATGCCAAGATAACAAACACATCGTAAATACTTAAAGTTAGCTCGGAATAAGAAACACCTAGCACCACCATACATAGACATGGTCCAAATCAGGAATGCGAGCTAGATACGCTTCCAGTAGCCGGATTTGCTTATACAGGGTGTCTGATTTTATTCATAAAGTGGTGTTGCGGAGAAATATGCGGAGTGAAAATTTGAACGAGGTTCGGTAACGGTTCTAAACTTAAAAAAAAGTACAAAAAAAATAAGTGCAAAAAGTTATTGTCGTACTCGACAGAGCTCTTTAGGTACACTTCGACCATTCTGACGAAACAATGTGTGACGTCATTAAGGTATAGTAAGAGATAGTGTCGGTATTTCGGTAAAAGTCACGTGACTCGCGACTCACGAGTTTGATGGTTTTTCCCTATCTCAAAAGTGTCTAACGTGCCTAAAGAAGTTTTCACTTCAAAAATGTGCTTGGTCCCAATTGTTTCAGTGAAATGGCCATTGAACTACTTTTCTATTTGTTTCTGAAATCGACTTCTCAATCAAATAAAAAAATAATCATGTAAAAACAAACACATTAAGCTGATAAACATTATAAACTTTAACCTTATATGCAAACAGTTATGTAATATTTTATCAAAAGGAACATTGAAATGAAATGAAATCTATTTATTTAACTGCTTATTTTAAATTGTACAGACATTGTAGGTCGTTGGCTGGGAAGAAGGAGCAAGGTAGTACCAACAAGGTTATATGGTTATAGGTTATATGGGTAAATTATAAAATTAGCAAAAATATATGAATAACCGTAAAAAGAAATATAAATAAATAAGTAATCCAAAGAAAAAGTTATGAAATATAAAGTAGGTATACTAGTTTTAACCTTTTCATTTGATTTTTTTCATCGAACACACGACTTTAGGAGCGAAAGCCGCATCACACTATCAATATAAAAGAACAGAGAAACAAACTGTTTGGTGTGCAGATGTTTTTCAAATGAATAAAAAATAAACCCATAAAGGATGGTGCCCAAATTTCGTACATTTTGGCCCCCGATAGTGTGACCATAAAACATCGATGTCAAACAATACTCCTACCACGGGACTCCTGTGGTGACTACTCTTACCCTTCTTGGAAGGATGATCTCAATTCACGCATTACTGTTTGCCATATTTGATACAGCAATTCTGAACTTTATCACCTTGATGCAAAGTCGATAATCAATTGAAGAGTAAAAATATACAGGATGAGTCATATTGAAAAACGATTTGAGTTTGAAAATCAATTTGACGTTGACAAGAGCTTAATCAAAGCTGTCAAATTTGTGATGATTTAATTTAAGTGTGCAATAAAAGGTTAAACGTTTGCGTGTTTGTTTTTACTGAAGATAAATTGGTATAATACTTCTTAAGATTTCCAAGTATTTCCGACATCATATTTAAACTTTGTAATGACAGCCACACTTTGATGGATGTTGTAAGGTGTTATAACAGAAATAAAATAAAAACTATTTATTATAAATTAATCACCTCACGTTTTTATATTATTTACGTTTTGTCAAGTTGATAATGCTGTAGGCTTCAGTTTATACTACCTATCATGCTTATTAAATAAATTAAAATAATATTTTTTTACTTCAGACTATTTTTTTTTAGTGGTCCATAGTTTGTTAGTAGGTACATAAAAATATTGTATTTAAAAAAATGTATTTAAAAAATATTGTGTAAAATATTGTAGGTACTTATTACATAATGGTTATTATTAAGTTCAAAATAATATAATACTTATACTCACCTAGTTTTCTTGTCCGAAATCAAACCTTTGAGTGTATTTATTTAATTTAGGTAGTAGTAGTAAATATACAGGGTGTAAAAAGACGTCTACCGAAGCCGAAAGGGGTAGGTACAGCATCCCAAAAGACCACCAAATCTAAAAGGATTTTCCGAAATATGCTCTAAATCCGGAGAAAACAGCGTTTGAAGAGTACTGTTTGCGTATGTTTGGGGCGCGTATTTTTACGTAGATTGCTGGATTTTGAGTTTTAAATGTTTTTTTCTTTTATAAATGAAATTATTAGGTAGGTATGGTCTTATTATGTTGTAATAGTAGTAAATAGCCGAAAATAACATAGCATGACGAAGCTAAGTCAAAAAAATTTTTTGCGTTTTTTTTCGCTAAATATGTTTAAAATCATGGTCTGATTAGAACCCCTCAGTTTTCGGTAGCAGTCTTTTTACACCCTGTATTTAAACACATGGCATAGACAAGCAATTTTGTTTTTCAATATTCTTAGTCATTGATTGCATCCGGCATTAAAATACCGTTTCTGACTAGTTTAACTAACAAAAACCCGTATAACTCCACGTTTCAAACCGTTGAGTAAGAAATGTAGGTGTTATAGGAGATTTATCGCCACCCTTTTAATAACTCTACAGGTTTTCATATATTATTATTAAAAATATGAGTTTTATGCAGAATTTCACTCAGGCGACTTACATCAAATTCTGCATAAAATTTGCCAGGGGTAAAAAGATCGCATCGAAGAAGCGAAATCGCACTCAAAAATTACTATTTAATTATTTTATCATTTTTCCTTAACTCATAATTTACCTTCAGCTTATATCCCAGTTTAAAGCAACATAAAATAAATCAACCTGTATAAGCCTATTCAAAGTTTCGTCAAGCTAATTCCCACAGAAGGAGTCAAAAGGAGCTTAAAACGTTTTTTAAACATTGAGTCGGATTCAGGACCCTAATAAATCTGTCGTTTCGACACTCACATTGAAGATTTTCGTGTTATTTGTCTGCAAATTGGATTTTTTATATAAATAATAAAAATTATGGCATTATCACGTATGGTGTTGTTCATTTTCAGAAATTAATGGTAATAACTGTGAAATTTTGTTTACACATTTCAAATTTTACAGAATCTTAATTTTTACATTTTAAAGTTCCATAAAAGATCTAAGAGAATGTCTACCGCGCCTTGGGGATACAGTCGTGACCCTGTTTACGTTTTTTTTTTCCATGGATAAAAACGTAATACGTTTATACCTTTAGAATGTTTTTTTTTAATTTTGAAGCTTTAGGTACATAGACATAATTTTTATTCATTTTCCGCATATGCCTGGGGAGGCTAGGTGGCCCCTCTGACATGAGGAATGGGGTCGTTGGGACTTTTATTTCCCAACTACCCCACTGGTTGGGAGGTTAGTGGGGTCGTTGGGAATAAACCCATAATATGGGTTAAAACATCTTTACTTTGACATAAAGTCAAACTCTGACAGCAAACGATCATAAACCGCCATCAATACTTGTACACCTTATATAGGGGTTGCGCACACGCATGTTTTAACGCTAAGACATTGACATGAAAAATTGACCAACATTACTTTAATGAATTTTAACCATACGTGATTAATGAAGGCTGCTTGCGAAATTCACAAATGATTTAATTATAGTTTATTTGGGTTTTAATTTTAAAGACAGGCTCACGGCTGCATCAGGGTTGCTATGTATTTGGAATTTTTCAAGTATTTTTGGAAATTACAATTTTAGTTTAGATGGTAGTCAAAGGCAACTCCAGATAATCATGTAAGTACTTTAAAAGTGAATAGGGAACAAACTGAACTTGTATAAGTTTTTTAAAGAAAGGTTTTTTTGTTAGAAATCTTTAAAAATTTTATAACAATTTTACGTTAGTTTATTATTTATTTATTAAGTTTTTTAAAATTCATTTTGTAGTTAAAAATAGTGAATGAAAATGTAGATAGTCACAATGTCGCGGACAATACCGACTAATTGGACATTCGGCAAAAAGTCCAGATACTGTAAATGTACGCAAGAAGCGGCGTAATTGCGAACTGGTTTTCATGAAAGATTCATGTCGCAATGATTGAGTCGCTACGAACACAGACGCTGGCATAGTGATGTAGAGAAATTTCACTATGACTGCAACATACTTGCCAATGCCATGGGTGAAACTTTTGGGATGTATGAAAAAAAAAACTAAGTCAACAATTTTTTAAGACTTTTTTTATTTGATTGTTTGGAATAATATTTTTTTTGAAAACTCTAGCTTCTTAGATTATCATATTTTTTGATTAGATAAAAAAACTAAAAAAATTAATTAAAAAAATTTAAAAAAGTACCTACCTATAGATTTATAATTGTAAAAGTAAGAAGGTAAATAAGTTTAGTAAAACACGTACTTACAAAAATAATTTGGAAACAAAATATTAGTAAGAGGAATGATCGAAGCTATGAGGTTATACATACAGTGTTATAGCAAAACCAGCTCGTCACTGACGTTGACAGACCTATTTATTTTATGTAATGGCAACTCTGTTCCTGTCAATTCCTACGATTTACAAAAGTCATTAGCCAAAGAATTTATAGAGATGATTGCAATTTCTAACTTGAACCTGCAATTAAATGCCATTCGCCTTGATTAGATCCGTAAACTTTACAAGACAGTAGCACTACAATTATACAAGCAAATTAAAACCTAATCACCAACGCGACAGCATTCAAATTGCAATTGTATCAATAAATCCGAAAAATAATGTAAACAAACATTTAAACTAAGAACAAGCTGCGCGAAATCTCTGAAACTTGTTTCACATCCACATTTCAAACTTTCTTCCTAAACTGTAAACTGTTTATACGTCCGTCCTTGTCACACGTGCGACGCTGCAACGGTAACTGGCGTGCGCGAAAAAGACAGGAAACATGAAGACGTCACGCGGAGCGAAGGCGCGTGTTTTTGCACTTGTTTTATTTGTAAACCGCCATATTTTTTGTTCGTTTTTCAAAATGCTACGTCTTTGTTCGGTGGGCGCAATCGGTGCCCGGTAACTCGGATAATTTCTTTATTCTACGGCGAACCCGACAATTTTGTGGAGCTACATTATTATGAGCTTGATTTGTTTAATAATTTTATTACGGCATTGCGCGTGCGTCTTGCTTTTGTTTGAACGCGTTTAGCGCTCTTCCTTTTGCACTGTGGGAGAGTTTAGATATTATCTTTGCGTTTTATGCCGTTCAATAAAAATCTTATACACCAATCAAGACAAGTTTACCTACGTATGAGAATAAAATCCTTTTAAAGAACATTAAAAAAGGTAACTTCGATCTGATCTGATTCTTATCACTCGCGACCTCTAAAAAGATCTTAATTCAATTAGATTTTCGAAATGTTTCTACCCACTGTGCAAGTTCTCAAATTCTCATAAATAATTCAGGTCAGTCGTTCTGTCCTCAAACAATTTACACATAAACGCATTCGATATCCAGCTGTTTAACTGTTTTTTGCCCAAAAGCGTCCAAACCTTACGTCATGGATACCTCGCTTACCAAGATATTAGGCTCTTTTTATTTCGTACTGAACCCTATTTCTGAGGTCAGGAGACCTTGGTTTTCGCGCCGAATGCCGTCCCGACTCCAAATACCTGATGGAGTTACGGTCAAAAAAGTAATGTGTTATTGTCTCTGGTTTGGATGAGCTTAGTAATTAGGAAATTACAGGAGCATTTTCAAATGTTTCTGATGGTTTTTGATGCAGAAATTAAGTCTCTAACAAGCGATTGTTTCAACCATAACGAAGTGATCCTTTTTGTTGCATTAAGTGGTACATTAAACTGTTTAATTTATTAGTTTTTTGGCATAATGCTGTTGACTGTAGTCTTTCGTTGTCTGTTCTTCGGCCCTAAATTATAATTCAGATTCGCCCAAACTCATGATTTATTACAATTGGATTGACATATATTTTAGAAATCATAAAGAAAATAATTGAAAAAATATCTTTGAACTGAATCACTTCAAAAGGTTGTCTGGAAGAAATCGCTTCTAAGCGATAAGACCACCCATTGTACATTGTCTCGTTGGGTTTTATTGATTTATAAGTGTATGTTGTGTAATTATTAAAGAGTTTTTCATTCATTCACTTCACGATTTCTCCAAGCAAACTCGCAACCGTGAGTTCGATCCCCGATAAACGAATCTTTTTGTATTAAAAACTGTTTTTTTTTCTCCAGGCTAGCAGCAGCGGCGGCGGCTGCTGCAGGCGCGACTAGCGAGCTGAGCTACCTTGCTGCTTTGCATCCTGCCTACCGACCAGTGCCTTACGACCATCCGCTTTACAACGCCAACACTCTTCGAGGTAAGTTTACAATGTAATTCTTCTCTTTGGCCTTGAACAATGCAATTTCTGACTCGTTTTGCCAGCGGCCAAGCGATCGTCGCATTTAAAGACTTTTAGCAATAAAATTGCAGTACGATACGGTACCGTATCGTTTTAAATAATTCCCTGTACGTAATACTCTTTCAGCTATGGCGCTAAAATTCTACGACAAAAAACACTTGCTTTACTTGCTTTCATAAAAAAAGAAACATGACGTTTTTGAAGTCGGATGATAAAATACAAAACCATAGGTCTTTGCATAATATTGACAATCAATATACAAATGAGAATTTTCAACAAATACTTTATTACCCCTTTTAAACTGTCGCAAGTATCATTAAAACGAATAATTCTGTCTATATAACGAGCTCCTAGAAGCTCGGAGACGGAGAGCAATAATTTTATTGTCCGCTAGGTATGCACACTACTTGCAATAACAGCTCTGAACTGTCAGTATATCATAAGCACTCCAGTGTAGAATTACCTCGTTCGCACACATTAGGGTTGTGCTCATTTTGAAACTTTTTGTCATGATGAAGTCGAATGACGGCTGGAAATACATTTGGAAATACATTGTTAAATCAGTCGTTTCTCTGGCAAGAAAAAATGCAAAATAAGAAATAGGATCAAGACCCAAACACCCCAAAGACACGGATCAAGTCATTCAAAATCCGATGTCTTACTCTGTGGTCTTACGATCAAAAGCATAAAGGTACATTTGCACATGCCCACATTTTATAACATTGTAAGCTTTTAAGTTTTACGCAGTGTTTCAATTATCATTTCTCAACCTGATTTTTAGTCTTAAAAAAACTGTGGCACTCCCGGAGTGCCACCACAAGTGAAAACAAACAGATTTTTGGCGAAGTTTGTCGATCTTTGCCGAAGAGAGCAGCTGATATACAGAGTTGTTGGTATCGGTGTCGCGAATTCAATGGTTTTTTCCCCATCTCAAAAATGCCCAACGCGCCTTAAGAAGTTTTCACTTCAATAAAAAGCTTACATTTACTAAAAATAAAGAGCTTGCATAATGTAGCAGGTGGCGCGGGGCAGCCCTGTGGCAAGTCGATAATTCTCAAGTTCAATCGCTTCGTATATCGAATTGTTTTCATTGTTTTGCAAGTTTATAGGGGCTGGGCAGACAGAGGTATTTTCATTGCTTTTATTGTATAGAGTTGCTGTAGATTTTAGATTTGGGCTTATTGAAACATTTCGATGGCGAAACGGGATCTAGTAGCGAAAAAAACATCTGGAGATTGACATTTTTGACAGTAGGGTTAAGGTACAACCCGGACGAATTAACATGACACCTGGCTCGGAACTCGAAATTTCGAGTTCCGAGCCAGGTGTCATGTTAATTTATGTATTAATGTTGTATTATGAAGTTGACATTGGAATTTTCTTAGATCAAAAATGGAATTTAAATATTTTTTACAGAATTTATCCCAATAAATCAAATTGAGCTTAATTTGAGCTTTCAATTCAATGCGATGATGGCTATTGTTACTACTGAATTTATTATCTGTGGTTTTAGTAAATTCATATGCACTCTAAAAATAGTTTAGTACCTAGTTGACGACCTCTTAGCGCAGTGGATGAAGACCCGCCTGCGACGCAAAAGGTTGCGGGTTCGATCTCCGCCGCGGGATAAATGTTTTTATGATCTACAAAAATTTTCTCGGGTCTGAGTGTTTCTATGTATAATTTGTATGTATTTTACAAACACAAAGTATATAAACAGTCATCTACTACACTAGTAGATAGGTACTAACCTATAAATATCACAAGCTCTGCTTACTTTGTGACTAGATTTTTTTTTTTAATTAAAGAGGTCAAATACCTCACTCTGCCTGATGTTAAGCAGTAGTGAGGTCTAAGGTGGAGCATGCTTACCTAGAAGGAACCTATTTACTCTTGATTTGAAGACCCCTATATTGTACTTTTCGGGAAATACAGAAAAGTAGTCCAAAAAAATAAAGTAGAAAAGTAGTCTAGGTGAAAAGTCCAGCATTATTTATTTATTTATAACCTAATTACTTTCTCAAGAAAGTTTCCAATTCAAGCTGTAACAATCAACAAACCCTTGAAACCAAATAGCATTTCAAACTCAATTGAATAAATTCCGGTCACAATGACCACACCAACATATCTCACCAATAGTCCACGACTACATTATCAACTCAATTTATCTATAAACCAAGGTGTTAATTAGGAATCGAACTCACGACTGGTACGGTTTCTTCCCAGTAAATAGTACAAGGGAATATAGCCTCTATTGTTAGGGTGTATAGAGGATTTTTACGTGTGCAGTTTGAAGATGACAGATACGTAAAAGTGGCTATTAAGGGACGGTGTAAGTCACGGGTGAAATTGGCATGCAGTACAGGTCGACTTAGGATATGAGTTACATCGATAGTTCTAACTTCAAGTCTAGGTAATGAGACTTGAAGTTCGAACCTTTCATTCAGATCGAATGCATAGAGTGTTCAAATTTTCGCACTTGAGTTTCGTGTTTTCAAATACCTTACTATTTTGCCAAACACCAAAAACAAAAACCATATAGATGGCCCCACATTGCTACAAACTGGTTACCTCTAAACTTAAAAAGAAAAAAGGAAGACCACTAAGATGGTATGACGATATAATACAGATTGCCGGGAAAACATGGCCAAGAATGGCAAGAGATAGAGAGGAATGTGCTCTCGGGAGGAGGCTTTCACCGCCACAGTCAGCCCATATTTAAATTAATATGCACATTTTTTATCTATTTTATTTACTTTTTACTTAAGTGTGGAGTTAAAGCTCATTTTATTTATTTACTGTTTTGATGGCATAAAATAACTTACTATCTCAAGGATTGCACAAAATTTTTAGTTTTTTTTTGTCTACATCTACACTAATATTATAAAGAGGAAAGATTTGTTTGTTTCAATTGAATAGGCTCCGAAACTACTGGACCGATTTGAAAAAAATTTTCACCATTAGAACCCTACATTATCCTTGATAAACATAGGCTATTTTATCCCGGGAAAGTGAGGTTATATTTTCCCGAGGGACCGCTAGTGTAGATAGACCGATAAAAGTGATTTTTTGGTCTCGCTTAAGTGTAGATATACTAGATTACGTTTCAAATCTCTGTCGTTCCTCTGAGGTATTTCAGCGATCTTGCGAGTCATCATAGTGATGACTCGCAGTGACTTCTAAGATGAGTCGTGCTGTAGTTGGAATTGGTTACGTTAGTGCGGGTTCAAAGTTGCATGCGCATTGCGCTTCGTTAGATTTAAGTGTCAATTTATAGCTTAAGCTTCAATGGTTTAGTAGAAATAGCTAATCAATCTTAGGTCGCATTTTAACTTACAAGAATACTTCCGCAAGGAATGTCTGACAGTCTGTCTGACAGCAGGTAGCAAGTGTGAACTCCGTAAGTGCTGTCACGAAAGTCTGATGACAGCATCTGCAACTGTCGGACATTTCTTGCTGGTGGAAACGTGGCCCTTATTAACGTAGGGCCTAGTTTGACTGTTGGTGTGGGATAGGACTTTCCTCTGACTTTAAATTGAGTCCCTATAATAATGAAATGATGTGTTACTATGAAATGTGAGTGGGATAAGAGAAGATTTTAGTATTCTTATAGCCGGCGATGGGCTTGCAACCTGTCACGTATGAAATACTAACTTCTACAAGATGTGGGCATGTATCAAATATGTATTTGGACTTGCCTTGCCTCTGACATAAAACGAACTGAGCGAATGTCTACCGCGCCTTGGGATACAGTCGTGACCCTGTTTACGTGTATAAGGGAAGATGAGTACTTAAAATCAAATTTTATTTGTTGCTTTCGAGAAATATTTTCATAATTTAATATAATTTTCTCCACTCAGTGAAAACGCAACCTTATCAGACAAAGATAAAAACTTACCCATAAAAACTTTTTAAATGCCCGCTAATTCTGACATTCAACATCGAGAAAGTACCATCAAAGAAACTACCCATTTAATTAACACTAGATTCATGCCGATGTTAGTGAGTACTTAATTAAAGCATTATTCGTTTAGTTAACATGACTGCACTAATGTCTGCTATTGTTGTTGGGCAGTCAGACAAAATACAGTCTGCGACGATAGGGTTTTTTTTTGACTATAAAAAAATTGTAGTAAATTTTTTGATTTTCGTTGATGTTTTTCCGGATAACTTCAACCATGACCATGAATCATTACATTAGGTCTAGATGTTATTTTAAAAACGCAAAACTAGCAGTGCGTAAAACCGATTGGCCACACTTATACTTAGCCTGTGCCCCCTCGCAGACTACAGACTTTCTATCGGCCGATAGTTAAGACGGAATATACCGGCTCGTAATGAGTATGGAGAAGTATAGCCCATCTCAACTATCGGCCGATAGAAAGTCTGCGAGGGGTCTAAGAGCACCTCGTTCACTAAAAAAAACAGATTCGAATGCACATTTCATATACAATTTACTTCCCTATTAGATGGTAAATTAATATCTTTATATTAAAAACTTTTTTTTCAAAAACATAACTTTTATTATAATTACTTATATTTTTCTTTAAAATCGATTATTTTTAACGAGCAATAAAGAAATAATTAAAAATACGCATGCAACCATAACTTCATAAAGTGGCACGCAGGAAACTTAACCCTTTTGCGTCCTTGCTTAGTTCCCGAAACGAAAATGTTTATATATAAAAAAACTGTCTGAGGTGTCTGTTTACGTCGGCAGTTCGTCTCAGCTTACATACTGTCGCATCTATATGTAACGCTCAATTAGGTGCCATTTTTTCAACATGCGATTTCGGGACGAGTTTATGCGTAATGCGGGCAGTAAATAAATAAAATAAAACATTATTTGCAATAAAAGGTGTACAATATTCATTTAATACCTTTTTATCTACACTATTATTTTAAAGAGGATAGATTTGTTTGTTTGTTTGTTTGAATTGAATAGGCTCCGAAACTACTTTACCGATTTGAAAAATTCTTTCACCATTAGAATCCTACACTATCCCTGATGAACATAGGCTATATTTATCCCGGGAAAGTGATGTTTTCCCGAGGGAACGCGGGTAACACCGCGACGGACAGCTAGTTATTAATAAGTAGCAATATTGTTCCGAAGGTAACACTGCGACGGACAGCTAGTTATTAATAAGTAGCAATGTTGTTGCTTTGAACTTTTGAATTAACCTGATGAATGCACCTTTTTCAGTTGTTTAAGAAATATTACTATCTTTGTTTTTTTTTTTTTTTTTTTTTAACCTATACAATCCCACTGCTGGGCAAAGGTCTCCCCCATATCTCTCCAACCATCTCTCTCCTTCGAAATCTCCCACCACTCTCTCTCGAAGGAGTCGAGGTCGTCCCGCCAACGCTTCCTCGGTCGACCGCGACCACGTCTCCCATCGGGCTGCCATGACGTTGAGGTATTCGCCCATTTATCGGGATTCATCCGGCTTATATGACCCGCCCAGTCCCACTTGAGTCGTGCTGCTTTTCTGCCGACGTCTGCAATGCCTGTTACTGAACGCAGTATTTCATTTCGCACTCGGTCGGTGCGTTTGAATCCGAGAATACTGCGTTCCATTGCTCTTTGGCAAATCTTGAGCTTGGACTTTTGTAGTTCAGTTAATGACCACGTCTGAGCACCGTAGGTTAGGACGGGCAGGATACACATGTCGATGAGTTTGCGTTTAAGTGACAGAGGAAGGTCTCCCTTCATGTGCGCCTTCATGGACCAGTAGCTCTTCCAGGCGTTCTCGATTCGACGACCGATTTCTTTGTCTTGCCTGTTTTCGAAGCTCGCTAACTGGCCCAAGTAAATGTACTCATCGACATATTGTATTACCTGTCCATCTACCTCGACCCTACGTTTCGTGCTATTAGTCATTAACTGAGTTTTTGATCGGTTCATTAAAAGTCCAACCTCAAGACTTGCCGTGCTTAGTTCCTGAAGCATACCCTGTAGGTCGTGAGCTGTTGTGGCAAAAAGGACAATATCGTCTGCAAAGCGCAGGTTGGTTAGGCGCTTACCTCCAATGTCAATGCCTTTATTTGCCCATCCAACAGTCAACGTTTTAAATACCTCTTGGAGGGCTGCTGTGAACAATATGGGAGATAATGGGTCTCCCTGCTTAACTCCTTTTTCTATATTGAATGAGGGTCCTGTGATATTTAATTTTATGTTTGCTGTGCTATTTTTGTAAATTATCTTGAGAAGGTCTATATAAGTTTGGTCTATTTGTTGATTTTTAAGAGCTTTGAATATTGCAGAATGTTTGACGCTATCGAATGCTTTTGTATAGTCCACGAAGGCTATATACAAAGGTTGTTTGAATTCCGAATATTTTTCAATAATTTGGTTGAGCGTGTGTAAGTGATCTGATGTGGAGAAGCAGGGACGGAAGCCAGCTTGTTCCGGAGGCTGGTGTGAATCGAGAATTTTAGCGATGCGGTTTTGTACAGTTTTAATTAGGATTTTGTAGAGATGTGACATCAGGCTGATAGGTCTGTAATTGCCGACGTTAGACTTATCTCCCTTTTTATGCAGGAGTACAATATTTGAGTGGCACATCTGTTTTGGTATTTGACCCGAATCTAATATAGAATTGAACAAGTTAGTGAGATGTGGTAGTAGTAAGGGTGCGCCTACTTTTAATGCTTCGGTTGTGATACCGTCTTCACCTGGACTCCTATCGTACTTCATGGTTTTCAAAGCATCCTGAACCTCTTTTCCAGTAAAGAACGGTATGGTATCGGAACGATTATACTTTATTTCTTCATGATTGTTAGATGTATCTGAGTACAAGGTCTTATAGTAATATCTTTCTTTGTTATAAAATAAAAAATATAGTGACCTTATTAAACTTCAATACACTTTACATTCTTCTCATAACGTGTGCTCAAAAGTTCACAGAGAATATAATTACCGGCAACAAAGTAGAAAACGTGAAACAAATTAAATTTAGCGCACTTCACATCGTCAATTGTGATCAGGTATCGAATAACTCTCCGTAATGACTTCATTGTGAGACGATTTAAGTTTTTTTTGCGAGATCTGACCATTTTAGTGCTTTCGGAGTTGCGTGATCTAGATATTAAGTTTTTCCGGCTTCATCAATCTGTTGTTGACATCTTGATGGTCAAGTTAACTTTTATTATATACTTCAATCAATCGTTAAGGTTTTTTAGGATGTTCAATTATATTATAAACATAAAAAGTACTTAATCAAAAAAATATTTATCAAAATATTTTTAATCTTTATCCAATGATAAAATTCATCATTATACTCATGTTGTTGTAGAGCTCGGTTTATTAATTAATTATTGAGTAAGTATTACCTATTAATAAATCAATTTTCAATTTTCTTTGACTGGCCCCTGTTTGTCTTTTAGTTTTAAGATGGATCACCTAAAAGAATGATGGACCCCAAGTGTTTGTTGCCCTAATTCTTCACGGTAGGTATTGGTCGCAAAAGAACAGGAGTAAAATTAGTTTATTATTTATTTATTATTATTTATTAAATGCTTTTTGACTTTTTTTGACTTTAAATACCTAATCTGTATTAATTTAGATAGAAATATTTAATTATCACATTGTGGCATGCCGCCATCCTAACGGGTTGGGTACGAACCTACTCAGGTTTCTTCCACCGGACCCAGTTTTATGGTACACAGACCTACTTGGCCATTACTGACCTTCAGAGGATGCCTAGCGATAATCTGCCAGATCTCGCATGCAGACTTTGATGCTCTTTTGATGAACCAATTTGTAAACAACTTTATTGCTAAACCTTTCGACTTAACGATGTTCTATGCAAAAATAAAATGAATTTTATACGGTAGTTAAACTTGAACCCAAAAATGATAACAATCAGTAACATAATCTTTTAGAAGTAAGTACCTAATTATAAAATAAGTTTGACGATCAATTTTAAACTTAAATTAATCAATATTTCGTAACTTAATGATAGTAAGAAATAGCAAGACATCAATCAAACTGACATGAAACGCCTAAAAAACCTAGATGCAGGGCGGTCATCAACTTAAAATCTTCAGTCGACTGCAAAATTTCGCAACTTAAGTGACAAGCCGAAACTTAATAACTTACTCAGAAATGCACCAGCAAATTGGGAGCCGTCGAAAACCGGCTGCGTAACCCTACACCGCTTTACCGGACCGACACATATAAATTGTATTTTTATTCAAATCGAGCCTACGTGCTGCGATAAAGCCTTTTTAGAACAAATAACCACTCATTCAACTCAAAAAATTCACTCAATAACCTACCTTAACTCAACCGTACAGAACACAAAATAACTTGGTTTAAACCCTTGATAAAGACACGTAGGATATCGAACTTTACAGATAAAGTAACAGGGTTGCAAGAAGAAAATCAAATAGCGACATTTCTGAAGAAACTACATGCATTATGTAAACAAGCTAAATTGACATCTGATTGTAGGAGCAAAAGAATCACAATCCAATGAACAATAAACATCAGATAAGATGAATGATGATGTAGAACACACTGCTATTTCTGAAAGCCATAAAGAATGCAATTTAAAGGTTATTTAGGATGCTCGTTTAATTATACTTCTTTCCATACCAAGCGGACTGGGCAATGGTTTCAGAGTGCTTTAAATTTTTGAATAACGTCTCTGTCATATACAATTTTGTGTTTTACGAGCAGTCATGGTCATCCAGTTCATCCTAAGGTTATCTGGAAGAAATCACTCACAGCGATAAGACCGCCCATTGTACTAATGAACTTGTAAATGTTTCTAATGTATTGTTTTCGTTGTTGTTTTGGTGTACAATAAAGTCTTCATTCATTCATTCGCTTTAAATATATTCTTGTATCTTTGTTTAGTATTTTGTACTATCAAGTATTTTCTATCTATCTATCTATCCATGGTTGATTTAGAAACTAAAAATCGCAAGTGAAGTTTTATACCTTCCTTACACGTCAGACACAAGCGACAAGCAAGGCAAGGGTGTCTCAAATGGTTCGGGCCAAGGAGGATCCATTCTACACGTAGTCATCATCATTTCATTGGGTACCTCACGCTAAACGGGGTCGGCACAACATGTATTGCTCTTCCACTCAGTCCTATCACTCGTCAACTGTGATTACCCTTGTCCATTTTACACGTAGTATTTATTCTCTGGTTCATAGTGTTGCGGCTAGATAGGTAAAAAAGAGAGTACAGCTAATGATTATTTTTAGTTAGGCAAGATTTGTCTATAAAAACCTACGTCTCAAGGATAACGAGACAAAATTACTGACTACTCGTGTTCGCCTTTTTAATAAAGTTGTTCGCACCGATACCCTTCATTATTCACCGTTTTTTGTTACCCAAATGTTAATCACCACATTTACTTGACCGCTGCTTTTTGCTTCAAGGAATTTTATGAAACATTTTAATATAGGTAATGATACAGGCAATCTGCCAGTCCCCATCATTGAATATAATACAGAATTAATTATAATAAAAATATTGTAATTAAAATATAAGTTTACACAAGCGGAGCCGCAACCGGAAACTAGTTGTATAATATAATAATATATAAATTATATATTGAAACCCTTGTATTCCCGGAAAGGTTGCAAGTAATTGTAATAAAGTTTTATATTTCTAATAAAATCGGTACAAAAATGGCGGCTCAATGAAAATTGATATCGTACGTCTTTATCTCGATAATCGTAAATTGAATCCAGTTCGGGTTCAACGTAAATACTAAAGTACTAAAAGTACCGAAGGGTATTTTCCCGAATTAAAAAATAACCTATCAAAGAAAAAGAAAGTACCTACTTATAACTTATTTAATATGTATGTATTTACAAACAAAAAGTATATAAGTAGTATATCAGTTATCTGGTTCCCATAGTACAAGCTTTGCTTAGTTTGGGGCTAGATGATGCTGTGTGAAATGTCCAGCATTATTTATTTATTTATAATACTTACTAAATAAAAAGCTCAATGAGATTATCTAATAGATATCTGTAGCTGTAGCTAAAAATCCTTACGAAAGTATATAAGGACGTATGGAGTATGGACGTTTGTTACACCATAGGTATATAATTAGGTACTTAGTATTAATAAAGTACATCAAAGTCACTCTTCTTTAACGTCGGTGCATCCTAAAGTGAAGAAATTATCGCTGCTAACTGAAACAATCACTCAAAGGCAGGATCCCAGCAGGTGACCATCTATTAGACTGGCTGTATCAATCATACTGTTGTGTTCAAGCTGAGGCACTGACGTACGAAACGATTGAGAAATTATACTGGATCATAGTTTTTAAAACTATTTTCTGTCTATTTGTAAATATTGTATCATTGGTTCTTGGTAGTAGCAAGGACAAAATGTTTTAGATAGACTGACAAAAATACTGTGTAGGGTACTGATCAAAAGTTTTGAGCTCTGGTCATAATGCGTACAGTAGTACAGTAGGTCAGCTTCCAGCGTCTGTATTTCTGCTGAGCTACGACCCTGTTGTTTTTACAAAGAGATAATAGGCACCTTCTGGGTAGGCTCGCTCCATCGTAGACCTCATTCTTGCCTATGTAAGTTTCGAGGTCCAGAGCCGACCATAACAAAATTCAACTTTTTTTTTGTATTTTGTATTTTCTTTACCTACTTAAAATCTTTCATATACGACACATTAAACCATATAAAGTTTGTCTTGTGTCAACAGTTGCAGCATGTTGCATTGTCTGTGTACTCGTATATACACAACAACCTATTTTTCATGATCGAAAAATTTGGTCCACGCCATGGATTCAAACTCATGACTTTAATGACGAGCTTTCCACTCTACCAAGATGACTCTATGATGTTATATGCACTATTTATATAGAGCTTTGCCTTTACAGACGTCATGATAATAATTATTAAGTCGTCATAATAATACTTTGTACATTTTTCTCAAAACTCGGCGTCGAAAAAACACTGTCTTCCGAAAATCGAACCTCCTTCAATTAAGAACATCAGAGAATTAAGCCTTCTCCGTTTAAGATACATTTAGCCGGTCACTTGTCATGCGCAGGCGCAATCGTTCCATCTCTTTCTAAAACCCGTTCCGGTCCGATCCTCTCTTTCCTGTTGACAAAGATTAAGGAGCTGGACACCCTGAGTTCCGTCGTTATTTATATTGAAATTAGGTGTCGCAATATTTTTTTACAACACTTTTTTTTGTTTGTGACATAAAAAATAAGTGAGTAACAAATATTTTTAGCTAACAGTATTATTTTTCGCTTGTTTGCATTTCTGTGCTTACAGTTTTTGAAATAAGCTTTTTATAATGTTGATACCATTCAATTACTTTAAATTCTAACGTCCTGTCTTGCTCTAAAATCCGAGTAGTAACAATTTTCCTTAAAAAGCACAAGCGTGTTTTTTTAATTTTTTGACCTCATTTTATCCTATGGATCATAGATCAAGGTTTTGGATCCAAAGTAAATCAACAATTACGACTGTATGGAACTGTCAGTGTCGTAACCTTAAGGCCATTTGACAATGCAACTAAAAAAACGAAATTGAACATGTCAACCTCACTCATGACATTTTGTAAATTGGAATTCGCCACAATTTATGGGGGAGTAAAAAACATAATCAATCTTCTTGTAGATTGATTAATCCCTTAACGAGTTCAATGACATTTTGTGATCCCGTTTTCTGAAATGGGCGTTTGGCTTGCAACCTGTCATGTTCAAAATTTTTATGCAGATCTTTATGGTCCCAGCGTGAAAATTAAAGCAATTTGGCTTAGATGGTCTAAACTTATAAGCTGTGGCTGAAGTATCAGGCAAACTAAAGCCTGTAGATCTTACGATAATTGTGGCTTAGCGCTCTTACGCACTAGCAGTTGAACCGCGGGGCGGCTAGCCGCGTGGCGTGCCGCTTGTCCAGTTTTACTATGCAACCGCTTGTACGCACCTAACCGCCACATGTACCGCGGGGTAAAAGAACCGCGGGGCGCGGTTCAACCGCTAGTGCGTAAGGGGGCTAGCTGATAATGATAATGTTTTTTTCTTTTCACTCCTTTCAGTAAATGAAATAGCAGTAGATTCAGTAGTTCAAGCTAAATAAAGCCTTTTAACTCATTTTCACTAGCTCTTATGAACTTTTAACGACTGGTTTTTTTTTATTTTATTTGCAGCGAACCAATCTTTTTAACAAATCATAAGGGCCACGCAAATTATATAAAAACCATAATATTGTTATTACCTATCAACTAATCTTCTATGAATTCAATCAGCGTTGTCTTCATCAAGTTTTCATTCCGAGGGCGTATCGATGTTTTTTCGAAACCAGTTCAATCATGATCGATTTGAGAGCTGGTCGGTAACGATTGATCCACAATCGGGATTGAGACATCTTACAACCAGTTTTGAGTGGATCGTACTGTCCAAGTGATAAACGAAAGCGTGAACTCGCCTGTTTAACACAGAACTTGCATTAGTCGTTCTTGAACTTTACTTGGGGCAGAAACATTCTGTTGGATCACAAAAGTGGATGGCTTGCCGGCATTATCAACAGAGCGCTTCCGTGCTTTAAGGGCACGTAACACAATAGCAATCAAGGTGGCTTAAAAACACGTCAAAAAGTTTGGTGGTGGCGGATGTAGTTCAATTTTCATTAGTAACCAATTCTATCTATCTATCTAATCAGCCCACATCCACCCATTGCTGAGTATAGGCCTCCTAATCTTCACGCCACTTTTTCCGATCCTGCGCCAGTCGATTGCCTCCCCGCTACCACCACGATATCATCGGACCATCTGGCTGGTGGTCTGCCTGTTCGACCCTCGCGCAGCCACCAATTATCAGTCGCTTAAGCTTTCAACTCGGTCCAGCACAAACGCCCACGCCACACATTATTTGTTCTCAGAAAACTCCGATGCCTTTTAATCGCGCGTCGATAAGAGTAATTTACGTTCCCTACGTGTAGTGTTTTACGCTTTATAGTGGTAACACGTGACTTTACTCGCTTTCCAAGTTCGTTTATTAGCACTCTGTAAGTGTTTATACATGGTAAAGCTTTATTTCATTCAAATCTAGTCCCTTCAGCGTGAAAGAGTTACAAACATACATACAATATTGACGAACTTTAACATTTATGATATCAGAATTATTAAGGAGAATGGAAGGTACTGGCTGATGCAAGTGTGAGTCCAATTCTCGCGACGGGACAGATGTTCGCATGATCTGTGGATTAGTTCCGGGTTTTGTATTGGTACCTACAACGAATTGCGGCGGACGGCCTTTGCAACTATTGAAATTGGTCGGGTAATACCCGATATCGAATCCGCCCTCCGACGAATATAAATACCACCCTAGGACTGTGCTAGGTCTTGTAATACTAAGGAAAGGTAGCCTCACCTTTTCAGTTAATTTGATGCCGTCAATTTTAGTCAGTCAGTCCATGCAACAGTTTTATATATTTAGAAGATTGGTGTCGCTTTACGGAAATGGGCGTAGTGATTCGATAAAAGGCCCCGGTGATGTGTTTGTTAATCAAGCTTTTTGGTTTTTGTCTATTTTATATTCGATTCGATCTCAATTTGACACAGCTTTTGTATTACTCAATTTCTTTTTGTATTTCATGCCTGTTTAAGAATTATAAAAATAGTTTTCTGTAGAGTTTTAAACATTTTAAACGAAACTTGGAATAGGCGTCGATAGTGATACTACGCCTATTCCAAGTGATTGCACTTTTGTTGTTGTCTGATTGTCAAAGTACGTTATAGCGTAAAAATATGATTTTAAAAAGTAAATTAAGTGTTAGGGGATTGAGGAAAGGCAAGTCCATCATCATGATTTATTTTCAGCCCCACTTAGTAGAAAAAGGGTAGAGAGATGATAATGACTCATTGTATAAAATATATTTTAATATTACTTAATTACGAACCTTTAATAGAAGTTCGTATAATAACCAAAACATGGACGTATACAAATGAGATAAAGGATAAAATTATAAAATGCCAGAGAGCAATCGAACGAAGTATACTAAGAGTAAAACTGATACAAAAAATAAAACATACAGAAATTCGCAATAAGACAGGATTTATTGACGCTCTAGAATATGCCATGAAATTGAAATGGAATTGGGCGGGACACACAGCACGAATGGGTAAAAAAAGATGGGCAAACAGAGTCACAAACTGGAGCGGACCAACTGGAAAAAGAAGAGTAGGAAGACCGTTCGCTCGCTGGTCAGACGAATTGAAGAACGCATCTGACACCTCAAATTGGACAGAAGTGGCAGAAGACAGAGACCAATGGAAAGAGCTGGAGGAGGCCTTTACCCGTAAGGGGTCCTAAATAATAAGTTTATATTACTTTTTTTCTCTCACTTTTTAGTATTTAATTTGTATGTACCTACTTATATTTAAGGAATAAACAGGCTTTTTTATTTTTATTTATAATAACCACAATTCATTCCCAATTTTTCAAATGCCTACTGGCTCAGCTTCATAATTAAATGACTTCAAAACCACGTGTTGGTACTAATTAAAATTAATAGTTTTAATCCCACATCGGCATGTCAACAGAAATGCTTGTTGCGGAAGACATAAATCACTTTACGGCCAAATGGGCCAGTGTTTCGAAATAGGGATGTAGAAAGTGTAGTTTAAATGGACCGAAATTAGGCATCATTTAAAAAGTTTATGGATTCAAGGCTGTGAAAATCTCCCAACTCTAATAACTGTTTTGTTTGATTTCAAACTGGTGAAAATTTATAAGTTTCACCTACCAAGGCCAATCTCACTGTAGAATACAGTAAAATAAAAAGCATCTTTTCTACAAACGTAATCTAAATATCGTGAAACTGTTATTGTAAATAATAGGTCAATGCTCTTCGTGGTTAGTCTGGAATAACGTAGATAAGTGAAAAGTCAGGATAGAGCATCTTATTTGAGAAAACCTATAAATATTAAGCCTATACCTTGCCTTTCGTTAATAGGTTGTCTTTGTATGGGCATGTTATGAGGAGGGAAGACATCCATGTAAAGAGAAGAATGTTAGGTTTGAATGTGGAGGGATGTAGCAGAAGAGGCAGACCAAAGACAAGATATATGGACTGTGTGAAGGATGATATGGGTAAGACAGGAGTGAGTGTTGAAATGACGGCTGATAGAGCGGAGTGGAAGAGGAAAACCTGTTGTGCCGACTCCACATGAAAGTGGGATAAGGGTGATCGCACAGTCCAGCCGAGCCGAACGCGGCGAACAGTCAATTCAATAGAGAAAATGCTGCTGACGTCAGAAGCGAGTCGCATTTTCTGACGTCATCAGCATTTTTTGTATAGAATAAAGACTGCAGCGCGTACGGCTCGGGCAGTGTGTGATAAAGTTAAGGGCAGGGAAATGATGACCTTGCTTTACGTTACTGTGGATGAGGCCTATACCTCGCCTCGGGGACACAGCCGTGATGCTTTTTTTTTGTTTCAGTCTCCAAATATCCCTTCTAAGAAAGTCGATTATCGCGTTGACACGTGTTTTTGTGCACAAATGCAAATGCACATGTGTCATCTGTGTGTTGCCGGCAGTTTGATATTTGAGCGTGTTGATTCTAATGACTTTAGGACATCTGTTGACGTGACATTGTTTTTGTTGGTTTGCTTGCTAAATACGGTGACATCGTCCACCATCAATGGTTTCATGCAAAAGATGGTGCGTTAGGTAGATCTTCTACGTAGGTGATACGAGTAGCACTGGTGTGTTCCGTAGGAGATCCCGGAGCCCCTTGACATGCATGGAGGCAGGCCACGCGTCAGTTTTTAGTCGGTGAGAGTCCGATAACCCTTCCGCTGTCCCCACGGGGCGGTAGGGATTTACGGCCTCCACTTGAAATTCTTTCACCACACTGATTCGGATGAACTAGTGATACGATAAGAAGAGCTATAGGCCGATACGATGGACCATAGACCGCAACGATGACACAAATGAGGGAACCAGTTATTATTCTAAAAGACGGCGATGGGCTTGCCTCGCTTGGAATACTGACTTACAATGTGTATGATCATCATCATCCTGAAAACATTTGGACGTGTCTCTGACTACTTCTTTAAACTATTACCTATAACCCATTTACTAAGCAACCCAACTATTAAACTTATTTAAACTATTATATCCTTTATGAGAGGCCTATGTTCAGCATTGGAAGCCAGATGGCTGAGATGATGATGATGTCCCTTTAAGATCTTAGAATGTATGTTATTATAGGAATCTTCGAAATCTTGTTAAGTTTTGGACATAAATAAAAGAATCATTGAACTTGACTAAAACAGTAATAGACAAAGTAATTAAAGACAAACATAACAAGTAATTAACCGGAAGCATATGCAAGCAGCCTGGTGTCGAATTTCCTTTGGAGTGATAATAATGAACTGTGCTTAACTATGAACTCATTTACTGAACAAAATACCATA
Source organism: Epirrhoe alternata (assembly GCA_963565295.1). NCBI lineage: Eukaryota > Metazoa > Arthropoda > Insecta > Lepidoptera > Geometridae > Epirrhoe > Epirrhoe alternata. The sequence continues at coordinate 5,173,091 of OY751400.1, forward strand.
GTCAAAATGAAAAGGTTATATTTTATTGATTTATATAAAAAAATCTTACATACAAAACAATTGAAATTAGTTCTAAAAACCACGATATTTGTATAAAAATATAGTAATGGTTGATTTTTTTTTATTTATTTAAAGGTTTTATCGCTTAGCGACCATAGCACCCTGATACAACAGAGTATTTTTTTTTTCAGAAGAAACTTAAAACTTAACTACACATGTAAACATTACTGTAACAACATAAATAAAAACTGTTGAGCTGACTGCTTTAGCTGCTATGTAGTATTTTTACATACTTATTGAAAAAATAATCTTCACTTTACTCAAAGATGGTAAAACCTAACCTTACAGAAAAACCTTGAAACAGAAATGGAAGACACTAAGCGATGTATATTATTTCTAGTCGCTTCCGATTTGTCGTCTTTCTCTACACCTCTCTTTCTAACCAAATAAAGGTTAGTTTACACTAATGAGGTGTCAAGTTGTGGTAGCTTGTGTTTGGGCCAATTATCGCTGTAATTATAGCTGAGAACCTAATGATGTATCGATGTTGTCATAGTTTTTGCTACTTTTTCTAAAAAGTAAATTTGAAAACATTTTAATGTGGAAAGCATTTTGGCACCTGCCTGAGTTTTGCACCTAAATAATACTACTAAAAGCTCGAGAACTAATTCAGTAGTGCTTCAAATCACAGTTCAAAACCACTTTAAAATAAAGACCTTAAAACAAAAAAGCATTTATGAATAAATCATAAACGATCATCTCGCAAAAGAGAATATAATTTGAAAGAAAAGGATGGGTATACGAAAGACTGTGTGAATGAAAGAGATGGAATATAACTAGATCCATCAGGGTGCAATTATGCTGTTAAAAATATAATCTTGGCTGTTAAAGCGATGTATGCGTCACATTAACTTTTTTATTTTAGATTGAGACATATTATGTTGGGAATTGATACAGGTTAGAGGAAATTGAACTATTATTGATCCGCTCATAAAAATTTGATTGAAACGAAAGTCTTTAGATTTTAATATTTCTATCGATATTATTTGTTATACCTACTATTTAATAATTTATTATAATATATTGTAATTAATTCTCATCGAAATGGCAGCCGAGACTAGAGCTTTCGCCGAACGAAAAATCAACGCATATTGACTTTGTCGCTCTTCGGTCTGCATAAGGCCGAAAACTGAGAGAAGTTTGTCTTATGTCTTGTCTAATTGCCGAAAAAATCTGTAAAAATGTCAGTTTTAAAATAAAAATCTAAGTTTATTTTGCACGAGAAAATGAGTCTATGTAAATTTTGTTATATTGCGTTGCGCTACCATTAAGACCCCTCGCAGACTACAGACTTTCTATCGGCCGATAGTTGAGACGGGCTATACCATATCCATACTCATTACGAGCCAAAGTATATTCCGTCTCAACTATCGGCCGATAGAAAGTCTGCGTGGGGCATTATACTATTAAAAATGTAAAGTTTCCGGTTCATATAAACTTTCAGCAGATATTGTCTTGATACACCACAAATAAGACACCAGCAGCGCTCCCGCAGTTTGTCCTGCAGTATCTCGTTTTTTTTTTTTTTTCGGGATAAAATGTAGCGATGTCTTTCCCTGGGATATCTTTTATTCATGCCAATTTTCAGCCTAATTTGTTCAGCGGTTTGGGCGTGAAAAGGTACGAAACTGACAGATAGAGTTGCTTTCACATTTATAATATTATTATGGATTTTGGATATTTATAGGTTAGGGAATTATGGAAAGGATTATGGAATGTTATGGAATTATGGACTCCAAACTTGCTATGAAACGCGCTGCATTTTGCGTCTCTCTAGCTTTCATAGCAACATAATTAACACGCACCAAAAGCGAGGTCAATTTCCAACGTTTCAATCGTCCCGTCTCCATCAACTTATCTGACGGGTGTATTTTGGACCAGTTCTTAGAAGCAGCTGCCACGCTACCTGCCTCACCTTTGATTGTGATATAAAAACCTCGTTAGTGACCGCAGAATAAATAATAATTACTGGAACAAAAAATGGACAAGCGCGAGTCGGGAATGAGATTGTAATGAATGTTCTTGTTGAGGTAGGTTGTAGGCTTTTGAAAGTTATTTTTAAATTATAATACTAAGGTTGCCCTTTATTTGTTTTAGGTAGAGAATAAAGAAAATTCAATAAAAAGTGTCCAACGGCATTACAGCTCTGTTGGTAGATCTGAATCAGAATCAGAATAATTTTATCCCACAAAAACATTTCATGTTAAATGTTGCCAAGACGAGACCATATAGCTCGCACTGTCAAAAAGTAATCAGATCCCGTGTAGAGCCAAGTTTCTAACCCTACATGCCCAGACCTAAATCGATAAGCCCTAATTTCACACTCAAGTTACGGGGAAATTCTACAGCCATAGCTCGTACTGCGTTGTTCGTAGCGCGTAGCAGAGTTTTTACGCTATAATCTCGTAGGCGTGCAAACCTTGGACGTAACTGGCGAGTCGGCCGCACGGACTTTTTGCTATTCGTCATATGGGCTTGAGCTTAAAAATCTATTCAATCTTCTAAACTCTTTCCGTGCGGCCATCTCGCCAGTTACGTCCAAGGTTTGCACGCCTACGAGATTATAGCGTAAAAACTCTGCTACGCGCTACGAACAACGCAGTACGAGCTATGGCTGTAGAATTTCCCCGTAACTTGAGTGTGAAATTAGGGCTTATCGATTTAGGTCTGGGCATGTAGGGTTAGAAACTTGGCTCTACACGGGATCTGATTACTTTTTGACAGTGCGAGCTATATGGTCTCGTCTTGGCAACATTTAACATGAAATGTTTTTGTGGGATTTCATTTCTTTTTGTAGGTTGCTTATGATAGAAAGATAAAATGAGCGACAAATACAAGTATTTTTTTGTCGCTCATTTTTTCTTTCTTTTTTTGGGGTATATTTCTTGTGCATCTGAGATGCCTTTTTTTATAGCCCATTCTCTATCTTTGCCTTTATTTTTCGTTGGCTTACTATTTACAATATGCGATAGTTCAGGGTGATACTTGGATCTTAGACGATTATATTCGACTATCGCAGTCTGTTGTGCCTTAATACTACTGAAGTCTATATTTATAAGGTGAACACCTTGTAAACTAGTCACTCTAGAGAGAGCTACATAAGCCTGCCCACAAGAGAATGTGGATGACCCGATATCAATGAGAGCATTATTTAAACTTAGCCCTTGACTTTTATGAATCGTGATAGCATACGCGACACATATTGGGAACTGTTCTCGGTGAACGAATGCTCTATTGATAATTTCAAATTTAGATTTTACAGGTGCTAGTTCGTGTCTTAAACCGTTATTAAAAATTATAATAATTCTTCTTGCTTTATTTTTGTCGTTTAAATCCCATTCTACTTTATCAACAATTCCTATAGCACCATTTACAAGACCCAAAGAAACATCTATATTTCGTTTCAACATTACTTTCACTCCTTTTTTAATAACTATAGTTTTTTCTAAACCTGCTGTCATAGAAGCATCTTCCTCATACTTTTCTATGGACTCGCGAGCCCTTTTCACAAGATATCTCGGACAATCGACACTATCTGTGGCTTTAAGTGTAATTTCCGGATTAGGATTAGCTTGCAGCATGGCATCATTTAGTTGCTGAGCCATATTTCTAGTTGGCAACAAACAAACTGTATCTGCAGGAAGGTGACTAAGAAATTCAGCTATTTCGTGTAATCTACCTTCGTTAGAACCTGATTTTAGTGTAATTAAACGTTGTGATAATATGCGGCGGTCTTCTTCTGTTGTGATTCCTATTCTAATTCTTAGAAGCATTTCAACGAACTTCATATCATTTAACTGCCGCATGTTCTGTGTTAACTCCTGATATTTAAAAAGTTCTTCCCACAGATTCGGAAAATTAAGAGCACCTATTAGCTTTGTTATTTCTCGAGGTGACAGTTTTACAAAAGGCGAATTTTCCCTCACAGGTGGAAGCTGTAAAAGATCTCCAAGTACCACAATATGTCGTTTTCCAAACCACCCGTTTTCTTCATCTATTGTATTAAATATTTCTGCCAGACGCATATGTATGTAAGCCAAAGTTATATTTGATATCATAGATACTTCATCGATGATAAATAAAACAACGTCTTTCAAATCCGACCGTAGAACTTGGAGAACCTCGTCAGAGAGTGGCCTGTATTTGGGTGTTTGTTTGTGTTCTACGGGCAATTGCAATAGCCTATGAATCGTCAATCCGTTAACATTAAAGGCTGCGATACCCGTTGGTGCAGCTACAGCTACTTTTTTATTTAAATGTTTTTGTACCCACACCTTAAGAATTTTGATAATAAAACTTTTACCTGTCCCACCGGTGCCACTTATAAAACAACGAAGAATTTCGCTTTCATTAGACATAGTTTCCGTCACCATATCGAACACACTCTTTTGATCTTTATTAAGTTTACTTATCAATTCATCTAAATTATTTTCATCTCTATCATTGTTCATATTATTAAAATCATCCATGGCATTAACCGCTTCACGTGCTTCAAAATCTAAGGGATTATCAGGACCTATATCGTCATCTTCATTTTCAATCTCTTCATTTAGTTCGGCTAATTTAGATTCCACTTTTTCGAAACCCTTTTGTAGCTGATTTTGTAATTCAATGCGTAAATTGACATGTCTCAGTTCATTTTTCATATCATCCTTTGCAAAGTTAAAAGCCTCAGTATATGTTTCAAATTCCAATTTCAAATCTTGTAGGTTACGCCATGGTTTAAACAATAAAAGCATCGAAAAATAATATTTTTCGGGCATTTGCTCAACATCATACAAGTAAAAGTTTATAAGATAAGGTCTGTCTCTTTTCTTTAAATAAGTCTTTTCTCCATCTAACGTATAATATTCTGCTTGTTTAGAAACCGGGCGTGTTTTCACGACATCATAGGATTTAGAAAAATTATACAAGTTAACATTTTCTAACTCTACTGGTCTAGCTGGATATTTATCGTCTATCCACGATTCGTAATAAATGTTTGTGGAATCGGGGTTCAGCATGGTCATTTCTGTTTTAGACTTGACTCTTCGATTACGGTTTATGTTCACATCTAGCCACCTAATTGTCGTTTGGGGATCAGTGGCATACAATGGGATACCCAATAACGTGTCACTGGCCTCTAATGCACCGCACTCGCGGTTTGACAACATTCTTAGCCCGATGTTAAATAATCGACTTCTTAAGCTTTTTGTAGAGTTTATGTCATCGAAATCAACGAGCGCATGTGTCTTTTCGGATTTTGTCGTATATTTAGTGACGTAGTAGTTCAGTATAGCAGTTTTTTCACCTACATATTGGATATCAATATTGCCGTTCCATGCGAGTAATACAGCTGGATTATAATCATTTATCATCTCAGATTCCTTCTTGCGTACAAGATTATATAAGCGTTTGTTTGGACAAAGAGCTTTTCTGGCCGCGACTGATTCAGCTGTATCTCTAATAGTAAGAGTATCACTAACGGGTCGTGGGAAACCAAATCGACACACTGATATAAATCCTTTCTTAGTTTTCTTTCGTCTCATACAATATTTATTATGCTTGTGAGTTTGGTATCCCACGACTCGTTGATGAAGAGTTGGTGCAAGATTTTTTTTAGGTACTTCACATGTAACATACTTAGAAATAAAAGCTGCTACCTCATCAATTGGCGAATCATGAAGCACAGGAGCTCCTTTCACCCATAACATTAAATGAAAATGTTGGGCTCCACGAGACTGATACTCACGCCTCCAAAAGTAATGCTCTATTTCTCCTAGTGGTTTACTGGCGGAAGTGAGAAAATCCAATGTTGCATGAAATTTATTATTAATGAAACGAGAAGTAGATACCGGATCTAGGGCTACTAGTTCACTTGTTGTCTTATTAGCCATCTCACTCGAGTTGACTTCCAGTAAGTATTCTCTTAGGTCGTCCCACAACCACTCCGATGGGCTCATAGTGAGGAACCAAGTGGCTGGTCCATAGTGCTGCGTCATGCAATTCACGTCGTTCCTCGGTTTTTTCCAGTACTGCTCAGTGTTTCTCAATCTAGCAAATATAGCAGTCAGATCTCCTTCCAATTCATCATTACTTAACATCTGTAAGTATTGTTCAGCAGTTATTTTTTGTTTTTGGTTAACTGTATTCATTTTATAAAATATTCCCGAATTTAGCTGGCGGACATTCGTGTCGTGCAGTAAATAAAATAAATATTGTTGATCTAATCTAAATCGTGAATGTTTTGACATCAATCTGGCTTTAATATATTCACTTGACGTTAATTTCTGTGGTCGCGTATGAAACTGGCCGTATTTTCCATCTGGGTACAAATAAGGAAAACATTTTACATCTAGATCCTTGTCTGTAGAATATATAGGTACTGTATTAACTGTCTTCATTTGATAGAGATCTGAAATTAATGCGTTGCTTCTTTTTTCATATAATGGATATATGGTATATTGCTCGTAATCTATTAAATTTCTATCTTCCGTTATCTGTGTCAAAAGTGTATCTAAATTATTTATATTATTTTCATCCTGATTGTTATTACTTGTTTCGATTAAATGTTGTAAGTTATCATTAATTGTTTGAAGTAAATGATTAGGGACATTCGGTAATTTTATTTCAGAGTAAAGTGGGTTTACTTGTTTCAGGTAACAGAGTGCGGCATAGACTTTATTGATGTCAACTATATCTTCCCAAATAATTTTAGACTTTGTTGGTCGTCCTCGTACCATTATGTAAAGTTCTTGGTTTATGTTTAAAGGATCTTCTGGTTTTGGCAATTTATTCAATGTTTCTTCTAAAGGCAAAGGTAGATGAAAAATTCTGCCTTTACATTTTTTCACCATTTCTCGGTTTGGCAAAGATTTGTTGGCTACTGGATTCATCGATACAACCACTTGGAAAGCTTTTGCTCGCTGTATTAACAGCTTTTCGTAATCATTTAACTGGCTTATCTCTGATGAAATTGTACCGACAAACAAATCATTAAGAACACATGTAGCTGGAGTTTGATTAGCACGAACCTTTGTAAGACATGTATGGCATATATGTGAGCTATGGTCTATGTTTTTAGAACTATAATATTCAATAAGCTGTATCCAAACATGTGTAGAAATAGGCTTTCGTAAACGATTTAGATTAGAAATATCCTTTGAACAGTAAAGTTTATTACAAGACATACATTCTAATTTAGGTGTATCTAAGCTTTTTTTAGAAAGTAATTTAAATCCATCTTTAAACTCTTTGATAATGGAATCTTCTATAATTTCTTGATGTTCCAAACTTTCAACAGCTACACTCCCAGGTACGTGATTTTCGCCTAATTCTTTTATTTTATCCACGTTCACAGTTTTTAATGCACTATCAATTTCTTTTAACGTATCGCAATCACTTTGTAACTGATACATTTCTCTGATCAAGGTTCTTAGTCGTGGAGAATGAGACTTTACATTGTTAATGTATGAAATATTAGCCTTGAGACGATTATTCAAATATAGCGGATACATCTCTGCTGGTGACTTACAGTTAAATTCTTCAAATATATTTTTTAGTTTCAAAAGTAACTGTTCATCCAATACACATATGGCGTCATTACAACTCCAGACTAAACTTTTGCCATCCTTTTCTGTTTTTTCAAAGACAGCTTTGCCTGTCTCATCAATAGCGATTGCCTTCTGATCATCAGTGTAAACTTTATATGCGTACTCTCCATAAAATGGCTCTTGATTATTCCGATGCTCAAGTTTTCCCAGAAACATTGCAAGTTTTTCATAAACAGTTACATCCGGACATTCTCTTAACTTTTCTAAAGCTGACACACATATATTCTTAATTTTTTCAGCCGTTTTTAAAAGACTACCTAATGTTTGTTGTCTATTGTAAAGAGACCATTTAACAAGTCTTTCTGCTTCCAGTCTATCGTTTATTTTAGAACTTAAACTTTTTATTATTTGCTCAACATTTTTTACCTTAAACTGTAATTTTTCGTTTAATCTTTTTCGACTAGCTGCTTCGCGATTAACATCTAGATGAGAGGCTGAGTATTTGGCAACCGCCTTACGGTTGACCTCTGGATGTGAAGCCGAGTAGCGTGCAACCGCCTCTCGGTTGACCTCCGGATGTGAAGCCGAGTATCGCGCAACGGATTCGCGATGTTGTTCAGCATGCGATAGAGTATAATTTAAAATTGTATTTTTCCGTTCTTCAGGATGATTTTTACGGTATTTGGCTGCGGCTTGTCGAAATTGCGCATTTCGTGTTAATTCAGAAGTTTTTGGTCTTCCACGTTTATTTTTTTTAGGTCTCCCTGCTTTTTTCGAAGCGGAAACTACGTCGTTTTCAGTATTCACATGTGTGTCGTTAAAAGAACTAACAGTATTATTATTTGATGTTTGAGAAACAAGCATCGGAACCAGGACGTCATAGTGACCACTTATAGAACTTCCACTGAATTGCAACCGTTTCACAGGTCCACCGATACGAGAAAAACTTCCTCTTAAAATATTATCTTGATAGACTTCAAAGGTGAATGGATAAATAGCTGCCGCTGCCATGAGTTCGGAGGTACCACCATAAGTAGCGCTATTCAACATATCCCGTGAATACGAATCGGAATCATGATAGGTGTCCCCATTGCCGGTACAAGTATACACTTGTAGTTCGTCCCAGTGGTCTACAACATATCGCACAATAGCAGTCCTGACTTGCAACGCCATCTCAACGTCTATTCGTTCATGCATTAAATATGTCAAGGAATGGAAGAGGCAGGAACCGTCTCCCGGCATATTAACCACACGATGGCGGCGGGGTCCCAGCTCCACTTCATGTAAAACTTTTACACTATCCATGTTCAGTATCTAAGTAACGAAATACCTATACCCTAGCTTAACCTAGTAACAAGGCTATGTAATGCCAAACTGTAAACTAAACCTCTCAATTAAATCTTAAAGTAAATTATACCTACCTACTGGACAAGTGTCAATGAAATGAGCGGTATAGGTACCTGTAGATAAGCCTATTAAACCTAGTTCTAAAATACCTACACAAAATTATTTTTAACACTAGATTAACAACTATCAATATCGTAATTTTCTACCTACTATACAATATTCAAACCGTACGTAATCCTAAACTACTTAAGTTAAACCTATTAACAATGAAAATTAAACAATGACCTACGTATCAAATTATTCTCACTAAGTCGTACCTACATAAACAACTATAAACATATTATACCTACTAACCTATACTACTTAATTGCAAATACCTACTTATTCAATCTTTGAATTTCTTCATTAAATTTGTGAGAAAATTGCAAACGTAATGCTAATACTTTTTATCAATGAAAATTAAAACACTAGTATCTAAACCTTTACCTACTAAACTACTAACAATTAAATATTAGGCAAATGGTTTTTTTCTCCGCGATAGCAAACTTTTAAATCACCGAAATATTCCGAAAATTTTTCATTCAACGAGACAACCGTCAACGACGTCTGCCCTCGCGCGTCTGCCCGCGTTCGGGTGCCGCGCTCGCTGACGGGCCGATTATTTTTAGCTACTGCGCGGGGACGAGGGGGCAGGCGGCGGGCGTTGGCGCATACTATACTTACGATGCTTATGTTCAAAAGTATAGGTTGATTAATAAACACTTACCGAAGTGAAGTGTAGTAATATTATTCATATCTAAGTACTTATGGGTAGGATAATGTTTTGATTTGATGAAAAGTTTGTGTTCTATGTACTTGTGTATAATTTTCAGATCTCAAGCAGGAAATAGGGAATTAAGTTTCCCTATTTCAGATTTTTACCCCTCCGCGGCCGCATTCAGACCTCTAGCGTCAAAAGTTGCGGAAGTCTCGAACAAACTTTCACCCCCTAGTTTAAGGGGTTGGGGGGTAAAAGTTCCAAGTTTTAGGATTTTTTTGTTGTTTGGGTACTAATACTAGCTTACATACCAAATTTCAGTTTTCTAGGACTTCAGGAAGTACCTTAAGAATTTTGTTGATCATCAGTGAGTGAGTGACGAAATCGGGGTATTTTAGATATCAATAAAATCTAAAGTATAAGAGCTATGCAATTGAAACTTTAGAGGTTTATTAAGTCTACCACTGACATTATATCCTGAAAATTTTGTTTATCTGGTATAACCCAAACTCAAGTTATGAAGGTTCAAAAATACGACGAAGCGCTTCGAGAAAAGGTAGGTAGTGCCCTTGCGCTTGCGCTTCGCTTGGCTCGTCTTGGCGGGGGCACTACCGTGCCCCCAGATACAAAGGAAGGTCTTATTTTATATAGGTATACCTGCCTCACCTTTGATTGTGATATAAAAACCTCGTTAGTGACCGCAGAATAAATAATAATTACTGGAACAAAAAATGGACAAGCGCGAGTCGGGAATGAGATTGTAATGAATGTTCTTGTTGAGGTAGGTTGTAGGCTTTTGAAAGTTATTTTTAAATTATAATACTAAGGTTGCCCTTTATTTGTTTTAGGTAGAGAATAAAGAAAATTCAATAAAAAGTGTCCAACGGCATTACAGCTCTGTTGGTAGATCTGAATCAGAATCAGAATAATTTTATACAAAGGAAGGTCTTATTTTATATAGGTACAGGTTTATTATTATCCATTTCTGTGGTCGTGGGCTAGATTTCCATGTGTGATGAACAAAATATGTTATTTCATAAAACGTAAAACGTAAACAGGGTCACGACTGTATCCCCAAGGCGCGGTAGACATTCTCTCAGATCTTTATATTCCAGATCCTTTGAAGATGTCTAAGGGGGTAGTCAGAGAGAGATGTTATTTCATCTGGTGTTATAAAATATTTGAGAGAGTTGCACATCTTGATGTGAGTTGATAAGAGGCCCTCATGATAGTGATACCTATCGCACGACCCATCCGCGCCGAACGCGCTGAACTCTCAATTCAATAGAGGAATATGCTGAGACGTCAAATTCTAGCCACATTTTCTGACGTCATCAGTATTTTTTCTATAGAAAAATGACTGTGGCGCGTACGGCACCTATGTGTGATCAGCTAAAAAGAACTGGAATGAAACCATGAAACCACGAATTCACAAAATTTATACAAAACTGTACGGAACTCTGAATTGATTAAAATAGTGTAAAAGTTTTTGCAGTTCGTTTAAGACAGTTGATTGTTGAAACTTGACGTTTTTGGTCACTTTTTTGTCGATCCATTCTTATTTAGACCATGAACTTTTATTGCTTAATTTTCTTAGTTTTATCACATAAACATGATGCGCATTCCACCAAGATCCTACTTATACCGGGTGTAAAAAGACGTTTACCGAAGCCGAAAGGGGTAGGTACAGCATCCCAACACACAACCAAATCCAAAAGGATTTTCCGAAAAAGTCATTATATCCGGAGAAAATAGCGTTTGAAGAGTGCTGTTTGCGTACTGGGCGCGTTGTTTTACGTAGATTGCTGGATTTTGAGTTTTTATTGTTTTTTTCTTTTTTAAATGAAATTATTAGTTAGGTATGATCTTATTATGTCGTACTAGTAGTAAATAACCGAAAATAACATAGCATGGCGAAGCTAAGTCAAAAAAATTTTTTGCGTTTTTTTTTCGCTAAATAGGTTTAGAATCATGGTCTGATTGCAACCTCTCAGTTTTCGGTTGCAGTCTTTTTACACCCTGTATTATAAAACAGTAAACTTGTGAATGGTCAATAAAAATATACAACTGCTCCAAACGCAACGATTGCTCGATCTAATTTTGATCTGTATCCTTTACATAAAAACAAGATTGTGTCTTACGTAAGTTTCGGGAAAGAAGTAGCTTCGTGCACCCTCAAAAATTACCATCAGCCTGTCGTGTCACTTACCATACGATTACCATAGTTATGGAGAAAGTCTCCATATAATCATCAACTTGTATTCAAAACGCGTTTGGATCCTTTTTCCTTGGGCGGCCGAATTCTTATCTGATGAGATAAGGTAGCACGATTATTCTGATGAAGACCTGTCTAACCCTAAGGTCTGTCAAAGGACAGGCCTAAGAGGCCTTAGGGTATTTAACTATTTATCATCTTATCTGAATATATAGCGTCAGGATGCAACCTATGCCTACACTCAACGGGGCAATGTCGTGTTACGTTTTTATTTATTTCTTTTCAGCCATTAGTGTCCCACTGCTGGGCAAAGGCCTCCCCCCACTCACTCCAGACATCTCGGTCCCCAGCAACATCTCATCCATTAGAAACTGGTCGAGCTCATCCCGTCGTCGTGTTACATGGCTGATGATAATTTAGCAATCACTGGAATCTATGTGAAGTGACTCTATTTCGTCTTCTAATCGTTACTATTTCTTTCAAACCAGTATGGTGAAAGAATGTAAAGTGCGCATTAATAGGCTCTTTTTATGAAAGTTTTTACGATACATAATATCTTCCGCAGGATGAAAAGTTATTCTTGCGATATTCTATGACTGTGTTCATTTCAGAATAAACTCCAGTTATTTATCTGTATTCTGAACCATAAATACTTATTTGAACATTATGAATTATTCACCTCGCTACGCCTTCATCTTGCCGCCTTTGAAGAACCGACGTAAAAAGCTGGGTCACTCCATAATCTCATAGTTAATTATTTATCTCTGAGGAAATAAGCGTCTGAAGTTTGAGGCTTTCAAGTCATTTCAATCATGTAGGTATTTGTTGATTGATGTGAGGATACTATCGAAGAAATCGATGAGAAACAACACAGGGCCGAATAGGTTTGAAAGGGGAGGCTTATGACCCGAAATCTTTAATATGAGCCGCAGTTGATAAAAAAAAATGACCTTATTCATTTTTAAGTGCCTGCTCTGCACCTACAGAGAGACACAGGCCTCTTTTTATGCCGTCAGTTTTATCAAAAGGAATAAGAATGATTAAAAAATAGAAGAAAAAATCAAGACAATAATTACGAATAAGCTTTTGTTGTTTGCATCTGAGCAAGCTGTATTTATTGTTCTGTGACCAAACTCATAATTTACAAGTCTCTCATTAGTAAACCGTTACGAAGGTAGTACATGCACCAGCCAGTGCCATTGACATTCACGTCTATGAGACAAACGTGACCGCGAACCTACTCTATATAACCTAACTAATTTCACACCCTATCAAACCCAATAAAAATTAATACATCAATCTATAAAGAGACAAACAAAAAACAACTTAAACGTATCACCGACTAATGTTTTAAAATTCACTCATTTGGAAAAAGAACTTAAAGTCACATTTCGACTGCGCTTTTTGTCCGCGGTTACACCAATGTCGTTAGGGTGACCATAGCGTAGTGGAATTCGACAATCGATATGTTTTTCTCTTTTTAAAGGACGTTCGATTTTAGTCGGTTCTCACAATGAAGACATAAAAATTACGCGGTGTCCGCGCGGCGCGTCAAAAGGAGACCACATACGTTATTTTCGTGGGATTTTGGGAGGCAACCTCATTTTAAATGTTTGCGAAATTGGTGGTCGATGACGCCTTTTCGACCTATTATTTCTGGCTACGACCGCCTCGGAGCCGGCTAAGGAGATCGTTTTTATTTTTTTGTTCGTACCTTTTTGGCGTGTTTGTTTTCGTAGGTATAAATTATAAGACGTGATTATTGACGAAATTCACGGCCGTTAGAAACGCCTCTTCGATACATCATGTAGTAGAATGATTTACTACTCTTAATTATTACTTCATGGTATAATAATGTGTTTGAATACCAATGAACTTTGAGCTTTTAATTCGGAGATTATAAAACAATTCAAATTGGGCCGTCAATTTTCGGAAAAGTAATAAAATAAATCCGTTTTGAAACCACGCCATTAATTATTCAGTAGTCACCGCTCGTCACGGTCGTAAAACCGAAAACAAAATGGCGTCAACATTGTTATCCGTGAGTTAGGGTGTCCAATTAGTGAGAATTATCGGGACGTTCCTTATTTAGAGTCCAAAAATGTGAAATAGCTCGTAAAGCGACGCTTATTAATCAAAAGTCGTGCTAAGTGGGCAGTTTATATTCGGACTGGACATGTTGACAACTCAATCTTATTACTAGGGTGACTAAGCTTAACTTGATTTGTGGGCAATAAAACAGACAGACTCGTCGTCATATTGCGATTTACATTTGAATGCAGTTTTTATAGTTTTATTAAAAGATTTTGATGTTGTTTTTATGCAAAGTTGTAATATTTTGGAGAGGTACATGATAATTATATGTGGGCAGATAGAGACATACATTTTGAATCGATTTTTCGACATTTAAGAGCTTATTTAATTTCAACCTACCTACTTAAAAATCGAGACATAGGTATATGCAGATTTTTAATATTACCTATCATTTGTTTCAGGTCTAGAATATCTGAGCGCAGCGAGGAGTTTGCACCCCGAACTGCACGCTGGTAGCACGTTGGCCAGCCAGGAGTTCCAGCTTAGCTTAGACGGTGAGTTCTGTGAGTTAAACCAAACATTTTATTAAACCAGCTGACTCAGCTACCCTTGAATCCAGTTACCGAGAAACCTGTAAAAGTAAGTTAGAATAAATTAGTTTTAAGCTACAGTTTTCAACGGCCTCAATCCTCAGTTACGATTCACCGATCTCCTCGGAGGCATCGATGTGGTGTCGCGAAAGTTTCTGTGGTTAACATCTACTCCGCCATCCTTTTAGCATCCATGGCGTAAAGAGTTTGGGGGATAACTTTGTCCAGCAGTCAGACTATAGGTTGAGTAAAAATGAGCTCAATTTTTATGTTGAACGTGGGATTATTACGATGACCATTCACAATATTGAGTAGAGATTTCAAGATGTAGATTAGGCAGGTACTCCAAAAACTGATTTTGATTTATTTGGTTTTGTTTCAATGACACATTGCCTATTCAAATTCGACTCAAAAAACAGCCACAACGGACTATTCTCTCATACCTATGTGATTTCCATTTCAGGGTCAAGAATAGCCTCACCTACTCGCCTCAGGCTCTCAGGAGGAGCCATTGCAGCATCAGCTAACAGAAAACGGGCAGTCTCATGGAGCCCCTACTCTGCTGAGTCATTGGACTTGGCTGCTGTGATCAGAGCGTCTCCAGCAAGCTTAGCAGTTCGGGCACCATCGGCTGCTTCTACGGGGAGCTATGGGCATCTTAGTGCTGGTTAGTAGATGTTTTTGAATTAGTAGGTATAGGTATCTCTAAAGATCGTAATATAGATAATATATTATTATCTCGAATCTGAATTTATAAGTAGATTCGCCCCCTTGAGCACCCAAAGAAAACATGCTTTTTAAACACGTTGAATTCTCAAGTTTTTTATTAACATCTCAATCTAGGTTAAAGTTCACATTTTGGACCTCTATAATTCCGATAAAATCAATGGTTTGAGCGCATAAGGTCCACTCGTAGACATCGTTCTTTACGTTACGCAAAAGGTTCCTTGTATAAATGAGAAGTAGTCGAACAAAACTTCACTTTGCTCGCCTACTCAAGTCCTGTCCCAATAGCCTCTGCAAAATACCCCGTTCTCAAAAAGTCCCTTCACCTAAATTACATCATTCTGTTTCAGGAGCGATATCCCCAGCTCTCTCCCTCTCGCACGCATCCCTCGCCCAGCAGTTGCTGGCGCGCGGTGGTGTTGTCGGCGGCAGCGGGGTGCTGGCGGGTGGAGTGTTGCTCGACCCTGCGCATCAGCAGGCAGCGGCCGCGGCGGCGCACCATGCAGCACACGCGCACCTCGTCGCGGGTATTCATCGGTGAGTGAAGCGCTCGTGGTGTAGCTTGCTTAGTCGTATAGATCATCGAAGTTATGCAAAGTTCTAAACTATCCAGATGGGTGACCGCCAATTGCATCAACTGAGCGCTTCCGTGCTTTGAAGGGGTTAAATTGTCAGTCCAGGCTATTAATCATACTAAGTTAAGCCATGATGAAGGCCTCTAGGCGGCCTAATAACTCTGGCCACGGACTCATACAAACGTCTATACTGTCTTTAAATAAAGTTATACAATATACAAACACTATCACGCTTTTCTCAATTATTTACTCTGACTACCACTAGATAGTAGATTGAACATCCAAATTATTTCCCGTTTTGCAGATCTCACATATCCTCACCAACTCAACTCCTAATGGGCGGACCTGTGGACGTTAGACCAGGGCTAGGCCTCGATGGAACACCTCCACAGCACCTGCAGCAGCCACAGCAGCAGCCGGAGATTACTAGTATCATGGAAGCTGATAGGTATGTGTGAAGTTGAGATCTAGTTATGTGTGGCTGGTTTGATGAAAGAGATGGTAGGTAAGGTACTCAATTAAAGTCCTTACTGATAAAGTGCTAGAGACATGGAAGACCGTCTTTTTAGTATCTTGAACTTGTAATTCTTTTACCACACTGGTAAAAGAACTAGTCAAGATAAGAAGAAGATGTATCTTGAACTATGTTGAAAGATTTCAGAAGACAACTAAAAACTATTTTGGAATACCAATAGACATTGCCCTAAAAAGACGATAGCAGCCTCAACCAAGATCCTTTGAAGATTTTTAAGGAAGTTTCTTATACAGCCATGTTATAAATAGAAATGGAATAGAAATCAAATCGACAGATAACCTGCGCCTTATGGCATTAATTGCAAAAACTGCCTACATTTTATGTCAAGTGTGGTTATGCACGTGAGTTCTTGGCATAATGTCAAACTGACAATTTACATAGAGCCGGGAACTCACGTGCCGCCATAACTTTTGTAAAATGTATGCAGTTTTGGCAATTAATGCCGGTAGACACAGGTGCAGTGCAGTCTCAGCGTTATCTGTCGATTCGATTTCTATTTTATTGCGATTTGTAATATGGCTAGGGGGGCAGGTTGGATGGCTATTTCCTATCCTTTCCTCTGGGAGAAACGCCTAAAACAATAGTCTTTTGCTAATTGTAACATTGACTTCAGTACTAAACTTTCCTAATAAGTTTCTTACTTCACAGTGCATCGGGCATGATCCAACGCAAGTCCCCTCAAATCATCATGAGGGACCACCACAGCAACAAGCCTTTGTCTGCCGCCGCCGAGAGCACTGTCCACGACGGCCTCGATTCCAAGGATGAGCCAGGAGATTTCATTGAGACTAATTGTCATTGGGTAAGGCCAGCATAATTATTCCTCTAATGTTCTCAGTTCTCGTGTTCTGTGGAATTTAATTAAATTTTGTTTTTTTCAGGTGGACTGCAAACTCGAGTTCCCTACCCAAGATGACCTGGTGAAGCATATCAACACAGACCATATCCACGCGTCCAAGAAGGCGTTTGTCTGCCGATGGGTCGGCTGTTCCAGAGACGAGAAGCCGTTCAAAGCGCAGTATATGCTGGTGGTGCATATGCGAAGGCATACAGGGGAGAAACCTCATAAGTGTACTGTAAGTTGCTATTTATTTGCGTTCCTTGTCCCTCAAGGACGGAGTACTGGACCATAGCGTTTGTCATGCTAGAAGAACTTCAAACAAATGGAAGAACTTATAAAGTTGAAGCTATTGTGAAGTACCTAATTATATCTATAAAATTAATTATATTGTATACAAAAAGTTTTCTTAATTATGACCGTGACTTAAATTTTTAACCGACTTCAAAAAAGGAGGAGGTTCTATGTTCGGCTGTATGTATGTTTTTTTTTTTTTTTATGTATGTTCATCGATATCTCCGTCAGTTGTGAACCGATTTCCAAAATTATTTTTTTGTTTGAAAGGGTATGCTACCATAGTGGTCCCATAAAAATTTTACTCCTGAGGGATTGATAGTTTTCCCGTAAAACTCAAAAAATCACCGAACTTTCCGAAAAATGTGGACCGATTTCCAAAATTTTTTTTTGTGCTTGAAAGGGTATCCATCTCTAGGTGGTCCTCATACTTTTTTTTCCTGAGGAATTGATAGTTTTCCTGTAAAACTCAAAAAACCTCATTCTCACTACACAATCTGAGTCAAACATTGAATAGTTTGACATGTTTATACTCTCGAGGTGGTCCCATTTAAATTTTATTCCTGAGGGATTGATAGTTTTCCCGTAAAACTCAAAAAACCTCATCCTCACTCTAACTTCTTTAATCTTGACTATTCCAATATCTAACCTAACCTACTATATTATTTACACTTGCACTTTATTTACACAAAAAATTGAAAAATAAAAATTTTTGAACAAAAAATGGAACCGACTTCTCATAACACAAACAGACACTAAGAACCTTCTATGTACCTACACTAAAAAGAGAAAAATAAGAATATACACATGCAATAATTATCATTTACAGTATTCAATTAATAAATTATTATGTTATATTATATTTGAAGTCGGTGCCAACTACGAGTATTCTACTCTAACAACTCGATACAAGTTTGCACCCAAATTCTATTGTACTCGTAATTTCTTCCTAGATGTAAATGCATAGGTAGTTGGCACCGACTTCAAATATAATATAACATAATAATTTATTAATTGAATACTGTAAATGATAATTATTGCATGTGTATATTCTTATTTTTCTCTTTTTAGTGTAGGTACATAGAAGGTTCTTAGTGTCTGTTTGTGTTATGAGAAGTCGGTTCCATTTTTTGTTCAAAAATTTTTATTCAGTCAGCAGTATTCTTATCTTTATTCAAATGAACAGTAGAAAAAATCAGAACCCACCTTTTCCAGTTTGAAGGGTGCTGCAAAGCCTACTCCCGGCTGGAGAACCTGAAGACCCATCTCCGGAGCCACACGGGGGAGAAGCCTTACACCTGCGAGTACCCTGGTTGCGCCAAGGCGTTCTCCAACGCGAGCGATCGCGCTAAGCATCAGAACAGGACACATAGTAATGAGGTAAGCATCTTTTGTGAAAACCTTTCCATGACGTAGCGTATGGCATCATCTTCTGATGCGTTCTACGTTATCCTGGATATATCTAAACTAGTAGCTCCACAGATTTGAGGGTTACCAGTTAGTGACGCTGACTGCTCATACATCTAATGACAGCTGTGCAGTTCCTTCTTTAGACCTTTGTTCCTTTGATCTGCACACAAGAAGTACCTATATTGTCATTGATGATAATCCAATTCTATATATTTCCAGAAACCCTACGTGTGCAAAGCGCCTGGTTGCACGAAGAGGTACACGGATCCTTCGTCGCTTCGGAAGCACGTAAAGACGGTCCATGGAGCTGAATTCTACGCCAGTAAGAAGCATAAGGGTAAGTTTATACTACTTCTAGAGGATGAGGCTAGTAGCATTATCAACAGAGCGCTTCCGTGCTTCAGAGAGCAATTTAAATTGTTCCCGACTATTAAATCGTTCAGCCTATGATTTAGGTCTTAGGGTGGTCTAGAAAACTATTTTGAGTTTTATCGATTGTGAGTAGAAAAGATTATTTTTCCTATCTTCAATTGACATCTACCTCAACGCTATTCTATCGTATAGGTAGGATGATCATGACAAGCAGGCTATTTTATAATCCTTTTTTTCTTCCCCAGGTTGTAGTCGAGGAGATGACTCAGCAGAATCAGGTGGTGGTGGGGCTGGATCCTCGCCACGGTCTGAAGAAGGAGGAGTTCCAGGTCTCCGAGGGCACACCTCATCGGCTTCCGTCAAGAGTGAGAGCCCAGCGTCCCCGCTGCCGCATGGTCTACATACGCCTGCCCATCAAGTCAGGATGGTAATACTTTTGTTTTGTTTCTTTGTAATGAAAATTGTTTTTTCTTAGGTAGACAGCCGTGGTGATGACAGGTGTAGAGATTGAAAGGTGGTAGAGGTGTGGATACAAAAATGTAGATCGTCTGGTGGCCAGATGGGTAGACGATAGTGTTCATGTCGCGGGTCGTCAATGGATTGGATTAGCACAGGATCGTGGTGGATGGCACAAGCTTAAGGAAACCTATACCCAACAGTGGGTGAAGTCAGGGTGTGGATGATGATATGAAGATAATTGTTAATTGAAGGATGCAACCTATAAAACATGTGTTTTTTCAGTTGTCAGCACAATGCGGTGGGGAGATTGACTTCGGCGGCTCAGGGCTCAGTGGCTTTGGTGATGAGAACGGTGCTTCTGGCTACTTCCGACTTGATGGAGAAGTGAGTTAATTATTATTACTAGCTGCACTCTAGTATTACCTGCAATCCCTTGGGAATCCTTCATTTTTCCAGGATGAATGTACCTTATGTGCTTTTCCAGACTATAATCTATCTCTATGTCTTTTATCGACATCAAGTGGCGTGAAAAGTATCAAACATCCATATAAGTAGGAAGTAAGATTACTGTGCTGGGCAAAGACTTACAACCCCGCGGTAAATTCAAAGTAAGATAATTCAAGATTATTTAATATTGGAGAGCAGACAAAACCCTTCCCTCTAATTACGGGAACACTAGGTCCAAGACATTTTGTTTTTGCTCCTGAATGTACGGTGTAGACCTGTGTTATAAATAAACAAATATTCAACTTTTATCCTGAATTATTTACCTACGGTGTAATCATGTTATGGGTAATCGCTCACATTTTTTTTCTTCTTCAAACTGACCTTCGTATTAATCCTCAGGTGGAACAAGAAGTGGTCGGCGAGGTGGGTCAGCTGCCCCTGATGCTGCGAGCCATGGTCGCCATTGGAGAGCCGCGGGCGCACCACGCGCCGAGGTTCAATAAGATGGGCATGGCTAGGCTGATGCCGCCGCCTCACGCTGATATGGGAGGAGGTAGGTTTCACACAAGCATTTAATTTAGACAGATGTTGAGATGGATGTGTGGAGTTACAAGAATGGACAAAATCAGGAACGAGTACATTAGAGGAAGTTTGAAAGTTGCGCCAGTGACGGATAAGTTGAGGAGTAATAGGTTTTCGTGGTATGGGCATGTTATGAGGAGGGAAGAGAGTGATGTAACGAGAAGAATGTTAGGTTTTAATGTGGAGGGATGTAGCAGAAGAGGCAGACCAAAGAAAAGATGGATGGACTGTGTGAAGGATTATATGGGTAAGAAAGGAGTGAGTGTTGAGATGACGGCTGATAGAGCGGAGTGGAAGAGGAAAACCTGTTGTGCCGACCCCACATGAAAGTGGGATAAGGGCAGGGAATGATGATTTAATTTAGACAGATAAAGTTTCATTAACATGCGCATTGAACAGTCAAATTCAGTTCTGATTCTTGCAAGTCGTGTAAGTTCTTGATTATTTAAAACATCAGCAAGAAAAAGTATGCCTTTTCTTAGTCGACTTCTTCCTCGGATCTAAAGGCACTCAAGATCCTTTGGTGTTTAAAGATGTTTATGAGGATGTCTACAAGATGTCTCTCAATGTATTTAGTACATATGAACTGAAATTTTGAAGCAAAATGACATTCAACACTGAAAGTGTCTAAATCGATATTTTATTGGCGGTGCAATCAAAGATATATGATGTTTATCTGTACGAAATATTTCTTCAACAATAAAAGCTAGAGTTCCAAACAGTCACTGTACTCCCCCAACTCCTCCACCCTTTTTCATTTTATATACGGCTTACCTTGTTTTTGTATTAAAACTAAACCAAATTCTTTGCCAGGAGGAATGCCAGGTCGAACAGAACTTGGCACCACCAGCGTAGCTGTGGATGTTAAAACCGGAATGCCCAACGCGAGGCGTGACTCCGGGATCTCATCTGGCAGCAGTCTCTATAGTGCACGGTAAGATATATCATTACTAGTCTGTATCGTCTAAATATTCCATGGTATCAACTCGGACCCTTAGTTCAGTGCCTACTAAGTAAAAGTGCCTATATTCTTCACTTTACGTGGGGTAAAGTGAGCCTCTGTATCTTGGATATAAAAATCTGCAGATAATATGGTATCGCCACACTCGCAGACTCGGAACAAGTAGGTATCTGCTGATCATGCAAACATTTGTTCCGCTGCGAGAATGGAACTTGAATCTTCGTGTCTTGTACTTATTATGAAAAAAATAATCGGCTTACGGTTATCTAGAAAAGCATGCTAAGGAGTATCATTTTTCTTCTAAAATAATACTTTCAAACTTCCTACACTAATTTCTTTCAACAGATCATCAGACATATCCCGGAAAAGCAGTCAAGCGTCAGTAGTGGGTGGAGCGGCGATGGGCGCGGCTGTGTCGCAGCGACTAGTTGCGCAACAAGTCGCCGGATACGACCAGCTCTCTCCAGACAGCAGTCGAAGGTATTTATGTGCTCTGAAAAGTAACAGTCATTTTAAATTGAGGACGTTTTGCTGTCAGAGCATTTTAAATTACAGTCGATGTGCACTCAAGAACTTTTACCTAGCTTCAAGAACCTCCTAATTCGAGATGGATTTTTCATCCTCCTAGCTTATTTGGCTTGTCTAATTTTCATAGTTATCTAACAAGTGTTTTTGTTCCAGATCTAGTCAAGTATCTTGTGTGGGGTATGCTCCTGCGCCGTCATCAGCATTAGCAGCAGTTCAAGCTGTAAGGACCTCGCAAGGAAATCAGGTAAATTTCATCTTCTATATGTTCTACCTTCAACAAAAATTAAGAAATTAGGAATTATTAAAAACTATACTTTGTGGGATAAACATTATTGAATTATCTGTCTTGCAGTCAACCAGTCTTTGAAAGCTATTTTGTTTATGGATTTTATATACCTAGGTACATGTGTCACCTGTAATTAGAGCAGCAAATAACAATTTTCTTCCAGGCTGTATTGCTCCGTGGCGTTACCTGCTCAGAAGTACGAGCTGAAGAGTTGACTCTGGAGCTGGACCCCAACGTCCAGGTGAAAGAAGAAGCCAGGAGGCTCTCGGAGCAGTCCAACCTGAGTGATCAGACGCAAGCGTACCAGCCGTACCCCTGTCGAGCTGATGATGTGGTGAGTAGACGAACTTTTCAGTCAGTTAGAGTTAATGCCCAGGTGATGGAGATTTAAGTCACCGGATGGTTTCCGTCATGGCTTGACAACTTTTAGTCATGTAGTATTTTACGCTTTTCAATGCTAGTTTCATTTTCAAAAAGTAAAAATTCCATAAATATTCCTAAACTTTTATTTTTTTCTATTTTCTTTCTTTTTATTTTCTGATACACAAAAGCCAGGCTTTTTTATAAATGTATGCCCACCAAAATTCTCATAGATTCATCATCATATTTATCCTTGCCCTTATTCCATTTTATATGTAGGGTTTGCAGCTGATTTTCCTCTTTCCCTCGGCTCGTTTAGCCGCAATCTCAAAATGAAATCTTTCCCCTTATCATTTTTCACGCAATCTATCCATCTTTCCTTTGGTATGCTTTGTAATAATTCTCGTCATAATACATGTGATATGTAAGTGCCTAGATTATAAACTTATTTTGCAGGGTGACGCGCCGTTCCCCTTCAAGACGGAGGCGGACCAGGAGTCAGTGACGTACAAGGAGTCCCGCTCCAACTCCGCCGGCACAGTGGTGGTCACCACCGCGCAGGTGCACCATCCCAACCAGGAGGTCAATCTGGAACAGGTGAGGATCTCGATTGTTCTCTTACTAGCTAGGACCAAAACGAGTAATTAAGAATAGGTAGTTTAAAAAAAAATGTTTTTCAAGTTCTTTCGCGGCCATACCATGAAGAACCAGGAAAAAAAAACATGGCGTCTACGCATGTTAAAGTCTACGTTAGTCCAGGTCCAGGGGCTTTCTCTAATTTTTATCCGAATTCGTGCAATGTGAAAGAGTAACTAACATCCACCCATCCTACTCTCTTGATGAATATCAGGGTATTAATAAAATCCTTTTTGTTTCATTGACATTTTGTAAATAATATTGTTATTACAGGTCGCCGAAGGTGAAATGGTGGAGAATAAGCTGGTGATACCAGATGAAATGATGCAATATCTTAACCAATCAATATTGGGAACCGACACGGTAGCGCCAGCTAACCCACCAGACCCCGACGAGAAGAACGCCAAAGAACCAGATGATGCCAACAAATCCAGTGACAAAATCAGCAACGTAGCAACCAGTGACGATTCTCTACTCAAAAACCTAGGTGCCATAGGAAGTGATCTCAACATTAGTGATATTCCAGTCGATTTAAGATCGTTAGACGTTAGTATGTCAGGCAATAGCGGGTCTTTGTTGAACTCTAAATCCCCAGACGATAAAAACCCTCCGCTGCAAGAACAGACCATTCCTGAAGTCAACGAGAATACTGAGAAGGATTACCCGAAATCTACTTCAAATCAACCAACTTCAAATCCACTGCAGTCTTTGCAGACGATGGCTGCTAATCAGACAGAGCAATCCAACAGGATGAGGGCCAATCAGATGCCACAAAAGAATCCCATGAGTCCGAAGACAGTTGTCATGAACCAGAACCTTCTAAGTCCTCAGAGCTTAGCACACGCAATGCTCAGTCCTCAAAGTCTTCCTCATAGTGCAATGAGTCCTCAAAGCGTCATGAGCCCTCACAACAACCCTCAAAGCGTGATGAGCCCTCACAATATACCTCGCAGCGTCATGAGCCCACCTAGCGTCTACAACGTCATGAGCCCAATGAGCGTAATGTCTCCACAACACAACGTCATGAGTCCACAAAGCATGCAGAGTCTTATGAGCCCTCAGATGCCTAATCAAATGATGAGTCCACGACACAATAACATCGGCAGCCCTATGTCTCAAAACATGGCCAGCCCGATGGTCAATATGGCGAGTCCGATGACACAAAACATGCCTAGTCCTGTCACTCAGAACATCTCTAGCCCTATGAGCCATGGAATGCCTAGTCCTATGCATCCAGGTCTTCAAAGTCCAATGGCTCCAGGAATGACGAGTCCTATGCACCAAAATATGCCCAACATGTCTATGAATGGACCTAATCAAAATCAGATGCAAATGAATCAAAATCAAATGATGAACCAGGCTCCGCAAATGGCTCCACCTTACATGAACAGGCAAAACTGTAACGCCAAGATGCCTAACAGAAATGTACAGCAACAAAACCAGTACAGCAATGTGCCAAACCAAAGCTATCATCAGCCTACACCGTACGCTCAAAACCAACAGGTGATGAGAAGCCAGAACATGCAACAGTACCAGATGATGCAATACAACCAGGGTCAAATGCCGATGCACATGAACAACCAGCCTAACATGGCTTACAACCAGCAAATGGTAAATTATCAAGGGAACTACCAGCAGAACCAAATGCACCAGCTACAAATGTCCAGATCTTCAGTAATGAGTGTGGATAATAGTGGTAATATGAGTAGAGGACAGATGAATAACTACTGTGAGCAGAACCCACCAATGCAAGCCCAGAACCATCAGATGCAAACTCAAATCCATCCCATGCAACACTACAACCAAAACGCCCAAAACGTCCAGTACCCTCAACCACCCCCATACAACTCAGTCGTAAACGCAGCCAACGTTATGGGTCCTCCACCTCCCAAAAACAACCACCAGTACAACCAAGCTATGATGAATAACAACCAATATTACAACCATCAGCGTCCCTACAACCAATGGGACTATCCTGGCAACCAGTTTAACAAGCACAACCAGAAATCAGCACAGAACTCCGTGAACATGTCAACTGGTAGTCAAAATAAGAGGCCTGTGAACTGTCCGATAAAAGACCAGCAAACTGACTGCAGTATGAACAGCATGAAGAGTCAGAATAATACGAATAATCAAACTGAGGTACAGGTTTGGGATATCAGCCAATCACAGATAGAAGCGACGAATGGAAGGAAGAAGAATCAGAATCAAACTCCTGCTCAGAACCAGAGCATGCGTCAGGACACGTATCAAAGAACTTTAGAGTATGTGGAGAACTGCGAGAACTGGAAGAGTTCTGAAATGGTGTCGAGTAGCACTCACCCCCTTCAAGGGGGGGATAATATGGTTGTGAACGATCTCCAGACCTCGCTATCTTCGTTTTATGAAGAGAACCAGTACCTCCAGTTGATTCAATAGTTTTAATTTGTATTTATGTCAAGTTTCAGGGCAAAAATACTAAGTTCTCCCCAGCAGCCTTATTGTCTTACTTGAAATCCATCCCAGTTGTAATCCCAGTAGAGCTCAACCAATCACACAATACGAAAATGACAAATGAAGTCCAGGCTAGGTTTCAAATGTCAACATGAAGCCGATGTCCATTGTCTTTTGAGTTTCACAATAGGTATATTGTTTTAAATTGTATAGTCTCAGAATTTTTATTTTTAACTTTGACTTTGACTTTTTTTACAACTCTTTTACTTGTACAATAAAAAGTAAGTTTGTGAAACAGATTTTATAAATACTTGTTAATAAGTAATTTGCAGTTTTTTGATATACTATAAATGAATACCTCTTTTCTACGTATTTATATAAAGTAGACTTGACTCAATGGTGCATAGAAACGAAGGTTGTTTGAAAATCTCTTATGGAGACTGATTATTTTTAAATATTTTAAACAAAATTTTAAAGTAAAGTACATTTAGGTATACATATTTCAAAAAGACACGACTAATTAATTGTAAATATAAAGTCTTCCATGTAGGTAAAGTTAGTTCAATAATTTTATATACCTACTTAATTTTATGCATTTATATTAGCTTATGTATAAATTAAATATAATAAATTCTTACAGTGCCTTAAAATGTATATACTTAAAAAGTAGGTACATAAAATACATAAACAATCAAGTAATGTGCCTTAAGATCCTAACATTGTTAATTTTAATATTAGTTGTAAAATTTTAGTTACAATAGAAATAGTAAAAAATATTTTTGAGATTATTAGATAAAAAAAATCTGTAAAAAAGTAGTTTTTTTTTAGAATTTTTACAGCGTTGTTAAAGTTTTTCATTGTAACATTACATTCATTAATTAAAATTATGTTTAATTTAAAATTTAGTTAATTGTAATTCATCATGGAATCTCTTAGCATAGTTTTTAATATGAGATTACTAGCTTTAAGTCTTTGTTACATATTTTTTTTATTTAAACGCACAAATAGAACACAAGTGTAATTTCTTAATAAATTATTGTTTTTTAATTAGAAATATTTCATCAACTGTGACGATTATATCAACGAAATCATTAATTAAATCATTATTATTAGACACTTTTTTAATTACTTATACCTTTTCCGTCATTCAGCATAATTATTTTTCTCTCTCTTTGAGTTAAGGATAGAATAATCTTATAAATAAAGACTACGAATGCATTGGAATTTCACCATAAAAAGTTTTTAGGAACTAATAAAAAAGTAAGTTCGTATGAGTCAGTGGCCAACTCTGGAGACTGAGATTTTAGACCGCCTTAAGGTACCGTCATGGCTTAACGACTTAGTAGCCGGGACCGACAATTTAGGAACTAATTACCAGTTAACATAGGTACCTAATTATGAAAAATTTCAAATTGAAAGAATAGAAAGCTACACTAAGACCCCTCGCAGACTACAGACTTTCTATCGGCCTATAGTTGATACGGGCTATAACTTCTCCATACTCATTACGAGCCAAAGTAAATTCCGTCTCAACTATCGGCCGATAGAAAGTCTGTAGTCTGCGAGGGGTCTAATGATGACCGTGACGGGCAATCAAAAGCATTAAGGCATTAGTTTTTGGCAGATTTGAAAAACAATATATTGTCCTTACATCCGCTGTGAAACCAGAACAAAGGAACCGCAGTTATTTCGCCATGTCTTGTCCGTATGTAGGAGAAGCGGAAACTGCAGCGGAACTCTAGCAAACGGAACTCTTTCAGCAGTTCCGCTGTTCTGGCTTCTAAGGGCGTATGTTCTGATGTAGTTACCTTTTTTTTTTATAACGCCAGAAAATCCATTATGTATACCCTACCGCCGTGGGGGCAGCGGAAGGGCTATATCGGACTCTCACCGACTAAAAAGTGACGCGTGACCGGCCTCCATGCATGTCAAGGGGCTCCGGGTTCTCCTACGGAACACACCGGTGCCCCTCTCGCATTTTGTCTAAGCACTGTGGAAATAGCACCCACAGCCACGCCCGGCACCCTCGCGATGGTTACGGCGGCGCTTGCCACAGAGCTCCGCCTCCCTCCCGGGGTCCGCATCATGGACAGCCGAAGTCCCCCTGATATATGACCTGTATATTTTTTTTCATGTAATCATATTCCCCGAGGACTCCTATCAATGTTCGCTTGTACTTTTCTACCTTCTAGGTTTTCTATTAGTTTTAAACCTTAATCTAGAGTCACTAGCTTTCAGTCAGCCTTGCTTCAAGTAAATGAAGGAGAATTCGTGGAGCTTTAAATCCAAATTATGTCCCTTAAAACTAGAATATTCAAATTCAAGAAAGCCATTCTACATCTAGAATAGAGTGACCGAAATAGCCACGTTAAATTCCACATGATGACGTAACCCCCGACATCAAAATAGACGACTTATTTTAGCCACAGTTGCCAGCGCGCATGAAATAAGCGTATTAAAAATTTGTGCCTTTTTGAAACAGAAAAAAAGACAGTATTATGACTGACACCAAGCCACGGTAGACAATCTCTCAGATAAAGTCATTTCTGATACATTGTACTTTGGAATCAGGATCACGACTCGCAAAGCACATAATACAATAAGTCTACCGTGCTTTGTACTTTCGAAACAGAATGCAAAAAATCAAGATCACGACTCTATCTCCGCGGTTCGGTAGAAATTTTCTCATGAAGTCACTTAACCATTGGAGATGTCTACGGAGGTAGTCAGACGTAGAAAATATTTGGCACACATGCCATTTTGCAGTAGTAAGCATTCCTTTAAATGACAGGTGTAAGCCCATCGCTTCATTTGAATACTATCTGGCTTCCCCACAGTAATTTAATTCACCGAGCTAAAACTAAGCGCTCGTGGTCGTGCTTGCTTAGTCGTTCGGAGGGCATGTTAAATTGTCGGTCCCGGCTATTAAAGTCGTTAAGCCATGACGGAGGTCTTGAGGCGGCCTAATAATTCCGTCACCAGAGTTGGCCACTGATTCATACGAACTTTAGCTAAAGCAAGCCTATTCTATCTCAAACAATGTCCCAGGCACTACAGAATCCTGCTGGGAACTCATATTTCCAGGCAATTTTCGAATTTCATGACAATTTTAAATAAGACGGTTCGCCTCGGTCCACTAAAGAAATGTCGCAACCTATCATATTCTCTCGCTTGCATACTAGTGCAGTCACTAATGTGCAAGCGAGAGAGCATCATAAGCGCCGCCATTTCAGATTCGTGTCTTAGGGTCGATTCACATCTGACCGAAGATCCGTCGCGTATTATCGGTCGCGGAACGCCAGAACTGACAAATGTATAGAAAAACACTCGACCGTTCACACTCGACGGACTAACGTATCATCGGTCGAGTGTGAACGGTCGAGTGTTTTTCTATACATTTGTCAGTTCTGGCGTTCCGCGACCGATAATACGCGACGGATCTTCGGTCAGATGTGAATCGACCCTTAAGTCGAAATTGTCATGCAGTTCGAAAACTGCCTGAAATTAGAGCTCATAGGAACCCCCCCCCCCACCCCCTTGAGTGTAGGCATAGATCCTGATACTGTATTGTAAGTAATAATCATCGTGAATATTAGTATGTAGCACGACCCATCCGCGCCGAACACGCTGAATGTCAATTCAGTAGAGGAAATGCTGAGACGTCAGCTGCAGCGAGCCGCATTTTCTGACGTCATCCATCAGTATTTTTTCTATAAAAAATTACTGCGGCACGTACGGCACGAACATAATATGTGCGATCAGCTTAAATCCTATCTAGGTACCTAGGATGTCAACAAAAAATAAATATTATGCACATAATTTTTTTTTAATATGTATAATATTTTTTCGAAATTACTGTTGCACGGCTGGGATTCGAAGCCAATCTTCTAATTCATAAGTGGAGGCAGCGGGCCAACCAATTTCTCCTTGTTTAAGGCTGCCCATGTTTCAATTATTTCACTAAATTGTATTTTATTGCTGCTCATACAATTTGTAACAGGAGGTATAAAATCAGTCGTAAAGTCTAGATTAAACGAAAATGAATAGCTGTTTTCTTGAAAAGTTTTTATGATGAGTCATAACTAGCCAAATTTATCTTGAATAGTTGTATGAGTTGGGTGACAATGCCAGGACAGTTTTTAGTACACGTGGAATAGGACTTTCAGGAGGTGAAATAGGAGAGTTTTGCTCACTTTACGCGGCGAAAGCGCCCTTTTTGAGCTAGGTATATGAAAAAGTTGTTTCTTATGATGATAGTAATACAGTCCTGAGAGGTTACCGGTGTTTTACAAATAACCCTGTATTAATTAGAAAAAAAATGTAGAAAGAAAACAAGAATTTCATAATACCGCAAACATAATGAGTAAAGTCTACACCTGTTTAACCTCTGTTTAAATTTAAACAGACAGAAATACCGCGCCAATTAATAGCTAGCAAAGTTCCTATGAACAATGTACTTGGCACTGTGTACGTGCGTATTTTCATGTTTTTCTCGTGAAACATTACTTTTCATGCAAGATTTGTGATTTCTTGCACAATATTGTTAAACGAACCAATTACTTTGAAGGACTTCTTTGTAATAATAGGTACTTACAGTTGCCTGCACTAAAATTAAACTAATAGGTTAATATTTAACATATTGTATAACTAATTATGCTTGAAATAAATGATTTTATTATATTATTTATTATTAATAGGTACCTTAGATTTGTATAATCTGAATAGTCGACCGCAAAAACAGTCGCACTCTAATCTAGCGTACACAATGGACACAAAGTTCGAGGTTTATAAATTCAAACAAAAAAAAATAGTTTATTAATTTTCTTGTAAACTTTTTGTAAACCTTTTTGAATGTAAATTTCCTGGCCTTTCTCCAGGTCAACAAACACCATATGTAAATTTTTATGTGCGCGTCTTTGTTTTTCGCAAAGCTACTTGTACATACGTTCTTGTACATTATATTGGAATAATAATACGTATCATTATAGTTTTTGTCCAAAAGCTTCGAGACATTAAACTTTATGATTTACGGAAGCCCGTTCCTCCAGCACGTGCACAAAGTGGTCATTTATTTTTGTAATAAATAGTTATGTTTCAAGGTTTTACGAAAATATCAATTAGCTGAACGCCTGGGTAGCTGGAATATCATAATACTTATTTTTCTTTAGCTACGAGTATCAACCGTTTATAAAGATATTTTAACAAAAAAAAATTGTATGGTAATTTACTTATAATTTTTTTAAATGTAAGATGCAAGATGTGGGCAATTATTATACTCGTATATGTATTTGGACATGCCTCCTTATTACTACCCCTTAGACATCTTCAAAGGTTCTGGAATGCATAAAAGATCTGAGATAATGTTTATTGGGCCTTTGCGATACAGTCGTGACCCTGTTTACGTTTTTTAAGTATATTATTATGCCTCCGTCCTCATCGATAAATTACCCTGTCAGATTTGCGCTGGATTGTGGTGGATGACACAAACTTATAGGAAATCCCTATAGATTCCTACTAATAGTTACCCAGCAATGGGAGAACTCATGGCAGTGGATGATGATGAACAATTGTTTTTCAAATTCATGTTACAACACGTGAAAATAAAGTAATTGATCACATCCTTTCGCCACGAATGCGTGCCAAGACATGGTTTACTTTTACTTCAACAAATTCCGAAAAGCTCTGAGCTGTTCATCTGTTTTACATGATTAAGAAAGTTGATGAGATGAGATGAGACCTTTCGTCATAATAATCTAGTAAATTATTTCAATATGGTTATAAATTTGTGAGTTTATAAACCTAGTTAACCTAATTTATAAACCTTAGAAATTAAACACAGGCATTAACACGACTCGTAATAAATAAATAATGCTGGACTGTTCACACAGCATCATCTAGCCCCAAAGTAAGCAGAGCTTGTGTTATGGGTACTAAGATGACTGATATACATACATATTATACATAGAAACACCCAGACTCGAGAAAAATATTTGTAGATCATACAAACATTTGTCCCGCCACGGAGATCGAACCCGCAACCACTTGCATCGCAGGCGGGCGTTAGCCTACAACGCTACAGAGGTCGTCTAATCGTAGGTAATGATCAGCGGCTCAGACTTATTTGAAAACTGGCATGAGCCAGTTTTCAAATTAGTTGAGCCATTGTTAAAAACGATCCAAACAATTGTTTTTAACAATCTGTAGATAGCTTAACGGATCTAAGAGTATTCAATGTTGTGCGCGACAACAAGGGCCCTCTTTGTCGCGGAAGCTGTGTTGGCCAAATGGGGTTGTACCTCAACTTTCAATCCGAAGGTCGTGGATTCGAATCCCGGCCGTGTCAATGGATTTTGCGATTCGTAAAAGTTATATGCGCTTTAACACTGCTCTACACGGTGAAGGAAAACACCGTGAGGAAACCAGTTAGTATTCTTATACCTAGGCGATGGGCTTGCAACCTGTCACGTATGGAATACTAACTTCTGCAAGATGTCTCAAATATGCATGTCTCAAATATGTATTTGGACTCCTCTGCCTACCCCCTTAGACATCTTCAAAGGATCTGGAATACATAAAAGATCTGAGAGAATATCTGCCGCGGCTTGGGGATACAGTCGTGACTCTGTTTACGTTTAGGTTGTCTCGCTCAACATTGACACTTCTTTTTAGTCGGCTTCTCTCTCTTCATCTTCAATGCTGAAGGTCGTGTCTAGTGTGTATTGTTAACTACTTGATGCATGATAATTTTCCATTAGATTGTTTTAACATTGACACAATGTTTTAATAAATGTGTATTCAAAATATATTTGATCGAAGCAATGCTCTACAACCCTGTAAGCGTTTATTTTGGCTTTGCTAACGAATTATACTTACGTACTTCATATCCTTTCCACGCATTCATTTATGTAGAAGTCGACCTCTGTGGCGCAGTGGGTGAAAGCCCGCTTGAGACGCAGAAGGTTGCGGGTTCGATCCCCGCCGCGGGATAAATGTTTGTATGATCTGCAAATCGGTGTTTCATGTATAATATGTACCTATGTATTTACAAAACAAAAAGTATAGTTATACTTTTTTTTGGGTCCCATAGTACTAGCTTTGCTCAGTTTCGGGCTAGATGATGCTGTGTGCAATGTCCAGCATTATTTATTTATTATTATTTTTTATTTAATCAAATAAATTAAAAAAAACTAACTGAAGTGAATGACTGTAAACTTTATTTCAAGACTTGCACTTGGCTGGCTTAACTAATTAACCGATGAGAACTACTATGGGCACCAGGATGCCGACCGCGACCGCAGCCAGAGACGCAATCTTGTATTTGTGCTTGCGCGCGTTCACATTCATGAACGCTTCGAACCTGAAAACAAAAGATTTTGTTGAAAAAAGATTTTAAAACCAGTATTTAATAGGCACGAGCTGATTAAAACAAACTAAATAGCTGGTGAACAAAATATAACAGATCGTCACTTATTTCTACAGGAGGTAGTCAAATGGAATGATACCTGGTTTCCTGGTGATTCTATGGGTAGTCTTGATCACAATCACAAAGATTCTTCACTCTAGCTGTAAGTACCTTTATTGAAACTCAAATCAATAAAGAATTGAAAAATGCACCTGTGGAACCCATTGACATCATAGTTGAGTCTCTGGTACTCCTTCAGCTGGTTTACGAAGCCAGGGTTGGGGTTGATGAACCGTCGCCTCTGGCGGACGTACTCGAACGCCTGGTCGTAGGTCAGCCGGTACTTCTCCATGAGGTAGGCGATGACTAGGGTGGCTGAGCGGGATACCCCGAAGTGACAATGGACGAGAATGTTGCCTGAAAACAACAGCCACTTGACAAGTCTTCGATTTCACTCACAACATGCCGGTATTCACAAATATTACTTTGACGTTTCCAAGTGCGCGCGGACGCACAGGGTCGCAAAATCGGTAGGTTTTTGGGACACTGCGTCCGCGCGCACTGTCAGACCTCATAGTAATGTTTGTGAATACCGGTGTAAGTCCCAAAAAACCAATCTCAAACTCAATGGATCTCGTCTCGTAATTAAAAATATTCATTGTTTTTATTCACGGATTCTACCTTTTTGTACTCCTTCGTCAATAAAAGCATTGGCCATTGGGAAGTAGGGCAGGAGATGGGTTTGAGGAGTGTCGTAGGCCCTAATGAAGAGCGTGCTAATGTTGGTATCCTCAAAAGTGGACCTCGGTAGCCGGTGCGCCTCAATTGTGAGCACATGGGTGATGTTAAGATGTCGCAGTACTGCTTTATCTGCTGCGGCTCGTGCATTGCTGAGGTAGAGACCTGGAACAACAAAGAGTTTATTCACAGCTTATTTTAAAATTATACGACGTATTCTCAAGGCACAGAAACATTCTCTCAAATCTTTTTGAATTCCAGATCTTTTAATAATGGGGTAGTCAGATGCATATCTTAATAATTATGTGGCACATGCCCAGATTTTGCATAGACATAGACAGACATTTATTCACCGCTTTGGCACACAATACAATCACTAGGTTAAAAAGATTCAAAGTAAAAAAAGAAGCATAACAAAAATTTATAAATTGGGATTGTGTGTCACAGCAGCAAAAAGGCCTCGACTCAGCATTATGCCATCCCACTCAGAAGTAGTAAGGCGCTGGTATTCTGCCGAAGCCCTCATAGTCGCTGGACCCCGTGAGACTACAATATGTGTATTTGTTTACAGTATTGCAGACGCTAGCAATCCATACATGACAGATTGTAAGCCTATTCGTAAGTTTTATTATCACCACCAAATACAATAAGTATCATTGAACATTTTAAAAGTTTAGTTTAGTTACAAAAAATTGCTGTTGTAGCACATAATATGGCTGTTGGAGCACTAGTTTGTACCTAGAAGACAATAAGTAGTTGCTAGGCAAGCATATTTCATCCCAAATAATGTCCCAAACACCAACGTCGTTATGTAGGCATAAGTTGCCTCTTGACGCTGTATAAATCATCTAGTATAGATATTAAAGGCCTTATACCTGGCAGTATCTGAGTATAACAAGACTGCGTGCAGAGGTCTATCTTATTGTAGAGCGCCTTCCGAGACCAGTGCTTCAGGCCCGCGAAGGCTACCACTGGACTCGGGATGCTAAGGAAGGCGACGATAAATGCACTCTTCCACATCACCGAGAGGAGCCAACGCACGCTTATCATAATTTGTTCGTTACATTCTGCTTTTTAGTTTAACATTTTTTTTTGGATTTTGTGGTGTTTTGGCATTTGACGATACTTTTATTATCGGGTTCTGTCATCTTCTGACAGAAGTGTCTGTGGTTGTGAGGTCCAGTGAAAGAGGTTTTCAGTTGGTATAGAGGATTTTTTAAAGTACTTATTCTTGGAATAAACCTGAAATAGATTAACCACTTTTATTGTACAAAGTAAAGTAAGTAAAAGTAAGTTCGTATGAGTCAGTGGCCAACTCTGGTGACGGAGTTTTTATGCCGCCTAAAGGCCTCTGTCATGGTTTAACGACTTAAATAGCCGGGACCGACAATTTGACGTGCCCTCCGAAGCACGGAATTGCTCACATGAAAATGCCACTGGCGGTCACCCATCCACTTACAGACCGTTTAGAACGTTGCTTAACTTCGACTATCTATCAAGAACGACTAAGCAAGCACGACCACGAGTGTTTCGGCCACTGACTCATACGAACTTACTTTTACTTTATTGTACACAAACTTAACTAAGCATGCTTCCGTCTACCCCATTAAAAATCTTCAAAGAACTTAAACTCCCTTTAGCTCTGAATGTCTACCGTGCCGTGATGATGCAATTGTGATTCTAAAAACTCCGGAAAATTCACACTCGCGAACACATATTATTACAAACTGTCCGCACATCTAATTTGAGACAAGATTGTAATCGTTCATCGTTGGAGCGATTTTATTTAATTTTATTTTCTTCACGTATTTAAGACCGTTTATTGTTAGTTTTTTTACTTTATTAGTTGCATCATTTTGTATAATAAAATGCTGATATCCCTTGTGCTCTAGAATAAAGCAAACTCTTTCTAGCCTTTCTCAATAAATTTGTGTTTATAGATTTTAAATGCATCCCAAAAAGTTGGTGTTCCTTCTTCTTGTAGTGCCTCTCCGACTAGCGAAGGTGGAAGACAATATGGCGTAATGTTCCCGGTCTTTAGCGAGTCGAAATGGTTCTGCAGCTATCCCCGTCCACTCTCCGCAACCATGATTTCTTCCTCCGACCAACACGCTTGCCGGCGTCTTTTCCCATCATAATCAATTGAAGAAGGTCATATCTCTCGTGTGGTGTTCCATAAAAACTTACAAATAAGTACCTTTCCATACTTCCATACTAAATAAGTAACTCTGTCTGTCTGTCTCTTTGTTACCTTTTCACGCCCTAACCGATGAACAGATTAAGCTGAAATTTGGCATACTTTTTATCCCGAAAAAAAAGAAGTTATCCCGAGGGATTACGGATTACACTGCGGGAGCGCAGCTAGTTATAGTTTTAACTCTGACATAACTTTAATACCACGTTTATTTGTAAGAGCTAGACTTTTACAGTGTTAAGCTCATTCTTAGGGATTGCCTAATATTAGCTAATGCTATATCTTATGTGCAGAGCGTCACCACAGTTTAGCAGTTTGTAAAACGGTTCACAGAACACAGAAAATCCATGAAGTCAGGTATTTCAATAGATACTAAAAGATACACGCCATTTCGAGTTTATAACAAAACTAAACTTTATTCAAGTACCCACAAGTACAAACTATAATTAATCAGCTGTCAAATACATAACATATCTCCCTTATATAATTCAGTCCACATAACACAACTTAATAATACATAAATAATAAACCTAATCAAGAACAAACAATTTTTGAATACTAAATTAACTAGAACAAAATCAAAGAAATAAGCAGTAATTAATCTGAGGTGTTAGGTATCCCTATAATGTCTGGCCACATCTCTGGTGGTGGTATATTCATAGGCAACTCATCTGAAGTTCGAGAATCTGACGAATCCGCCCTAAGCTCTCTGCTCTGAATCAATCGGGTCTCGGCCTGTACAGTTCTCGCTAGCATCTGATCCGCATGTCGACGGTGAAGTTCACCATCTTCCGTCCTCACTGTATAGGAGCTCGGTCCTTCCACCATCTCCACAGTGGCCCTCCGCCACTTGGGGCCGGGTCCATACATATGTATGAGCACGGGCTGGTCGGGCTGAAAGAGGCGCGCGGGCGCCCGCTGCGCCGCCGCCTGCAGCTGCTGCTCGCCGCGACTGGCCGCACTCTCTGGGTGGAGAGATGACATCGCAGTTCTGTACTTACGCCCGTTGAGCATCTCAGCTGGAGTTTTGTTAGTCACGCTATTCGGCACTGTCCTCATATAATAGAGTACCTTGCTCAACAATTCGCTCCAGGGTAGATTCATATTCTCCATTTTCTTAATTTTATTTTTAAAAGTCTGTATAGCCCTCTCTATCTGCCCGTTGGTCGCCGGATGGTATGGCGGAGATAACAGGTGCTTTATACCATTTTTCTTCAAAAAATTATTAAATTCATCAGAAATAAACGCTCTGCCATTGTCTGATACGACCACCTCCGGTAAGCCTTGTGAAGCAAAAATTCTTCTCATCACTGTTATTACAGCTCCACTACTCATAGTGTTAACGATTTCTGCTTCCATCCATTTACTGTGGCTATCGATTAACACAAAAAATGTTTTTCCATGGAATGGTCCAGCAAAATCAATATGTACCCGTTGCCAGGGTTTATCAGACATTATCCAACTCTGTGGATCTCTCGGAGGGCTATTTCTCACCAATTGACATTGTTCACAGCTGGCCACCATCTGTTCAATTTGATTATCCATTTGAACCCACCATGCATAGCCTCTTGCATATGCTTTTGTTTGGACTACACCCGCATGAGGAGCGTGTAAAATTTTTAATACCTGTTCTTGTAGCTTCGCAGGTATTATGACTCTGTTGCTCCACAGTAAACAGTCTTTACTATGTGAAAGAGCCTCTCTTCTGGTCCAAAACGGCTGCAAGGCTGGGTCTGTATTCTTATTTGGCCAACCATGTAGAACATGGAATGAAACTTTCTGAAGTATAGGATCTCTTCTTGTCTCTGCAGCTATACTTTCTACGCTTAAGTTCCATCCCCGAGGTTGTTCTTCTAACAATAAAACTTCTTTCAGCCCTTCTTCTTCCACCGTCCCAGTAGATGGAGCAGTCCACCTACTCAATGCATCTGCATTTCCAATGGATTTCCCTGGCCTATGCTTGATTGTATACTCATAACAAGCTAGCTTCAAGGACCAACGCAACATCCTTGGTGAGATCTGGTCAGGTATAAGTTTTGCTGGATTAAACAAGCCCACCAATGGCTTGTGGTCTGTTATAATGCAAAATTTTCGGCCCAACAGAAAGTCGTGGAATTTCAACAATCCAAACATGATCGCCAGCGCTTCTTTATCAATCTGACCATACCGCCTTTCATGTGTCTGTAGAGTACGCGACGCCATCATGATTGGTCTCTCAGATCCATCTTCCATGACATGAGCTATAATAGCACCCAATCCATATTCTGATGAGTCACAAATGAGGAGTAACTCTTTGTTATGGTCATATCCCACCAGCGTAAGATCCGATGATAGTAACAGCTTCGCCTTTTCGAATGCCATTTGCTCGCGTTCTGTCCACCTCCACGGCGTCTTCGACTCCAGCAACCGATACAGAGGCTCCAGCAAAGTCGCTCTATCAGGTAAAAATTTTTGATAGAAATTATATAACCCAAGGAAAGCTCTCAAGGTTTCCTTATTCGTCGGAGCTGGTTTTTCCTGTATCTCCTTAACTTTTGCAGGTGCTGGGTGCAGTCCTTCGCCATCAATCATGTGTCCCAAGAAGGAGATACTCTTGGCAGCAAAAATACATTTCTTGTTATTCAGACGAAAGCCCATCTCATTTAACTTCTCCATTACTCGTCGAAGCCGCTGGTTGTGTTGTTCAAGTGTCGTTCCGGTCACCGCTATGTCATCCAGTAGACATGCCACGCCTTCCATGCCGGCCAGCGCGGATGACATCACTCTTTGGAAAATACATGGTGCTGCATTCACACCGAATGCCAGTCGATTCATTCTCATGAGGCCGATCGGTGTGTTCAGGGTCAACAACTTGGCCGTCTCCTCATCAACCTTTAAATGAGTGTACGCTTGCTTCAAGTCAAGTTTACTGAAAACTTGACCACCACTTAACTTGACAAAAGCTTCTACTGATGTTGGAAGTGGATATCTATCTACTTGTATGGAAGCGTTGACTGTAGACCGATAATCCCCACAGATACGCAGAGATCCATCTTCCTTCCTTACAATTCTCAATGGAGTAGCCCACTCTGAGTGTCTAACCGGAGTCAGTACGCCGGTGTCTACCAATCTATTGAGTTCTGCTTCCACTTGTCCTTTTATTGGGAAAGGCACTGTGCGGGCTTTTAGAAACCGTGGTATGGCATCCTTCCTCAGATGCAGTGAGACTTCCGGTCCTTTGTATGCACCGAGTTCTTCCCTAAACAAATCAGGGAACTCCTTCATGAAAGGCACCAAATCATCTTTCGTCCAGTTCAAGCCAGTCACTTTTAGGTCTAGTAGTTCAAACCAGTTGCGACCTAATAGGCTAGGTCCCTCGCCAGATACGACCACTAATTCACAGTGAGCTTCTTTCTCGCCTAAGACCACATGCACATTTGCCACTCCGATTATTTTAAGAGAGTCCCGCGTCCAAGTGACTAGCTTCAACGTAGTCTTCTGAAGTGAAGGAGGCGTCGACCACAACTTGTTGAAAGTCTTCTCAGATATGATACTGCGAGACGCTCCTGAGTCTACTTCCATTATCAACCTCGCATTATCTATGAGTACACTCGCTTTTATAGGAGGTCGATAACTATCTGAACACACATAGACCCCCATCATATCTTCACCGCCTGTAGAAGGTTCCTCATTATCTACCACCTGGTGTACTTTCGTTTTCTGGTCACAGGCTCTTGCAATATGTCCGTATTTCTGACATTTGAAACACTTTGCCTTCCAAAAAGCACATCGTTCGCCCGCCTTGTGCGTGCGTGTACAATGCTTGCATTCATTGGACTTTATTTTTCCAATATCCATCGGCTCAGCTGACTCGGCCTGCGAGGCGCTGGACGCAGGCTGCGTCGCGTCTTGGCTGCGACCGGGGTACATGTCTTCAAACGTCGCTTGATGATTGAGGCACATCTGCACCGCTGTCTCGTATGACAGTCCTTTGGTTTTCAATAGCTCCCGGCGCAAACGTTCATCACGCACCCCTAACACCAGTCTATCACGTAATTGGCGTTTTATGTCGGTAAACTTGCATTTAGCACTCAACGCACTTATTGCGGCCGCAAATTCTTGCACGCTTTCCTTCGGCAATTGAACGCGTTTATGAAATTTGCCGGCTTGCAAAATTTCATTCACTTCAGGTTCATAAAACTTGTCCAAAACCGATAAAATGTCATCAAATTTCACTTGTGTAGGACGTAACGGCACTAATAGGGACGCAATTAATGCGTAAGTGTCCTTTCCACATTGCGACAAAAACAATGAGCGCGATTTATCATCGTCTTTTGTCTCGCCACGCACGAGACCCGCCGTGTCGAGGGCACATATCAATTGGTCCTTAAAGTCACACCACACATCAGTTTTAGCGTTAAACGGTCCCGGTAACACAAGATTTGTCAAATTGAATGCCATTTTAGTCCAATTGCAATTTTAATTCCGCAGTCGCCACTAAAAGATACACGCCATTTCGAGTTTATAACAAAACTAAACTTTATTCAAGTACCCACAAGTACAAACTATAATTAATCAGCTGTCAAATACATAACAGATACATTTCAACACGTTCCTTCATTTAGCTCTACAATTTCTTTCGTGTTAAAAGACAGCTTCAAGGTTTGATGTGAGTGCATGTAAATATACACCACTTCACCTGTGATGTTTTGACCCACTTTTATTTAGGTCACACAAATACCACAATTCTTGAATGAAGGCTTACCTCGTTTCAAAGAGCACTCCCAAGAATACAATTGCAAAAATCCAAGTCCTAAGCTGTCCTCTCCTGCTGGAATGATTAAGCACTTTGTCGGACCTGAAGATGATGATGATGATTTGTCTGGTCAAATAAAGTTCTATCTATCTAACCCAGCAGGCTCTCAAGAGACTTGAGTTACCGGGACATTACAGTTACAGCACATTACACACACCGTCCCCCTTCCCCTCCCCCTCCCTCTAAGGCGACACTGAAAAACAGCGCCTGATCCCTGGATCTAGGCAATTTGCTGAGTAGTTGCCTTTTCAATAGTCATTTTTCATTTGTGTTAATTTTATTATTGTTTTATTTTCTTATCTACTTAGTTGATTTGTTGAATAAATGTTTTTTCTTTCTTTCTTTCGGGCTTATAATTACTTGGAAAATTTGAAATGTACATGACCGTAAATCCTGAATCTTTTTTACAATATCAGTAGGATTAAACTAAGTCACGGGCAAATTATTTAATAGTTCTCTCAGTTTGCACACCGAAATCAGTAACCAAAGTTTAAATCTTTACACATGTTTATGCAATTAAATGATCTTTATCATTATGCGAATATCAGTGATTTCTAAGAATTTTAAACTTGCTTACAGAGAATTCATTCGGAATTTTTCAGACGAACTGGCTAGCCGACAACAATTCGTGATGGAAATCATATTGTCTTTTCTTCTTAAGTTTTATTAGCAGCATCCTGTTTGTCTTCCTGTGTATTTTATGATCAAAGGTTTTGGTTTTGCACTCGTCTATTCAAAATAGTTTATTGTGTTCGAGGATGTTGAATAAATTAAATTCAAAAAAATCAGCCATAGGAAAATCATTAAACAGAAAATTATTTTAGAGAGGTCATAGAAAAATCAAAATCGGTTTATCTGTTAGGAAACTACTAACTATCTAACTTCATTTCTTTTTTTGCGTCAGGTAAGAGAAGCAATATTACGAAAAACTATTACACGGCCGAAATTCGAACCCTCGGCATCGGTCTAAAAGTCGAGTTCCACCAGTACAGCTCATACTTAGCCGAACTAACAAATGGATCACCTTTAACCTGTCGACATGAAAATGACAGATGAATATAACCCGTTCAATCATCAGTCAATCCTCAAGAACATTGCACAACATTTTGCAAACAGTGGTGACAAATCTAATAATAATTTGGCTCCGCTATCGGGTCGATAACATTTTTAATGTGGACTTCTTTTTACTCTATCGTGAAATATGCAAGGCAATCATTTTTTTTTTTAATATAAACAAAAACCACCATATTGTACTTCTTACGAAGTACTTGTAGTTTTTCAAGTTAAGATTTACAGGAAAATGATCAAATCGATGGACATAATAATTATAATACCTTAGGAATCCATTGGGTTTATACTTACCTACGTAATCCTATTTCCACGTAGACACATTTCAATTTTTTTAAATATATTTTCCCTAATATACAGGGTGTAAAAAGACGTCTACCGAAG
The DNA here is from genome assembly GCA_963565295.1 of Epirrhoe alternata. Taxonomy (NCBI): domain Eukaryota; kingdom Metazoa; phylum Arthropoda; class Insecta; order Lepidoptera; family Geometridae; genus Epirrhoe; species Epirrhoe alternata. The sequence goes on from OY751400.1 coordinate 5,215,649, forward strand.
CCGCAAGGGGTAGGTACAGCATCCCAACACACAACAAAATCCAAAAGGATTTTCCGAAAAAACAATTATATCCGGAGAAAACAGCGTTTGAAGAGTACTGTTTGCGTATGTTCTAGGCGCATTGTTTTACGTAGGTTGCCGGATTTTGAGTTTTTTCTTTTATAAATGAAATGATTAGGTAGGTATGGTCTTATTATGTGTTACTAGTAGTAAATAAGCGAAAATTACATAAAATGACTATGCTAAGTCAATTTTTTTATTATATTATTTATTTGTTTAAGTCATGGTGTGATTGCAATCCCTCAGTTTACGGTAGTTGTCTTTTTACACCCTGTATATGGCTTAATGTCGCTGTAAAACCAAATGCGACGCAAAACGCTCTGATTTGCAGCAGTTTAAAAAAATAGTAGTCTACGCTATGCCGACTTACTATTATAATAAGTTTCAAAATAGTATACATATTTTGCTAGATTGTTGTCAGTCTGTTCGTCAGATATACTAGCTATTACAAACACCTGTTTGTATTTTCTTAGCTTTGCTATGACTGTGAGAAAATTCCTAATGTCTTAGACAGTAAATCTGCATTTGGGTGTCGCCATTTTCTCAAATTTATATGTTAGCCTTGAGTTACATTAGTTTGTATGTTGTATCTTAATGTACCACAAACACATTGAGAAAAGCATTTGAACGATGATTAAAGTTTGTCAAAGCAATTAATAGTAGGACCGCTGGGAGAACGTAGAACAGTCGAAAGAGCTTATTTCAAGGCTTCTGGTGAACCGATGAGTTCACTGCGATCCTCTGGGGGATCTGGTTAGGGGATCCTGGTGGCTGAACTCGATGAAACTACTCCTCTTGATCACAAAGAACGGGCAAACAAACATGGTACAATGAAAAAAAATGTTGTACCGTCACAGGGGTATAACTTTCTATTAGGTGATCCATTATTTTAAATCTTAATAGTGAAGTTCCAGTCTCAGTCAAGCCAAATACTAATTCCTATATCAACCACCGCAATCATTCATGAATGAAAAAAAATGTACTTAGTATTATGCCTACTAAAAAATATTTTATATTTTGTTTATAGTGAGTGAACAATTTACTTTTTCTTGTAAGAGTAAAGACGAAATTGTGTTGCATTGATTTTTACTGATGATTTTTATTTGTACAGGTCATTGATTTTTAGTTGCAAGAGCTCAGCGAATTGGTATACTAGTGCAAGAGCTCATAGAATCATGTAGGTATATCTAGTTATAAGTTCTGTGGCTACAAAATTTGTAAATTTATAATTTAATAAATGTTGCACCTAAATGTTGTTTTCTACATAGTGAATTAACTATTATAAAATGAACTCTAGAATGAACTTTAGTTTTCAGTTTTTGGCGTGTTCTTAATTCAAGATGCTTGTAAAGAAATAATATGTACAAAAATTAGATTTGAGACTTTACTAGCTCAAGAATTCCATTCAATTCCTCAGACAAGTCTGGCTTGGCCCACCTGCAAGCTCCACCTGCAATCCAGGGCATCCGACTTCATCTAGGTTAACGGCATCATGCATTTATACCATCCCAGTACACTTATTTATAAGCCGTGAGATTTATACCAAAGCCTAGGTACTATAAGTGTTGTGTACACAATGATGGGTATTTTTGGAGCATCGGACAGCGAGTAGGGTCCTCGGCACCAGTTGTGTGGTGGCCAGCGACGGGCGCGCTACCGACCACGATCGTCGTCGCGAGTGAGTGAGCAGTGAAAAGTGAAACAAGTGGCTGTAAGTGTAGTGCTTGCTCGATGGATAACAGAGCTAACATCAATGCTGTGCTAACATACTAACGCATGGTAAATGTTGCGTGGGCGTGTGTAGGCGGAGAAATTTGATAAGGCAATGTGGAGTTCGCCACTTTTGTATGCAGTGGCGAGGCGCGCGGCGGAATACTATTTCTGTATCAGACCGCCAGCGTCTTGTAGTATTTCGGTTGCCGGCCGCGCTCTGCAGACGTCTACTCTGCTGGATGAAATAGGATAAGTAAAACGGCTATTTCCAGTCGGATGACTCATTGTAAATGATACTTTTGACCCAAAAACTATTTGTAAGGACAACTTGCAAAGTACAATGCTCATAATATATTGAGGGTTGTGGACAGAGTCCATGTTAGTCGGGCAGAGGTTATGCACTCGAATCAATGATCGATGACGTGGAAATGATGTGTGATAGAGACAGATATATTTATCTATGATGCACACAATTTGTAGAGCTCTGCTCCAAAGGGTGGTAAATGACACTAAACTGTTAAATCTTTATGAAATAATTTATTCGTTTGAAAGTTGTCAACACTATTGATACATCATCATCATCAGCCGTTTTCATCCCACTGTATACATACAAGAATTAATATTTGTAATTCTAAAAATCAATACTTATAAACCAGTCCAAACAGTCAGATTTAACCTATATTTTCACTCGACTGTGGAGATATAATTTTGAGTAATGGGTGTTTCTATAGTTGAAACAGAAGACTCACACTGGTATTCACAAACGTTACCTTGACGTTCTGACGAAGCTTTTTAAAATGCATTCTAATAATGCACCTATGCGAGATTTGAACCCACGAACTTGAGGTTCTGTAGCGACGCTATGCAAACTTAGCAAACGAAGAAGAATAATACGAAGGATTTTTTTTATAAGATAAAAATTGTTTCAATTTATCATCAACCATTAATATATTGCATTATTTGCATATTAAAAATTAAACAAGATATAAATCAACTTGATTTACAAAGTAATTTCAGTAATAACTACTTCAATAAAAAACTATGTCTTATTAATAGAAGCTATATTTTATGGCATGACAAGTAAATTCATGGATCACACAATATGTTCAAAGCTTTTATATTTTTTATATATTGAAAAACAAAGTTTTAAAATAAGAGTACCATGACCTACTAGACAAATTAAGAGTACACATGTCATGTTTTTTCTCTACAAAATAACTTCGCAATGACAGAACAAAGATCTAAATGTCACGTCTGACAGCTGTCACTGCAAGCCGGTAATTACTGAAATGAAGCTCACTAGCAAAGTGTAGGTGAAATTGTGTGGAACTACTTTTATTTCTAACTAGCTATCCGTCGCGTTCCCACGGGAAAACATCACTTTCCCGGGATAAAAAAAAAGCCTATGCTCATCAGGGATAATGTAGGATTCTAATGATGAAAGAATTTTTCTAATAGGTCCTGTAGTTTCGGAGCCTATTCAACTCAAACAAACAAACAAATCTTTCCTCTTTGTAATATTAGTGTAGACTAGCTGTTTTCTGCGTGTTACCCGCGGTCAATCGGGAATACTAAAAGTCGGGGTAGAAAGTAGCCTAATCTCTACTAGGTAATCTATCTCATCATCATCATTTCCCTGCTCTTATCCCACGCTCTATGCAAAAATTTAAACAAAATCCATTATGTAGTTTTTGAGTGGACGAGTAATAAACATTTGCAAACTTCATTTATTAAAAATGGTACACAATACTAATATAGTGTATTTTTAAGAGCAAAAGCGTAACAAACTCATTTGCGTAAAAGTTTGTATTTCTGTAAAAGAATTCATCGAAAAAACAAAGAAAAATAAAACCTAGAGGTTCTACAACATCCGTAGCAGTCGCGTAGAGTCAAAGAGCTACGAAGTGCTACGCAGTGTCTACGAATCGTTTGTCTGTCATCTGTTAAAAAATAATCAACCTGTGACGTCACGGTGACGTCATTAAATCACATGCGAGGAGTCTCGTGATTTTATTTATGCTAATGTTGTTTTTACCGATACTATGTGGTGAAAGTGTGCTTGTGGTAACCTATTTCTACTACTGAATTATTGCAATAGCTGGAAGTTTACACCAGCGTCTGTATTTCCGGTGAGCTGCTACGACCCTGTTGTTTTTAAGAAGAGAGTTAATAGGCACCTTCTTGGTAGGCTCGCTCCATCGAAGACCTCATTCTTGCCTGTGCAAGTTTCGAGGTAAAGAGCCGTAGCCGACCCATTCATAAAAAAACATGAATAGTGTCACAAAATTTGATAATATCCGCAACGAATTACAATGTAGAGTTATTTCATATCATTAAAGAATAGTCTTTAGATAATTTTATTAATAACTCTATAGAAAATTATCTGAGTTTTTTTGAACTCAGATAATTTTCTAATGATAATCATTCCATGATCATGACTATATCCCCAAGGTGCTGATTTCGAAGATCTGGAATTACGTAAAAAGATCTGAGAGAACTGAGAGCCCCTGTCCGATAGGTTTACACTACTGCACTTGCTCATACTTGCCACTGTCTTGACCTATGTAAACCGCCCAATGGTCATGCTGTTTAAATTATTAATTTTACAAGATCGTAAAATCTGGAATGAGTAGGACATTTTCCCAGCTGTGGGATACAGCTGGGATAATTTTACAATGATATAATACTCGTATATCCACCTGCTCGTAAATGTCTAATTATATGTCATGTTAAACTGTTTGAATGTATGTTGTTATGGTTAGCTAGGCAAATTATTAATGAAATATAAAAACTAAAAAATAAAATGAAAACTGACTTCGATGTTAGACTCAGGTCAAGTCGAAAATTACAAGCAAGGGTCAGATTTTTGAGTGTTACGGGTAAAAATAAATCCCTCAGTAACAATATTAATTATGAGAAAATCACGGGAGTAGGTATCTTTTAGATAAAAAATAATACCTATTACTTCATTCCACAAACAATTCGTTGAAACACCTCCTTGATTCGAAGTCGGTTAATTAATGTCTAACCTTGTCGAAATAAATGAATTAAATAGTTTTTTTTTCTGATGAATGGGTTGAATCTTGACCTCGAAACTTACATAGGCAAGAATGGGGTCTACGATGGAGCGAGCCTTCCCAGAAGGTGCCTATTAACTCTCTTCTTAAAAACAACAGGGTCGAAGCTCAGCGGAAATACAGACGCGGGAAGTTAAGTTAAACCTATTGATTAAATTGACGAGACCAATGACCAGACAGAAGATAAGTATAGCCATCCAACGAGGTAATGCCGCCAGCCTTTTGGGCACATTACCTGCGGTCGGTGATAAGCACTGTTTTTTTATCTTTAATTTAATTAAATTATGTAAATAAATGTATTTGTCAAAGATGTTTCATGTTTCAACAATACAACAACAAATACGTATCTAGTCTACATTATTTTACTAAGTATCTTAGACATCAATACTATAAGCCAGAAGATTTATTATTATATACAAGGTGTAAAAAGACAACTACCGAAAACTGAGGGGTTGCAATAAGACCATGACTCTAAACATATTTAGCGAAAAAAAACGCTTTTTTTTTTAACTTAGCTTAGTCTTTTTATGTTATTTTCGGTTATTTACTACTAGTGCAACATAATAAGACCACATCTACCTAATAATTTCATTTATAAAAGGAAAAAACAGTTAAAACTCAAAATCCAGCAATCTACGTAAAACAACGCGCCCAGAACATACGCAAATAGTAATTTTCAAATGTTGTTTTCTCCGGATATAATGATTTTTTCGGAAAAAGGAAAAAACAGTTAAAACTCAAAATCCAGCAATCTACGTAAAACAACGCGCCCAGAACATACGCAAATAGTAATTTTCAAATGTTGTTTTCTCCGGATATAATGATTTTTTCGGAAAATCCTTTTGGATTTGGTTGTGTGTTGGGATGCTGTACCTACCCCTTTCGGCTTCGGTAGACGTCTTTTTACATCCTGTATACTATACATATAAATATAATAATGGTTTAGTTTAATATCTAGTTTTAATGTTCAACAATAAAGAATCTCTTGCAGATCGTAAAATAAACCTGTTGTTCGCACTAGACTTTGCTCTATTTTATAGTCGGTCTCGTAATCGATGTGAGAATACAGTGTTTTAAACCTCAATAAAATAAATAGAAAAAATTCTGCATCATCTAGCCCCAAAGTAAGCAGAGGTTGAATTTCCGTTCATTCGTTCGTTTGATATTCGGGTGTTTCTCATACGATTTCTGACTTCAAGTGCCAATTTTTTTTAAATATTTGGTCCTGGATTATCACCGTGTTTTAACGTTGATCTTATCGACCAAATGCAATGTAGCTCGTAAAATACATCCTAATATAACGAACGATAAAACTAACGGGAATATCCCCCCAGAGCTTGTGATATAGGTGCCACAAGATACTACGTATAGATAGTAGGTACTTTTTTGAAATACCCCAGATCGAGAGAAATATTTGTGGATCATACGAACATGACGACCTCTGTGACGCAGCGGGTGAAAGCCCGCTTGGGACGCAGAAGGTTGCGGGTTCGATCCCCGCGGCGGGATAAATGTTTGTATGTTCTGCAAATATTTATCTCAGGTCTGGGTGTTTCTATGTATAATATGTATGTATTTACAAACAAAAAGTATATAAGTAGTATATCAGTTATCTGGTTCCATAGTACAAGCTTTGCTTAGTTTGGGGCTAGATGATGCTGTGTGAAATGTCCAGCATTATTTATTTATTTATTTAGTACCTAATTTGGTACCCACGCAGTATACGAACAATATTGTGGGTATGTAGGAATTAATGATGATGATGATAAATGAAATTACATAACTGAAGAGATAGGGCTAGTAAGTAAGTTCGATGAGCCGCCTCACGGCCCCCGACATAGTTTAACGACTTAATAGCCCGGATCGACAATTTAACGTGAGATAAATTTGAAAATCAGAATATTAGTAATTTGTGTTTTGGATGTTGCAAGTGAATAGTACGAGCGCTAAGTTGCAATCTCATCGCCACCAAAAAGTCTCTATAAAAACGAAACTCCCTCATTCGCAGTTGATTCATACTGCTATCAATTTAAAAATAAAAAATCATGAACTAAATATGTTTTATCTTTTTATCAATTCTTTAGCGACCTCCAAGCTTGCCAAATCTGATAACCATCTGTTGTACATCGTACTGACAATTGCATTAATAATAATTATGAAACTTATCAGTCGTGGCCTAGTGAAACGTAAATCTAGTTGAATTATCTTCAAAATTAATTGGGAGTGCCTACCAGACTTCAAGGTACCTTGTGTAAAGATCCTGTGATCCTGTTTTCAATAAGCTGCGTAGGATCGCGCGAGTCGATGTAAAATGTCAAAATGTATAAAGCAAAAAAACTGTATAAAGGTTGTGGCAAAATTTAACAACATTCAAGGCAGCCACATTTTAAAAATCCAAAAATGCAGTTGTTTTTATTTTCAAAATATACCTATAGTTTTCTAAGAACAAAACTACAAAAAAAAGGTAGCTGCCCTGAATGTTGTAAAATTTTGGCACACCCTGTATACAATTTTGACAACTCGCACGAGCATGGAATGCGTAGTACGTACTCAACTTTAGGCTTTTTATCAGCCTATTCTCTCACCTTTGTCTGAAGAACCTTGCTGGTTTAGTGGGTGGTAAAATTACCGGATGGTGTTTTTGAGAAAATTTTAAAATATTTTAGAGCTTTTGGGATACTTTATTATTATTATTAGGAGCCTGTAGTGTCCCACTGCAGGGCAAAGACCCCCCTTCCCTCTCTCCATTCATCTCTATTTTTATTTTTTATGTATAATATGTATGTATTTTCAAACAAAAAGTATACAGGGCGTCCCAAACTTATGGGACATGAAGGGGAAGTACCTTAAATATCGTAGATAGTGTATTTTGCTTAAAGAAGAGTTTATGTTATTTTTAAAACTTAGTAATTCCGCATTCATAGATTTTCTAAAAATTACTTGCTTCGTCTGGGAATCGAACCGACTCAAATGTAAAAAAAAATCACCCTACTTTTATGATGCCAATCGAAAGAATAGCTAAAAAATAATAACTCTGCTTAGGTAACATTGTATTTTAAAAGAAAGGAACAACGTAAAATGAGTTATGAATGAGTCAAATTTCAAGAAAGTTATTTATTGCCGTCGACGACGTTCAAACTGAATTGTGCCATATCACATCGAGTGTTCACCATAAAATGATAAGAAAATCAACAGGTAGCGGACTCATTAAAAGATTGGCGATTTGCGTAAGACAAGAGGGATCACATTTTGAGCATTTAATTAATTAATTTACAAAAAAATACCCACTTAATTGACTACGGCAGTTACATGTATGTTTTTATGTTGATTAAAATGATTAATTTTATATGTAGTATAAAAATAATAATGTAAAAATGTAAAAATAATAATAATGTATGATTAATTTTATATGTGTTTTATATGTAGTGCCCTGTATATGTAGTATATCAGTCATCTTAGTACCCATAACACAAGCGCTGCTTACTTTGGGGCTAGATGATGCTGTGTGATAAGTCCAGCATTATTTATTTATTTATTTTGGGCCACCGTGGACCAGTCCTTAAAGGATGTAGGGACGAATTGGATGCCCACTTAAAGTGGGCATCCAATTCGTCCCTACATCTGCGGCGTGGTCTACATCGAGGTCGTTTCCCGTTCAGAGGCGTCCACTCTGTGGTGGTTTTCGCCCACAACGCATCCGACTTGCGGCTGACGTGGCCTGCCCAATCCCATTTCAGTCTACCCGCCTGCTGTCCGAAATCTGCGATTTGCGTTTTGAATCAGATAACTTGAGAATTGATACATTTAAAAACATAACTTTAACATTTTAAATTTTATAACGGGACTTAATCGCGTAGTCTTCTCGTGACCACGGTAGCTGTAACGCTACTGAAACGTCGAGGTAAATAAACAAATGTTATACCTACGCGATTAAGTCCCGTTATAAAATTTAAAATGTCTTCGAGTCGCGAAAGTTTAAAATGTGTATAACTTTAACATTACAGAAAACTTTGGAACCGTTTATTTACAAGTAAGTTAATACGAGTATAATAAACATCGGACCGATACGCAGTCAAATTAAAACAAAACACATCGTAGCGTGAAAACCTCTAGCATTTGTTTTAAATCTGTTTAAGCTGCTCCTCTTCTGATGTTTGATGATAATCAGTAATGCCGCAGCCAAGAGTTTGACGTTTTAATTATACGACTAATTAGTACATGCCTCATTTTAATGGACTTTTCAAAGTACCAGCAGTTGCTGCCAGCTTTATTTTAAACGCGTTTATTGCTTTTCAGCATAATGGTGAACAGCTTCTTAGTTGCTAGAAAATTACAAGTCTGGAAGGCTAGAAAGGCTATAGGTTTATAGGCTCAGACCTAAAAAAATTTCACTACGCTCAATATTCTACATTCTAAGTATATGGACTCTACCACCGTAGAGTGTGCGGGTTTCCTCACGATCTTTTCCTTCACCGTGAAGAGCTCATGATATAATGCATATAAATTTTACAAAACGAAAAATCCATTGATGATCGGCTAAGATTCGAACTCACGACCTTTGGATTTAAAGTCGAGGCACAACTCCATTCAGCCAACACAGCTCACGCTGAGATGATATTGTAATGCTAGAAAAGCCTGCTCCATCAAACGTTCCAGCCGCAAACGTCCAATAGACTATTGGACGTTTGCGGCTGGACACTATTGGCAATAGTGTAGGCATATTTGGTTGCTGTCTGCCGTAGTATAAATCAATTATTATGTACCTATATGAGTTACCTAAACATTCAGAGATTTAGAAGGTTTCCATTCCGAGTAAATGCCACGGTGGAAGTAAAACCAGTTTTACATCGGAATGCCCATTATACCTACTTATCCATATCTGCTAAACAGATATCGCCGCAAATATTTGTTTAACCAGAAAATTCTTAACCAGTAAACGCTAACCTTCACTCCACAAAAATAGCCACGAACTAAACCACCTCTATTCCTGTCCGATTGCTACCGAAGACCTTAGCATACATATTTTTCACACAATATCACCTGTCCCTTTTCCACTCAAGCGGAAACATATCGTTGTCGCAGTTACACTGGCTGCTTGCCAAAGTTCTCGTCATGCGAGTTACGAAATATGAAAATTAAAAAGTTTTCTGCATGAGATGATTTGTTTTTTAGTGATTCTATTTACTGGAACAAAGCAAAGATTCAAACAATAAGAGGATCATACTTGTAGATTTTGAATGCCGCATGCATCCAAACCCATGGTCTGTTTTGATGTCCTTTGCACACCATGACTGCAAAGAATGGCGTAAATGGGCCTTCATCCAGCAATGAGATATAATTGGCTGAAGACAGTCTTTATTGGGACACCTGTATAGTACCCACAAGCTATTTTCCTTCCATCATAATATTGTTCAGTCTCTGAAGTCTCCGTACCTAAAATTGAATCCGCGAAACATACCTATTACAAAACTGGATTATAAAATTTCGTAACTGTCTCATAACATAATGATTATATCTCTCCATCAAACACTTTGCCAAATCAAAGTGCATTATGCTTATGAATCATCGCTTAAAATGCTGCACGGTTTTACGGCGTACAATAAAATTAACGACGTCGGTGAAGTGGTGGGTTTCATGCAAGTGGTGCCAGTTCTCGCCACGGTTTTTCAAAAACGACGACACAGAGAATTCTAATGTGGGGTCGGAGAAGCTGCTATTGGCATTAAACTCGCGAGGACCACCTCGAGATAACCAGATCTCAATAGTGTATGATTATCTCCTCCACCTTTTACAATAGTCATTTTGATAGTAAGTTCGTTTGAGTTAGACGCCAAATCTGGGGACGGAGTTTTTATCTGGATAGTCTTTGGTGGAAGTGGATAGTATTAGACCCCTCGCAGACTACAGACTTTCTATCGGCCGATAAAAAGTCTGTAGTCTGCGAGGAGTCTTAACGTTGAGTGCTTCTTATTTCATGCCAAGATTGCATGGGTTGCATGTGACAGGGTTGCGTATAACCTTACCATGTTATCTATTTCATGCAAATTCAAGAGCTATCACAACTTATAGTGTTACAGTCCCAGAAACTTATCTGAACCCGTGAGAGAGGCTTTGTTATCGCATTTGGTGTTGGAAGAATAATTTTTACAGTAAAATTCCTTAGTTCCTCTTTTGGCCACCGATCCAGATAAGATTGTGTGTGGTTATTCAAAAACTGTATATTCTAGAATACTTCAAAGTGTAACGTGTAATTTATCAATACCTACAGATGTTTTTGTCATGGAACAACATTATCAAATTATATTTACACTAGCGCACGGACGTTGAAGTCGTTTCAATGTGAACTTTGGATGATCGTGAGAATCCTAAAATGACAAAAACGTTTTTTGTTTGGCGAAAATAAACAGTCATCTTCTTTCATCGATCGATCATCGAAAGTCGAGGTCACCTGTGTCACCTACTAGCGCTCTCAGTGTAGCTTACTTAGCCATTCTTAAGTAGATCATCGAAATAAAGCAACGTTCTGTTAAACACACCCAGACCCGAGATAAACATTTGCAGATCATACAAAAATTTATCCCGCGGCGGGGATCGAACCCGCAACCTTCTGCGTCCCAAGCTAAGATACTGACATACATCGTCTCATTCACTCTCATTGCAGTCGTACAAGCTCGCCACAAAGTGGATGGTGGGTGACCGCTAGTTGCAGTATCAAATGAGCATTTTCGTGCTTCGGAAAGCACGTTAAATCAGTCCCGGCTAAACCGTTATACCGTGACGGAGCTTAAGACCCTTCGCAGACTACAGAATTTCTATCGGCCGATAGTTGAGACGGAATATACTTCGGCTTGTAATGAGTATGGAGAAGTATAGCCCGTCTCAACTATATATAGCTGTATATAAAGTCTGTAGTCTGCGAGGGGTCTTAAATCTAAAAACTCCTGTCACCATTTCGCCACGAACTCATACGAACTTATGTGAAAACAAAAAAACATACATACAGCCGAACAAAGAACCTCCTCCTATTTTTGAAGTCGGTTAAAAAATGTGAAACAAAAAGAGATGAGAGACTCATCAAATTTTTAGTTTATTTTCATTTTACAGCTCAAAACAGATGTCAAAACCATCATCTGAGTTGGCCACTGACTCCAACGAACTAAAAAAGAGCCTCTTTGAGGCGCACTTATAAACCTTTCACCACACTTGTTCGAAACTAATGACACGCAGAATACCGTTTTTGATGACAATTTGTTGAGGTAGAATATGGCCGGTCATGCAGACGACCGTGCACTGTGACGCATTGTTGATACAACTATTTCTATTTCGGATCATAGCACGATACCCAATTCTGTACTATAAATAGGTTATGGACTGTACATCATTCTGATTGAGTAATACTTTTACGATTTGATATACCTATCTGTGGAAGAGAACTTACTACTCGATTATACCTTAGAATAGTTAGAATTAAATAATGAGTAGAGACAACGATTGCCACTCGCAAAAATTCTGATATCACTTTGACCTCTTTCTTGCGAGTCAATAAATAAAAGACAATTTCACATAGCTTCATCTAGCAACAAACTAAGCAAAGTTTGTACTATGGGAACCAGATAACTGATAAACTACTATATGCTTTTTTTTGTAAAAACATAAACATACAGGGTGTAAAAAGACGTCTACCGAAGCCGAAAGGGGTAGGTACAGCATCCCAACACACAACCAAATCCAAAAGGATTTTCCGGAAATATCATTTTATCCGGAGAAAACAGCGTTTGAAGAGTACTGTTTGCGTGTGTTCTGGGTGCGTTATTTTCGTAGATCGCTGGATTTTGAGTTTTAACTGTTTTTTTCTTTTATAAATGAAATTATTAGGTAGGTATGGACTTATAATGTTGTACTAGTAGTAAATAACCGAAAATATCATAGTAGGTATGACGAAGCTAAGTAAAAATTTTTTTTTGCGTTTTTTTTCGCTAAATATGTTTAGAGTCATGGTCTGATTGCAACCCCTCAGTTTTCGGTAGCAGTCTTTTTACACCCTGTATATAGAAACGTCGTCCCACTGCTAGACAAAGGTCTCCCCCAAACTCTTCCAACGGTCTTTATCTGCCGCCACGTTCCACCAATCTGTCTCGAAGGCCTCGATATCATCTCGCCAACGTTTCCGACGGCGCAGCAGTGGGACGACGTAGGTTGACAAAAAAAAAATATAGAAACACCCAGACCCGAGACAAATATCTGTAGATCATACAAACATTTGTCCCACGGAATGTATCAACAAAATGTAGAGCCTTTTAGACTACTAGGTGACTATAATTATTCACAGTATTACATGAACAAGCCGTAAATTTTTCGTTGTGCAAGTATTGGGACATATTGGATATGTCATGAGCACGAGTGACAGAACTGCAACTGGGCACCACAATGTCCATTATGTCTCCAATTTGGGCCAACTATGTTGTAGTGTGAGCGCGCAAGCTCAGCACATTCCTGTGCCATAGCATAACAATAGTTAGTATCAGAACCAACGTTCAGAGACTATACAACCACTAACGAATAAACACCTATCCTATACATCATGCTGTTAACTACATCAGACCTCCAGAATAGAACACAGAATATAACTAATTAAATGTTCGCCAAGGCCTTCTTATCCCAACAATGCCATGCATCTCATTTAATGTTAGTTACTTCGATAAGAAACATCCATTTATGCGCGGCTGGTATTGTATATCCCACTAGTCAAACACGGCATTATACACATACATAATCAAACCAAACATTCATAAACTAACATCCGTAATAGAATCTGCTCATATTTCATCACAAGCTTTCAAACGCCGAAGACTTCCTGCTCCCAAAATGTCACTTTGTTCAGAATAGAACAGTTGAAATGACATGATGATTTGGTTTCCTACGTTTCCTACATTAGGAGACTGATATTATCCTAAGTTCTCTACATACAATCTGCGGCAACCATACAGGGTGTAAAAAGACAACTACCGAAAACTGAGGGGTTGCAATCAGGCCATGATTCTAAACTTATTTAGCGAAAAAAAACACAGCGGTTATTTACTACCAGGACAACATAATAAGACCATACCTACCTAATAATTTCATTTATAAAAGAAAAAAACAGTTAAAAGTCAAAATCCAGCAATCTACGTTAAAAAACGCGCCCAGAACATACGCAAACAGTACTCTTCAAACGCTGTTTTCTCCGGATATAATGATTTTTTCGGAAAATCCTTTTGGATTTGGTTGTGTGTTGGGATGCTGTTGAAATAAGCATACATACTCGTTTTATTGTCTATGACATTGTTTTAGTATTTATGAATAATAAAACTGTCAGGTGGTACTTGAGCCTCGTCAACGAATACACTAGTCAAATATTTTATATTCTGGTATTTTATTTAATCCGACAGGTTATGGGCCCAGATCCGTATACCTAGTTATTTTGTAAAAGAGAGCTCAGTATTTTCGATATCAGTAATCGTAATTCGGCAGTATTTCACCGCACATATCGTATTGTCTCGAGGATGGCTACGTCAAATTCAAATCTTCAAATTGAAAAGTTAGCCGGTCGGGAGAATTATTCGACATGGAAGTTTGCAGTAAAATCCTACCTGGAACATGAGGATTTGTGGGAATGTATTGATCCCGGAACCGAAGTTGACCGCAAGAAAGATATAAAAGCTAAGTCCAAAATCATTTTGCTTGTTGAACCGATAAACTATGTTCACATCGAAAACGCAACTTCATCCAAAGAAGTTTGGACAAATTTAAAAAATGCTTTTGAGGACTCGGGGCTATCTCGAAAGGTCGGCTTATTGCGAGATCTAATAAATACTTCGCTAGATAACTGCTCTAGTGTCGAAGAATATGTGAATAAAATAATGAGTACCGCATATAAATTACGAAATATCGGTTTTGAAGTCGGCGACGAATGGCTGGGAACACTCATGTTGGCGGGTTTACCGGATGTATATAAACCAATGATCATGGGTCTGGAAAGTTCCGGCATGAAAATTTTATCAGACTTCATCAAGACAAAACTTTTACAAGAAGTTAAAGTTTCAGAGTCTTCTGCATTTTTCACAAAGCATAGAAACAAATCTAACAGTAACACAAAGCCAAAAGGAAAAAGTGGCCCGCGTTGCTATAAATGCAATAAATATGGTCATTTCAAGAATCAGTGCAAAACTGAGAAGAAAGAGAATGATGATCAGAAACAAGTTGGTTTTGCAGCCGTTTTTTCAGCCAGCAGCACAATGAATGAAGACGATTGGTATGTCGATTCAGGTGTGACAATGCACATGACCAGGAAGGCAGATTGGATGTACGATGTACAAGCACCTCCGATTCCTAAAGTAATGGTGGCTAACAATGACGCTGTCTCCGTACAAAATATGGGTAAAGTAAACATACAAACCGAATTTTGTAAAGACGAACATCCAATCCAGGTAAGAAATGTTTTATACATTCCTAAACTGAGTGCAAACCTGTTATCGGTTAGTCAGCTAACAAGAAATGGCTGTAAAGTAGAATTCACTGATTCGGGCTGTAATATCTATAATACCAACAAGATTCTTATAGCAACTACAAGCCTAACCAATAACATGTACAAACTGAACACTGTTAATGGTAACGCTTATGCCATTTCATGTGAAAGTAAGACAGATATTACTACATGGCAAAAGAGAATGGCTCACTTAAATATGGCTGATGTAAAGAGTTTAGAATTGTGTGCTGAGGGTATAACTATCACCAACAAAGATGTTGATACCGTGTGTATACCATGTTGTGAAGCGAAACAAACAAGACTTCCGTTTCCACATTCTGGTTCAAGAGCAAATGCATTACTAGAAATAGTTCATACTGATCTATGCGGTCCGATGGAGACACCATCTTTAGGTGGCGCAAAGTATTTCATAACCTTCATAGATGACTATTCCCGTAAAGTTTATGTATATCTTCTCAAGAACAAATTGGATATAAAGTCAGTGTTTAAAACATTCAAAGAAAATGTTGAAAATGAATTGGACAGGAAAATTAAAATAATAAGAAGTGATAATGGTACAGAATATTGTAATAAAACATTGTCTGATTTCCTAGAAGCTTCCGGCATCAAACATCAAACCAGCACTCCCTACACTCCTGAGCAGAATGGGCTAGCGGAGCGAATGAACAGGACACTGGTTGAACGTGCTAAATGCATGTTATTTGAAGCAAAGCTTAACAAGCATTTTTGGGCTGAGGCAATCATGACTGCGGCCTACATTATCAACAGATCACCATCAAGAGTTTTGGATGGGATAACACCATATGAAAAATGGACTGGATTTCAGATCCACTAACTATCAAAGAAGCCTTATCAGGCGCTGATGCTGGACATTGGAAGAAAGCAATGGATGAGGAGTATCAGTCCCTCTTGGATAATAAGACGTGGGAAATCACAACTCTTCCAGTCAACAAATGTCCAATACCATGTAAATGGATTTTGAAAACGAAAACAAATGAAAATGGAGAAATTGCTAAATATAAAGCAAGACTTGTGATAAAAGGTTGTTCACAGAAACCTGGAATAGACTACACAGAAGTATTTTCACCAGTGGTAAGGTATGCTTCATTGAGATATTTGTTTGCCTTGGCAGTGAAATATGACCTAGATATTTGTCAAATGGATGCTGTATCAGCTTTTCTGCAAGGTGATATAGAAGAAGAAATTTATATGAAGCAACCACCTCTATATGACTGCGGTGAAAATGTATGTAGACTGAAAAAATCCTTATATGGATTAAAACAAGCGAGCAGACAGTGGAACAAAAAGTTAAGTTCTGCATTGAAAGAAATGGGACTATTACAGAATAAGTTAGATCCTTGTATTTATTTTAAAATTGTGGACAGAAATAACATGGTCTTTCTAGCTATATATGTTGATGATATAGTCTTATTCACAAATAATAAGGACTCACAGAGCTATATAAAGAAGGAACTAATAAAACAATTTAAAATAAGAGATTTGGGAGAAATTAAATATTTCCTTGGTATTCATATAGAAAGAGACAGGAAGAATGGAGTATTATATTTAGACCAAAGAAAATATATACAGGAAGTTCTACATAAGTATGGAATGTCTGATTGCAAAAGTGTGAAAACTCCAATAGAAGCCAATACAAAGTTGCAAGAAAAATCTGAGAAAGAGAGTATATTGCATAATATTCCTTATCAAGAGATTGTTGGTTGCCTATTGTATGTCTCGCAGATAACAAGGCCAGACATAAGTTTTGCAATAAACTTGTTAAGCAAATACAATAACAAGCCTGAAATGTCACATTGGATAGCCCTGAAGAGAGTCATGCGTTATTTAAAAGGCACTGAACAGTGCAGACTGCGCTTTAAACAGAACACAGAAGAGAAAATGACTCATGATTACTGTGATGCAGATTGGGCCAGTTCAGAAGATGACCGGCGTTCCTGCACAGGCTACACATTTTTGTTTCAGGGAGGAACAATCAGCTGGAACTCTAGACGCCGCCAGCCTACTGTTGCTCTGTCAACAACTGAGGCAGAGTACATGTCTTTGTCGTCTTGTGTTCAAGAAGCTATGTGGCTAAAACAGTTTCAAGAAAGTTTTTGGCAAGACTTGAAAAATGAATCAATGATCATTTACAGCGATAATCAAAGTTCTATAAAACTTTCAGGTTCAGAGAGTTATCATTCCAGGACTAAGCATATAGATGTGAGACACCACTTCGTACGTGATAAAATTGTTGGAGGAGCCATTGAAGTTAAATACTTACAGACCGATGTAATGGTAGCGGATGCTCTTACCAAAGCAACGCCTCACTCGAAGCTGGCTTACTGTTCGTCCAAGATGGGTTTAATATATGCTTAAGGGAGGATGTTGAAATAAGCATACATACTCGTTTTATTGTCTATGACATTGTTTTAGTATTTATGAATAATAAAACTGTCAGGTGGTACTTGAGCCTCGTCAACGAATACACTAGTCAAATATTTTATATTCTGGTATTTTATTTAATCCGACAGATGCTGTACCTACCCCTTTCAGCTTCGGTAGACGTCTTTTTACCCTGTGTTATTCTTACTAACGATGGGCTATCATTATCACGTATGGAATGGTAGCTCCAACGTTATTAGATCATTATAATCATCCGCATCCATTAATATCCCACTGCTGGGTATAGGCCTCCCTCTGTTTACGCCATTCATTCCGGTCCTGTGCCTTCCGCATCTAAAATCAATGTAGCCCCTTGATGTCATCTACCCAACGTTAGACACCTGCACTCTGATGGTCGTGAACCTGTTTAGTTGAATATTAATAGGTTGTCTGGTAGAGATCGCTGTTTAGCGATAAGACGCCGATTTATTTTTATTTTTATATTATAGTATTTTCTATTCTATTCTAATATTGTCCCATATATTGTTCCTTTGATCCAGTTACAATAAAATAGTATTTTTTTTTAATTTACAAACTTTAAGTAGACAGTCACTGTTGTAAAAGACAGTGCCAACTCTGATGCCTGAGACAGGGCTAATTCGCGACCGTAGAAATAGATAGATAGATATATAGATAATTCTTTATTGAATACACAAACACATAGCAAAGATATATAAGAAAAAAATACACTTTACTTTAGGTAGACAACTGGCGGCCTTATCGCTGAAAGTGATCTCTTCCAAGCAACCATTTACTTATAGGCATAAATGGAAGGCGGTTTGCATAATATAACTTTAGGTATAAATTTGGTAAAAATGACCTTTAGAACTGACCAGCTTAACGGTAGTTACTACATACCTTCCTAGATAGTAACAGCCACTCTACACATTCGCCGAACTATTTGCCGAACTATTCGCCGAACTATTATTTGGATAGAAGATGACAGGCGATGAGGCCCTTTACACATTCGTCTATCATCGGCGAATATATAGAGGGCCCATTAGGATTCAGAGCTCAAAAAAGTAAAACGTCTTCTATTTCACGCCGCAAAACGTGGCTAATTCTTCTAATTTTCATAGTCTCTCTTTTGTTTAATATTTTTAATTATTTTTGGCTCGGCACCCGTTAGAAGAGCTCATGATTCACTTCCAAAAGAACTTGGAACATCTGTCGTCGGCCGTTACAAACAAACACTAATTAGATATAAATAACTGTGTTTAGCTAATTATATGAGATGTCAGCTTAAAATAAGAGCCACTCTAATTGCCTTCAGCGTCACAAACGAATCAATTTTTAATTGTATTAGTTTGTATTTTAATAATTTGAATGTACTATTCATGTACAAACAAACATAAAAATTTTATATTCAAGATCCTAAGCTTTTTTGGATTAGTCACTAAAAATCCCTGGAAAATATAATACTTATCTTATGAAGTCTAAGGAGGTAATCAGATAACTAAGCACAAGGAAAAAGAAGTAGAATTTTCCTTATTTTAAATGTTCACTCGTGTTGAAACTTATGATTCACCGTTCTATATAGATGAGCTAACAGCGCCAACAGAGGATGGGCTGGTGATTTGTTTACTAGCTCGTCTGTTAACCAATCTTTGGCGAGTTGGCTGTCAGATACCAGGTGTTCAAAAATGATTTCCCAGAAAGTCAAGATCAAGGACTAACTTACGAACAAAGAATTATGACTGAATTCGTGATTCTTTTACAGGGCACAGTAGTTATTCTTTCTGATTTTTAGCTTTCTCAAGCTGCTAGCTTGCTCAAGAATGTCATGTGACCAGAAGAGTACTTGGTATGAATGAACATACGAGTAGAGGTAGGCCGAAGAAGAGATGGATGGATTGTGTGAAAGATGATATGAGTAAGAAAGGAGTGAGTGCTGAGGTGACGGCTGATAAGAGGGAAATGGAAGAGGAATACATGTTGTGCCGACCCCACATAGAGTTGACAAGGGCAAGAGATAATGATTGCTTTCTCAACACCTTGTAGTTGGACAGGCAACCTGAATAGTAACGCAAATTAAATTGAATAACCAAGCTTGTTTACGGAGTTTTTTGAGCCGCAGAGACTTACCCTTCACGGGCTATCACTAAGAAAGAAAGTTCGTTTGAGCATTTCATGCAGCATTTCAACCATAATGGTTCATTATTCATATAATACTCCCACAAAACCCACCAGCCTGCTTATTTATCATGACAACCGTATCTCGATAGAATAGAGTCAATTCATTTACGTTTAGATGATTTTGAGTTTTATCACGGTTGTAGAAAGATGTTTTTGTCTCAACTGAAATGTCGTTTTTCTCTACTCTACCTAGCCCATAAATACTTAAAAACCTTGGTACTTACCGCTTCTTCCTCGTGTTTCTACTAAATACTCCTGATAGGAGCACTGGGACACCCATGTCCTGATGCTCCTACGCTACCTATAATTTTATTTCCGATGTTTAATACAATCTTTCTAAGAATCATAGAATGATATTTGTCAAGCCGAGCAGGATGTTTAGCTAGCGTAGGAGCGTTCTCACTCACCACCTGAAATAGATTTCCTGCGATCCATTCATGCAATTTCTTATTATTCCAAATTACTAATCGTTGACGTCACTCATTGTAATGTATTCATTGAAGCTTTGATTTTTACACTAAGATTACTTAAAGTCAATGCCAAAGTTTAGACTAATGGTATTTATTTTCCACGCTGTTGACCAAACGGTTTTTATTATTTTATTTTACTAAGATGAATCGAGAGAGGGAAGGGAGGCCATTGCCCTGCAGTGGGACACTACAGGCTCCTATATAATTTTACTAAGATACAAATTACTTTTGATGCTGGAAACTCTGCTTTTTAAAGAGTAGTCAAGACACACCCACATCCAATTTTGGCACACACTTGCATTTCGCAGGAAGCAATACGATCAGGTTATTTCCAATAACTATTTACATAAATTTTGCACTCTACACCTCTACGTCCCTTTTGCAAAGTCATAAGCATTACACATGATACTAGAGCACCTTCATGATGCACAATGCCAACGTTTACACGGCATCAATCATAACAAAACCAAAATACATGTCATCATAAGATTTATAAGTCACCTGACTTCGTCTCCAGTTGCCAACGCGTTATATTCAGGCTGAAGAAAAATTTACGGCATCAACTGATTTATGAGCAAATAAAACCAGGGCCACTTGCTTGTCAGTCTCATTTACAGACTGTACTAATATTATAACACTGCGCTCCGCGATGTTTACCCTTGGTCCCTCGGGAGTAGGTACTTCACTTTTACAGGGTAAAAAATCTCTCTGTCCATTAAATTTTGCGTGAAAGTATATTAAAATATCACGCAAACTTTCGCATTCACAATTCAGTTAGAATTAATGTCTAAATATTATACCGCATTGGACTATAGACATCTACCAATTTGACATAGACCATGACCTTAGCGGATAAAACACTGTCTCATTTCACAGGAGATAGTGAGCTGACACATTGAAAGTGGACAGTCATGCATGACTTCGCTATGGCAATAAAATGGAAAAATTAAGAATTAAAAGCAATGGAGGCCTAATACAGGGTGGATTTTTGAGATAGGACATGCAGGGCAGGTACCTTAACCGTTATCTTCAGGAGCCCATCACAAAAATCTATCCTGTATAATATTGACTTCACCCGGAAGTCGGACTGAGAATGTTATTGAAGGAAATATAATTCTGTTTACTACCACACTATTTTATCCTGAACCATGTTCGGACTTTCTATCCCATATGACCCGAGGGCCATTGCCTCCCATTGACGGCGAGCTTTCGGAACTGAGCATCTGTCAATGCCCAAAGAATGATTTTCTGATTGTGGATATGACGTCCCAAAAGGACATAATAATTATTCTAAACACTGAGAAGTTTAGCAAAAAGATGATACATTAAAGAATAATAAAGCTTTTCATCATCACCATATTGGTTCGGTATCAAATGGGCTACACGCTAGCTTGATTAGCTTGATTTACTGAACATCTAATGTTCTTTCTTGGAGATAGCTAATGGCGAATAAATCAGGAGCCTTTTGCAACTGTGTGTCATAAACAACGCCAATAAAATGACGTGATGTGTGATGATTGAGATATAGCTGAAGGGATGCTTACAGGAGTTTCTAGTCCATTAAACATTTAGATTTGAAATGCACTTGAATGTTTTAATCCCTACGATCGTTGGTTTATTCTTACAAAATGTTTAAAAGCTCAGATGTCGAGTGTAGAAACACTGTAAAGTAAATAAAATATGTTATAACAAGAATGATGACAAGAAGGTATGAGTAGGTATTATGTAGGTAAGAGTTATGTGAAATATTCACTATGTTCATAAAACAGAAATTGCAAAGAAAATCAACTCCAATGAAGTAATAACACTTGAAATATTTCAAGCGACATTACATTCGCATTGAGGCTTATTATACACAACACGTAGGTCCTGAAACATCTTCAATCTTCAGCGGAAAACACCTCTGCAATGGTACGTCAGCGCTGACGAGTTCGTTATCCAACCGTCGGCTGCAGCGTCCCACGCGATCTCGCCGGCCTCGGCCCGCCGCCAAAACTTTCATAGTTTAGTTACGATTTCGAAAACGACCCGACGCCTCCCGCCGCCGGCGACAACCGATTTCTCACGAAATTCACTTGCCATCGTCAAGTTCTCGGACGTCTTAGTGTTTGTGTTATTGACTTAGTGCTTAGTGTCACTATTGGATTTTTTACCTGTGCAGGTATGTTATAAGCTTTTAGAACTTTGATGTAAGTGGACAGAAAACTCGTGAACATCAGTTTTACAGACGATAAACGATAGAGGTCTAAGTTGAGACCCCTGTGGAACTCCAAAAACACTTTTGACAAAAGTTTTAAATTTGCAATATGGCATCGAGCTTACGATAAGTAATGAAAGTAAATATGAAGATTGACCCTGAAAGTATTAAAATATGATCTAGAAAGTGAAGGAAATCAGTTAGATAATCGTCGGAAGTTCATAGTTGCATGTTATAAAATTTCTGCGGCGCCGACTCCATGATTTCGGGGGCCTTCGGTCGTTACGAAAATAGATCGAGACGTTTCGTTCACACTCATGAAAATTTTAACACTGGACACCCACTCGCTTACACTTCACCTTGCGAATAGAGATGGCGCTGACCGTGTGATTCACTTTCTTGAATCGGCCATTGCATTGGCTAACCTTTACATCATGTCCTACGGAGCACGATTTATGACTTTCAGTTCAACCCTACAATTTAAAATAGGAATATAAATGATGATGAATGATGCGTTGTTGAAGTACAATTTGGGCAGATGAATAATGGGTCAGATGATCAATATTTTAAACATATGCAATACTAGCGTTTAAATATATAAATAAATAAATTACAGTTATTAGTAACGTGGTTCTGACACGGAGGTTTTTATGAGTTTGCAATAAATTAGTGAAGGCCTTAGTATAATCACAATAACATCCTGATGGTCCATTCATGATGGTAAAGCACAAACTATGTTAAGTAAATGCGCTTGCTTTCAGTCTTCACGTTTGACAATCTTAGACAAGGAAGAATCGTAGAAGAAAAGCATAGGTATTTTTAATAAAATCATTATTTCTAATGTAATGAAATAATTTATTAAAAATAGATAGAAAGCTTACAGAAGAATCCAAAGCGGTTGCT
Source organism: Epirrhoe alternata (assembly GCA_963565295.1). Taxonomy (NCBI): domain Eukaryota; kingdom Metazoa; phylum Arthropoda; class Insecta; order Lepidoptera; family Geometridae; genus Epirrhoe; species Epirrhoe alternata. Next base: position 5,239,172 of record OY751400.1, read on the forward strand.
TATTTTAAATGAACATAACTTAAATGTACTCCTAAATTTTTATATGGAGCATTAACTGTCATTTAAAATGTCAATATGCTGGAACTGGCGAAGAAAATGATTCTAAGTGATACATACCTAATGGTTGCAAAGAACTAGGAACACGAGAAGAAGAAATTAAAGTCATAGGTATCTATTCTAAAGGACCTTGATCAAGAAGAAGACATAGTCATTAGGAATTTATAATAAAGGACCTTGATCACATAGAATCAACTTCCTCTGAGCTAGGTGATTTTGGTTCTTTCGGGACCAGTATTGGCCGCTGTAGATTAAATATGAGCAGATGGGGGTTCAGAGAACCAACCCTTACAGCGTGCGACTGCGGTGAACCCAGCCAGACGATGAGTCACCTTCTAGATTGCCTTCTGTGCCCGAACTGCTGCTTTTTCGCGGATAAAGTTTGATTTTTGTAGAGCTGTGACTCGAAAAGAAGAAGAAGTACCATCGTAAAAAATTGTGGAGCTTAGATTAGTAATATGCCAACATCAAAGTCAATTCATAATCATATAATCTAGACAACGTAAATAATAAAGGAATGTAGGTCAGCTTTGCGTAAATAATAAGTACATAATGTTTGTAGTAATAGCTACTTCGTAATAACAAACATTTAATTCAATGTTTTATTTGTAACAACTGTCACCATTTGGGATTTAGGTACAAGGCAAGGAATTACATTGGAAGTTTACTCGTATTATGTTTAGGATCATTTTGAATAGATTTATCTTTTCATAATATTTTGAGTTATGAGATGTCCTATTTGATGACCTACATATACTTAATAAATCAAATTCAAATATTCTACTTGTAAATTTTTTATTGGTACATTTTTATCAATAGTAAACAAGGACTTAACACCATTACAAAATTAAATTTCAATAAAACTTATTTGTCAATTTTAGCTCTTAGTTAATAAAAGTATTTTTAAAATCAAGACTCGCAGTAGTTTTGTCATTTTAAGTTCAGCACCAAGGTGGTAATAGAAAATTAATAATTGTAATAAACACTACCTACTGTTGTTTATCTTCCAAACAAACTCAAAATAACTGTGTCAATGCTTTGATGTCTCAAATCTTGCAATACGATAATATTTAAGTGTGCTATAATTGAAGTGCAGCTGTTAGCTCCAGAAACTGTTAAAAGCTACAAAATAAGAATCTAGATTTTATAAGAATTAAAAAAATTATTCCGGAACATAAAAATCACAACAATAACCATATCCCATAAAGTTAGTTAACAAGACTAAGACTAATACTACTTAGCTAGATGATTATTTTATAAAAATCCCATCTCATCTGACTGGAAGCAGGGGATTGTCGAAGGGGATCTCTATAGGTAACTATCCCATAGGACATTGTTTGAGGTGGGGATGGGGAATATGCTTGATGTTAACTGTATAACAATTTTATAGCATTAAATAACAAAGAACCTATGAGCCCTGACTCTACAAACTCTACTAAGTTCTCTACTCTACTAAGTCTAGGTATTATTAAATAAATGGTTGCCTGGAAGAGATCGCTTTCAGCGATAAGGCCGCCAGTTGTCTACCTAATGTTAAGTGTATCTTTTTCTTAAATATCTTCTTCGCTGTGTGTTTGTGTATACAATAAAGAATTATCTATCTATCTATTATTTACATATTTACAAAATTTTATTAGGCTCTGTTTGTTATTTTTGAGTCAAAAGTAATTTTTAATTAGATTGAATAAAATATATTAGGTAGGTGTGTGTTCATAAAAAAGTTATCTGACCGCGTTGTGATGAATGTCTTATTTTCTCTGTCTATGCTGTCTTTTGTACATTACTTTGTATACAATGCTTGTTGTACAAAGTTTGTTTATGCATCCAGATCTCCAATCTAACATTTTGCCTGCCCTTTCGGCTTTGGCTATGTCACATAATCGAGTTTCTAGCGCTACAGTATATTGTTTTTAGCACTCTGGATGCTTTCAAACTACAAATCCAGTATCGTCTTAATTTTTTACATACTCCGAGTGCCACAAACTTATCCGAACCGGTGAGGCGCGGTTATCACATTTGGTGTTGGTAGAAAAATAAATTTTGGAGTAAAAATCGTTAGTTCCTCTTTTGGCCACCGGTCCAGATAAATTTGTGGCACTCTACCTACTTCCAAACATGTCACCTTGACCTAAAGTCAGTGATAGTGAGGTTGAAGGTTGAAATTTCTTTGAAAATCAACATTAGGAATTAAATTTTATTTCATCATCATCATTTTACATGTGTTTTTACGCTTAACAATCTTGACTTTTCATGATAATAGATATAAGTCGTCATGGGTTTTTATATAGGTAACTTTTTAATAAAAAAATAAATGACGCCATATCTCTATCTATATCTATCTAATCAATAGGCCTCCTCTCTATAACGTCACTTTTGTTTGTTCCTATGCAGTCCTTTTCCACGCTTTCCCAAGCTTCATTAACAATGTAATTTGACCATCGGGTGGGTGGTCTACCTTATGGTCTTTGAGCATCTTTGGGCCACCATTCCGTAATCGCTGTAGTCTATCTGCCCTCTTTCCGTTTAATAACCTACACCAATATACCTACCTAACACCATAATTAAATTGTATTATTTTATTGTCCACAGAAGCACAGGGTGTGAACATTCTACCGTAATGACCTGTAGCTAGCACTAAAACAGCATGGGGGTTTCCGACGACTTAGCCCCAAGTTTTACGCAGAAGCCGGCCCTGCGCCAGGAGGATGACGGCAACAGGCTGGTCTTCGAGTGCCAGCTCCTCGCGGCTCCGAAGCCCGAGATCAGCTGGTACCGCAGCGATGAACTGCTCAAAGAGGATACCAGGACTAAGTTTAAGTGAGTACTTTTTTTTAAAATAGGCTTGCAATTGGCATCTATTTGGATACCTCACGAAACTAAAATTTCTTATCTTTTGCAATATTACGTTAAGGTCTAACTTCTGTTAAATTTATGCATTTACTATGTTTTGGACCTGTGGTCTCGCCTTTACACATCTTTGAGTGATTTGTTCTGTGAGATTACGCTGCTTTGGATTCAGTCGTAATGACTGTTTCGTTCGTTTCACTTTATTGTTCATCAGTCGCAATAATATAGGTTGATTTGAATAAGTCCCTACTAAAAACTATTAGGTACGTAAATAAACATCCTAAAGGGGTACCTCAGGATTACAATACTCACTGGCAACTACCGTTTCCAGTTCAAAGTCAAAGTCAAAAAGCTTTTATTCAGTAGGATCGCTGGGATCACTTTGAAACGTCTTAAAGCTAGGTGATTTTACTCCTGTTCCTTCGCGACCAGAACCGCGAAGAACCAGGGCAACAAATACGGTTTGGAGTCTAGCTTTTTAGTTAGTATTGTTAGTTTCGTACGACTTGCAAAATGTATAATTAGGTATTTCATGTAAACTTGTAACAGTAATCATTCACACATTAAGAGTAAAAACAGTTGGTAGGTATAATATTTCGACTGCCAACTGTCGTAACTAGATATATGCATTTACCATCTTCTAGTTATATCTCAAGTTCTCTTTGTATAAACACAGCTATAACATTATTTAAAGCAAACTGAACGATCAACAATGAACCAGTTGTGAGTTCTCCATCAACAGCTTAATCTCAATGCACGTCAGTTTCCGTTCACGATGCAATTGCATTGCGATCCTTTGCCAGAACGATAACATCAAGGAAAACTTTACCTTTGAATTTTACTGTTTCACGTTATCGGAGTCAATTTTACTTGACACTTTGTATTGATACCCTTTTAGTTTTATTGTATTTACCTCTCCTTCAAATTATGGTTCAGGAATTTTGGAAGCATTGAACTTTTTAGAGGATTTCTTTTGTAGTTTTTTGTTATATTTTCTGTGTGATGTTATACCCCTTCCATTTAATAAATTTACAGATTACTGCACTTTTAATAACACAAAGCTGTACTTTTTCCATCATATCTTTTGAAGCGATGAAGTCTACCACATTTTGATTACCAATATCCATAAAAAAATCGCTTTCATCAGGTTGCATCAGTTACACCTGAATGAATTTACAACCCATTTATTTTACAGCATCGCTTTAATAGCATTCTTCTGCCAACACCATAATACAGTTCAGATAATTGTTTTAATCTTGGCTTTCGTTTAAGTGTCATCAAGAGTTTCTTTTATAGGTCAATGTTAGTTGCCTTGTTTGTTTTTCAATTTATTATTTTATGTTCTCAATGTTTTTAGGTTTTTATTTGGTTTATGCTACACAAACGCGATTCTTTCTATACGTGATTCACATACAATATGGATTCTAAACAAACGCACATTCGTCCGTTTCCTTCTCTCAAAATTATTTTGGTTTCAACGAGTTATGTGTGGCTGATTGTAATTGACTCTTTATTATTATTTTCGTTGCCAAAGCTATGTCACGAAGCGTTCACTTTCATCTAAATCTGGTTGTCGTCCATTAAGGTACTTAACCATATAATAATCTTATTTAATGCAAGAGTTTGGATGAATATTTGTTTTGTTTGAAATATTTGCTGGTTTTATAATTAAGAGACTATCCAAGACCATCTGAAGAAGGTTTACTTCAACCATTGTTTCACTCTCACTACAATCAACCAAAGCGATATTATTTCTCTCAGCAAAAGCGGTAACACTTGCCAAAACGATCATCTTCGAAATAATTGCTATTATCATCAACTTCTTGAAGCCGATTTGAGGTCAATGAACTTTGAAATGCTTTTCTTAGATTTATTCCGACACTTCCTTTGAGGCTAAAGCCAAAGATTAGTGATGAGCTGACACATTTGGCTCTGAATGCTTTGTTCGACGTCAATTTATATTAAAGGAATTTTTGATTCGGTACTTAGGTAGATGGTATAAGTAAATATCTAGTATACAGCCTTGTTGGTCTATGATATTATTATTTTATTTCGAAGGTGTGGGTTTCTAACATTTTTTTTTTCTAAAACTTAAATGAATGCTTATCGAATTTCATTTGATGATAAGTGGAATCCAGATATTTATTTTTATATATTTTATTCCAAAACTTATTCAGATTATTAGATGTATATATTTTTTAAGGATTTTGTTTCTTCATCATCATTATCAATCTATAGCAGTCCACTGCTGGACATAGGCCTCCCCTAATGAGCGCTATTGCGCCCTGTCCTCAGCGTTTATAATCATTGAATTTTATTTCGTCTTTCTGGTATTGGGTAGGTTTGGCTGACATGACGCAAATATTTCAAACTTTACAAACGCATGTTTTCTACATCAAAGAAACACATAAAGACACTTATAATAATGAGTTTGTTTATTCGGCAGAAGACTAGTATTTATTTCGATTTGTAAACAAATATATCCTTGGGTACTTATTGCTATTTTCTACAAACGCTTAGCGATATTTATTCAGGATTTTTTCTAGAATTTGTCTTTTGTATTTTCTAATGGAATAATTTTTCTATTTTCTGCAAATTCGATTTTTTTTTTGGACTTAGCTTTTCTGATTTATTTTGTTATGGGAAAAATTTCAAAGTTTCCAAACTGTTAATGTAGAAGCCAAAAAAGTTCAAAAAACCGCCCAAGTGTGAGTCGAACTCGCGCTCGAAGGGTTCCGTACCATCCATACTAAATTATAGGTACAATAATGTATACTAGTTAATAATATTGTATTATTATAAATGTCAAAGTAACACTGTCTGTCTATTTGTTATTCTTTCAAACCACTGAAACTTGGCATGGATAAAGGTTGTATCCCAGGGAAGGACATAAGCTACTTTTTATACCGAAAAAATGAAAAGATCCTGAGGGACCGCTGGTTACACCGCGGGAGCACAGCTAGTAATCTATAAAAACGGCAAAAAATCACGTTCGTTATATGGGAGCCCCCTTAAATATTTATTTTATTCTGTTTTTTAGTATTTGTTGCTATAGCGGCAACAGAAATACACCATCTGTGAAAATTTCGACTGTTTGACTATTACGGGTCATGGACAGACGGACGGACAGCGGAGTCTTAGCAATAGGGTCCCATTTTACGTTTTGGGTACAGAATCCTAAAAAATGTGCCAATCGCACAATATGTAAGCCTATGTCTGAGGCGCACTAGAATTTGTTATACCTCATTGATGTTCAAAAGTACTAGAGACAAGAAGAAAATAAGCATGATTAAAAGTATGTTACTGAGATATGAAACATCTCCTTATACCACTAGTTCTTCCAAACTAGTGTGCCGTGTTGAAATTGTAAGAAACTAAATGGTATTCTTCTTCTCCAGGATCCAGAGCATCGCCAACAACAAGTTTCTGGTGGTGCTCGAGTTAGACGACGTGATCGAGACGGATGCGGGGCTGTACAAGGTCAAAGCTAAGAATAAGATGGGCGAGGTGGCCGCCTCCATCAATCTTAACTTTAGCCGTGAGTATCCCTTTGGTATGCCTTTTATATTCCTTCGTATGTCATATCCCTTTCGTATGTATGCCGTACGTACGTATCTTGTCTGGTGTTTTTATGTCTAAGCGGTCTGATTGTCTGGTTGACTCAGAAATAGCGATACGTTTCAATGCTTAAATACTGGGTAACTACGTTAAAAAAATTACTTCCTAGTAAAAATCTTAATTTATCAATTCACGATGCTATTCTGGCATGCCATTCTTGCCTCTTGCCACAGAGTATTAGCTCTTGCTCCGTTGAGTTTGAGAAAGCGTGAGGCAAGAATAGTATGCTAGAATGGTATTGTGTAAACGGCGTCTAAAGCTGAAATAAATTGCTTGCATAAAATTGTTTTGAAAAAACTGCTACAGATGTTCCGAAAATCTGTGCAGCTGTCAAAACAGAAACATTTTTCCCACACAATATCTAATTGAATCGAACCAAACAACCAGTCAAACTCACGCAAACATTTGTCAACAGTAACAGAATACCTTGCCAAGGTTTTTCAAATAACAGCATTAGTCATACAAAAACAATTCAAGCTGATATAGAGCCAAGCATGTTAAAATCTTTGGCAGAAATACTTTCTGAACTACATGGACATCTATCAATAATCCTACGCAATGAATTGTTGATATCATAGTAAATTGAATCAAGTTGATTGACTAAAAAAGGGAACAGCCCTTAGCCAAATTAGAAAAATCGGTGAATCGTCACCTTAAATAAACTATACTTATTTATGAATCTATTCCTTATAATGATGTCATTATACATAAGAAGAAGTAGGTAATGATCTTTAAATAAACCTAACAAATAAACATTTACAAAGTACATACGCATAGATAATGCTTACTCGATATTATAGTAAGTATCGAAAAAGCAATAACTATTTCAAAAATATAGCGCTAACAATATACTCATTACAAATCTGTTTGAAAGTATGATTGATTTGTGTTTCAATCTGTGAACTTTTTCACAAAATCGTGGAAAAGTTGGTGTTAGTGATACGCGAGCGAAATCGCGAAAAAGCTTTTTAAATAACCTATTGCTACTGTCAAAGTTAGCGAAACTAAATAATAAAGACAAAGAGATATTGGTAAAAGTAGGTACAAAAGAAAATGAAGGAAAGGAACTTGCTGGTAGATAATTTCTAATTTTAATATTTCGAGAAAAGGTAAATGACAAAGATAATTTATTTGCTCAAAACATTGTGTAAATTAAAAAAATGCCAATAATATTCATAGCGAGTACTTCAATCGAATAAGCACGACATTCCAAAGCTCTAACCTTCATACCTCATAAAAACAACATGAAAACGGCGTAAAACAACCAACCACGAAAGTGTTCGGAAAACATCCGTTTTATTTCTAGATTTATCACTGAGCAAATGTTTATGTCTGGAAGCTGTTTATGTAAAGCTTGTTTGAATGAAAGAAGATTATTTTTATAAACTGGCTAAGCTTTTCATTATTTACATTGCTTGCTACTTTTCAGACACCAATTTGATAAATTCAGGCTGTGAATCGTATTCTTAAAATATTTCAATTATTATTGATGATAATATTCTTGTTGATTCGTTATTTTTGGATAATTTTGATATTATCATTGATTCTCTAGCAGTTTTGTAAAACGAGTTTGTTATTTTACCCCTAGATCGCATTATCTGTATATGATTTGTGTTTGTATTGGATTCATGAAAATCTAAGTGTTTCCCTAATTTCAATCGGAAACGACTTTTGAATATATTTAGTTATTGTAACACAGTTTTGAAATAACTAATGATCTCATTTACTTTTTCAGCCGCTGACGAAGAAAAACAGAAGTAAGTATTTTTAGTTTGCTCTATCTAAAACAAATGTCAATCATTCTAATTTCCAAACAGTTCATTGCTCTGTTTTTAGGAAACATGATTTTTGATTTTATGAGTGGCATTTTCGCCTAAATGATAATATGCCTAGGATGTGTTTGGTTCAATCACGTCTAAAAAAACTAGAGTTAAAGTTCTAATTGGGCGAAGACAAAGAGTCGAAGACACTCATACCCGACAATTAACAAAACCAAAAGGAAGTGTTATTAATATAAAATACATTTAAAAATGCTTCATTGTAAAGTCTAATATCCAAGGGCAAAACGCTGTTCAAACGGTCATTGGTCCGGGTGACATACTCTTTTGGTACCAAGCCATGTGCTGTGTTTATATTCCACTCTTTAGGTAGTAAGCTCTACAATATAGTCTTTGATTCAAATCTAATTGATATTACGTTCGTTTTCAGACAAGTGGACGGTAAGGCGCCAACGTTTGCGCGCAAACCGGCCATCCGTCAGGAGGATGATGGCAAGCGGCTCATCTTCGAGTGCCGGATCGAGGCCGAGCCTGTGCCCAGCGTCGCCTGGTTCCACAACACCGCAGAAGTCATACCTGATGCGAGGCACAAGGTATATAAAAACGTATAATTATGAAATATACCTCAACGTGCAACCTCTGCAAACGCACTTATACAGCAAACTTGATGCAAGTCATATGAGAGCACACTAACGAAGCTCTCCTGAAACGCATAATGTTCACTTTCCTCAATCACTCGTCATCTCAGCACCTAGTCCTTTCTCACACTCTATTCATCTTTTCTCTGCTTTAACGATGTATCAATCAATATAAGTAACATGATACTCTAAAATCACGCAAATCGAGTAGAAATTCTGTTATTCACATATATGTTTTTACTTTGGATAAAAGGGGAGTGATTATTCGTTGTAACATCCTGTAATTAATAGAGTACTTCTCCAGCCAGCAGAAAAGGTAAAACTATCTTACTCTCTGTGTAAAAATAATACCTTGCAGGTGCAAAAGTAAATAGAGTCACTTCAGGTGTCCTAATTTTAAAAGTGCTTCATGATGGCCTTGACCCCAATAGAGTTGGCTAGTGCCGATGCCAACCGACCCCGTGACCTTATCTCTTGATATATTTTATAACATGGTGTATGTTTTAACAACTTTTATTTTTTTATTTCTTTTATCGTTACTTTTTATGTAATCATAAATTATGAACGACAATAGTTTTTTGTTGTTTCTTTTTACTTTTAGTTTTTTTTATTACTTGTTCGTTAGTCGTTTTACGTTCTAATGCTTTAAATTAGGTACCTACTTTTCTATCTCCTTGAATCCTACTGTTGCCTCTGTTTTGTTTCCAATTTATTTATTTTTTCCAATCAATATTTTACCAAATTATATTTAATTATAGTCACAGGTGCTCTTCTTTTACGTATTTTCCTTAGCGTATGAAACCTAGAACGATGATTTACGCATACTTTTGACGTGACAACGTCTTATAATTCGATAGAGCCGGCTGCACGCACGAAAAAATGCGGCGTTACCTCGCTCTGAGGCGTTCCATGTAAGGCTTGAAGTACAAGCGAGAGCGCGGAACGAGCGACAAAGAAGCACAAACGTTGTCACGTTCAACTATCGTCAGTAAACCGACTTTACAGACAACCAATTTTTTTTTTAAATTTTCAGTTGACAGTTAGCAAGGATGGAAAGTCATATCACGCCTCGCTGGAAATCAGCAATGTGACAGTGGAAGACGCTGGCAAGTACAGAGTAACGGCCAAGAACGAACTTGGCGAAAGTAACGCCACAATCAGCTTAAACTTCGACAGTGAGTATACTGTTCTACATAATAAATCTGTATAATAATACGTAGGAACTAAAATAAGAAATGTAATGGAGATTGTTGAAACAAAAGAAGATAATAATGATGATGGTGAAGTTATAGTTAATCTAGATAAAGTAGTTATAAGTTGTACTGATAAAAACATGCTTCAAGTTGTTTTAACCTAAGCTGATTTAATGTGTGATTCTAATAAACTAGTTAGATGTAATTATCACGTCATATACGTAGATATTGCAGCCAAGCTTTTGTGATCATCGACTAATTCAGTTACTTTACTCTACATAATACACTGATGTTTTGTATTTTAAGATGTTTTCTTAGTTTTTTATTGATTTTGGTTAGGTAACACGTGTCACACAACACCTACACTACACAAACACACTTCTACACCTCACAATGAAACAAGTTACTCATCAATTTCAAGTTATATTAGTAAAGTAGTTGCATGCTTCCTTAACTATTTTGTATCATGTTTATCTTGCAATTACTATGTTTTAACCCCTGTATCACTAGGCTTTTTACTAATTTAACCCTCGCACTTTGTAGTTCGACATAATCTGCAATTTCTGTGCTTTAGCGACTGCACAAGTAACATAATAATCAGAGCAACTGTAATGCGTACGGTTTGTTAGACAACATAGATTGAGGAAGTTTATACAGGATAATCCAAAACTATATTTATTTTATTTACCTATCTATTCGATATCAATATCTATTCTATTGCATTCCTCAATTTTATTAACTCTATTTGAATTTGATTGCGGATTTTAATAATACACAAAACTAAAAGAAAACATCTTAAAATTTTGATGATCAAAATTATTCTGACGCAAAAATTGTGACGCTGCAATTCTTCGTGTAAGTGATGAAGTTTTTCAAGATAATAATATTTGATTTGCTGAAATAGGCGACGAAGCGCCCGTACCTGAAGACTTTATCAAACCGACATTTACGGAGAGACCCGTCATCAGGCAATCGGATGATGGTACCAAAATCACGTTCGAATGTCGATGCGTTGGCAAACCGAAACCAACCGTCACATGGTAAGGACACAGCAAGCATTCTAACAGCACTGCACTTCGATGAAGTAACAAAATTAACACTTGCACCCGCTGATTCAGGTACCATGGAAAGAAATTAATAAAAGAAAGCAGTAGATACAAAATAACGTTAGAAGAGGACCAAACATTATATCACATGGCGCGGCTCGAAATTATAGGCGTAGAGAATTCGGACAGGGGAGAATACAGGGCTTTAGCGAAAAACAAACATGGTGAAGGCGTGGCCAAGATAAACCTGAACTTTGAAGGAAGTGGAAAACCTAAGTAAGGAATCAAACAATTTACATTTAATTGATGATAACGGTAGTGTATTTGCTAAATTTTTTGTATTTTAAACAGAATACCAGACGGTAAAGCACCAAGGTTCCCTAAAAAACCGACGATTAGGCAAGAAGGAGATGTTTTGATTATGGAATGTGTCCTTGAAGCATATCCAGTCCCTGATATCAATTGGTTCCACGGGGATAAGGAGATAAAAGATGGAGCGAAAATGAAGATGTCAAGAAAGGCGATAGGAAAAGATACATTTAATTTAACACTCGAAATTTTAAGTCCTACTAGGGAAGATGGTGGAAATTATAGGTGTAATGCCTTCAACTTGTTTGGTGAGAGTAATGCCAACATTGCTCTCAATTTCCAAGGTAACTTTAACAAACTTAGTAAAACAGATCTTTGTAAATAATTATTATAATGTACGCATACAGTAGCAGGAGCATGTGAAGCTTTCGGCTTTTGGGCTGCATGATACGCTTAGAAACGAAACCAAAATCCGTTAGTAATGCAATGCTTATTCGTTTAGGTGGGGATGACGAGAACGGTTTCGCTCCATCGTTCATCGAGAAACCTCGAATCATTCCCAACGAGGATGGCACACTCATCACTATGCGTTGTGTCTGCAAAGCCAAGCCGGCGGCTGAAGTCACGTGGTACAGAGGCACGACGGTGATCAAGGCTAGCAGTAAAATAGAAATCAAATCGAAAGTAATCGAAGAAGATGTATACGAGTTGGTGTTGCTTTTGAGTAACCCATCGGCAGCGGACGGTGGCGCTTACCGCTGTCATGTAAGAAATGAGTTCGGAGAAAGCAACGCTAACCTCAACCTCAACATTGAGGCCGAGCCTGAACCTGAAGGCGAAGGCCCAACGTTTGTCGAGAAGCCAACTATCCAATCGAAAGAGAACGGCAAATTAGTAATAATGGGATGCAAAGTCAAAGCTAGCCCGAAACCGACAATTGTGTGGTACCACGAGGGTAAAGAAATCAGAGAATCAACGAAAATCAAGACCAGGGTCGAAGTGAAGGAAGACATTTACACAATTATCCTGGAACTTGTCGACCCTGGCATTGAAGACTCCGGATTGTATAAATGCAATATCAAAAATGAACTTGGAGAGCTCAACGCGAATCTTACGCTCAATATTGAAAGTAAGTTGATACTTGAGGATGATACTAACTCATGTTTTTGATCAATGATCAAACTAATCAATCCATGTTTATTTACAGTCATTCCAGTTATCAAAGAGAAACCAAAGGTCATTAAGATAGTTAAAAAGAAGACTGTTATTGTTGAATGTAAAGTATTAAGTAAATTTGCACCAGCATGCACCTGGTTCAAAGAAACTAGTGCAGTCAAGGAGGACTCTAGGCATACTGTGCTAATCGAGCCTCTGAGAGAAGTAAGTGTCGCTTTGCTATATTATATAGTCGAATAATTAAGTAGGAAACAAGTTTTAAAGCGACTCATATTAATATTTTAAATTACAGGGTGAATTCACAGTAAAATTGGAAATTTCAAACGTTACCCAACATGACAAGGGCTCATACAAACTTGTCGCTAAGAATGAAAAGGGTGAAGCAATATCGCAGCAAGTGGAGATAACAGAAATACCTGAAGAGAAGGGTGACAAACCAACCATCATCAAGCACTTCAGGAGTCTGGTGAGTTCAGTACTGTATTTATGCTAACCTCAAATATATATATTTTTGGTAGTATTAAAACACCAATATTACAAAAATAGGTTAAAACTAGATTTTTATAATAATTTCAGGCTAAGAAAGAAAATGAGGAGGCAGAGTTCATCGCCGTCCTCAAGACATCAGACCAGTCATGTAGGTGTACATGGTACAAAAACTCAACTGTCATCAGAGAGTCATCTGAAATCACCACCTCATTTGATGGCACCAATGCTCGACTGATCATCAGAAAAGTTTCATCTAAATACGTCGCCAACTACAGAGTTGTGATCAAAAACGAATTTGGTGAGGATGAATCAAGTGCTGATTTAACCCTCGTCGAAGAGAATAAAAAGAAGGAGGAAGAAGAAGATAAAGAAGAAGAAAAAACAGTTATCGAAGAATCCGAAGAGGAGATGTCAATTGTGGAAGAAAAATCCATTGTGGAAGAAAACCACGTTGAAGAAAAGAAAGCTTCAGCCAGAAAGGTATCAAAGAAGGAAGAGGTTCACATTGAACAAAATAATGAAGAAATCACTATGGAGGCAAAGAAAACTGAATCTAAATCAGAAGCTAAGAAAGTTGAAACAAAGATTGAGCAAACCAAGAAGGCTGAGCAGGAAATCGAAGAAACCAAAAAGATTTTAGAAAAGAAAACCGCCAAAACAGAGGAAGAGAAAAAGGCTCTACTCGAAAAACTTGAAACAAGGAAGAAGTCTATTCCCGAACCTGAAGCAAAGATTGAAGGCATTCCGAAACTGAAGTCAGTTAAGCCGAAGGAAGAACCGGTCGTTGAGAAAAAAGAAGATGCCACCAAAAAAACCGAAGTCAAAAAGAAGGTCGTCAAGAAGAAGGTGGTTGCTAAGAAAGACGAGGTAAGTGAAACGAACATTGTTTCTTCATTTTCAAAATACGTGCGAAATAAATAGAAAATGTAAATAATTTTATGTATAAATTTCGTGTTAATGTTAACGGCATAGTAGCAACGCTGTTTAAAAATGCTTATAATTGTCCATTTTAGAATATGTTTACATCAAGATTAGTCAGATAGTAGGTATGTGTTAAACATGTATTCATGTTGCGTGTTTTGTGTTAACTTTTTGTGGCCGTTGTATAGGAGGAAATCGAGTTCGTCGATGATTACGAGAGACCTGTTTTGGAGAAATATGAGAGAATAACACCCACACCACTTGCCAAAAAACCAAAAGAGGATGACACACTTAAGGTAACCACACAACAACATTACACTAATCACAAAAATAACTTATAAACGGATCTAAAACAAAATGTGATTATTTAGGGCAAACGTGCTTCCATTGCGGAAAGCGTAGTAAGTGAACAAGATAGCGAAGAAGAACCTTCTGTAGCGGGATCTATTCCGGAGAAGAAATCTAAATCAACAAAGGTATGCTACGGTTTAATCATAGCTATATAAACAGTTAAAATCAATAGTGAATATCAAACTTATAAATAAAATTAAATATAGGTTGACGAAAAGGCTGAGCCTAGAAGACTGAGCATTAAAAAAGGACAGCCTAAGCCTGAGGAACCCGCTGAAGAAGTACCTGGAGTCAAATTAAATAAGGCTCCAGTGAAACCAACAGAAAAAGCTCTAGAACAACCACAAGTAGCCAAATCAAAGCAACCTATTAAAAAGGTAACAAAAATAAAAACTAAATCCAACATCTACAAAATTATAAACTTTAAACGTTTTAAAATCATACTATTTTACATTTTTATAGCCGGAACAACAGAAAGAGTTCGTAGATGACTACGAAAGGCCAGATCTAGAGAAATATGACAAAATGACACCGACCCCGTCTGATAGGGTTAAAAAACAGAACGGAGTTGATCAGGTAGCGTCATTCGTTATTTTGAATACATTTAATAGCCAAACAAAATAAATGTCATTTAATAATAATGTTTACGTTAATATTTAGGCTGAACCCGAGTTCGTGGATGATTACGAAAGGCCCGAGCTTGAAAAGTATGAAAAATATACACCAACTCCTAAAGATAAACAACCTAGTGAATCACAGGTAAAACAGAGTTTTAAAATCGTTTTTCTGCACACTTAAAACAACCATGTTTAAAGTAAACTTTTAACTGTTTTGATAGGATGATGTTGACATGATGAGAGGCAAAATTAAGCCCAAAGAGAAGGAACCAGAGCCTGAAGTGCCTACACTCCGTAAACGCTCGGTTGCGAAAGACAAGGTATACATTAAAACAAACAACAAATTGCCTAACCAAACTTTATTACAAAAAAACATTACAATAATTTTTATTGTTGTATAGGAAGAAGAGAAAAAACCTGACGAAAAACCAAAACCCAAAACAAAGAAAGTCGAACCAGAGACCAAAAAACGACCCTCTATCAAAGAAAAAGAGGTACTACACTTCAATCACTTTACACTTTAACATGTTTTAAAGCTTAGGGTAACACAGTTTTTCTCTATCTGCATTCTGCACTCAAATTTACTATGCACAACTTTCACACACACTTGAGCTCTCTTTCAAAAACGGTAAGTTCTAGAAGCAATTTCCAGCAAACTTCGGAGAGCTTTGGCTGTTCGCATGGGCGATATACATAGCTTTGCTTCTCTATGTGAATTGGAATTTCAGATTTTTGGCTGGCGGTAAAAATACCAGGTAAGATTAAAAAAAGCAAAGAATTTAGAACACTATCTCAACAATTTCCCAAGACACTTACAAACGAACACTAAAATAGCTCCTTCTCCGAAAGTTGTATGGATACAACTCATATCATTCGAACCTATTTTGACCTACATTAAATCCAGAAGACAAAACTTCTGTCGATTTTACCTTTCTAATAATATTTCTTTCATACTAATATTTCTTTAACATTCAGGTCGTGGAAGAAGAATTTGTCGACGATTACGAGAGGCCCGTCCTCGAGAAATACGAGAAAATTACACCAACACCTATTGAGAAAAAGAAAAAGGTACACTTAACTCTTATACAAGCACAATCAAATAAATCACCGCTTAAAAATCAAGCCACATCATAATACAAATTTAACGATTTTAAAAAATTTACTAGGCTGACACTAAACCTGAGGAGGATGCACCTTCATCAGCGACAGCGACGAGACGTCGTTCGTCAGTCAAAACTAAAGACAAACCTGAGGTAGGAAGCGCCTTAAGATACTTGAAATATAGCAAAGGTTAAAAAAAATAATTTGATAATATTTTCTCAGCCAATGGATGTTGATGAAAGCGTCAGCTTGTCTAAACCCAAAGCTCCTGCTAAGCCAGGACAACAGCCTGAAGACGTTTCCCTCACACACAAAACACCAGCTGAAATTATTCCAACGGTCTGTATCACACGCTAAGTTGCCTCTTGATTACCTACTTTTTAATATACAAGCTAATCGGTATAATTCCTAAATAGGAGGATGAAGCTGAGGCAAAACTAAAGATTAAGAAACCAGAAGTGGTTGAAGAGAAAACTCTAAAGAGACCAACACCCAAAGGCAAAGAACCAATAAAGGTATTATGGATATTCCGTATAAACTACTGAAAAAGCGAATTTAATTTACGTAAAATATGCACACAAAAATATTTCAAAATTATCTACAAGTTAATCATAAATACGATTCACAGATAGAAAGTATGGAAGATAGCGACAATTTAAAAACAAATACGTCATCGACTCCTATAATAAAGAGAACGAAAGTCCTAGTCAAGGTATAAACTGGACTGAGTTCGTACAAGTACCTAGCGTATTGTAGTTAGTAGTCGGACTAAACGATAAATAAACGTGCACAATATTATAAAACGCACTAAATTCACAGCACTTGTAAAAACACTTTATGTTAGATTTTAATTAGTTGACTTATCTGTTGTCACTAAAGACATTTTCTGATATGAAATAGATCATCTTTTGACTTTCAACTCTTCTTACATACTGTGTGTACACATTTGCAACTTTGGATTGTTCACATTTTGTGACTTTTATTCACTGGTTTTATCTTTTCACGGTTGTTCACTCTTTTACTATCTTTCTTGGACTGTACATAATTTCTGTGTGTTTCTTCACGGGGTCAGGGTGAGGACACCGAGGAATCCGTCAGTATGACGAAACCCCGAACAAAAACAAGCACAACCGCCCCTGAAGAGGCATCTCTTACACAAAAAACACCTACCAAGAAAAAAAAGACGGTACCTATTTTCTTTCATTACTTTTTAATTATCTCAGCAAATAAAAATAAAATACGTTTTGATAATGCTAAAATCTATAAATTATCTAGGAAGGAGAAGATGGCGCTAAACTCAAGATTAAAAAACCAGCGGTCGTCAAAAAAGATGACAATGATGAGGTAGAAAATCGTGTGATAACAAATTTTGAACTCAACCAAAATGGCAGGACTAAAGCTGAGATAGTTAGAAAAGTGATACTAACAACTACTCTGATTTTACGCACAGTAGTTTTAAAGCATGGACTTTCCAAGCTGTTTTTATGCACAACACTAACATACACAGGCGCACTTAATTATAGGCTTTGCAGTTTCCTGTTTTAAAGCTTTTGTTGATTCTCTAGGAGTTGACAGTGCAAGGTGGAAAGTTCGAAAAGCCACAACTGAAGAAAACAGTAAAGAAGACCACGGAGGTAGCTAAAAAGGCTACTCTTAGTGAAAAAGATATTAAATTTGGGGTAAACTTAATTGTATTCCGAACTGATGTTGTCCTGTCTCTTCTCTTCGTAACGCACAATTTCAGAGCACCGAAATTAAGTGAAACAAACATTTTGTACAGTAATAATACACACACAAAAAAGCACAAATTATATTATATATCTACACTTCTTTTTTAAAATGTACTCTACACTATTGTACAATTATTTTCTTTAAATTTTAATACAGGCACTCTATTTTTTTAAAAGCACTGGTTGTCTTGTCTTCGTGGTTCTGCGTCGTGGTAAAGGTGATTTTGAGTCGCATGTTGCTTGATAAAGTTTATCTTTACAGGTTTTTGTCGCACAACAGAATATTGCACCGAATGATTCCTGATCCTGCTTGATCATAAGCACTTGCTTTTGTGTATTCACTGAAGTTTTAGTACAGCCAGTAGCGGAAGTTGATTGACAGTTTGAATTTTACTTATAGTTTTCTTATTGATTTCTAAAAATAATGTTTTTTTGCCTCAATTATTATCACAAGCCGTAAGAAATCTTCGAAGATTTCTCGAAATTATGGTCAGTTACAAATTGAGAAGTATTGAATTGAGTTGTAAAGCATCAAATGCTAATGGACTTCCGTTGCTGATTGTACAATATCTACGACTTTAAATTCACCGCTGATTTCTGATTTCAGTACGAATTGGACTTTGTTGACGACTACGAGAGACCAGTTCTTGAGAAATATGAGAAGGTTACTCCAACTCCTACTATAAAAGAGAAGAAACAAAAAGAAGAACTTAAGGTGAGATTTGCTAAGATTTGTTTTCACCTAAAACTTAGGAAGGAGAGATTTTCTTTGAGAAAAAAGATCTGCAAAAATAATTAAAATGTATAAGATAGATAAGATCATGCATGGCATATTTTCAACAAAGATTGATTGTATTACAACAGTGTTAAAGATATTATTTTGAATAAAACAGGTGTCATCGGCTTCCGAACAATCGTTCCTAGCCGTAGAAACAAAGGTAGAGAAAGCATGAACCCTAGATACACAAACATTCATGACAAAAAACCAGTAAATCTTCTTCTTCTTGTGTCACTTGTTATTTCAAAACAATGTGGTGAAAGAATTTTAAATGCACTTTAAAGAGGCTGTTTTCATGCAGTAATTTTAAAACTTCTGCAATCTTATTCTACATCAATTTATCAAGAAATTTTTGATTGAATGTTTTTCTCCCTTGCATCAGTTGATATTATTCGCATGGAAATACTTCGTAGGTGAGGTACCTACACAGTGTTTACAGTATTGCAGATTCACAAACTTGTTTAAATGTTTTTTTATATCCTTTCCAATATTATGGACAGTTTGGAACTGAACCCATTATATTGTACCCAGTGTAAATATTGATGATCCTATTTATAGCATTATCCTAACATAATAAGGAACTTCAAGATTATTACCTAATAATACACCCCGAAAATTGCACCCATTCGAAATTTGAACCAACCACCTTGCCGATCCGATTGTGCCGTTGGTTATACATAATTATTATTTATCACCTATTATTATCCTGTTTTCTACCTCCATGTTTATCAATGTATATATTTTACTTTTATTAAATGTATTGTGAATTTAGTTTTGTGCTAATTATTGTTGTATGTTTATTTCTTTAGAGCGAAAGCCGAAGGACTTCAATTCAAACAGAGGTTTGTATAAGTTTTTTTAGCTTCTAGGAAAGTTGTTGGTTTCGTTTTTTTACCCAATGTTCGATATTGCTATACAACAGTTTTGTTCAGAACCTAGGACATAATAATAATCTTCTCACGCTTTTGGATTTCTAGATGAAAGAGGAAACAAAGACTGAGAGCAGACGTAGCTCTATTATGGACACCAAACAAGGTGTAAAGGTAAATATTTTAAACCTAATTTTATTCCGGTCTAAACTATTACAACAAAATTGTTACCAAAACCATCAGAAACATAAGAGATTAAAAGTATAGTTGAGTAGCTGCAACCAGTAACTTTAGTGAACTTTACGGTCAAAAGTATCCAAGGGCAAAATTGTATGAATAATGTAGTGAGAGATGAGAGTTAAAAGATGTACCTATATCAGGATCGAAGTTTGTGGGAATCCGTGGTTTAGTGGAAGAGTAAAATGTAGAAGTAAAAATGTGACTTGTTTAATATATAGGTTACGAAAGAAACTGCCGAG
The DNA here is from genome assembly GCA_963565295.1 of Epirrhoe alternata. Lineage (NCBI taxonomy): Eukaryota > Metazoa > Arthropoda > Insecta > Lepidoptera > Geometridae > Epirrhoe > Epirrhoe alternata. Next base: position 5,259,169 of record OY751400.1, read on the forward strand.
AGCAGAAAGTCTTCAATGTCATCTGTGCAACAAGCACAAACACAAGAAGCGACGGCGTTGAAAAAGACCGCTCTTAAGGTAAGTTTCTATGTACCTAATTGAATAGTTTTAATTAGATGTGATATTTTTGGAAAAATCACAATATTATAAAAAACCATACTAATTAACAAAATTCTAAAAATGATGAAACATAAAGACTTCTTCGTTTTAAATAGTATGTGATTTTCTAAAAATTTATCAATATTTTCATTTAGAATTTTAGATCCCTCGCAAACAGTGCAAAGCAACTCCATGCAGTTTTGAATCTAGTTTAGAAAAGCAAAATTTTTTAAACACTTGCCATAAAGCAAGCTGTACCCGCACAAATTATACAAGGCTTTAAATTTTTATGCAAATATGTAAATATTTAAGCTTCTATAGAAACTACCCAATAGTCTTGTAGTTGAGAAGTGAGAGTTAGTTTGATTTAGAACGCTGAAGTACAATTTTGAGATGATGATATTGGAATATTTCTACATGTTTTACTGAATATTCTGTCAAATAAACACAATTATTATAATTCACAAAACAAAATTGTACTCCGGTAAAATCCCAATAGATTGCTATCCTATACGCTTTTACATCCCAATGAATTGATTTTTAGACGACCGTTAAAGAGCCTGAAGTTTTGGAAATGGAAAAAGTAAAACTCAAGGTAAGTTTGAATCTAAAGCGCATGCATGTGTACAACTGTTATAAACAACAGACCAAAAAACGTCACCTTTGCTCTTATCTGTTGTAAATAAAATTACATTTCAACGAGATTTTCAAACAAATTGAAACAAGTTTGAAAATTATTGTGTAAAGTAAATAACGATTGTATTTGTATATAACATTTAAGCAACTACAGTGAAATCTTCTTTACAATTGGATGTTGAATACAAAATTATAGCTATTATTAATTTTTGTAAATAGGATAATAAGGAAGATGAGGTAACAGATAAGCCAACAGACAAAACATACCCTAGGCGATCTTCGAAAACAGATACACAGGTAACACAACGTTTCACACAATCACACATTATACTACATTATACTAATACAAAATACACTCAATACAACGAATTGTACTCTGTAAATAGGTACCAACGCAAACGGTAGAACCAAAACGTAAAGTTAGTCTTGATAAACCTGGAAAGGCACCGAGACGTCAAAGCAAGACTGAGGTAATATATTTTTTTAATCAAATTGAACCTTTAGATACTGTTGATTATACATCCTTGCATCCTCGTGATTTATAATTTAGAATAATTCACCATGTAGTACACTTTTCAATGTACGGGGCAACGAGCACAATCTTCAGAGAATAAAAATGAAAAACAATTGACTTCATAGTGACACTTCCTGCCAGTGTCACTGGTGGCGCACTTCCTGTCGCTAGGTGGCGCGCTGCCTGCAACGAACTCTCATTCACTTTTTGTGTGCGGGCATCGCAGCACCTATTTATTTAAATAAGTAATTCAAATAATAAGTTTTTAAATCTGATATTGTTTCACGTTGTTAAAGGCTATAATATAAGTGCGTAAGTGCTAATTACGTGTAAAAGCAAGTATTTTAAAAAAATCGTAAAAGTTTTACCGACATTGTGAAAGTTCGGATAGGAGTGACACTGGTAAGTGTTTAAATACTCTGTATTTCTTTTAATTGGATTAATCCACACATGCATGACAAATATTTTGTCTTCTATAACTAAAGATAACAAAACAATTTTATTAAATTGTTCGGTCAACTGTTTTACAGCTACCCTCAGACTATTTTTATAGCGTGAACTGATCCTTGGCAATGTTCAAGATTAAATCGTACCTGATACCTAAATGATTAAACATGTAAATTCTACCCTCAATTTTATAATAATAACACAAAGATTTATTTCTATCGAATTACGCTTTTGTTGGTGAAGGTTAGCGATTTACTTTATTCTTAAATGAATACCAGTCATAATAATGTGCCATTTTTTATCATAAACTACTGTTTATTGGCATACGTGCTATGGATCTATGCATGATGATGCAATCATAATCTTGTTCTAAGAAGATACTATAATGCTGTTGGTAGTAATATTTATTTTGAACCGCATCCGATTTACCTGTTTTCGTAATGAGTTACGTGTGAATTTTTTTATCTTAACTACAGTTTACTGTAATGTAGTCTGAGGACCTTGGAACTATGACGTGATCATAGTCTGCTTCGATTAGGTACTTTACCTAGATGCCTACTAATAGTGCGATTTTATACGCAATAGTTTTGTAGAACTGTGACGCTATTACTGTCAATGTTTTTTCTCATAATGTGTATGTTGTATCATGATGCGATCACGATCCCTGAATCCTAGTACCTATAGGGTGACTTATTGAGCTCTGCCAACTGATCCTCCTTTTTATTTATTAGATCCTTATGATGTAAGTAATAGTGCTTATAATTAGTGCTTATTAGTACCTTACTAATTCGGGTATCTACTGTTTAAGGAAATGAGTTACAAATGATAATGACCGTTTAGTTTTCATTAGCAAATTAATGCCTTAGAACTATAATGTGATTATAGTCGTGCACTTGGCGTATTATCAAGTAAAGTAAAATCTTATTTCATTTTATCATTGCAATTTTAGTGGTAATACTTCTCTTTTACCGTGAAGTAATAACGATTCTATTTTTATCATAATTTGATGTGCCTTGCTGAAATGTCTTCACGCACTGCTGGGTATTGGCCCCTCTTTCTTTACAACACTGCTGCTGGCTTTTATTGCCTACAAATTATTATACTTGTAGTACAGGGAGAGAAATCCTTTTTACCAATTTAAACCTTAATCAATACCTCATTATTATAATGATCATTCATCATTACCTACATAAATAGCTGTCTACATAATTGCCTTTAGAATTATGATGCGATCATAGTCGGGCATTGAGGAACTACCAATGAAGTTGACTACGTTTTACTGTTACGTGATTGCGGTTATCGTTTCGTTTTCAAATTGTGTCATGATTTACCACCACTATTGGCTTCTATTGTCTATATAGCGCCTTGGAACTATGATGCGATCATAGTCGTGCAATGAGGAACTACAATGCAGTTGACTACGTTTTACTGTCACGTGATTGCGGTTATCGTTTCGTTTTCAAATTGTGTCATGATTTACCACCACTATCGGCTTCTATTGTCTATATAGCGCCTTGGAACTATGATGCGATCATAGTCGTGCAATGAGGAACTACAATGCAGTGGACTACGTTATAATGTCCCGACGTAATTGCGGTTATTGTTTCTTTTCCAAATTGTGTCTTGATTGACCACCACTATTGGCTTCTATTGCCTATATAGCGCCTTGGAACTATGATGCAATCATAGTCGTGCATTGAGGAACTACAATGCAGTTGACTACGTTATTCTGTCACGATGTGATTGCGGTTATTGTTTTTTTTTCCAAATTGTGTCATAATTGACCACCACTATTGACTTCTATTGCCTATATAGCGCCGTGGAACTATGATGCAATCATAGTCGTGCATTGAGGAACTACGATGCAGTTGTAGTCGTTATACTGTGACGTGATTACGGTTATCGTTTCTTTCCAAAATTGTGTCATAATTGACCACCACTATTGGCTTCTATTGCCTATGTATCGCCTTGGAACTATGATGCAATCATAGTCGTGCATTGAGGAACTACGATGCTGTCGTAGTCGTTATACTGTGACATGATTACGGGTATCGTTGCTTTCCCATGTTGGGTCATGATTGACCACTGACATTGGCTTCTATTACTGGTACCAACACTCGACTCCCGAAACAACTTTCAACTCGACAGACCTTTATACAGGCAGCCGGTTGTATAAAATACTGAATGAGGAGCTCACAACCTACCCATTCATATTTTTTCCTTGTATGGAAGGACTCAAAGAAAAACGGAAAGTTTTGGGCATATTAGTCCTAAAGATCTCTGAACGTTTGGGGGCGTATCTATCTATGTAAAGGGTTAAATAATAACCATAACAATCAGAAAAGATCAGCATTCATCCTGAATTTTTTATACATAGTTGGTGTAAACACCTAAACTGAATCCCGACAAAGCGTCGGTTCTAGTTGAAGAAACTAGGTACCTTTACCAACCCAGAATTATCCAGACACAGGCGTGATAGCCCTTACATCTTCTTGAATCGTATAGGTGATATTTCCTCTTCAGAGGAAAATTCATTTTTAATTGATACTATTTTTGTGGTTGTGTTTACATTTAACTATGTGGTATTGGATGGAACAGTAATACCGTTCAGGTCATGGTAGGTTAGGTACTTACCTATGGAAAATGTATATTTCAATATATACATAGTCTTAAATTGGCAATAAAAGAAAATGTTGTTTAGATACACCATTTCAAAAAAAAAAAGATGGTTTCAAGACCGCCAATGAGCTTGTGTCCATTGCACTGTCATGTGTTACATGAAAAAACTAAGAATAGCAATACTTTAAAAATATTTTTTATATATATTGGTTGATACTCCAAAGTAAATAAAATAGACGTGTGCTAAGTCAGTATCGAATTTTATTCTTTTGGTTTAAACAAAATTCAATTTAAATGTTACTAGGTCTTCCAAGAATTTCTTGACATCTAAGAAAAACATAATATCTAAGTTTTTACTAAAAGTTTAAAGGAATGCGTTTTACTAATAGCCTTATCTTTATCTTTTATATTATGGACCTTGAAAGCAATACAATAGTTAGGAATTTGTAAATATTTTGGAGAAAATTTTTACTGATGATCTATTAGTAGTGTTGAGAACCCAATCCTGGACAGCAAATGATATTGACTTATAATAATTGTCAAAAATATTGACAATAATAACGAAGATTGAACATAATATAATAATAAGTAGCGGAAATATTTTCCGATGGTCCGTCATCGAGATAGACTACCTACCTATACAGAGATGTCACATCGATAGGTTTGAATTTTGAAAGGCAGACTTTATAATAATATACTGCATATTTATACCATATATCTGAAATATCCTGTTTGTAAGGTATAAGGTACCTACTGAAATGAACAAGACGTCAATAGAATCGTGACATTCCACTCACCCAGGATAGGTTAACCACTGGAGATTAACATGAATCTATTCGTATCGTTTGCCTTAAGTACATATTAAAAATAGTCAACTAAGGATTATGCAACTGGAATTTTATTATGGTGTAACCATCCTGGACGAACCAACTCGTTGTCCATTACTTCAGTTTCTTGAATGTCAATCCGAATTATCTAAATCCTTAACAAGATTGTATTTCATCCACGATGAAGGAGCTACCCCCTGTGAGGGCGATATCAGTATCGCATATGTATCGCAAGTCACCCCAAGGGGTGACATAATTATCACGAACAAGTTCAACAAGACAAGAACTAGAACCAGAAACGATAGATGTCATCTTAATTTCATCTCAGTTTTAGTAAAAATATTAGTAGATTCTATAAATCGATTTTAGGAAGTATACACAGTTTTATTTTAGCATTGCGCTTTTTTAAAACTAGTGCCTATTTTCTCTATCAGACCACGTAGCTATGATCTGATATCGTATTTGATACCTACTTCAATATTGAGGTTGTTTTCTAACGGGGTTAAATACCATACTGTATAAAATTATATGGTTAAAATTAATCATAATTATTATCTTTCAAGTCTTTTAGAAATCATATTGTCAACAAGACGACATTCATCAAAATATAAAAGTTGGTCATTTTAAATTTGGAATGGTAAGTTCTTAGGGACGTCATTAAAACATCTATCTCTGTGTTATTTTGGAATTTGCACTAGTCGATAGACCAAATACACCGTAAGTAAGAGTAAAGGGAACAGAGATACCTAACTCTACACACACACACACACACCTATCTTTGCAGCTCAACGCTAAACGGTTTGTCATTATTTACCTAAATATGTACCAGTTGGCCTAACAATAAATGTAGGTACTAGTAAGTATCTAATGGTTAACATTTTGTCAAATCTTATAATCAGTCACTGTCATCCAAGGTGAAGAGACCGCCTTTGCAGAAGCGACACAGGCTCTTACCTACTATGATTGTTGGTTATCAATACTATTAATGTAACATTGCCTACTTTTAAAATAAGTATTAAATTATCATTTTTTTAATAATTTAATCAGCTTATTTCTTAGTTACATTTATAATTTTGCAATATACTCTAAACATCCTACATGGTGAATTATTCTAAATTATAAATCACGAGGATGCAAGGATGTATAATTGAAGGTTAAACAAACTTACCAAGTGAAGTTTGACCGTAATTATGCATCCTTGCATCCGAAGTGATTTATAATAATTACCCTACCCTACCCAATTGCTATTTATAGCAATTTTTTGCCCATTATGGCTAACATTGCAAAATTATTTCTCTGAAAAGAATGAGAGTTCGTTGCAGGCAGCGCGCCACCTAGCGACAGGAAGTGCGCCACCAGTGACACTGGCAGGAAGTGTCACTATGAAGTCAATTGTTTTTCATTTTTATTCTCTGAAGATTGTGCTCGTTGCCCCGTACATTGAAAAGTGTACTACATGGTGAATTATTCTAAATTATAAATCACTTCGGATGCAAGGATGCATAATTACGGTCAAACTTCACTTGGTAAGTTTGTTTAACCTTCAATTATGTAATAAAATTTAAAATACTCAAAAATTTTACATAGGATACTGAAGAAATTGAAGAGACTATAAGTGAGAAAACAGAAATCAAAAGAAAAGTCTCGATTGACAAGCCTGTAGAACCTCTTAAACGGCGTCCTAGTAAAACAAACGAGGTAATATTTTCTTTTATAAAAAATACCTTGCATATTTAGTTTTCAATGAGTATTTTTCATACAAATAATAAATTACTTGTACAGGACAATATTATGGAAACACAGACTTCAGAAAAACGAGAGGTCAAAAGAAAGGTATCTTTTGATACACCACCTGAGCCTAACTGGCGTAGACCGAGTAAAACCGAGGTAGAATTTGGCTTATTTGTATTTTACTATTTTAATCAGTTGAGATATAAAAATCTAGTTTTGATTCATTTTTTTTTTATTAGGACAAAGAAAATATAATGGATGTTGATAATACTAAACCTGAAATCAATAGAAAACAGTCCATTGAAAAACCATCAGAACCTTGGCGTCGACCAAGTAATACTGAAGAGGTATTTAATAACAAAAATATTTAAATAAATTATTAATTAGGTTTTTAATCAAACCAATAACAATAAATGTATTCATGCAGGATTCTGTAAAACCAGAAGTAGAGGATGCTAACGACACAATTTTACCTGAAGATGAGCCTAAAGAGTCTGAATATTCTTGGCGTCGACCAAGCAAAGTGAACGAGGTAGTACATACTATAAAATCAATTAGTATTCAATTCAACCTTAACAAAAAAGACGTTATTTGACTGTATTATTTTTCAAACAGGTATTCTTAGACGAAATGCCTGTACTCATAGCTAAGCCTGAAGTACAGGAAGATAAATTCGTAGAACTACCCGCGAAATTAAAGTTCCCCTGGTCCCGACCAGCTAAGAAGGAAGAACCAGCTAAAACTGAAACCCCTCAAATAGCTGAAGAGCCAGCGAAAACCGATGAACTAGTTAAAACTGAAAAACCAGTTAAAGCTGAGGTAAAAACCTTAATTTATCGAGTAAATTTTTAAAATATAGTAGTAACAGGAACTAGCAAATAATCAAAATGTATATCAAAACAGGATATCGTTAAACCGGGAGTCGAAGCTGATGATACAATGTTGCCTGGTGATGAACCTACAGAATCAGAATACTCGTGGCGTCGACCAAGCAAAGTTAACGAGGTATTAAAAAAAATCAAAACATCGGTTTAATTTAGAAGCAGCTTGAACAAGTCATTTTCATCTTATTTTGTTCATACACAGGTATTTTTAGACGAAATGCCTGTGCTTATGGCTAAGCCTGAAGTTCCGGAAGATAAATTCGTAGAACCACCCGCGAAATTGAAATATCCCTGGTCACGACCAGCTAAAACTGAGGTATTAGATAAAATATTTGAATCTTTACTTAAGATTTTATAAAACGGTAACAAATCTTAACTTGTATTAACTTAAACAGGTTAAAAAAGAAGAAGAACCTGTGCCTATTGCGCAAACCAAGGAGGATGAAAAGTTTGTTGAACCACCTTTGAAACCGAAATTCCCTTGGTCTCGTCCAAGAAAAACGGAGGTATACCAGAACTTAAAATGTTTTTTTTAATTTAATTATAATAAAACAAAATACTTATTTTTTATTCCTATCCTAGGAAAATCCAGTTGTTAATGATGAGGCTCCTAAAAATGGAGAGCTAAGCAAAGATCAAATACAACAGGTAGATTGAATTTTTTTGTAATTTTATATTCCAATAATTTTGAAAGAGTTGACGATGCACACACATCACACCTACACAAAAAGTACCAACATACCAAATTTGATTTATAGGAAACTCTACCAAAAACAGCAGAGGAAGTAACAAAACGGGTAAAGCCTGTTGATCACAAAGATAAATTAGCTACACCAAATTCAACGACCACTGACACAGAAAAGAATACTCGTATTACACCCAAAGACACATCAACTACACTAGAAACACCAAACACACCAGACACAAAAACACACACGCCAGATACACCTACACAAACCTTGTACCCTTGGAGGAAGAAACGTCCAGAGGTAACACAACACACACATTACACAATAATTCACCAAATTACACATGAGTGCATCGTCAAGTTGCAAAATTTTTACATTTAAGAATTTAAAATAATAAACAATAATTCAATTTATTAATTTACTATTAAGAATTGAAATTAAAAGATACTTTGAATATTTATTAGGTCCCGACATTAAAAACACCAGAGCCCGAAAAACAAGAGGTGCCATTCTCTTGGAAGGCTATACCCGAAATACCACAGGTGGGAAAAATATTCAATATTTGAAGATTATTAAAAATAGAGCAATTTTAAAATAAAACTTTTTTTAAATTAGGCTGAACAGACACCAGAGTTAGAGGATGCATTTAAGCCCACATTGTTAGAAACACCGGTTGAGACACCAACATGGAGAAAGAATTTACGGGTACACCTTTTACTAACACCGACTCATCCATAGTCATGATTAAGACATAAAATACACAGAATCACCAAAGGGACTAAAATTTAAAATTCAGTTAACATCAATGAGGTTTTACCAATTCATACTACACACACTTATATCAGACACTCACAGCACAACATTCCATACATGCGCACATAATGATTGGCAATAATCAAGTTATGATTTCAAAAACAATGCTTTCGAAGAGTCGCCACGCTATTTAATTTCAATTTAATTATATAGGCTGAACCAGTTGAAGACAATGCTAAATCATCTACGTTAGGAATACCACAGCCTGCTTTCAAAATTGACGACGAGGTATCAACCTTAATTGCAGAACTTTTAGCATATTGCACCTTTGCACCAGTAGCACTAGAGAAGCACAGCACTGTAATTATATGCACACTTTGTTTCTGCTGACATTGAGTAGAATTAGAAGTTATTTAGGATTAAAAAAATCTGTCTGTTGAGAACACTGTAGTTTAATTTATTGTACATATTATGTATATTTGTTTGTTTAACTATTGCACCAATAATTTGTAGCAATGTTTAATAAGACTGCGTCTTATCTTTTAGATGTTTTGTTATATTTCCTGCTTCTGCTTCCGCTTATTAATCCCGATCCTATTCATGAAATGTATATGTTACGTGTATCTTTTACAGGTGAACGTAAGTATAATTATTTCTATTCTTCGTATTTCATAAAATTTTGTATACCTACACAATAAAAAGACTGAGAATAGTATTTATTAGTTATGGATAAAAAATAACTGAATAGTTTGGTTAATGGTTTTAAAATAGTTACACAGATTTATCAAGATATACAGACGTAGATATTATTAAAAAACTCAATCAATAAGTATTCCCATCTTAAATCAAGCTCGGCTAGAAATGAATGCCTACACAATGTCATGATTACAGAAAACCGCTGTGAAAGAAGAAAAGGTCGAAGCAGAGGTCAAAAAGGCCAAGGTAACCTCAGCTAAGAAGAAGGCTGAGGAGTTACCTGAAATTCCCGATTATGAAAGACCAGAGCTAGAAGTATATGAAGCTAACGATTTCACACCTTCTGTTAGAGAAAAGCCAGAGAAAGATAAGGTAATAAACAATTCTCGAGAGTAAAATGCTATACATTATCTATTTGTGAAACTAACTCGTTTTCTTCCGCAGCCTATTCCTAAGGTACCTGAAATAAAAGCACCTGAAGAGATAACGGCAGCACCTAAGATAGAAGTAAGCCGAGAAAAGCAAGCGAAACCAGAAACGCCCAGGAAACCATCACTGGCTCCTGCTAGTGGTCCAGTTAGACGTGGTTCCCTTATTCCTCCACCGGAAGAAATGGGAAGACGTCCGTCACTTATCATTAGCGATGAGGTATGTAAAAAAATTATTTACCTATATTATACAATGTATTTTATTTAAATGACTGTATTATGTTCCAAAATAATATTTTACATCAGTACTATTGTCGTCCATTTCGATAAAGGTATGAACAGTTTTATATTATGTCCAATGTGCCGTCTATGTAGTCACCAGACACCAACGTGACAAGAAGCGCTAATATCAAATTCATTGTCACTGTTGTTTAGTAACCGAATAATATGAAACATTTTGATAGAACTTAAGATTCGGGAAATTTAAGTATTATTTATTATAAGTATAACAATAAGTATTGAAGAAACTTTGACAGTTGATTTTCTGAATATTGGCGCTCCATGATATTACAATGTTGAACCTTATAGTATTGTAGACATCCTACTCTCTCAAGCCGAACCCTTAACATCACCCTAGACACCCCTATCAGAATTTGCCAATAATCGACAGTATGATGAAGCTTCACACTTTTTGCAACTTCGAGCGCTTGGTAGTGACAATGACCAGTACAAAGTTTTTTGAACATGGATTGAAGCTTAGACCCTTCAGTTCCCCGCTTTTAGCCCTAGAATTTAGCTACTACACTGCGATAAATTGTAAAAACACAGTTTTGGGATTCAAGTAGCGATATTAAGACCGTGCAAAACGTAATCCACAGGAGCATAGAAAACTAAGACCTGGTGAGGTGATCGAAGAAAAGAAGGTAAAATTAAAAGAGGCTAAAATTCACATAATGAATGCTAAACGTTACGTTGCCGTGATAAAAAATTTAACTATATCTGTAAACGAATCTATTAATGCACTTGCATCGGATGCAGTTCAAGTCCAGCGTAATAATGGATAATCACATAGCTCTAGAAGATTTCAACAGAGTATGTTATTATCCAAGGTCTTAAACGTTTTGTCATCAAAGGCACCGAGCTGCATTGCACATTGTGGAGTAAGCGCACACAGATAAACTGCACAGCTTGTAAGCACGTATCGCACACACAATAACGGTAACGAAGATGGTCGATCGACCACGATTTTTGACAGGAATGGTGTGTCGATGAAGGCTTTAGTCACACGACGTAAACCGGACACTAACATGCGGAATTAACATGAAAATGATGCAGTATGTAACGTAATAACTTTGCACACGCTGGCTAGGTCTGCACCAAATAATGCGCACAAACGTCTTGCTAGGGCACCCAGGTTCGGCAGCGGAGATTTAGGAATGAGACATATTTCATGGGATTATCAATATTTTTCACAACAGGTCACCAAATTACGTCCTGGAGAAGTTTTAGACGAGAAAAAGGTGAGATCGACTGGGCCTGGTCAATTTTAGGTGGAAATTGCTCGCTTTTGCAAAGCATTTTGTATAGTTTTATTATTTTCTTCTATTACACATCTGACGACATGAAACGGACTTTACTATAAATTATGTATTTAATTTTATGAATTATTTGTAATATTGTCAATATGTTATGCTCTACACTACAAATTACACTTTGCACACAATTTTATTGAACACAATCATTCCAGTAATTCAAAATATTCCATATCTATTCGTAGAGCTCCATATACTTTCTATAGACCCCTTCAATACATCTATAGAATCATCTTAGCTACAAACGTCCAAACTATTCTCACTTTACTTTTTTTTACCTTTCTCTAGAAGTTCTTTTGAGATTTTGATAGCTGCCGCTTTGCCGACCAGCGGGGAAATTGTGACGAAAACGCTGGAGTTTGATTTAATCGTGTTAAAGAAAGAACAAATTTTAAAAACATTTTATTCAAAATTTAATTTCTTGTGACTTATCTCTTTATGAGAAGTCTCGTGAAGTTGGTTCTTTCATTGACGATGCTTTATAGTTTCTTTAGTAAACTTATGTAATACTTAGCTTCAGTTTTCAAGTTTCGATTTCCAATAACGTTTTAGTTTTTCCGCTTGATAACTTATTAGACTGCACGTCTATAGTTTTCAATATAATTATTTACTAAATATTTACTGTAGCCGTAAAACTTAACATCTACAAAATTCATTAACGACCTCACATTAAAAATCACACAGTATAATCTACACACTATGTAATCAGTAATCACAAATGCCATTTTCATACCAAACACAACAAAGTAATACAATCATTTTGTAAAACTTTGCACAACACACACGACTTCTCATGACTGCACACACACAATATTAATTAAGTAAAACTTAATATAATTTATATGCACAGACATTAACAGAGAATGTTTTACTAAAACTTATATTTTTTTCCAAAAAAAGAAACGCGGCAGGCCGGGTGAAGTCACCGACGAGGTATTATTACAAAACTGTGTGAAAAATAAATGTTTAGAAGAAATATATGTCATAGTAAAAAATAGTTACGTGGCTAACATAGAAAGTGATTAATAAAGGTGAATAATCGCTGTAGAAAACAATATCGCAAAAGAAAATAACCGCATAGCTGGTTGCTGAAAGCAGTTATGCAGTTGATTTACCTTCGAAAAATCATCAGAACAATGATAATAAAAACTAATTGACACCTAATATAGAGCAATTAACCCCTGTCATTCTAATATTCTATAAAAATAATAGTTATAAACATAATGCTGCATGTCTCCTTATTAAAATGGAATTTAAATATTAACAGAATGTCAACAACCAAATTTTTTTAGAGAGTATGTCACCGTGAGGCACGTAAGGTTCATGGTACGAATACCTAGAGCTGCTTTGGCAGAAAAAAATACCGCTTTGGCTAATAACCTTTATGTCTATCAACTGTACCTGTGATCAACTTAACACCTTTAATAATCTTGATCATAGATACTTAGTTAATCCAGTTAAGATGCCACAGAACTTGAGATATTATGAAAAAATAATATTGCATTGATACCATAGTATCAAGTTGGAAATGAAATTCGCAGACATTAAGTAATATCAAACAATGTGTTTGGTATAGAAAAGGAAGCTCAATAAATATTTATCTATAATTAACAACTAATGATTTAGGTACGTGCAGTGCCAAAGTTTTGTATGCATGACGCAAATAAATAATGTTTAAAAGTAATACAATTTCAATTGTAGGTGTGTATAGCTAAATGACTCATGGCATAAATATATTTGCCGTAAAAAAATACATAAGTGAAATATTAAGAACAAAATAATTAATCTTAAAAATGCTATGATACCTGACAAATGACGAACACGAGGAGAATAAAATCTGTTATAAAATAGTTATAAAGATATCGTAAAAACGAGTAGTTGAAATAAAACGGATGTATAAAAGTGAAAATATAAATAATAATGAAAGCATTCCAACACAAATGTCAGCAACCGTAAATTAGAAGAATAATAATACACCTGCTGCTTCAAATGACGTAGGGTGTGACGCTTAAGATTTTAATAACGTAAATGAAGCGGAATGAGACGTGAGCCAGAAGTATTCTAATGAATTGTTATGATTGATTGTTATTCTTATAAATATGACTGCGAGAATCAGGCCAAGTGCATGACGATCTTGAAACGTTCTCACCCTTAAAGCTGTGTTGCCAGGTTGAGTGAAATATGGTCCGTAGCACGCTCTATCTTTGACTTGGAAGTTCCTGTTGAAAAGCAAGCTTTGAGATACAATTGGATAACATAACAAAACTAATTTAAATAATGAGCTTCGCTGTTATCGAAAGCCGTCGATTAAAAAAAATCCTATGTCATCAATGAGAAATGTTAATTACTAAAGTATCAACAAAAATAAATCTGAGGACAATCCGTAAATAGAATAAACATTGAATATAATGATTGACGTTATAGATGCGAAGGAGGGGCGAAATACCTTCGCACGCGTGGGCAGGACGACTGCTTCTCTTCATGTGGGCTACACGAACGGTTATCGAAAAATGTTGGCAAGGCTGCACTGCACACGTACGTTTTATTGGCCGGCGGCTCCGGAATAAATCACTTAGCAGACGCGTTCACTGGAACGTTAATACATATCGACATGTTGGAAGATACATCGAGGTCCCTCAGCACACTTGCAGACTGTCACTCTCATTACAGCCACACAATATTGTACGCTAACGTGAACGTGGATGTGATGTGCTATTGACAGCCCGGTGACAACGCTGTCAACTGCTTGGGCAAAAATTTGCCGACCCGATCTCAATGCGGTTATTCGTGGCACGCCGCGCGCTTGCCAACGATGACTATCATCAGAATTAAGCACATTAACAACAAGGTGCCAATCAATCTTTATAGCACCTTGCCCAACCCCTCGAACTCTTGTAATTTATTATATCAAAACATGTGTATCCACTTTGTCTTCGGGGAGATCTAATCATTGACTGAGACAGTTTAATGATTATTCTAGTTGTCAATATTGTCATACTAAGCGATGATACGATTGCAGACTATCAATCCTGCCAAGATTTTAGCATCAACGTTCAAAGCATCATGAAAAGTTTTCCAGCAAAGTAATAATGATCAATGTAAGACAGACTTCCTAGATCCAACGCCAATAATATTGGTAAAATGTAACAGATTGGTGTCAGTGGCTCCATATGGATTTCAAACAAGTCCAAGAACATGCTGCACGGATGGCTCACCTTAATCTGATAATTAATTGAATTGGTCTGCTGATTTGTGCTGTGCACAAATAGAAGCCCGCGCGCCCCTCCCCGCCCCCTCAATAGCTAGTCGACCATGCTTCGCGACCCCCTCTTCAGTCTTTTGACATTCGCGCCCATTTTTAGATGGAACGACACTGACGAACTGCCCCAAATCGAAAATCCTATTACGACAAAAAAAAATTGAAAAAGTGTAACATTAATCTTAGATAATTTGAAAGCATTTATATTAAACTGTGATTATGGATAAGTTAGAAAATAAATGTAAAAATGAGAAGCTGTATAGTTATATCATGGGAAAACTTAAATGACAAAAAATGTGATTTGTTTGAAGAACTTTAATGTTAGACTGTTTAAATTAAAAGTTTTGTGGCATCTTAGTGGTAATATTTAATTTCTAACAATGGCAGCGGTGGCAAAAAAGCTGCCTGTGCCTAAGCTTAAGCCTCCTAGCACAGACCCGGTAAGTCATTGCTGCAATATTTCTGTGTAAAACAAACTGAACAGTTGTTATGTCAAAGGTCAATCATATCGTTTATCGATACCTACATAAATTTAAGATGCATTGTGATTTTTATAATCAAGTTTTTGGCTGATTAAAATTAATAGTATTTTAGGCCTTGTTTAGTTTTGTAACAGTAAGACAATTTTTTCATTTTTTTTAAACAGTACGTTAGGATCTTGACTGTCTTGCGTCAAAGACCTATTTCTGATAGATACCTTAAACAAAAAATACAAATTAAATTATGATTAAGAACCAATCATTTTATATAATTAATATAATATGACATAGAACCACTCGCGTTACATAACATAAAGTTTACGTTAGTTATCGAGTCATTTGGCGATACTCATCTTGTAATCTATCATATCTTAGAACTGTTCCACTACTGCAGCTGTAAATAAAATATAATATGAACATTGAACAAAAATTATAATGTTCCTAATTATTTAGTTAGTTTGAGGTATCGGTTAGTTTTATAGTTATACAATGTTTATATAACCATCAATATTTTTGTTCTTTTTAATAATTATTATGATTGATAATGACTTTTGACATCATACAACTGCACCGTATATTTACGTCCTATTAAGTTGTAACATTTGCTGTTCTTAACAGTTTGATATACAAATATTGTGTGATTAAAATATAAATCAGCATTTAAGTAAAATTCTGGTTACTATTTTTAGAGTTCGTGTCCGTAACTATCAAAATCTTTGTTTGCCAAAATGTGATTAACCTCATATGTTTGTATTGACCTGGAAAACATTACTCACATTATATTGATGATATAGCGGCGAAAGTCTGGAGATGCAAGGAGGCCTTCTATTCAAGACCTAGAGGATCTCATTAACAAGCCTTCAGTACCTCTGAAGCCTATTGGAAATGAGGGACCGCCAGTCATCGTTGATGTGCAAGAAAGCTACTCGGCTGTCGAAGGTATTTTAAAAGAGAACGGCCATGCAATAGAAATGAATAACAAAGAATAAATTACTAATATTAAGCACATTGCAGATCAAACTGGATACCTCACTGTAACAGTCGAGGGCAATCCACCACCGACCTTCAAGTTCTATAAGGGTGTCGGTGAAATTATTGAAGGAGGTCGTTTCAAGTTCGTCACTGACGGTGAAACTGGTCTCATCACACTTTGCATGAGGAAAGTGAAACCTAATGATGAAGGAAAATACAAAATTGTTGTTAGCAACATCCATGGCGAAGACTCTGCTGAGATGCAACTCTACGTGTCAGGTATGTCCTTCAAAACAGTCAACACAAAATAGACATGAATAGATTCACAAAATAGATATGAATAGATTCACTCTCAAACAATATCGTAGAATAACTTGTTAATGCTGGCTAGAAATTTCAATGATTTTTTAACGCATCTAAATGTAGATTCGAGTGGCATGGACTTCCGTGCCATGCTCAAGAAGAGAAAGTACGCCAAATGGGGAGAGAAGAAGGAGGACCCCGACTGGGACTTGAAAGAGACAGAGAAACCCATTCCACCTCTCAAGAAGGTCGACAAGGTAAGGTCTTATGTCCTACAGATCCCACATTTGATCGGAATTACTTGATGGAAAGAAGGTGGTGATATAAACGCAAACGATGAGCTAAACCAACAGATAAACATAAATATAAACATGAATAAAAATATGCAAGAGAATGTAGAAGACATTGTAAATAACGCTTAACGTAACAATGATAGAGTTCAAACAGTTGTGCAATTTATGAACACGACTGTCAACACTATAGCGCCAGAGCAAGACTTGGCATTGAAATTAAAATTAGTTGCAATGGTTTCTATATTGTCTTGCAAACTATATTAAGAAATAAATAAATCTATAAATAAGAAGCCAGAAATAAACAATATGACAGCTCCATCGGGCTTTATTGCAATAATAGATTCTTTCATTGTTGTTCATTCATATTCGCTTTTAACTTACTGGATATTTCCACGGTTCACCAACAAAACGTAAATAGCGATTAAAAGTAGGTACGTCTTATAAACAGTTAGACATAACAGCCTAGATGTTTGTGATATTTACAGGTTTATTCCTGAAAATGAGTAGGTTGGTACGAGTCTCTTCACTATCACATTAGTAACAACTAATAATTGGACTATTTTATTATTATTAAAGCATCATACGACTTCTAACATAATGTAAGCATTGCTACACTATTGAGTTGTTGAATTTCAGTTCAGAAATTCTGTCAGAAATACTTAAACTTATGACACTCCTCTGCTAGTTTGTGCCTTCTGATAAATCACTTAAATTATCCCTGAATTGAATCCAGCGACAGTAATTTTGGCAAAGATTCAACCAGTTCGCAATCTTGAAATACCTGATTATGATTGCAACCAAATGTTAAGAATTTAGTTTAAATATTTTTGACACAACGCGTGATATACGAAACCGCTTTTAAGTTTACTTTTGATATCAGAAATTCGGGCAGCTTCCAATTCCTTTTAAAAGGTATCCGTAAAACTTCGAGTGCATCATGATATTTAATTCTTAGGGCTTAGAAACTGGATATTACGAGGAGGCCGGCTTCGTAGTCGTCATCTCCGAAGGGGTCGAGATGGGTAGATTCCCCGCTGACAGGCGCAGGAACTCTTCAAACTGGGACTGGTTTAAGGTCATCAATGTTTCAATGAAATCATTCATTCCATCTTACATGGCCACTATCTCGTCTCTTCTGTGTTAGCGTTCAACTGTCTCAATTATCTAACAATTTCTTGAAAATCAAACTTGGAATTTGAGTCGACCAAGGACAAGCTTAACAGAACTCATTAGGTGTGTGCACAAATGAAGTGACGTCGATGGTTTTGCAAAATAATATTTTGACGTTGTCAATCAAATGCGGATTGTTTACAATTTGCATCTTCTGTTTGGTTTTTCGTATGTGCCGATAAAAAACGAAGACAATGGCTGACTGGCTACCTAAAAAGCTGTACAATTGGTTTTACGTTAGTATCAAGCACTTTACCATCATTCGCAGTCCACCATGAATCGTAAGCGATTGAAGTTCATCATGGTTCATTCACATTGGCTTTTACGAAGCTTTCACGTAACTTGCTTTGAATCACAGTATAACATAATTCTGTTACTAGAAAGTAACATTATTATCAAATTCTAGGGTATTTATGAAATACGGAGACGCATGTCTCTGCCTGAAATTGTGCCCGATTGGCCCACATTGATGGAGGCTGTCAAAATAAAGGTTCGATAAAAAGGAGAGATAAAAGTAAAAGCTTAACAAGGAGAGTCTCTATTCTTTTTTAACACATTTTTTTTTGCTCAGTGAATTTTATTTATTTATCTACTAAAGTTTTATAAACTTCTTTAGTTTAAAAAGGATAGAAACGATCTTTTAAATAATGAATGAGATTAAATCACGAATGATAAACTAAAACTAAAATATACCTCTGAAATTACTGTTGTCAACTAGCGAGAGCCAAGTTTTAAATAGTTTAAAAGTTTATGACAACATTAAATTATACAATTGACGAAAAGGCCTACGCCTGACGACAGAAATTTGTGAGCGTTTTAAATAAAATATGCATTAAACTGGATTTTAAAATAACTCACCGAGGTTTTTGTATCACCACTTCACGTTTCTTTAACTTGAACATGATTTTCAGGGAATGTAAGTGGAATGAATTTGATGACTTTTTCTCGGTACTGTTCAATTATGGGTGTATCTTTGACGTCAGGTTGAGGAGCTTCTGTCACGTCATTTCGAATGTTTTCTTCATAATTCATTAATTTCAGCTGATGCATCCGATGTTTTGCAGATGTTGGAATTTTTGCGAACAATGTTATGATAAGCTTGTATGATCCCTCTGAGACCCTGTTTAGTCCGCATGTCTGATGCCGATTAAGCTTTAGTTAAGAGAGTAAAGATTAAGCCAAGGCCGACGTTGACGCGTTGGCTTTTGTCATGACAAGTACCTACATTAAGAGAGAAATGGATATTTTGTAGAGAACCCATAACAGAAGACCGTCACTGGCGGAACTGATACCCGATTGGCCGGTCCTTCACTCGTTCAAAAAAAACGAGGTTTGACGATAACGATGTCACTAGATGGCACAAAGCATCTTGAAAGTGTAACACCAAAAGCAAAATTTGCACAGAATGTACGCTGCAATTTTCAAATAGTTCAATTAATTTTACACCAATATCGGGATTTTCTTCTACTTGATTGAAATTTTGTGTGCTTTTTGTATAGAGAGAACAATTTTTAATTTAGATACTTAATATTGGTGTAAGAGCTGCAACGTTCTATGAACTATTTGAAATCCAGCTACAAAATCCAACGGGACAAACTATAGATAGCACACTTCTGGTACTTCTGTTTTCTTCTAAAGCAATATTTCTGGGCACTTCTTCGTCGTTATAGCAGCACGCCGCACCGGCACCGATGTTTAGGTCGTTGTTGTATTACAAAAATGATGAATTTTAGATGTGTTTTTACTTTTTACCTATAACGTTCATCATTTTTGTGTCGCTGTCAAATTTTATGTGTACACAACTATCTTCGATCAGTTCGTTGAGTCACTTGCACAATTGCTATTCTCGATTAAGGAAATTCCAATTTCTGTACCATAAGCATGGAGTTATCTTCACGAAGAATGAATGGCTGATGATCCTAACGCCTCGGTTTATTCCATAGAGATTGTTTTCGTTGGTTTTGCACTCCGCGACCGTTGATACGAGTAGATAAGAGAGGGAGTCCTTTACGGTCAGCACTTTCAGCTTTTGTATGGAGAGCACTTGTTTTTTGTCTGCACCTCTCAACATTGGGATGAGCAGGTATATTAATGTCCACTGGACGATGCTTTTCAGAAACAAGAGTCGTTCTTGAAGCCCCTCGTAGATCAATTCGCAAAGGAAGGAAAGGATAAGAAGGTGACCTTCGAAGCCATCTTCACTAAGCCTAATTCCAAGCCGAAATGGTTCTTCCGCAAAGATGTAAGTTTTTTTTTTTAGAACAGAACCTTTTATACTGTTTTCTTAAATAGTTCTTTTGCTCAAAACCATTTACTTTTAGGAGCTATTCCCGGGCAGCAAATACAAGTTCACGAATGAGCAAGACTCGTACAAACTCATCATCATGCAACCGAAGGTGGAAGACACCGGCAAGATCACGATTGAAATCGGTGGCATTACTTGCACGGCGTTCTTGCAAGTAGATGAGCCTGATCCAACTTACACGTTCATCAAGCCTCTGAAGAAGGTCACCAGCGGCTACACAAAGCACGAGACACTTCTGGAGTGTACCATCTCCAACAGTCTCGCTATCGTCTCATGGTGGAAGGGAGAGACGAAGATAGAAGATGGTGATGTCTACCAGATCTCGAAAGACTTGTCTGGCATTTGCAAGCTACTTATTAAGAACTCCAAGTTGGAGGATGCTGGAAAATACTTCTGTAAGATTGAGAAGCAGCCTGACAAGACTGAGACTGAAGTCAAGATTGTGGGTAAGTTAAAGTCGGCTGTTAAGTATTTTATAAAGTAATCCAAGTGGATTTCTGTTGAGGTCTAGGTCTATTCTACAAACGAAACTCTTTTTCACAGAGTACCCGTATAAATTCACGAAGGTGCTCAAATCGCAGCAGGCCATCGAAAAGGATACCATCACGTTACTCTGCGAGCTGGATGATGCTGGCGGTGATGTGAAGTGGTAAGTGTGAAATCTTCCATATATTCATCAAATCTTGATTATTTATTTGCCTGTCTCTACCTCCTTTTTTTTTTATTAACCTATACTTTCCCACTGCTGGGCAAAGGTCTCCCCCAATTGTTTCCATCTATCACGGTCTTCTGCCACGTCCCACCAGTCCTCTTGAAAGGCATCCAGGTCGTCACGCCAACGTTTCCAACGTCTCTCCTAAACTTTTTTAATTTTCCCTTGGGACAGAAAACAGAATTCATATATACTTTACGGGTACACTCAAGTAACAACATTTATTTACCAGGTACAAGGGTGAAGAGCCGCTGAAGGCCGATAAGCGTATCTCTATCGTGAAGGAGGGTCGCAAACGCAAGGTCGTGATCAAGGACGCCAAGGTCACTGACGCTGGCAACTTCAAGTGTGTCAGCAACGCCGATGAGACTGCTTGCGAATTGATTGTCAATTGTGAGTAATTTTATTCGTTTATCATCATAGCATTAATAGCGTCATCATTCTCATGTTCGTTTCTCAAAGCCTTTAAGTTTGCGACATGCCACCACGTTTAACATAAGCTTAGTACTTATGTTTGCCACAAAGTTTTTGTGCGCTTATTCGACCGGACGCAAAAGTATAACCGTACGACCGAATATGCAAATTCGGTCCATCTCTATTACGCGACAACAAAATGCAAGTTTAAACCTAATGTATTTAATGTATTCATATTATGCAAAATGGGATAGGCGCATTGTCTAAATCCACCGGACCTAAACGAAGTCTAGCATTGACAGTTTTGATTCCTATTGTTCTTTAAAAGCTGAATCAATCTGACGCATCGCAAAGTTTAGGTTAAGGAGAAGCTTGGAAATGTTTTATTTAAAAAAAAAACTGGTTCCAAAGATGTTCAGAGAAAATGTGCTCGCGTCTTCTAGACTCTAGTTAATTTTTCGATATTAACTTAAGTTCTTTATCAATGTTACGGGTTGAAACTATTGTTTCCCTTTCAGACTGTAATCGCTTCAACAAGAAGTTGAAGGATACTGAAGCAATTGAGAGGGACAAGGTGGTACTGGAAGTAGAACTGCAGGACCAGACAGCGGAGGCTGTTTGGTCTTTCAATGGGACACCCATTGTGCCCAACGAGAGGTATGACTGTGCTGATATTCGTAATTCAAATAAAGAATAAGAATGCAATATGTACCTATTACAAAAGTCAGTATGTTAGGTTCTTGTTCTGATGACGAAATTATAAAAAAAAAAAAATTATTTTGAGATTTACTCGGCTATTCATGTAAAATTTCAATTGTAGGTTTAGTAGATCTAGTGCCTTGATCATAAAAAATATAAAAACAATCTGAATCGCTTGTGTGTTCTTGATCAGAATCGAAATCAAGAACCTCGGTGGAGGCAAGCACCAGCTGATCTTCAACAAGCTGGAGATGGAAGACGACGGTGAGATCCTCTGCGAGAGCGGCAAGCTCACCTCTTCCTGCAAGCTGACAGTGAAGAAGGGAGAGTCCAAGCCCACCATCGACTGCCCAGAAGAGTTCTTCGGATCAGCAGACAGGCCTTTCGTTATTGAGGTGCCTTATAAAAGTGAGTAGACAAACAGAAAACTGATAGATAATGTCTAAATCTAAATCAACAAACAACCTAATGATTAATTCGTTCACAGTTGATGGCACCCGACAGACACCGATAGAGGGCAAACTAATCAAGGACGGTAAGGCCTTACCCGCCAAAGAGGTCGAGGTCATTGTCCAACAGGACAAGGTTCTATTTAAGATCAAGAAGCCCGCTCGCGAGGCATCTGGAAAGTTCCAGATCAAGCTTTCGAACGCACAAGGCGAAGACGCCAAGGATGTCAACATTACCATGCAAAGTGTACCGCAAGCACCTCAGGATGTTGCAGTATCTGAGGTCTTCCAAACGTCATGCACTGTTGGATGGAAAACGCCTACAGATGACGGTGGCTCACCAATCGTCAAGTACATCATTGAGAGGCAAGACATGTCGCTCAAGGCAGGCTGGGACAGCGTGGCTGAAGTGCCATTTGGTCAGCCTTTGAGCTACAAGGTGGAAGACCTTGTACCAAAGAAGACATACAAGTTTAGGATCCGTGCCGTCAACAAGATCGGCTCCAGTGAGCCTGGATTGTTCGGCAAACCTGTTCTTGCCAAGGATCCTTGGGGTAAAAATTCAATCAAATGTTATTTTTAAATTAAATCCTATAGGATAAAGACATAATAATGATAATTATCATATTTACAGACGAACCATCGAAACCAAAGAACGTGGAACTCGTGGACTGGGATAAGGACCACGCGGACCTCAAATGGGAGAAACCAGACACTGATGGCGGTGCCGAAATCACCGGCTACGTCATTGAATACAAAGAGAAGTTCGGCAAGGACTGGGTGACCGGCAAGGAGGTCCCTGGAGACAGCCTCAAGGGTACCCAGGACGGTTTGAAGGAAGGATGCACTTATGAGTTCAGGATCCGCGCCATCAACAGGGCTGGACCTGGTGAACCTAGTGACACCACTAAGCCTATTGTCGCTAAGTGCAGATTTGGTGAGTAAAAATAATGCCCACTTAAATATTTTCTGCCCACGGCTATCGTATGACAAAGCTTATATAGTTTTCTATCCCTTAGAAGAACAATTCAAATGGATTTAGCGGATTTGGAAATTTCAAATCAAAATCAGTGTAAAATTATAGGGGATTAGCTAAGTAGGTATTTACATCCACAATACCCACCCATGTTCCTCAGGAATTTCTAGTGGAATTTCTAGTGTTACCAGGTTCTTCTTAATTCTTGTTTTTGTATTCCAGTCAAACCATATATCATTGGCGAGGGTCTGCAGAACATGATCATCAAAAAGGGACAGATCATCACCTTTGACATCAAATATGGTGGTGAGCCCGAGCCTGAGGTCAAATGGATGTTGGGAGAAGAGGTATGTGTCTTTGATTTTATCTTTCTCTGTTGATACTGCATCAGTTATCACTTCAGAACTATACTTTACAGTTATTACCTCCTCAAAGATGGTCCTCATTTTATCAGCACCAGAACATTTTGGTACTTGGAAGTCAAAATTGAAAACATGTGAGATATTAAGCAAATTCGAAATTGTTTCCTGTTCTTTTAATATTTTTTTCCCCAATCGGACAGTATTCTAACAAAATTGTTTTATTTTTTTCCAAAAAGAAACGTGGAAAGGCGTTTACAGAGAAGGTCAGCAGAATGAATTTAAAATTAGATGTTCTCACTCTATATGTTCTAAAACAAAACAAACAACGCAACATTTACATTTTACTATCTCTACTTTTACAAAATGTGGCTAACACCTTACAGATTATTACTCTGTGTCAAAATAAATCATTTCTTTGTCTACCATTTCTAATTCGGCTTTTTTTAACGCCTTTGGTCTCTCAGCAAGAAAGGCTGCTTTGTTGATCTAGGTATTTTCATTGACATGAGAACCAATTCATCCTTTGGTCTCTACGAAAATTGACATCTGAAATGATTCACTTTGACTAAAATAATAATAATAAACATAATAATATTGCAATGGATGTGATTTTACATTGAGCATTGTTCATTGTAACATCGCAATGTCAATTGTCAGCTTTTGATATTGTGACTACATTTTAATACACTTTGATTGGCCGTTAAGTTATGAAATTAATCAGAACTGAATGTATAAGCCTTATTTATGTGATTAATTGAAAATGTTTTGATTATTTCTTGACTGTTTCAAAATTTTTCAAAATCTACCCTCACTTCACTGACACTAGCGGTGCACTTCAGTTTGTTTATAGAACTTTCGAGCACCACCCTTCCTTTTCACTCTTAGGGTTCCTTAGAACTCTTGACTCAGAACTCAACACACCAATGAGATCTAAACCTATGCTCTGCAGAGATCTCTACTAAATGTGATAACAAAGGCAGAATGGCTTTGCGTCGTCAGAAACTGCTCGAACATAACATCCTAACACAAATCCGCTGGAGTCCGCGCCACGAAGAAGTCCAGCAATAGGCAGAATTAACAAAAAATATGGCAATTTATTTTTACCAGTTACGCTCCGATCAGACTCTTTTCGTGGCACGGACTCCTGACTCTTATAACGAACTCTACTCATAACCAGATAAGAAGATCGTATTTCGTGGTGACTCTACTTCCTTTTAGCGCTCTGACGAATAAGTACCTACAAGGTATTGAGCGGAAAGGACAATTTTTAATTGATGAAAATTAAATAGAGATGAATGGAACTGTGTGTTAGTCAGTGGTGCCGACAGTCGTAATGCTATGAAAGCAAGGTTCATGTGTTGTGCAATACATAACAAGTCAGATCACAACACAGGGAATCCATGTGGGGTGTTATCTATGTAGGTTCCCTTACTCACAGTTCCTCATCTACTTTACCTATCTCTTCAAGCGCTAGATGGAGAAGTCTCCGCAAAGTATGCTCTACTTATCCTGGTCATAGGGTTCCTTTTCAATTCTAGACGTTCTTTTTCTGATTATTCTGGCATGTAACAGGAAATACGTGATGACGGAGACCGCATCACCATTGACAAGTATGAAAAGAACACGGTCCTGACAGTCAGGAAGACGACCAGACCCGACAGCGGAAAGTACAAGCTGGTACTTACAAACTCATCAGGCACCTGCGAGAGTATTGCTGACGTGGTTGTGCTGGGTAAGTGGAAATGACTACCTACCCCAGAAGATATTTTACGTAGGTCTTGAACTGATAATGCCTTTAGATGCTAGGTAATTGTAGCATACTTAGTCCTTCACTAAGAACAGATGCTTAGTTGATCTGTTTTTATTGAGATGAAAGAACCAGGAAACAAGCATTCTATAGAGCCTTCGTAAATTGTCAGTTTTCGGTACGACAGCAAAGTTATGAGTCAATATAATTTTATGTCGTTTTCAGACAAGCCAAACAGACCCAACGGGCCCATCGAAGTTGTGGACATCCGCGCCGAGAAGGCAACAGTCAAATGGAAGAAACCGGACGACTGGCAGGGATCCGACATCACTGGATACACTCTCGAGAAGATGGACATGGTAAATGTGGCTTTTATTAACTTTGCTTTTGATGATTGATGCAGTGTACCTACTTAGCGCAGGCCGCACCTGGATGAGGTTAACGCGGGGCCGTAGGAAGTGGCTCAAAGAGAGGCCTATTAATGTAGGTATCTAGGCACCTATTCAGCTGTGGGCAAAGTCAGAGTGTAGATGATGATGATGATGATTGGAAGCAAACTTTTGCTCTGACTCAAATGTGCCTGAGTAAACAAAATTTCTAGTTTTAATTGGCTGGCCTACCTACCTACCTACTTGGGTCCTACCTACCACCTAATAAAAAATTGCAGTGGTAACGCAATATTTAGGAAGGTACTTACATCGCTCTATTTTTCTATTCCTCAGGACACAGGAAACTGGGTGCCATGCGGTGAGACCGGACCAGAGCCCACGGAGTGCACGATCAAGGGCCTGACGCCCAACCACAAGTACAAGTTCAGGGTGCGCGCTGTCAACAAGGAGGGCGAGTCAGAACCATTGGAGACTGATGGGTTCATTGTTGCTAAGAACCCCTACGGTAAGTGACTTGGCCTGATAAGCAGTTCCTACGTGGAAGAATAGAAAGCTCTACCATAGCCATTGAACTAGAAACCGTAGACCAAGGAAGTGAAGTGAACTAGAAACGAACGAAATCCAAAACAGGCCAAGGCAGTAATTAATATTTTTTTCTCTAAACGTACATAGAGACTGAACGAAACGCAATTTTAGTCACTGAATGATCAGTCAATCAAAAGTATTATTTGTCAATGTCAAGTCAAACCGACCGCCCGGCTTTCGCTCGCTTTTCTGTTTGTTTACAAACAAAGTTTCGGTGGCTAGGGTTGTATTTTCCTATTTTGTTAATTAAAATCTTCGAAAATGTTCTTCAGACCCACCGAAGGCGCCCAGCAAGCCTGTTATTATCGACTACGACAACATGTCGGTTACTCTGCAATGGGAGCCTCCGACGGAAGACGGCGGCCGGCCGATCTTGGGCTATGTTATCGAAATGAAGGATAAATTCGCCCCAGACTGGATCGAGGTAAATACAGCCTAAAAATTAAAATTATCTCATTGTACAGTCAGCGTCTCAAATTGGTAACCCCCTTAGCAAGGCGGTTTGTACTGCAGGGGGGTTACCGGTTGGTGACGCTGACCGTACCTGCTGCTTATTTAAATCTTCCTATAGATTTTATTTTTATTTTTTATTTATTTATTTATAGATAGAAGGATGAGAAGAAAATTTAATGTTGAGCAAAGAGTTCCCCTATTTATTTTTAGGATACCCAACTGGATTTACTTACTTATTTATTTTTATTTGTAATTTTTTACGGGATCTCTAAGCTACTAAATATTCCCATATGAATAAAAAAAAACATTTCAGCACCACTATGTTCAATTTCAGGTCAACAAAACATCAGACACCAAAACCGAGTACAAGGTCGAGGGTCTGAAGGAGAAGATGGTGTACCAGTTCCGTGTGAAGGCGTACAACAAGGCTGGAGTGGGTGATGCCTCCGCACCCACTGACAACCACCTCTGCAAGCATAAGAACTGTAAGATCTAATGAAACTACAGATCAATCAAAACAAAATGATTGTTAATATTCTGAAATGCATTTCAAAACTTGAACAGGGACTTGAACTCACGACATCCGCCAATCCGTCAAGGTCTCACATCATCATCTCTATGCTCTTTTCCCACATTATGTGGGGTCAGCACAACATGTGTTCTTCTTCCATTCTCCTCTTATCAGCCATCATCTCAACACTCACTCCTTTCTTACTCATCTCATTCTTTACACAATCCATCCATCTTTCCCATCCGTCAAGGTCTCACGTGAGTGCAATAGTATGCTTAGCCCAAAATAATTGTAACATTAATTTGATTTTAATCTTCCCAGTGAAACCACGCATTGAACGCAGCACATTCAAATCGGTGATCATCAAGGCTGGACGTACACACAAGTGGTCGGTTGATGTTATTGGTGAACCAGCACCGGAAATGACTTGGTAAGATATTAGAGACTCAAGCCTGATTACTTATTACAGCCTTAAGCTCCATACAAACTCCAAACATGCTCTGTTTTAAATTTATTGCCCACTAGCTGTCCGCCGCGGTGTTACCTGCGATCCCTCGGGAAAAATTCACTACGCTCGATGTGAAAACCAATGGGCATCTTTTTAACTTTGATCAAAGAATCCATACTAATATAATCAATGTGAAAGTAACTCTGTCTGTCTGTCTATCTATTCTGTCTGTTTGTTACCTTTTCACCACCACTGAACACATTAGGCTTAAAATTTGGAAAAAGGTTGTATCGCTATATATATGGGTTACACCGCGGGAGCGCAGCTAGTCTTAATATTAACGAGTGTCGCCATCTAGCATAATAATTACACAACTATTCCAGGTCATGGCGCGACAACATAAAGCTAGTCAACACAGAGCGCATCAAGATAGAGAATAAGGAGTATCATACTGACTTTACGCTCGTGAACGCGGTACGCCGCGATACTGGCAAATACACGCTACGCGCTGAGAACTGCAACGGCTTTGATGAGGAAACTGTTGAGCTGACTGTACTCAGCAAGCCTAGCGCGCCTAAAGGTAAGAAAAATGCGAAAAGGAAGGGGGGTTTTGAATTCTCAGCGTTTCGTACCAGTCACGGCGCGTTTCAACACACAAATAGATACTGAAACACAATGAAAAACAAACAATTTCTCTATAAAGGTATAAGTAAAAGTGAGATTGTTGTATCTGCACTAGATAAGTTTCATCATGCACCCAATATGAACCAGCCTGGCATATTTATCATCCAATACATTTTTGTACAGTTCGGCCAACGGATCTAGGCATTCGTGAAATAAGCCATTTGTCTGCGCAGAACACAATTTTGTGTGAAAAAGCGCTCACTGTGCACAAACGGCTAACTTGAATGCCTAGATCCATTGAAAGAACTGTACATGCAAATGAATACAAAAAGTTATATTGCGTCATGTAGATTTAAACCGACTACCTCAACTTTAGTTTTTTTGCGCAGTTTTGTATATTCCTTTGATTCCCAGGACCCTTGGATGTGTTCGACGTGAACGCAGAGAGCTGCAAGGTGAAATGGGAGAAGCCTGAAGATGATGGAGGTTCTCCCGTCAAGGAGTATGAACTTGAGAAGATGGATGTGGCCACTGGCAAATGGGTTAGAGTTGGCAGGTTAGTATTGATTAGAAGGATTATGAACTTTAGCTTGTTGGATTATGGTATATATTTTTATGATTGAACCCATTGAATATATGCCTTTTTCGTGGGTTCCCCACCATTAAAATATCTTCAGGTCATCTGAGTAGTCTTCCAGGAGGGGTATTTTCATGCGTTCGGAAGGCCGGTGGATTCTTTATAGGAAACTATCCCATGAATTGCGGCATTAATTTCCAAAATCGATGGCCTTTCAACCATTAAAATTGGTCGGGTAATTCCCGATATCGAATCCAACGGCTTTCCGACGAATACTTTTCCTGGTATTTTGTGTAATTTGCAAACACAGAATTACTATTGTCCACATCCAAGCAAACATTTTCTGCTAGACTACAGACAGTAGAAGCTATTCCCACAAAATTAGGCACCTACCTACGTACTTTTTTACTTTGCGTTCTTGATTTAAGTGTGAAAACTCGTGCTTACTCTTAGGCGTGTTTTTCTGCTTCATGTGAATAAAGGGTATTAATGAGCGTTCCTATCTTACAGAGTGGCCGGTGACAAGAAGCCCTTGGAGATGGAAGTGACAGGCCTAGAGCCAGGTCACCAGTACAAGTTCCGAGTGACAGCTGTCAACGATGAGGGAGACTCGGAGCCACTCGAGACTGAACGAGCAACGCTTGCGAAGAATCCCTTCGGTATGACATATAAATGATAATGACTTTGCCCACTGCTGGGCCTCTCTTTATCCTTTTTTTTTATCGCTGGGTAAAATGCGTTACGCATCCCCATCGTATGTGGGACTCCCCTGGGACTCCCGGTATACCCAGTAAACGTCCCAGCGCCTTTCCGGCGTCGCCTGGAATGGAGGGGGTCCCGGAAACCGGCAGAGCCTTTTCATCCAGTGGACCTCCAAACCACGGTTACTGAGATCCACGGAGGGGGGGGGGGGGGGGGGGCTCTTTTTATCCTATGTTAACGGTCCCGTGCCGTGCATTGTAATGAAAAATGATTGTTCTCTCACAACAAACATCAGCTGCAAATAAAATGCCCTTTGAACGACAACTAAACCTGCCCGTGTGTCCACCCCTTCAACAGACAGCTAGTCTACTCCGCCCTAAATCTCCACACTATCCATCCTTTCATCGGTTACTGTCCGCCCATAAATCAGACCATCTTGAACCCTACATCCTTCTACCCATCAATCAAGTCATAGGGCTGTCATTTTAAACAAATTGGTAGACATATGGAATTTGTTGTGAATTATGGCCGCTAGCCAAAAATTGTATTAAAATGAATACAATTGTAGCACATTAATTAAACGATCATGTGTGATGTCAAGATAAGATATTTGTTACTTGTCTAGGTGTTGTTTCTTCGAATCAATGTTTCAACATTCTTATTTTTGACGACCTCTGTGGCGCAGTGGGTCCCAAGCGGGCTTTCCCGCTTGGGACGCAGAAGGTTGCGGGTTCGATCCCCGCCGCGGGATAAATGTTTGTATGATCTGCAAATATTTATCTCGGGTCTGGGTGTTTCTATGTATTATATGCATGTATTTTTAATTTAAATAAATAAATAAATTTACAAACAAAAAGTATATAAATAGTATATCAGTTATCTGGTTCCCATAGTACAAGCTTTGCTTAGTTTGGGGCTAGATGATGCTGTGTGAAATGTCCAGCATTATTTGTTTTTTTTTTTTAAATATCATAGAAATAGTTCTGGGTGTTGTACTACCATGTGACGATAGAATCCTAGCATGGGATCTGCAGGGCGATTCAGTCAATCTTTGAAATGTTCTTCCGTGATTTAAAAACGGAAGCCCATTCGACTCGCAGAGAGACCTTCCAAGAAACATCAGCTATGATTTTTAATTTATATGACAAAAATTCCGAACGTTATGGAACCACAAAACCACTTATTCGTGCAGTCGAAATCGAATGTCAGTCATTGACTCAGGGAGTTATTTTATTATTATGAAGTATAACTTATATAAATTATCGTTTACAGAGGTATCAGACAAGCCTGGCAACGTGAAAGTCGCGGATCACGACAACCAAAGCGCGGAGATCGCCTGGGACCCACCAAAGTCCGACGGTGGCGCCCCCATCCAGAAGTATATCATTCAGAAGAAACCAAAGGGTGGTGATTGGGAGAATGCTGCTGAGGTAAACTTTCATTTCAATATACAAGGCTTAAACTTCTAACCCCTTTGAAGCTCGGAAGTGCGTATTATTTGAAAGCCTCCATTCCAGGCAACAATCAACATCTCTTCCAAGTTCCTCCCAGACATACCTCTACAGAACAATCAAAGCTATTACCTGCGTATTAGGTTTAAAATTTCCTTGGTTTCGCATTACCTACCACTTTAGTTCCACAGTGATTGTTACTTTATCACCGTGGCGCTAGTGTCGCTTGTTGTCAACCAATGAAAAGAACGCAATCACAATAATTGCAACTTTACATAATGAGGCGGTCGTTTGCGACCGTTCGTTTGTACTATGGTAATTTATACCATACAGCGATAATACAAAGAAAATATGGATGGATTGTGTGAAGGATGACATGAGTAAGAAAGGAGTGAGTGTTGAGATGACGGCTGATAGAGGAGAATGGAAGAAGAACACATGTATTGCAGACCCCACATAATGTGGGAAAAGGGCAGGGAGATGATGATGATGACAGCGATAATCCGGTTTCTCTCTCTTCTTCTTAATCTAACTTATTTTATAAATGGTAATATTTTTGGTCCAGGTGCCAGGAACAGCGACGTCAGGAAAGGTGGAAGGTTTGCCGGAAGGCGGCGAGTTCCAGTTCCGAGTGATCGCTGTGAACAAGGCGGGCAACTCCGAGCCATCGGAGCCCACGCAGATGACTACCATTAGGCATAAGGCTTGTGAGTATTCATACTATAGTCTTTTTCACGCCGGAACGTATGCAAGACACTTCGAGATAATGTCAAAATCAGTCTAATAGTAATGTCCTAAAGTTTAATCGAGATTATCAAAATCGATTTTTGTTTCACTACTATCAATTCATCTCAATCGATTACAAGGTTCATTCATAGACAAAATTACTAAACCAACGATTATTTCTTTACTTATCGATTCATCAATTGTTTCGATTTTCATTTTTGCATTCTCTAATAGATTACGTTCCATTTTACTCAGTACTGTTAATTGGCGGAGTTTTTTAGAAAATGTTTATTGTTTATTTATTTATATTTTATGGCTCGTTTATGATAATTTATGAAATAATTAAACAGGAAATAGACAAAAACATTTTTTTTGTATGTTTTATCGTTTAATTTTTTTCTTGACTTTTTTATTTCAAAATTGTTGTGAGCCACACAACGTGAAACGAAACAAGTTCAATGTGTCTTGCATACGTTCCGGCGTGAAAAAGACTATAATATTTTAACAAAACTAGCTACCATCACTCAAGATTACTTCCTGACCTGTCCCATGTTTTCTTTTATTAACAGCAGAAAATGAATCAGCCTAATCGGTAAAGTCGTTTTCAAGCTATGACGTGACGTGAGGGAAATAAGGATTCATTTTTATAGATGTGAAAATTACTGTCTCTTGTTACCTTTTCACGCCTGAACATTTGAACCCGATTATTAACCGATCTAACCGCAAAATGTCCTTTCCTGGGATGGAATCAATAAGTAGCAAATAGAAATGGATTCCATCCCAGGAAAGGACACTTTTCTATGATGGAATCCATTTCCATGTGCTACTTTAGTCGCGGGAAACATCTAGCTTGATCTATCGAGTTATCAGCCCACAGTAGCCACTGCGCTTCTTCCAATTGACTCATTTTTATAATATATTTTTTTATCTAAAACTTTACTCCTAAATAAAATAAAACAACACCTTACATAGTTCAAAGCGTGATAAAATTTTTTGTGTGTCCAATTTCAGTGAAGCCACGCATCGATCGTACCAACCTGAAAGCGTTGGTGGTCCGCGCTGGCAAGCCTATCTTCTTCGACGTGAACGTGAAAGGAGAACCCGCGCCCAAGGTGCAGTGGTTCCAGAAATGGAAGAACGAGGAGAAGGAGGTATTTTGAGCTTTTTTGTTATGAACTTTAAGTCCGTTTTTGTAGGTCATGACTGGCATTAAAACTAGAGTTTTTGGCTATGGACGTTGTGTAGTAAAATAATTGTAATTAATTTTGGTACTTTTAACAGAAATATTCGATCAGATATTAAGATTATCCTAGCAAGCACAATTTGGAACTGTTTGACTAATGGCTAATGGTTGCGGGTTCGATCCCCGCGGCGGGACCAATGTTTGTATGATCTACAAGTATTTGTCTCGGGTCTGGGTGTTTTCTATGTATTATATGTATTTACAAACAAAAAGTATATAAGTAGTATATCAGTTACCCATAACACAAGCTCTGCTTACTTTGGGGCTAGATGATGCTGTGTGAAAAGTCCAGCATTATTTATTTATTAATCTAGAGTAGATCCAGTTAGTATTTATAGGCGGCGATGGGCTTGCAACCTGTCACGTATGGAATACTAACTTCTGCAAGATGTGGGCATGTATCAAATATGTATTTGTACATGCTTCTGACTACCCCCTTAGACATATTCAAAGGATCTGGAATGTAAAGATCTGAGAGAATGTCTAACGCGCCTTGGGGATACAGTTGTGACCCCTGTTTAATCTAGAGTGTATATCATGTTTCGTAAGTACAATAAAAAAAGCTACCATCAACAGTGTCTCCAGTATTTTTTCATATTGCATACCATCCTCTTCTGCAACAAATCTATCAATTTCCCCAGGTGACAACTGGAGTAATAAACATAGACTACAACACAAAGTTAGACATCAAGGAGTCTGTGCGCGCTATGACCGGCACCTACCGTATCCTGGCTGAGAACCAACATGGGAAGGATGAGGCTGAAGTGGAGATCACAGTCCTATCCTCACCGAGCAAGCCAGGAGGCCCGCTGAAGGTGGCTGACGTCACCAAGAACGGATGCAAACTGGCGTGGAAGAAGCCCGAGGATGATGGTGGTATGTATTCATTCAACATCTAGTCTTAGTCGACCTCTACAGCGCAGTGGGCGAAGGTCCGCCTGTGACGCAAAAGGTTGCTGGTTCGATCCCCGCCGTGGGACAAATGTTTGTATGATCTACGGATATTTGTCTCTGGTCTGGGTGTTTTCTATGTATAATATGTATGTATAACATATGAACAAAAAGTATACAGGGTGTAAAAAGACTGCTACCGAAAACTGAGGGGTTGCAATCAGACCATGACTCTAAACATATTTAGCGAAAAAAAAACGCAAAATTTTTTTTTTACTTAGCTACGTCATGTTATGTTATTTTCGGTTATTTACTACAAGTACGACATAATAAGACCATACCTACCTAATAATTGCATTTATACAAGAAAAAAACAATTAAAACTCAAAATCCAGCAATCTACGTAAAAAAACGCGCCCGAAACATACGCAAACAGCACTCTTCAAACGCTGTTTTCTCCGGATGTAATGATTTTTTCGGAACCTACCCCTGTACCTACCCCTTTCGGCTTCGGTAGACGTCTTTTTACACCCTGTATAAGTAGGATATCAGTCATGTAGTATCCATAACACAAGCTCTGCTTACTTTGGGGCTAGATGATGCTGTGTGAACAGTCCAGCATTATCTCACTCTTCTAAAAACAATTAGTCGAGATAGGACACTTGTTCAATCATAAATCTTCCTCAGGTAAACCGGTCACCGGCTACGTAGTGGAGAAGCTGAACAAAGCCACCGGCCGCTGGGTACCAGTGGGCAAGACGGATGACACTGAGATGGAAGTCAAGGGTCTGCAGGAGGGTGAAGAGTACGAGTTCAGGGTCAAGGCTGTCAATGATGAAGGGGAATCGGAGCCATTGAAGACTGATCACTCCATCATCGCGAAGAACCCTTACGGTGAGTTAGGCTAATGTGGAAAATGGTCTCTGAATACCATATTAGTTTTTTGTAATTTTAAAATGTTAAACCGCTTAGGTATTTCATTGAAAATTATTCCCGCAATGATCAGACGATCCTTCTAAAGCCGGAGTGCCTTACCGCTCGGCCACAGAACCCTTCTCGTCGCGATCGAAATTTTTGATATACTCATATTTATCGGGTACCATCTTAGTTATTTAAAAATAATCTTAATTTCTCTAGGTAAGATCTGAAATAATGTATTATGATGGGTTCAGTCTGAGTCAGTTTTTCTTTAATTCATGATCTTGCTGATCCAAATTTTATAGGGTAGGTAGGTACATGCTTAGCCAGTATCGATCGGTAGAAAGATTTAGAGAGATACTTTCAAAGGCAATTTACTTGTTGAACCTAAAACTGGCGCAGCCTGTCGGATATGAATCTAAAAGTTTATTTCTATTGATGCTTGACGTACTCAATCACAACAAATCAAACACAAAATTCATATTCATATTCATTTATTTATTCTGCGATAAATGTTACCCATTTATCGCAGAATAAATAAATAAATATACTACTATAATAAATATACTAAGGTCAATAAAATAAGTAAATGTACCACCATGATCAGCATAAAGCATGCAAAATGTCACACAGTTAAAAATGTCAAATCAAATAAGTAATACGAGTGCCAAAATGTCAATGCAATTAAAAGTTAATAACAGTTAAATAATAATTGAAAATTAAGTCCAATACACAATTATATTCTTCAAATTTGTCCATAAAGTAAATTAAGATTATCCCATTGCTAGCTTAGAAGCGCTCGTGGTCGTGCTTGCTTACTCGATCTTGATAGATCGTCGAAGTTAAGCAACGTTCGAAACGGTCTGTAAGTGGATGGGTGACCGCCAGTGGCATTTTCATCTGAGCGCTTCCGTGCTTCGGAGGGCACGTTAAATTGTCGGTGCCGGCTATTTAAGTCGTTAAGCCATGACGGAGGTCATAAGGCGGCCTAAAAACTCCGCCACCAGAGTTGGCCACTGACTCATACAAACTTACTTACTTTTTATTGCTAGCATTTCATCAAAGTCGAGGCACTATCCCATTTAGCCAACACGGCTTCATGATTCTATGTTCACAGATGTCCCCGGCAAGCCTTCAATCCCGACCCTCGAGGACTGGGACGTGGACCGAGTGGATCTGAAGTGGGAGGCTCCGAAGAACAACGGCGGAGCGCCCATCACCGGCTACGTCATCGAGAAGAAGGAGAAGTATGGATCTTGGACCGAGGCGATCACTACTTCGGTGAGAATTTTCATCATTGTTAAATTAGATGTTTCGAACCAGTGTGGTGAAAAAATTTTGTTTCCTTCATTTGTAAGTACTTGCAATGTGCTCATATTTTTAGTCTGCAGTAACTGGATGAGTGACCGCTACTGGCATTATCAACTGAGCGCTTCCGTGTTCTGGGGCACGTTACATTGTCGGTCCCGGCTATTAAGTCGTTAAGCGGCCTTAAGGCGGCCTAGAAACTCCGTCAGCAAAGTAGGCCAGAACTCATTCGAACTTACTTTCCAGACCCCGGAGTGCAAAGCACGAGTGCCAGATCTGAAAGAAGGCAACACCTACCAGTTCCGAGTGCGAGCTGTCAACAAGGCTGGTCCTGGAGAACCTGGAGACGCCACGCAACCTCATGTCGCTAAGGCACGGTTCTGTGAGTATCAACTCTATATAGATATATGTACTTAGGGATTAGAATCACAACCAATCTTTAGCTCTCTGAAGCGGCTGCGCAGATCCCATTTTTGATGGCGTCTAAAGACGTTGACGTTGTATAGCTGCCTCGCTCACTCGCTTAGTTCGTTGCATCCTGCTATCTCGCTTACTCTAAACCTGCGCAATCATTGCACCTAACTTCAGAGAGACAAAGATCGGTGTGCGTACTGTACCGGGCTGTAAACTCGGCGACGGCAAATAGTATCGACTCTATAGATGTGAATATAGGGACTAGTTTTGCATAGCTGAAGTACAGACGCATACAATTGTTGTGAGTATCGACTCTACGTATATCGACGTAGAGACTAGTATTGCATATCTGATGCTGTCAAAGCGGGTCCTGGATATGAGGTTGCAAAGGTTCATTATTATACTCGTAGCATCCCAAATTAGTTACAGTAGTCCGAATCACTTCCGATTGTTCCTTCAAGTTATGCTCTCTAACTATAAAACCCAATCTACACCTTACACCATCTCAATAAACGTTATTTTCCAGTGAAACCGCACATCAACCGCGACAAGATGATAGCGGTCCGCGTTCGCGCCGGAACTACCATCAAGTTCGATGTGGACATCCGAGGTGAACCTCCACCGACCAAGACTTGGAGCTTTGCTGGCAAGGTAATTATCATCATTCCTTTCCTGCTAATAAAAAATAAAATAAAAAAGTACTTTCTTAGATAAATAATTACGTTAAAAACATTAAAAATACCACCGGTGCTTAACCAATAAATATGAGCTTATCAAGAATTTCGAGTGTGACGTCAGGGTTCCGTGGACGAGCAGTTGAAAGCACTCCGGCTTTAGGAGGATCGTCTGATAGTCGCGGGTTCATAAATATTTTCGAATCCCGTCGGAATCGAAAATTTTGATGAGTTTTTTCATTTCTTAATAAAAAAATACCGACTTAATGTTGGACTTCGTAAATAAGAAATGAGTTTTTTAAGTTTTACGGGAAATTATTAATCCCTCAGGAATAAAATTTATATGGGACCACCTTGGGAGTACACCCTTTCAAACTAAAATAGAATTTTGAAAATTTGGTCCACAATTGGCGGAGATGTCGCGTAACAACATACAATTATTGGAATGGAGAACCTCCTTTGTTTGAAATCGGTTAAAAATATAAATGTTAAAAATCCGCCACTACTTTCGAGCGTTTGCTATATGGTTCCGTGGTGTAGCGGTTATCACATCTGCTTTACACGCAGAAGGCCGCCAGTTCGATCCTGGCCGGAATCAGTAAGTTTTTTGCAAAAAATCCATTTCTTATATTTTGGAGTATTTGGTCCAGCTAGTGGGAGTGGTCCAGCCTTCCGATCCTTAGTCTTAGGTTTGAATCCGGTCGTGCACTAATGAATATTTTATCCAAATATAATTATGTACTATAATTTCTATTTTTACAAGCTTATTTTTCCATCAGCCTCTGGAAAACGGTCCAGGCATAAAGCTCGACAACGAAGACTACAACACCAAGCTCCAGATCTACGAGTCCAGCTGGCAGAACACAGGAATCTATACATTGAAGGCGGAGAACGAATCTGGTGTCGATGAGGCTACGGTCGAGGTCACTGTCCTAGGTATGTATATGTACTAGGATGAGGGGTTAATGAACTTAGTAGATTTAGACTGGATAACTTCCAAATAAGTGGAAAAAGTGTGTCCAGAATTAGGACAGTTAAAGCAATCTAACCTTATCAATCCCGGAGCGGGTGTAACTGTGGAGCGTTCTCCCAAAGTATGGCACACCTAGTTTCATGCCCACTTTGTCCGACCACCTGCACTCAAGAGGACTTAAACAAGGCCACGGATAGGGGCGTAAGAGTCGCTGAATATTGGACAAAAAAAGTTTCAAAACACCAGTTTAGATACCTGTTTTTATTTAACCGACTGTCTAAGGAAGGGTCATGTTTCAACTTTTGGCAAGTCTTTCGCAGTAAAATATTGTCACCTAAATGTTACTAAAGTACAGTTCGCCCAACGGATCTAGTCATTCGTGAAGCCGTTTTTCTGCGCAGTGAACGCTTTTTCATACAAAATTGTGTTCTGCGCAGACAAACGGCTATCTTCACGAATGCCTTAATTCGTTGGGTGAACTGTACTTTGATTTTCTGAGGTGTGAACTAAAATATAAAAAAGTGTTTAAATCTAGAACACATGTTTTGTAGTTTGTGAAGTTTCATTCATTCATTGGCCTGTTTTCCATCTATAAAAAATGATTCAGGTGGCGTCAGTCAAGTCACACTACAATTAAGATTTGAATTTAAACACTTACGTTCGTGGCTAAATAAGCCTATACGGGAGTGGCAACCACGACCGCACTTTGTACAGAAAAAAGATGGGGGTTGTTGCAGGGTTCGCGGCGCGTTGGTGGCGAGTAGCCCGCTTTTGTGCCAACTGGGCGAGCCAGGCTTTATCGTGAGCGACAACTCCGTTAGAAACGGTTTTTCTCCAGGCGTCACGATCTTCAGCTTCACTCTCCCAGTTGGTGTAGTTGATTTTAAAAGTCGCCATATCTCGTTTTACACTGTCCTTAAAACGCAAGATAGGTCGGCCGACAGGTCTTTTAGCGCCGGCTATTTCTGCAAGTAACGTTTGCCTTGGCAATCGAGATGGAAGTATAATACATGTATTGGGCACCTTTTGGGCTAGATATCTAGATTTACATGAACCAATCTTCACAGACAAACCCGGCAAGCCGGAAGGTCCTCTGGAAGTATCAGACGTCCACGCTGACCATGTCAAACTAGCGTGGAAGAAACCGAAGCACACTGGAGGTCTACCTCTCAGTGCGTTTGTGGTGGAGAAGATGGATACGCTCACTGGCAAGTGGGTGCCTGCGGGTACTGTTGAACCGGATGCTTTGGAGGCTACTGTAACTGGTGAGTAAATAGCGCTTAAGGTGTGGGTTTAAGGTTCAAATTGGCTTGAAAAATTACTAGAAATTACTAGGAACAAAAGTCTCAAATAGGCACTGTGAACCTGATGATACTGAGGGCTGTTACTGGTGAGTGGGATTGTGGAGCTTGATATATAATAATAATAATAATAATAATAAATAATAAATAATGCTGGACTTTTTCACACAGCATCATCTAGCCCCAAAGTAATATATAGTAATGTATATAGGTTTAAGGTTCAAATTGGCTTGAGTAACTAGCAATATTAGGGTGCTAAGTTTGAAATGGGCTCTTTGTAACCGGATGCTACGGAGGCTACTGTAACTGGTAAGTTAATGTGGAGCTTAATGTGTGGGTTAAAGAGTCAAATTGGCTTGGCTATCTAGCAGTAATATAAAGGTTGCTAGGTAGTAAGTTGATAGTCCATATGAATTTGGGCAAAAGTTACTAACTGTATGTATGTAAACTTTAAGTAGTCACTATGATATGAGTAGACAGTTCGTAAATATTTATTGTATTATTTCAACACTAGTCCGCCCGTGGCTTCGCTCACATGGTGTCTATGCCACTCGGACTACTATAGATTTTCACCTCAGAATTTATTTTGTTATCGGACTTTTACCTCATACAAGCTATGTTGTCTCACTGCTCAGCAAAGGCATTTGAGGGTAGGTGTAATTCCCCCAATCCACGGCAAAGAGGGAGATCTCACCTCTCTAAGGTCGACGCCACCTGGTCCACATACCTTAGGGCCTTTCAGCCGACAGTTAATGTCGGATATTTCTATATAGGTTAGATATGCTTGTAAATATCGTAAGCGCGATCTAGGATTCAAATCGCGTCGGTTGGTAGCGCACCAGCGCTATCTAGCGGTGAAACTCTGAAGTAGCTAGGTCGCTGTAATTGGCAACTCTATTTAGATGCCCTTGAAGTTCAGGCGATTGTAGTTAGAGGTCGCCACAGGCATTCAAATAAATTAACTAATTCATCTTCACCTTAAGAGCATTCCTCAAAACAACTATCTTTCAACAGGCCTAGAACCCGGTCACACTTACCAGTTCCGTGTGAAGGCGCTGAACGAGGAAGGGGAATCCGAACCCCTCGAAACAGACCATGGGATCCTCGCCAAGAATCCATACGACGTGCCAGCACCCCCTGGTCTTCCAGACATCGTGGACTGGGATGAGAAGTCTGCTAAGCTTAAGTGGGAGCCACCGATTAGGGATAATG
This sequence comes from Epirrhoe alternata, assembly GCA_963565295.1. NCBI lineage: Eukaryota > Metazoa > Arthropoda > Insecta > Lepidoptera > Geometridae > Epirrhoe > Epirrhoe alternata. Next base: position 5,300,624 of record OY751400.1, read on the forward strand.
GAGCTCCTATTACTGGATATATCATTGAAGTTATGGATAGAGATAGGGGAGAGTTTGTTAAGGTAAGTGATTTAGAAATTGTGTTTTTTTTTACTGAGTGTCAGTTGAAGTGATGTGTCTGTATGGCTGGTATTCAAACCCATGATCTTCGGATCTAAAGGATACTGATACTGTTCTTAAAATTTTGTATGTTTGTGTGTATTAGTGATTGTTTTAATCCCACACGGATGTTTGTATGTTTGTGTTTCAATCATGCCTAATCCAGTGAACCGATTTGGATGAAACTTGGTATAGGCGTAGATAGCATTTGGCTATTCAAAATGTTGGTACTGCGCGAAGCCGCGCTCAGAAGCTAGTATAGAATATGAGTCGAATGACATTTTATTTTTGCCACAGCACAGAAATCACACTAATCAGGAATATTTTTTTTCTTAGTTCTCATCTGACATTTTGCCAAAGTGAATTGCCAAAGCCATTGTGAATTTTTTGTGGGAAGGACTTCCCATTGTAAGTCCAATAGCAAATAAGAACCATAATCAAAAACCTTAAATGTTTTTTCACAGGCGGCAGAAATCCAAGGCAACGTGTGCCAAGGCACCGTGCCTAAGCTGGAAGAGGGTAATCAGTACCAATTCCGCATCCGCGCGTTGAACAAGGCTGGCCAATCGGAGCCCTCTGAGAACACCAACTGGCATACCGCTAAAGCACGCTTCTGTAAGCAATTACCTCCTCATTTTTGTATGACCTCTGCAGCGCAGAGGGCGAAGGTCCGCCTGCGACGCAGAAGGTTGCGGGTTCGATTCCCGCCGCGAGACAAATGTTGGTATGATCTACAAGTATTTGTCTCGGGTCTGGGTGTTTTCTATCCCACTCATATAATAAAGCTGAAAGTTATAGTTAGCTGATATTTGGATGTTTGTATGTTTTTGTGTCAATCACGCCTAAACCAGTGAACCGATTTGGATGAAACTTGGTATAGGCATAGATAGTGACCTGAAATAGCATATAGGCTATTCAAAATGTAGGTACCACGCGGCGAAGCCGCGCGCAGAAGCTAGTGTATAATATGTGTGGATTATTATAATATATATGAACAAACAAAAATTATATCAGTAGTATATCAGTCATGTAGTACCCATAACACAAGCTCTGCTTGCTTCGGGGCTAGATGATTGTGAAAAGTCCATCATTATTTATTTATTTATGTATATTACAGTGAAGCCACGCATCGACCGCACCAACTTGAACCCGATCACAGTGAAGGCCGGTCTGCCGGTCTCACTCGACGTGAAGGTGTTCGGAGAACCGCCCGCCACCGTCACTTGGTACTTCAAGGGAGATGAACTTAAGAATGGGTATGTTTTAAAAATAGATTTTTTTTATTTCTTTCTATACTTTCACATACATTTCGTAGGTACGTTCAACGGAATTAGGCGTTTGCAAAGTTAGCCGTTTGATTGCGCAGTGACGCTTTTTCATATAAAATTTGGTACTGCGCATAGAAACGGCTAACTTCACGAATCCGTGGAACGTAGGTACTGTAGATTGCTCAATGTTAGAGCAGGACGGGAGCACGGGGATTCACGTAAGGGGATTTGCCCTTACCACACTGGTTCATGTAACTGTTTTTACTGTCACTACACTAAGTGACAATCTAATTACTAAACTAATAAGAAAATAAAGAGTATTCTTGATGCTTCCTCTTTGTCTGTGAAACAATAATGTAGAAAATGTAACGGTCTTACTACAAAAAAGATAGGCATCTGTTGAACGCCATGTTGACTTGTCATGTTAAAACAAAACTCATCATTGGCCTGCCCTTATCCCGCTCATACGGGGTCGGCACAACATGTTCTCCTTCTCCACTCTCCTCTATCACTCGTCATCTCCACATCCATTCCTTTCTTACCCATATCTTCTTTCACACAATCCATCCATCTTTTCTTGGGTCTACCTCTACTCACATATCCATCCACATTCATTTCCATCACCCTTTTAGTTACATGAGTTTCATCCCTCCCCATGTCAAAACAAAACTGTTATCACAAAAAATCGTTTTAGGTACGAGTACTTAGAGATCTTTTTTTTATAGAAAGTTTTTAGTCAGCGCTTCGCTAAACACGGTTTATATTTTTTGTAGTAAAACGGTTAGATATTAATTATTTATATTGGTCATCATCATTTCCCTGCCCTTATCCCACTTTTATGTGGGGTCGGCACAACAGGTTTTCCTCTTCCACTCCGCTCTATCAGCCGTCATCTCAACACTCACTCCTTTTATTTATATTGGTATTGAGTTAAAAATAATCGATGGAGATATAGTTCAGTTCAACTTTTTAAACTATCATGGTTAACACTATAAACACAATTAACGGGATATTTACCATGATTACATATTGTTTGAGTTTCCCGATATTTCGACGTGGTAACGAAACATCTCGCAATAATAAAAGACTTAGGTAGATCGTTTCGTCTGCCAATAAACATCAAACAACTCGCAATGACCAGTTCCTCCGTGATCATGGCGTGTGCAACCACGTCGAAATATCGGGAAACTCAAACAATATGTAATCATGGTAAATATCCCGTTAATTGTGTTTATAGTTCAGTTCAGTTTGGACTCTGAATAAAGGCTCATCTTTTAGATATTTCAATGGCAAAATTTCTTTCACAGTGAAAACCTAGAGATCATAAACGTAGACTACAATACCAAGTTCTTGATGACGAAGAGCAAACGCGCCAACACCGGCAAATACGTCATCAAGGCTAAGAACGAGGTCGGAGAAGACGAAGCTGAAGTCGAGATTACTGTGCTAGGTGAGTTTGAACTCTATTTTATTTGTGATAGAGTTTATTATAGTAAAGCAAGAGAAGATGAATGAATGACGAAGAACGCAAATACATCATCAAGGCTAAGAACGAGGTTGGAGTGGACGAGGCAGAAGTTAAAATCACTGTGCTCGGTGAGTTAAGACTATTGTGTTTTTGCTATGTGTTTGACTCTAGTGTGTTTTGATACAGCTTGTTTAAAGAAGATGAATGAATGAATGAAAAAACTGAAATACTTTATTGCGCACTGATTTCCACTACCTAGGGGTAGGTAATTCAAATGTGGGATCAGTACAATGTACGAATAATAAACGTTTGTCTTATAAATTTGACAAAACAAAGTGTGGGCCTTCGGATGCTTTCGAAGATCTGCTGAATCACCATGCAGAGATCTTACTTAGTCGTGATCCTGTTTATATCCTATCCCTCCTACATTGCAGGCAAGCCATCCAAGCCACAAGGACCGCTCGAAGTGGCTGACGTCACCAAGAACGGCTGCTCCCTCTCCTGGAAGAAGCCGGAAGATGACGGCGGTTCTCCCATCGAGTACTATGAGATTGAGAAACTGGACCCACTTACTGGTACGTTATATGTTTGGTCATTGTTTAGGTAAGATATAAAAAGCTGATCCACTGCTAAGCTTCAGAAAGTGAGATCTTTGTGTAAGTCTGAAAAGAAACAAAAAACCACTTATTCATGTATCACATAAAGTAGGTGTAATTCCCCCAATCCAAAGCAAAGAGGTAGTAATAACCTCATCAAGGTCGACACCATCTGGTCCACTTACCTTGGAGCTTTGCGGCCAACAGTTAATGTTGGATAGTTCTATACATAGATAGATAGGTTAGATGCTTGAAAACTTTGTAAGCGCGATCCAGGATCTAATACATTTTTTACCAGGTCAATGGCTGCCTTGTGGTACATCGAAGGAGCCTCATGCGACGGTCACAGGCTTGCAAGAAGGCAAACCTTACAAGTTCCGCGTGAAAGCTGTTAACAAGGAGGGTGAATCTGAAGAGTTGGAGACGGAGAAGCCCATCATTGCTAAGAACCCGTTCGGTAAGTTTTTAGTTTTTTCCTTCTTTATTGTAAAAGCAAAAAGATAAGACATGTTCAAGGCGAGCTTAACCCTAAAAAGAGATTTCCTCCACCAGACCTTTAAGGTCAGAGATGTGCCAATGGTATCTTATGACATATTACATTGCAGACGAGCCCGGCAAGCCCGGACGTCCAGAACCAAAGAACTGGGACAAGGACTTCGTGGATCTGGAATGGACTCCGCCGAAGTCCGATGGTGGAGCTCCCATCACTGGATACATCGTGCAGAAGAGGGAGAAGGGAGGAAGGTGGGTGTCTCTTTCACTCTGCTTTTTCTGTTTCAAGTCGCTCGACTTACATTTAGCAAACTATAACTTGTGGTGAACCTTTGTTAGTACTGCGCAGAGGGCGAATGTTGTTGGTTCAATTGTCGCAGTACCTAATATTTTTCTCGTGTCTGGGTATTTTCTATCTAGAAAATTTACAAAAAGGTATATTAAGGAATTTCGTTATTACTTATACAGGGTTATTTGTAAAACACCGGTAACTTCCCAGGACAACTTTTGACAACATACATTTGCCAAAAACAAACCTTCAAGATTTCGTCGACATTGTCCTATCTAACACATTTCGGCCCCCGCCACCCTAACCACGCTCCCCTCGCTATTGTACTATCGCTTTCTTTTGCTTTGCATAGACTTCGTTACATTTAGAGCGTTCAATTTAAATATTTTCATTTTTGTATGAAAATCTGATGAACTGAAATAATAATGAATTTTTAAAAGTCATAGAACACAACTTGTTGTTTATGATGATAGTAATACAGTTCTGAGAGGTTACCAGTGTTTTACAAATAACCCTGTATATCAGTTGTGGTACCCATACAAGCTCTGCTTTTTTGTGAAATATCCATCATTATTTCCATTAACTTAACATTTCTAATTCAGGTCCTGGCAAGACTGCCTTAAGACCTCAGGCGAGAGGCCTACTGCGCACGTAACTGACGTCGAAGAGGGACACGAGTACGAGTTCAGGGTGATGGCGGTCAACAAGGCGGGACCTAGCGAGCCTAGCGACCCTAGCAAGAGTGTTATCGCTAAGCCTAGATTCTGTAAGTACTAACTTCGTATATAGAGTTGTATATTATGAAGGTCTTCAGTGTGTTTAGATTTGTTCCTGTGTGGGTAAGCAATATTCGAAACCTCATTCGTCCACGAAGCGTCTCCGAGTTTACGCACACAGAAACAATCTGCGTGTTCATCTACACACAATTAAAACCAAGCCGCCTTCATGACATGATTACCATATGGTGCCTTGCCTTGCACTATTTATAAACAAAGTACTGAAACAAACTTTTAATTTTCAAATTATTTATGGTCTTAGGCTCAAGACACATTGATTTGGGAAGCGACGCGTCAATTAGTTTTATAGCAAGCCATTATGAACCTTATGAACAATGGTACAAGATTTAGAAACGCTTGTAGAATGAACCGCACGAAAGTGCTCGAGCCAGCGCGGCTCGTTCTACAAGCGTTTCTATATATTTGAATGACGCGTCGCTTGCCAATTAAATGTGCATTGAGACTTACAATTTCGAGATATAACCATACGCTACTCGTTATATTGTTGTGTCTAATATGAACCAATTTTAAAATATCCCTTTTGTGCATAAAATGTATATCGCTCTCGCTTCAGATTTTTTTATGTATTTTGTATTTTCTTCATTAATCAAAAACTTTTCAAACATTTTTATGTAAATGAGGGTAGTTCTAAATTCTAACTATTTTCACAGTGGCGCCTAAGATCGACCGCAAGAACCTACAGAAACGCAAGATCAAGGTCGGCTCGCCTCTCAAGATGGACGCAGATGTAAAGGGTGAACCAGAACCTACCATCACTTGGACCTTCCAAGATAAAACGCTCAAGTCTGAAGGTCGTCTGACTATTGAGAACAAGGAATATCATACTAACTTTGTATTGGAGAAGACTACTAGGGCTGATACAGGTAAGACTTTAATATTACATCATAACTGGTTAACTAGTAACCTAACCTCAATAGACTCCGCACACAGGTTGGTCGATGCAAAAGTAACTTAGCCAAATGGGGCTCATGACACATTGAATTGGCAAGCGACGCGTCAATTAGTTTTATAGCAAGCCATTATAAACCTTATGAACAATGGTACAAGATATAGAAACGCTTGTAGAATGAACGAGGTCTGGCGAAGCCATCTAACGGACTGCGCTGGCTCGAGCACTTTCGTGCGATTCATTCTACAAGCGTTTCTATATCTTGTACCATTGTTCATAAGGTTTATAACGGCTTGCTATAAAACTAATTGACGCGTCGCTAGCCAATTCAATGTGCATTGAGCCATAGGGGATCCTTCCCAAATCCAGTGTGAGTGCGGAGCCTTAACACAAAATATGTCGCATCTCCTTTCCTGCCCTTTGTGCCCAACCAGCTGCACCCAGGAAGACCTTGTTGCGGCTTCAGATAGGTCCATAGCGGTGGCTTCATTTTGGAGCAAGCAAATTTAATATAGAGAACATTGAGCACATTGACACGAGGAATGAATGAATATTAAACTAGTATTTTCAAGTAGAGCTGAGTTAGCCGGATTTCAATCTTATGGTACGGTAATAGAGCTCGAATTCCGGTCGTGCATCAATGGAATTTTCGTTACGGGAAATCGAAAGGGAAACATCTTCAGGAAGCCATATAACATTCTGATAGGCGGCGAGCCAATTTCATGTATAATAGGAGTAACCTCTACAAAATGTGGGCATGTGCCATTCTTATGACTTCCTTTGATATCTTACCAAAAACATCTGAGAGAATGTCTACCGTGCCTTGCGAATAGAGTCGTGACTCGGTATGTTACCAGTTTGTAGTCAAAATGCGTCAGTTTTATTAACAAGTTTCTATAATTTTTTTTCAGGCAAATATGTTGTCACGGCGAAGAATGATTCAGGAACCGACACCGTTGAAATCGAAGTCCAGGTGGTCAGCAAACCCGCTAAGCCGACTGGACCTCTGAAGGTTAGTTTAATGCTTCCATGCTTCGGAAGGCACGATTATCAGTTCCGGAATTGGCCACTGACTTTACCGCCGGGACCGAAGCGCTCAGATAGAAAATGCCACTGGCGGTCACCCATCCACTTACAGACCGTTTCGAACGTTGCTTAACTTCGACTAAGCAAGCACGACCTCGAGCGCTTCAAAATAAATCGTTATCCATACTAATATTATAAATGTGAAAGTAACTCTGTCTGTCTGTCTGTTTGTTACCTTTCCACGCCCAAACCATTGAACAGATTAGGCTGAAAATTGGCATGGATAAAGGTTGTATCCCAGGGAAGAACACAGGCTACTTTTTATCCCGAGGGACCGCGGGTTACACCGCGGGAGCGCAGCAAGTTTAAATATATTGAAGTCGCCTAAAATTTATATCCTTACAGGTATCGGACGTGACAGCAAACGGCTGCAAGCTCAAATGGGAGAAGCCAGAAGACGATGGCGGAGAACCAATCGAGAGCTACGTCGTCGAGCGTATGGACACCGAGTCCGGCCGATGGGTGCCCGTTTGCACCACGAAGGAACCCGAAGCTGACGTCACGGGACTTAACGAGGGCAAGGATTACCTGTTCAGGGTGAAAGCTGTTAATCCCGAGGGAGAAAGCGAACCTCTCACGACAGAGACGGCAACAACCGCGAAGAATCCTTATGGTGAGTGGTTAGAGTTCATTTTGGATTAAATTTTTGGTGTGCAAAACGTAGGCCGAAAGGTAAGCAAAGGAATTAGAGTAGGCCGAAAGTGGGTGTGATGGATGACTTAATTAACGTGTTCCTGCCACTTTTTTATGTATGACATTCTCTCATCATTAATTAATTTTACCTATGTTCTCATATAATTATGTTCGTCTGTGTGTGTATTAAAAAAATATATCTATCTATCTCCATGTTTTGAAATATAACTGTCAATTTGTTAAATATTAAAATTGGAAAATTAGATCAGTATTTTCTATGGATTTTTAAGGAACCCCATTTACACTGGAATTAGACAGGGGCAGACCAGAGAAAATGTGGTTAACCCCACATGTGTGGGGAAAACTCGAGGGGAGGTCCAGCAATGAGACCGTACAGGCTAAAAACAACAATAAAAGTAGGATAAGAGAAGAATATGATTTTCTAGCTATTCAATATTATTGTTTAATAGGCGAGCCCGATGCTCCCGGCAAGCCAGAGTTCAAGGACTGGAGTGCAGAACACGTGGAACTTAAATGGGACAAACCGGCCAGCGATGGCGGCGCTCCTATCACAGCTTATATCATTGAGAAGAAGGATAGAGATACCGGCAAATGGGTGAAGGCTGCTGAGGTAAGTGTTGACGAATGTGAATGGTTATGATAATATATTGTATCAGTACAATGTAACTTGCGGCCGGTTTCTCGAAAACAATAATCTTCAAAAATAGCGAATGTCAAACAGTGTCAAATCAGTTGCGCCTTGCAGCTCAACTTGATTTGACCAAGTGATCTTAGTTAATCGGTTTGTAAGATAAATGGAGATTTTACAAGAGAAACCGACTGTTAAGCCGGCTTGCATAACGATCTTTAAGCATGTTTTAGGTATCTAATACCCATAATTCTACTGGATATTGCCTAATTTACATGATTGGATAATTGTCCCTATTTTCAACCCTCAATGACTTGACCGAAGCTGAAACGGGCGATGATTTTATTGAAATTTGTATATGAATCTTTGTCTTAATTGGTCTTCAAAGCATTGCAATTTGATTAATTTTTAATTGACATTATAAACTAGCTAGAATAAACTAGCTTCTGCGCGCGGCTTCGCCCGCATGGTACCAACATTTTGAATAGCTTATATGCTATTCCAGATCATTATCTACGCCTATACCAAGTTTCACCCACATCGATTCACTGGTTTAGGCGTGATTGAAACACAAACATACAAACATCCAAATATCCAAACATCTAAACAAACTCACAAACTTTCAGCTTTAAAATATGAGTGGGATTTCAAAGTCTCTCTGTCTGTTTGTTACCTTTTCACGCCCAAACTACTGAACAGATTGGGCTGAAAATTGTCATGGATAAAGTTTGTATCCCAGAGAAAGACGTAGACTACGTTTTATCCCGAAAAAATCCCGAGGGACCGCAGATCACACAGCGGGAGCGCAGCTAGTAATCAATTTGTCAAAAAAATGCAAAAATCATCAATAAATTCCACGTTTCTAAACACCCTCAGGTACCAGGAAACAAGACAGAAGCGAAGGTGCCTGATCTGATCGAAGGCAAGACGTACCAGTTCCGCGTGAAGGCTGTGAACAAGGCCGGGCCAAGCAAACCTTCCACCGCCAGCGAGAATCTGCTGGCTAAGGATCGGTTTGGTAAGATCTCTTTAATAACAAGCTACCGTCCGATTTTCCGAGGTACAGTCACGGACAATGAGATGTATACACTCCATACTTTTAAAATGTATATCTGACGAGGGACCCTGACCCTTGGAGTTTTTAAAAACAGTGACGTCAGCATTGCTAACGTCACTATCTCCAACACTAGGCTCACTCATTGCAAACAATGAAAAACACGTGTTCCAACAACAATACTTTTATTATTTTCAGCGGTTTTGCGCCGACATATCACACTAAAACTAATAGATGCAGGTTAAAAACAAAAAGCGGAAATTGATTTCACATTGAACTAGTGACGAAATCAATACAAATACCAGAACATTGTTGGACATGTTGACCTGTACATGGGTTGAAACATTATGGAGTGTATCTTATTGAACGTGACTGTACCAGCTTAGAAAATGTACAGTAAGCAACCGATCTTCGGACCCATTTTTGATGAAGCCTAAAAGACGAAGACAGCGTTATAGCTGCCTCGCTCACTCGCTTAGTTTGTTGCATCGTTCTATCTCGCTCTACCAAACCAGCGCAATCATTTAAGCGGGTATCACACTACTCGGTATTCAGAGCCCGGTAGTTAGGGAGCAAGGCTTGCCGGGACCGTCCGGTCGCCCTAGTTAGGGTCTCTAACTCTTATTACACCACTCCTAGTTAGGGTAAGGGACCCTGAATACCGTGTAGTGTGATACCCGCTTTAGTGCACCTAACTTCAGAGAGCTAAAGAGTGTTCGAAGTAACTGTTCGAGACTTCATCGCGCCGCAAAGGAAGTTATTTCAGAGTGGTGCAAGTCAATTGCAATACTTTTTTTCGTAGTTTAATCATTATTTTCAGAGCCATATGTTAAGAGCCGTGTTGTGGCTGAATGAGATAGCCTAGATTTTTAATCCGAAGGTCGTGGGTTCGAATCCCATAAGTGAAATCTCTTAGTCATCAAATCTAAGTTTTTTATACATTTTCTTATTTCAATATTCCTTTTGCGGAAGTGCTCGTGGTCGTGCTTGCTTAGTCGTTCTTGATAGATCGTCGAAGTTAAGCAACGTTCGAAACGGTCTGTAATTGGATGGGTGACCGCCAGTGGCATTTTCATCTGAGCGCTTCCGTACTTCGGAGGGCACGTTAAATTGTCGGTCCCGGCTATTTAAGTCGTTAAGCCATGACGGAGGCCTTAAGGCGGCCTAAAAAAAACTCCGTCACCAGAGTTGGCCACTGACTCATACGAACTTACTTAATATTCCTTTTATCTTCCAGCTCCGCCCAAGATCGACCGCACCAATATGCGCGACATCACCATCAAGGCCGGCCAGCACATCCGGTTGGACGTCAAGGTCAGCGGAGAACCACCGCCGACCAAGACTTGGTGAGATTCTTCATATAAACTCACAATATTTTTTTGTCCTAAAATTACACATGCCTACATTCATTATGTACATAATTTTTTTTACCGGTGCTTAACCGATAAAATATTACCATATCAAAAATTTCGATTACGACGATTAAGGTTCCGTGGCCGAGCGGTAAGGCACACCGGCTTTAGGAGGATTGTCTGATCGTTGCGGGTCCGAATCCCGTCGGAATCGAAAACTTTTATAAGACTTTTTTATGATTAATGAAATAATTATGTACTTTATGCCAATCTTATCAAATGGTAAATCATCGCGAGCAAACTGGCATGTCGTAGATGGAACCTAAAAAGCCTGAGGCTTACTTCCACCACACTAGTTTAAAATAAATAAAATAAATAATTCTGGACTTTTTACACAGCATCATCTAGGTCCAAAGTAATCAGAGCATGTGTTGTGGGTACTACATGACTGATATACTACTTATGTACTTTTTGTTCGTAAAAAAACAGGGTCACGACTGTATCCCCAAGGCGCGGTAGACATTGCCTCTGACTACCCTCCTTAGACATCTTCAAAGGATCAGGAATATTAAAGATCTGAGAGAAAGTCTTGTTCGTAAAAACATACATATTACGCATAGAAAACACCCAGACCCAAGACAAATATCTATAGATCATACAAACATTTGTCCCGCGGCGGGGATCGAACCCGCAACCTTCTGCGTCGTAGGCGGGCCTTCGCCCACTATGCCACAGAGGTCGTCAAACTAGTAACACAACAAAACTACATTTTAACATTCTACCATCACAGGTTCCACAACAAAGAGCGTCTCTCAACCAGAGACGACCTCACTGTGGACGCCGAAGACTACAAGACGAAGCTGTCCATCGTCATCACATCTCGCAAGCACAGCGGTACTTACACGCTGAAGGCTGAGAACAGCAGTGGTAGAGACGAAGCCACCATCCAAGTCAATGTATTGGATGTGCCGGCCACGCCTGAGGGACCGCTCAAGGTAAATTGAATCTTATTGTTAGTGTTTTTAGAGTCATTTTCGGGTGTTAGCATACGAGAATTTGTAGGTAGGCTTGAGATTCAAATGGTCAAGGGACATTGAATCTTATTACCATTAAATTATGTGTAATTTTCGGGTGTAAGCATGCTAGTCATGATAGGTAGGCTTAAGAATTAGATGGTCACTCAAGGGACATTGATTCTTATTATAATTATATTACGAGTCATATTGTCTAGGCTTGATGTGATCGCTCCAGGTAAGTTCAACCTTATTTACATACCAGTAAGAGTGATTGTTATCTGTGGCTATGACGCGACGTAAATGGAAACTTGTTTTCACGGCTTCGAGAGTCAGTATACTGTTATCAAGCTCGAACTCTACTTTTTAGGTTGGAATCCCGCAAGGATGCATTTTAAAACCTTTCTTTTTTATCAGATCTCGGACGTACACAAAGAGGGTTGCAACCTGAAATGGCAGCCGCCCGTTGACGACGGTGGCGCCCCCATCGACCACTATCTGGTGGAGAAACTTGACACAGAGACTGGCAGATGGATGCCGGCTCTGAAGACCAAGGTTTGTTAATGATGATCTACCTTTGCTTAGCGTTTTAAAAGACAATTATATGAAGGAATAATGTTTTTTGACAACCTTATTTATATTTACCACTTTATTACATGATTAAATTATATTTTGAGCTTTTATAAGAGGTACAGGTTTAATTCCCGTAAGTACTAAATATTGATCTAGTTTTAGAAAACAAAAGAACTTTGAAAAAGTACCTTATTTAATGGCTTGATATTGGGTTACTTATAGGCATATGTAACGTGAGATAACGGCAGACTACCCTTGTACCCTTAGGCCGTTATTAATAAACGTGGTGTAAAGTTACACCGGGTGTAACTTAGGAATGACCATACAATTTTTGGAGTTTAGACCTGGCGTAACTTTACACCACGTTTATTAATAACGGCGTAACGATTACATTGTCAAAATCAAATTGATCAAATTAACGAACTCAGTAGCAGAACAGAAAGTCTCAAATCGAAATATTGAATTTACATGAATGCCGTTTGGTGTACCCAGGACCCCAAAGCAGAGATCGAGAACTTGGTGCCCGGCCACGAGTACAAGTTCCGTGTGTCTGCTGTCAACAACGAGGGAGTCTCCGAGCCCTTGGAGGGAGAGCATTCCATCATCGCCAAGAATCCCTTCGGTAAGTTGAATTGGAAATATCTGTATTTTATCTAAAAAAACAATGTAAGATACTTTAAAGGCTTTAATACTTTAATATGGTTATGAAAACAAAAAATTATTAAGTTATTTTTAATACATCCTGAACGAAAATTCGCCTCCGATAACATTAAACGCCCCCAAGATTTTAGCTGTGCCTAACAGTTTGAGAAAGTTGTCAAGTGCATCAAACTTGACTTTTTTTTTACTTTTAGGTCCTTACCAAGCCCTTATTAATAAACTTGACATAAAGTTATGTCATGCATAAACTTATTTGTATGGGTTATTCATAGGTTTTTTTTATGCACGACGTGTCATAACTTTATACCAAGTTTTATAAGCCTTAGATTTTACGAAATGCCGATTGAGAGTTAATGTCTGGATGTTTTAATATTATTTTTAACACCCTTGCTCGTAAAGCTGATGTAATTCCACCGGTTTTAGATATGTAAAGCGGGTCATAACAAACGCGTGTGTTATCAAAGCAAATAGTTATGTTATAGTCCATACAAATTCCATAACAGCATTATTTGCCATTTCAAATATGGAACTGATCGCCGCCGAGCTGGAGTCGTGCCTCCAGCTAGAGTGCGTTTCATCAAATAGTTCCTATGCCGTCATGTTGGTAGTACTGAAAATAAGTGAATTGTATTGGTTTTTTTTTCTCAAGAAATTCCAATAAAACCACAGGGGTGCCAACATTACGGCATCGGAACTATTTGATGAAACGCACTCTAGTGAGCAGCGCGCTGTTGCTATTCAAATTTCGAACTAATCGCCGCGCGGCGCCGCCAGTCAGTAGGCAGCGCTAGCGCGCTGTTAAAATGGCGGGAAAGCAACAGTGTGCATTCACAGATTGAGTTTATTTAAATATTTTTTTTCTGTTTCCTCGCAAATGTGTTAAAAAACGTCGTACGATATACGTGCGTATTGGTAACATGCGCGGCTCAATTACGCCCTCGCCTACGGCTCGGGCTGAAATTCCGCCTCGCATGTTATAACCATCTTTACGCACTAATATCGTAATGTACTATAAAAATAAAATCACAACTGCAATAAAAGTTTCACAAACATTTGGTACATCCAAAAACTACATACAATTTTCACAAACATCTTTCCATTCTTTACTAATAAATCTGCCATTTCCAGATGAACCAGACAAGCCCGGAACCCCAGACATCGTGGACTGGGACAAGGATCACGTGGACCTTAAATGGGAGAAGCCATTCAAAGATGGCGGCTCGCCCATCACTGGGTATATTATTGAGAAGCGTGAGGTCGGCTCGCCTAAGTGGGTGAAGGCTTGTGAAGTGAGTATCTATCTTAAGCTAGAAAGCTAATGTTTTTGAGTGTACCATAAATATATGCTATGCTATGTGTATTCTGTGCTATGAGGTGATATGGGGCGTCAATATTTGTTTGAAAAAACTTTTTAACGGGCCGCGCTTGAAACCGGATACATAAATATGTAACGCGTACTTACTAAGTCATGATATGAGAACATAAGGAATACTACATTCTGCAGAATGGTGTATCAAATATTAAGTATTTGGACATGCCTCTGACGACCCCCTTAGACATTTTCAAAAAAATACATAAAAATATCTGAGAAAATATCTATCGCGCGCTGGGGAAGCAGAATCCTATTTACGTTTTAAGTCTTGAGTAACAGCTAGTTTTTTTATTTTTTTTTATTTATCCTATCTCGTCCCACTGCTGGGCAAAGGTCTCCCCCAAACTCCTCCAATGGTCTCTATCCCCTGCCACGTTCCACCAATCGTCCTTAAAGGCTAGTTTGTACTCGTTTCTCAGGTCGGCCCCAATGACAACGAGAAAGCGACAGTCCCCAACCTGGACGAAGGAACTGAGTATGAGTTCCGAGTTCGCGCCGTCAACGAAGCCGGCCCGAGTGAACCCAGTGACGCGAGCAAGTCTGTTGTTTGCAAGCCTAGGCGATGTGAGTATTATACATACAGGGTGTAAAAAGACAACTAACGAAAACTGAGGGGTTGCAGACCATGATTCTAAACATATTTAGCTACTTTTTTTACACTTTTTTTTTTACTTAGCTTAGTCATTTTATGTTATTTTCGGTTATTTACTACTATTACAACATAATAAGACCATACTTGCCTAATAATTTAATTTATAAAAGAAAAAAACAGTTAAAACTCAAAATCCAGCTACGTAAAACAACGCGCCCAGTACCTATATACATACGCAAACAGTAATCTTCAAACGCTGTTTTCTCCGGATATAATGATTTTTTCGGTTCGGATTTGGTTGTGTTGGGATGCTGCCTACCCCTTGCGGCTTCGCCAGACGTCTTTTTACACCCTGTATATGATGACTGGAATCAAACGATAAATTACAAAATGAAAACGCTACGCCCCTCTGTCGGTTGACAATAGGAATACTAATGTTTTTTTATTTCCAGTGGCGCCTAAGATCGACCGCCGTTGCCTACGCACAATAAAGGTGAAGGAAGGCGAGCCTATCGCCCTCGACGTGAAGGTTTCCGGAGAACCCGCGCCTGACGTCACGTGGACTCTTAATGGGAAGAGCGTTTCCAGTGGCAATGGGCTTAAGTGTGCGTATCAAAACTATTGACTCTATACAGGGTTATTTGTAAAACACCGGTAACCTCTCAGGGCTGTATTACTATCATCATAAACAACAACTTTTGTTCTATGACTTTTTACAAAACATAATACATTTCCCAAAAACAAACATTCAAAATTTCGTTTTCCTATCTAAAACATTTTTCTATCAAACACATTTCGGCCCCCGCCGCCCTAACCCCGCTCCCATCGCTTTCTTATGTTTCGCATAGACTTCGTAACATTTAGAGCGTTCAATTTAAATATTTTTATTTTTGTATGAAAATCTGATGAAATAAAATAATGATACATTTTTAAAAGTCATAGAACAAAAGTTGTTATGATGATAGTAATACAGTCCTGAGCGGTTACCGGTGTTTTACAAATAACCCCTATGTGTCCTAGGAAATGAATAATTGATTACTCAATCTGATGTCCTAAAAATTATCAAATAATTGTTTGTGTTTCCTTACAGTGGTGAATGTACCGTACCTAAGCAAGTACCAGCATTCGAACCCGCGCCGCAAGGACTCCGGCACCTACAAGATCCAAGCTATCAACAAGTATGGACAGGACACGGCAGAGCTCGAGATCACTGTTATATGTATGTATCTATGTTGTCTTGGATTTAAATTATGAAATACATAAATACTTCCTTGTGATTGGGTGAATACAGAAACAGCCTGAACACTAGCTGATGATAGAGATAGGGTATCAAATCAAAGATAGAATAGACTGAAAGCTACATGTCAAATTAGAAATGTCAACCTAATTTTAGTCAACAGTGCCACAAACTTGTCTGGACCGGTGAGAGAGGCGCTGTTATCGCATTTGGTGTTCGCAGAAAATTGATTTTTAATATTTAAATTCGTTAGTTCCTCTTTTGGCCACCGGTCCAGATAAGTTTGTGGCACTGTACGTCAATTTAGTTTCAAACTTCTAATTTTAGTAGTCTCAAAATTCTAGACGAATTTAAACTTAATTTCTACAACATAAGAACGTTGAATGACATTTTAAGTAATCAATAATCGTTTATCGATTACATAAAATACCGACAATCATCATCATCTCCCTGCCCTTTTATCTTCTAGATGATTCTAGAATATCTAATTATCTGTAAATTTCTCAGCGAAACCAGAGAAGCCAGAAGGCCCACTGGAAGTGTCAGACATCCACAAAGATGGCTGCAAGCTCAACTGGAAGCGGCCCAAGGATGACGGCGGAGAACCTATCGAGGCTTACCTCGTGGAGAAGTACGATCCTGAAACTGGCAGCTGGGTACCGGTTGGCAAGACTTTGGGCAATGTGCCTGAAATGGAGGTGAGTTAGCCCTCTGGCAAGGTATACGCGGTCTTTCATTTTAAACTACACAACCTGACAGGGCTTCATTTTTGGGTTGTAAATAGACGTTTGACCGTATCAAGTTAATTCCTAAGCCGATATAAGTTTTCACTTCAAAATGTATCTTTTATTGATTTTGTAGGACATGTTGCATAATGATTTTCTAGGATAACAGACATTCCACCAATCACAGCCTGGCTACATCCGAGCGCGCACATGCACGCTCGAATGGACTAAGTTATGCAGGAAGCAACAATGAATTGAAGGGATAGTCATTATCGATTTTCTCGGGATTCTCATAACAAAACAAAAAAAATCATAACAAATAATTTATTTTTTGAACCAACTTTCTGAATTAAGTTAGTTTAAAATGAAAGACCCTATATATGTACTAGAAAAACTTTTTGTTCGCCACCAAATCCAATACATGACATTACAAAGTAAATAGGGATTGATGTTGTCAAAGATGGTAAACACAATTATCTAGTTTAGAATTGAGGCAATTTATAAAGTTTGTCTGTATGTTGACCGTCATGGTATGGGCATGTAATGAGAAGGGAAGAATCTCATGTGACCAGAAGAGTACTTGGTATGAATGTGGATGGATATACGAGTAGAGGTAGGCCGAAGAAGAGATGGATGGATTGTGTGAAAGATGATATGAGTAAGGAAGGAGTGAGTGCTGAGATGACGGCTGATAGAGGGAAATGGAATAGGAATACATGTTTTGCCGACCCCACATAGAGTACCATTACCATTACTTAGTTTAATTTTAAGTTTGTTTTATTTTTTTTCAACATATTATTATGCGATATATAGTGAAAGCTGTTGAATACTGTAAATTGTTATATATATCAGAAATGTGTATTTACTATAATTTATATTTGGAAATGTTTTAATATATATGATGTGGTATACTAATAAATAAATAAATACATAGAGTGGGACAAGGGCAAGCAGAAGAAGTCTGTAAATTTTTAACTAAGCACATAATCCCACTCATATAATAAAGCTGAAAGTTTGTGAGTTTGTTTTGATGTTTGTGTTTCATTCACGCCTAAACCAGTGAACCGATTTGAATGAAACTTGGAATAGGCGTAGATAGTGACCTGCAATAGCATATAAATCAAAATGTTGGTACCACGCGGGCGAAGCCGCGCACAGAAGCTTGTGTCTCATATTTATCTAGTTAAGATAAATAAAAACTAATATGTGGCTGAAAGATATTCAAACAAGACATATCACATTCACATTTACGATATACTTTTTATAGGTGGATGGTTTGATCCCGGGACACGAGTACAAGTTCCGCGTGAAGGCTCTGAACAAGGAGGGCGAGTCTGAACCTCTTGAGACCTTCGGCTCCATCATCGCTAAGGATCCCTTCAGTGAGTACATTAATTTTTTTCTCCTCCAATAAATGTTTATGACTCTGTTGTTTAACGGTAAATTCAATCTGATCGCACACTGTCCGTGCCGTACGCGCCGCAGTCATTTTTCTATACAAAAAATGCTGATGACGTCAGAAAATGCGGCTCGCTTCTGACGTCAGCAGCATTTTCTCTATTGAATTGACAGTTCAGCGCGTACGGCTCGGCTGGACTGTGCGATCACCCTAAAAGTAAAATTATTACTTAACAGTAAATTAACATTTCATGATAGTGTTACGTGCTGGGGTTCGTCGATTCTGAAGATAAACACTAGGTATAACTTTCGAAACTTTATTACACACTAATTTACTCAAAACACACTTTAAAGTTATGAACAGTCGCACTGAATATCACTGGTCACTATTCACTTTGTTATATCACTAGTTGACTCACTCGTAATTCACAAAGAACTGTTTTGTCTCTAGAAAAGGGGACTCTTGATCAACCCTTGACTAAAGATTCTGATCAAGTGTATAAGATCAATTCGCAATGCACATACGGAATCATTAATTAGGTCACCTGTTCTCGTAAAACACTTTCAAAAGATCTCAGAAGAATGTCTATTGGGCTTAGGGGATACTTTCCTCAATAAGGCCCTTTTAAAATTCTTTCCCCATCACATTTTTTTTTCTTTTTTTATGATTAATGGGTCGGCTCTTGACCTCGAAACTAACATAAGCAAGAATGAGGTCTACGATGGAGCGAGCCTACCCAGAAGGTGCCTATTAACTCTCTTCTTGAAGCAACAACAGCGATTTAATCGAAACCTTCCCCACCAGCCGTCCCAGACGCGCCAACGGCCCCAGTCCCAGACGACTGGTCGGCCAGCCACGTGGACCTCAAGTGGGAGGCTCCGATATCTGATGGCGGCTCGCCCATCATCGGATACATCATTGAGAAGAAGGACAAGTACAGCCCGCTTTGGGAGAAGGCGGTGGAGACTCACACGCCAACACCCACTGCTACTGTTAATGGGTGAGTAAACACTTTGGTTCTGATAATTTGCAGGGTCAAATCTTAGTCCGAATGTCATTCCCTGAAACTCAAATGGGTATGGAACGCACACAAAAAGGTTCAGAATTTTACAGTTATTGATTGGGTAGTGTAGTAGTAAAATCAATCGCATACCTACTTTTGTTAATGCGTGAGTTGGGTACTTAAAATGTTAGAAAGCTTGACAAAGTAAACGCTTGATTGTTATGAAATAATGTGGTCAATCCTACTGAGGCTAAGTAACTGACGCTCGACATAGGAAAACAATGATCACGTCGGGGTCACCAATTTTGGCGATGAACATGATTATCACGTCGGATTTCGCCAATTTGAGGGTTGGTGGAATTCCCCCAATTAATGCAAAGAGAGAGATCTCACCTCACCAGGTCGGCTCACCTGGCCCACGCACCTGGCCTTTCGGCCGACAGTTGATGTCGGATAGTTCTATATAGGCTAATTACCGAGAATAATGTTACTTGCGCGATTCAGGAGCTAGTACAAATCGCGTCTAATGTGTGGGATTTTACTTAGCTATGATCCCAGCGCCATCTAGTGCTACAAGCTCTGTAGTAGGTACACTATAGTTTGTTGCGATATCGGATAGAGGCCGCTACAAACGAATATCATTGTGTAATTTTTTAAGTCATACCAAAACAAGAAAATAATAAACTAGGGTCACAGCCTTCTGCTTTTTGTATAGTCTCTCTGTCCATAAGTAATCCTTACTTCGTTTATTAACCAATAAATTCTTGATCACCAGATTAATCGAAGGCAACGAGTACCAGTTCCGAGTGATCGCGGTCAACAAGGCCGGTCAGAGCAAGCCATCGGAGTCCAGCAAGAACTTCGTGGCCAAGCCTCGCTTCCTGGCGCCTAAGATCGATCGCAGACATCTGCGTGACGTCACTCTGTCTGCTGGATCTACGCTTAAGCTGGAGGCGGCTGTTGCGGGAGAGCCTGCACCTGCTGTTGAATGGAGGTAAGAAATTCGTTTTTAATATAATACTAGCTACTGCGCGGCTTCGCCCGCGTATTACCAACGTTGAATAGCCTATATGCTGTTCTAGGTCACTGTCTACATCTGTTCCAAGTATCATCCAAATCGGTTCACTAATTTAGACGTGACTCAAACACAAACATACGAACATCCAAACATACAAACTTTCAGATTTATTATATTAGTAGGATGCTTTTTGACTCTACTTCACGTGTGGCGGCTGATAGAGAGAAATGGAAGAGGAATACATCTTGTGCTGAATCTGAATAGATTCACAAGGGATTACTTCACTGTGTTAACCGGACAGGGCCTTAACTTTCAAGCCGAAGTTTTGATCTCGGTCCCCAATTTAGTCCAAAGAGTCTCACCAGGCCGACCCATCTGATCCATTGCGTGGCTTGGCCTTGCGGCCAACAGTTGAAGTTGGATACTTATATATTAGGTTCTTCTATAGGTTAGTTGTGCTTGAAAACTTCGTAAGCGCGAATTAGGATTCAGTTCGAATTTCGCATTCGTATGGGAATTCGCTTATCTGTGATCTTGGCGCCATCTTGTGGTACAAGTAGGTACTCTTTAGCTAGGTGGTAGCTAGTTTTTGGAGGGATATCGATATAGGTCGCTACACATACATCAATCATGGATATTTTGTTTCGACTCATTGAATGTAGTTGTCCGCTTTGAATACTGTTATCTCGCTTCACGGTAAAAACTTTCGTTACAGCTTTCCATAATTATTTTCGAAAATTAGTACTTATCCCATGTAAAGTTTTTCTGAGGATCTATTTCCATGCAATTCTAACAAAATCTGTTAATCTTGGAGTTTGGAAAGGTAACATACACAACAGACCTACTTTCACATTTTATAAATGTAGAATTTAAAGTAAGTATGTTTTCTCTACCACTTGCTCATCTTAACTCCCTCAGATACCAAAACATGCCGCTCCGTCCATCGAAGGCGGTGACCATAGACAACCCGGAGTACTTCACGAAGCTGATCGTGCGTCCGGTGAGACGCGACGATTCGGGAGAGTACACAGTGACAGCTGTCAACTCCAGCGGCAAGGACACCGTGACTATCAACGTGCTTGTCACTGACAAGCCGATGAAGCCGGAAGGACCTATTCAGGTGAGTTATTAATTAAAATGGGTTTGAATCATAAAATGGAAAATAATAATTAGTTCAGACAATGGTGAACTGAATGAGTTAGGTCTCAAAACTAACTGGTTTCCTGGGTGATAGGCTTGCAACCTGTCACCTGGAATGATAGCTCTGAATACATTTGAATACCCCATTAGACATATTTAAAGGCTTGAAGATATATAAAGATAAATATCTTGAACTCACTACAGTTCTGACAGAATGTATGTATACCGTGCCTTAGAAATGAAAAAAAGAAATACTTTATTGTACACCACATGGACATTACAAAATACAAACAACGATACAAGAAAACATTTGAAGCGCAGTACAATGGGCGGTCTTATCGCTGTGAGCGATTTCTTCCAGACAACCTTAGGATGAACTGGATTAAAGGAAGGCAAAAAAGATGCACTCGTGGACGCTTTTTTTCATTCTTGAAATATGGCAATGGCCCCGATTCTGTTGTTCACTGACTAAAGTTAACTAAACTAAAATGCTTCGTTCTTATTTCGTTAACGATAAAGTCCAAAATGGAATGACTAATACAGTGGCATTCTTAAAATTTCTTAATTTTAGTAAAAGTGAAGTATTTGTGGGTAGATTTAGTCAAGACCATTTTGCTTGCCGTGTAAAACAGCTGCTAAAGAAGCTCAGAGGCGCCATTTTGATTATACTTTTAGTTATGTCACTTTCAACGGCATGGCATTTTCGTCTTTAGTGAGAACCAAATAAGAACGTGCCAGTTTTAGTTTGAATTAAGTTTAGTCAGTGAACAACAGAATCGGGGCCAATAGCTCCCGTTTTAGCTAAAACTAAACTAAGAAAAGTAAGCAATATTAATCTTATATTTCAACAGATCTCAGACGTACACAAAGAGGGCGCCACTCTCAAGTGGAAGCGTCCAAAGGACGACGGTGGCGCCCCCATCGAGTACTACCAGGTGGACAAACTGGACACGGAGACTGGGTGCTGGGTGCCTTGCGCTAGATCTGATGAGCCTAGTGAGTATACCTTCAAAGAGCATTTTAAACGCTTTCAACCGATACTATAATATTTGAGTATAGGTTCAAAATCACTGCAATTTTTTACCTCTTAAATGTCATCAGCTTGTAAAAGCCATAGTAATGCGACGCTCCCTCTTATAGTCTTTTTCACGCCGGAACGTATGCAAGACACATTGAACTCGTTTCGTTTCACGTTGTGTGGCTCACAACAATTTTGAAACGAAAAAGTCAAGAAAAAAAATTAAACGATAAAACATACAGAAAAAAATGTTTTTGTCTATTTCCTGTTTAATTATTTCATAAATTATCATAAACGAGCAATAAAATGTAAATAAATAAACAATAAATATTTTCTAAAAAAAACTCCGCCAATTAACAGTACTAAGTAAAATGGAACGTAATCTATTAGAGAGTGCAAAAATGAAAATCGTAACAATCGATGAATCGATATGTAAAGAAATAATCGTTGGTTTAGTAATTTTGTCTATGAATGAACCTTGTAATCGATTGAGATGAATTGATAGTAGTAAAACAAAAATCGATTTTGATAATCTCGATCAAACTTTAGGACATTACTATTAGACTGATTTTGACATTATCTCGAAGTGTCTTGCATACGTTCCGGCGTGAAAAAGACTATAATGGCATATTAGGAAAGGAGACAAAAATTGCATCATGTAATCATTTAGTGCAGGATTTCGATGATGACTTTCTATATGTCAGTTGTTGAACTGAGTGCTTCATGCATGGCTCCCCATTGGAGCTTGACTTTTAGTTTTAAGATGGATCACCTAAAATAATGCTAGGCCCCAAACCGTGTTTGTTGCCCTGATTCTTCACGGTATTAGTCGCGCAAGAACAGGAGTAAAATTAGTTCTAAGACTATTGTATCCCAGCGGTCCTACTGAATAAATGCTTTTTGACTTTGACTTTGACATGGAGGCTACCAACTGATTAGGCCTCAAACCGTGTTTGTTGCCCTGATTCTTCACGGTATTCGTCATGAAGGAACAGGAGTGGAATCACCTAGCTAAACTATTCTAAATGATTTCTACTGAAATATATTTCTTGTCTATCTTTTCTAGAATGTGACGTGACCGGTCTGACTCCCGGCAAGGAGTACAGATTCCGTGTATCCGCCGTCAACTCGGAGGGAGAGTCGGAACCTCTCACTTCTGAGGAGTCCATCATCGCCAAGAATCCGTTCGATGAGCCTGGTAAGTTTAGCCCTAAGATACGATAAACAGACTAATATTCGTATTTTGACATTTTCACGAAGTAAAAAGTAAGTAAATCCTGGTGACGGAGCATTTGGGCCTTCATAAATAAATAAATAAATAATGCTGGACAATTTCACACAGCATAGCTAGTTCTATGGGAAACAGATAACTAATATACTACTTAAATACTTTTTGTTTGTTACATACATATTATACATAGAAACACCCAGACCCGAGATAAATATTTGCAAATCATACAAACATTTATCCCGCGGCGGGGACCGAACCTGCAACCTTCTGCGTCTCAAGCGGGCTTTCACCCACTACGCCACAGAGGTCGTCAAAACATATCGGCTATTAATTCGTTAAGCCATGACTGAGACCTCTCAGTCATGGCTTAACGAATTAATAGCCGAAATAATTCTTTAACGTGCCCTCCGAAGCACAGAAACGCTCAGTTTATAATCCCACTACGATCACCCATCTTACGAAGCGTTGCTTGACTTTGACGATCTTTCAAGACGAAGCAAGCTACATAACGCGCTTGGTTACGTTAAGGTGATGTAGGTCTAAAAACTCACAGTACGTCAAGTCATTTTTAAGGCATAAAACACCGATTTTTTAAAGATTTTTTTTGATGACAATAAATAGTTTAGGATATTATTTTATTAGTTATGAAGGTCGAAACACGATTGACTTATTTCGACTCGATAGAAAAAAATCACAAAGTTACCTCTAAATCTTCATCATAAAGCAGTTTCATTTGCTGGTTGTTGAATTTTTTATTTTATTGCAAAAAATACATTTATAAATAACGTTCTGTGTAATAGGGCGCGGGCCGGCCAGCACACCTCACGCAGATCTCACGCCAGAGCGCACTTCACCTTAAGGATACATTTATATGCTTATTTACAATTTAAAATGTCAATTTTCAGGAGCGCCAGGCACACCGTCAGTCACAGACTGGGACAAAGATCACGTGGACCTCAAGTGGACCCCACCAAGAGAAGACGGTGGCGCCCCCATCGAGGGTTACATCGTTGAGAAGAAGGATAAGTTCGGAAACTGGGAGAAGGCGGTAGAAGTGCCGGCCAATCAGACCACGGCTACCGTGCCTGATCTGATCGAGGGACAGACTTATGAGTTCAGGTATGTAGTGTGATTATGTGAAGAATGATTGAATGAATAATTTGAGTGTGAATAATTATTTAAGTGAATGAATAAGTAAGTTCGTATGAGTCAGTGGCCAAATCTGGTGACAGAGTTTTAAGGCCGCCTTAAGGCCTCCGTCATGGCTTAACGACTTAAATAGCCCATAATGAATGAGTGAGTAGGGGTGAAAGGTTCAATGGTTGAGAGAAGGAATTAATGGTTGAGTGAATGAAAAACATATTAACTGAATGTCATTCATTCACGTTTGAAATAAATTAACGATTTAAGTATAGATACATTGTGAAGGTTGTATTATGTAATTAGAGAAAAATATTATACTCGTAGTAGTGGGACCTTCATCACAGCAATTTAAAAGTGGATAAGTTAACGACAATGGTCACGTTGCGGTCACGGATCTGCAAAGACGGGGGTTCAAATCCCACATCGATACAATTTTTGGGATTTCTTTAAATAATCTCAAACTACTCTGTGACTATCAATCGTCGGGACATGACCTCAAACTATAGGTTATTATTATAACTATAGGTATATATGAACATCTTAGAATATTCAACCTGTTCGCTTCGCTCGCCACTTACATGACATATTTACAGAGTCCGCGCCGTCAACAAGGCCGGTCCTGGCGAGCCAAGCGACAGCACACATCCCATTGTCGCTAAACCAAGGAACCTGGCGCCTAAGATTGATAGAACCAACCTTATTGATATCAAGATCAAGGTCGGACAGAAGTTCGGATTCGATGTTAAGGTATTGAAAGAAAGAAAGAAAATATTTTTATTTACTTAAACACTACTTACACAACAACAAACATAATATACCTAAAAATATGCCTAAATTACGATTACCATTACTTAGTTGTGCGCAGCAGAGTCCAAGCAAACAAGGCTTTAACTCAGCATTGTGCTGGATAAGTACACACGTATACCTACCCAGCGCTGGTTTTCAGTTATAGCCAGAGGAGTTACATCACGACCAGTACTACTATGTATAACTGACAAGATTAAAAATAACGGTAAAAATGCAATTTGTACATGAGAATTAAATTATATTAAACAATAAAGTACTTATCTGTAATATACGAGTTACCTACCTACTTTAGTAAAATTATAACTCAAAAATACCTACCATGTACCTAGGTATGTATTTTGTGATTACATATGTATTTTTGTCTATGGTAATTGTAGTTTCCGATACCTATGACGTATTTGTTGGATGAGGACAATTTTGGGAGTGTTGGATATTATTTAATGTTATGTACTTCTTTATTATGAGCATCTAAACTTATTTAACGAGCCTAAATTTCGTTTGACTGGCTCCCCACTGGAGCTTGACTTTTTAGTTTTAAGATGGATCACCTAAAACAATGCTAGGCCCTAAACCGTGTTTGTTGCCCTGATTCTTCACGGTATTGGTCGCGCAAGAACAGAAGTAAAATTAGTTTTGAGACTATTATACGTGATCCCAGCGGTCCTACTGAATAAATGCTTTTTGATATTAACTTATGAAAACCGTGCTAAGTCTATTTACATAAGCCATGGAGAATTAAGTAAAAACATTGTAATCAAAAAAATAACAACTATTATATTTAATCATAATCATAATGCAGTTAGATAGATAGATAGATATGCCTTTGCTTCTGCTATTCTTTCCGATCCTAATTTTTTTTTTTTTTTTTTTTATTTAACCTGCACTGTCCCACTGCTGGGCAAAGGTCTCCCCCATATTTTTCCACGACTTTCGCTCACATGCTGCTTCCCACCAGTCCGTCCTAATATTATTTAAAAAACTACTCATGGAATTGTGGTATTGGGCAAAGCTCAAACAAATTCATTAAAATTATCATTCTTCCAGGTCACCGGAGAACCGATGCCAGAAACGAAATGGTTCCTCGCGAAGCGCGAAGTTAAATCCTCAGGGGACACCAAGGTCCAACACTCTGACTACAACACTAAGATCAATTGCAAGGCCGCTACAAGAGCCGACAGTGGTAGATATACCATCACAGCTGAGAATGTCAATGGAAAGGACGTGGCTGAGGTTGAAGTTATTGTCCTTAGTGTGCCTAGCCCACCTGGAGGACCGCTTAAGGTATGTATCATTCATTGAAAAACTCTTAAGATTTTATAAAAAGTTCGTATGAGTCAGTCTGACCAGGCCAACTCTGGTGACGGAGTTTTTAGGCCTCCGTCATGGCTTAACGACTTAAATAGCCGGGACCGACAATTTAACGTGCCCTCCGAAGCACGGAAGCGCTCAGATGAAAATGCCACTGGCTACCCATCCACTTACAGACCGTTTAGAACGTTGCTTAACTTCGACGATTATCAAGAACGACTAAGTAAGCACGACCACGAGCGCTTCACTAAGACTTAAGATTTTGTTAAAGATGGTCATTGATCATTATAAAAGTTAATGTCCATACTCGGAAACGCTGGACTTAAATCCGTTCAATATTTTTTTTCCATATAAAATCTTAGTAGCCGGTAACGTCTGAGTACAAGCATTAGAGCTGAGATTTGAGGCGCCTTTTTGATCTATTTACCACAGGTTCAAAAGAACTGTGTGATGACAAGAAATTGAGGTTGATTTAACTATTAAAACTGATTTCAGTTTAAACCAATCTTTCGCCGCTTTCATTTGAGTGCAAAAAATGCATTAGATTCGACTTAATCCACCGTGTTTTATAGCGAGACTCGATCTCGTATTGTCTTTATATTAATAACATGCCAAGTTAAACAGAAGAAATCACATCCATTGCCCGAAAACTCAATAAGTTACAACAAGCCACAGTAAAACCGAGGTGGCTGGTTCAAATCTCATCAAGATAACATTTTTGTATTTTATTCTTTTTTTCCACCAGGTATCAGACGTCCACGCAAACGGTGCGAAGCTTTCGTGGAACCCACCATCAGACGATGGTGGACAGCCAATCGAGAAGTACGTCGTGGAACGAATGGACGAGGCAACGGGCCGATGGGTGACCGCTGGCGAGACAGACGGACCGCAGACCAGTCTTGCTGTAGATGGATTGCAGCCGGGACATAAGTACAAGTTTAGAGTCCGCGCTGTTAATAGGTGAGGAAGTTTTATTTACTTGCTTAAGAGACAGACGATCAAATTACGAAGGTCAAAAAAATATGAAAGATCTTTTACCAAAAGCTCTATTAACCAAATTCGTGGATCCGGGCAGTCCAAGAGTAATTTTTTCTGTACAAAGAAACTATGAAAGGCCAAGTATTTTCCTAAAAGCTTAGCCAATTTTTATGAGTTTTATGTGAGTTATGTATGATATTTTTCCGGAGACAATCAACAGATACTATTAAAATATTATGATTACATATTACCAGCTGAGTAGAACTCAAAATTTGGTTGAGCGACGCTTACAATTTTTCCCTAGTTCCAAATAAAATTTAAAAAAATCACAATCACAACACACCTACATCAAACTATCCAATCTTTCCAGGCAAGGCAAGTCCGAACCACTGACTACCCCTCACTCAACCGAAGCCAAGAATCCGTTCGACGTCGCCGGCAAACCAGGGCTACCAAAGATCAAAGACTTCGATCGAGACTTCGTGGAACTTGAATGGACAAGACCAACTACAGATGGCGGGGCGCCTATCTCTGGATATGTTATTGAGAAGAAAGATCGCTTCTCGCCTGAATGGGAGGAGTGTGCTCAGGTGATTATGAATTTTATTTATTGAGAGATAAGGTTGGTTTTGGCTTGGTGGGAGATTGCAAAATTTCTTGAGTTGTAAAAAGAAGGATGGCTTCTCGGCAGAATGGGAGAAATGCGCTCAAATGATTGTCAACTTTATTTCTTGGGAGATAAGGTAGAATAACAGTTAAACTGTTTGTCAGGTCAAGATCTGATTGGGTGATTTTCCACAAAAACTTTTTAGTTGTAAAACACAATTCTATTGAAATGTTACTATTTGTATTACTAAGATTCGTTCGCTTCTCGCTTACATCTAAGGAATGCGCTCAGGTGATTTTCAACTCAATTTCTTGCGCAGTAGAGTTTATGTTTGATAGTTCAATTCGTAATGAAGATTTTTTGTTCTTTAAAAGTTATCTATGCTTACATTGTACAATTTGTTTCAAAAAATATCTTTTTCAATTTGTTTAAAACAATACCTTCATTTCAGATCGAGGGCGATGTAACTACCGGCAAGGTTCCAGACCTTATTGAAGGCAACACTTACGAATTCCGTGTGCGTGCGGTCAACAAGGCTGGCAAGGTACATTTTTTTTATCAAAAAACCTATTTTATTAAAAAAAAACAATTTTCTACTGGTTCAATTGTACATACATACATACATACATACATAAAGTCACGCCTCTTTCCCAAAGGGGTAGGCAGGCAGAGACCACGGATCTCCAGTCGCTATGATCCTGACACATGACTTTCGCCTAATTCACTCTCTTTACAATTGGTTCAATTGTTTTGCAACTTTATTCTCAAATTACAGTTATTCAAATCGTACACATTTAAATGCACAATCTACCTCTTCTTTATTCATCAATATCATCTACATAAATGATATAGGTACCTTTAATATACTGTTTTCTATCTCCAGGGTGAACCATCAGACGCAACCGCGCCTCACTTGGCCCGTCCCAAGAACTTGGCACCAAAGATCGACAGGAACTTCATGTTCGACATCAAGATCAAGGTCGGACAGAACTTCGAGCTGGACGTGCCTGTCGCTGGCGAGCCTACCCCCACCAAAGAATGGCTCAATGGAGACAACCTTATCATGAACAACGATAGGATCAAGATCACCCATGATGACCACAGCACTAAGATCCGTGTCATCGATGCGAAGAGAGGCGATTCTGGCACCTATACCCTCAACGCTAAGAACCATAATGGCAAGGACTCAGCCACAGTCAAGATTCTCGTTATGGACGCGCCAACTCCTCCAGAAGGACCGCTCCGAGCTGATGATGTCACAAAATCTGGATGCTCCTTACGCTGGAGACCACCCAAAGACGATGGTGGATCCGAGATCACACATTACGTCGTCGAGAAAATGGACCAGGAGAACCTT
The DNA here is from genome assembly GCA_963565295.1 of Epirrhoe alternata. Classification (NCBI taxonomy): domain Eukaryota; kingdom Metazoa; phylum Arthropoda; class Insecta; order Lepidoptera; family Geometridae; genus Epirrhoe; species Epirrhoe alternata. The sequence goes on from OY751400.1 coordinate 5,330,477, forward strand.
AGATGGATCCCAGCTGGAGAGGTCCAGGGCTGCAACATCAGAATCGACCACCTCATCGAAGGTCACGACTACAACTTCAGAGTTCGCGCTGTCAACAAGCACGGAGAGTCGCAGCCATTGGTCGGCCATGAACCAATCACAGCCAAGGATCCTTACGGCACCCCGGACAAACCCGGAACACCAGTCGTCAAGGACTGGGACAAAGACCACATGGACATCGAATGGGTCCCGCCGAAGAAGGACGGAGGGTCACCCATCACCGGATACGTCATCGAGGCTAAGAAACGCTACGGACCCTGGGAAGTCGCCGCAACAGTCCCAGGAAACAAGACCACCGCGACCATTCCCAACTTACAAGAAGGGGAGGAGTATGAGTTCAGAGTTATCGCTGTTAATAAAGCGGGTAATGGCGAACCTAGCGATGGGTCGACACCTCAAATCGCTAAGGCCAGATTCTGTGTTCCAACCTTCGACAAAACCCTTCTATGCGATAAGACCGTCAAAGCTGGACAGAGGATCCAATACGAAATACCTATCGAAGCATCACCCAAACCCACTGTCGAATGGCAGATCAATGGCAAGGTGGTCAAACCAACCGACAGAATCGACGTACAAGTTCTACACAACAGGGTTATACTAGACATTCCATTCTCCGTCAGGTCTGATGGAGGCGTTTACAAACTGACCCTCACCAATGACCTCGGAGTCTGTTCAGCATCAGCTCAGGTCACGGTCCTAGACAAGCCATCCAGACCGGAGAAGCCTTTGGTTGTGAACGACATAACTAAAGACTCTTGTTCGCTGTCTTGGAAGGTGCCTTTGGACGACGGTGGATCACCGATCCTCCATTACGTCATTGAGAAGATGGATCTGTCACGTGGTACATGGTCAGACGCTGGCATGAGCACATACCTATCTCATCAAGTGACTAGACTTATTCACATGAAAGAGTATCTATTCAGAGTTAGCGCAGTCAACGCTATCGGCCAATCAGAGCCGTTGGAGCTCGACAGGGCGATCGTGGCTAAGAACGAATGCGACGAGCCATCAGCACCTGGAAAGCCTCAAGCCACAGACTGGAGCAAGGACCATGTGGACCTGGAATGGACTCCGCCGAAGTCCGATGGTGGAGCACCCATCACTGGATACATCGTCCAGAAGAAGGAGAAGGGAAGCCCGTACTGGGTCAACGCTGCTCACGTTCCACCTGGCAAAAACAAGGCCACAGTTCCAGATCTGACAGAAGGACAAGACTACGAGTTCCGCGTGATCGCCGTCAACAAGGCCGGCCAATCAGAGCCGTCAGAACCATCTGACGTCATCACAGCCAAGGACCGATTCGTCGCTCCCAAGATCTTAACACCACTGAAGGAGATCCGCATCAAGGCTGGTCTGATCTTCCACATCGATGTAGACTTCATCGGGGAACCGTTCCCAGAGGTCACGTGGACTTGTGATGGAAAAGCTGTGGTCGCTAACGAAAGAACCACGGTCACATCTGTAGGACACCACACAATCGTTCACACGGTTAACTGCAAGCGATCTGATGCAGGCAAGTATAACCTGAAGCTGAAGAACGATTCCGGCACTGACGAGGGTAGCTTCGAGCTGATTGTGTTGGACGTGCCTGGAGCACCGCAGCCTCAGTTCGAGTACGAAGAAATCACAGCTCAATCTGTCACTCTGTCCTGGCAACCGCCTAAAGACAACGGTGGCAGTGAACTGACAGCTTACGTCATTGAAAAGAGAGATCTGACACACGGAGGCGGATGGGTTCCAGCTGTCACATACATCAACCCTAAGTTCAACCACGCGACTGTACCTCGTCTATCTGAAGGCACAAAGTACGAGTTCAGAGTCTTCGCAGAGAATCTCCAAGGAAGATCTGAACCTTTGACGACAGACAGAGCGATCGTTGCCAAGAATCAATACACTGTACCTGGTAAACCAGGCAAGCCTGAGATGGTCTCCGCGGACAAAGACCACATCAAGATCAGATGGGCTTCTCCGATATCCAACGGAGGGTCCAACATCCTCGGATACGACGTCGAGAGGAGAGACAAGGCTACGGGCAGATGGATAAAATTAAACAAGGATCCAGTGAGGAACAGCGAATACGAAGACGACAGGGTCCAGGAAGGTCATCAATACGAGTACAGGGTATCGGCAGTGAACGCCGCCGGACCTGGCCAACCTTCAGACCCATCGAACGTCTTCATTGCCAAGCCGATGAAGGAGAAGCCGAAACTGCATCTGGACCATCTCATCGGCAAGAAGATCAAGGTCAGGGCGGGAGAGCCGATCAACGTCAACATTCCAATCGACGGAGCTCCCACACCCACTATCACCTGGACCAAGGGTTCCGTCACCCTCGTTCCTTCGCATAGACTCTCTTCAGAAACAAAGAACGGAGAGACCAAACTCTCCATCGAAAAGTCCACTCGAGATGATGCCGGAAAGTACACCATCACCGCGTCTAACCAATACGGATCCGACTCCGCTGACATCGAAGTCATCGTTGTCGACAAACCTGGAGTACCTAGAGGACCTTTGGTGCCGATCCCGGTCACACACGATGCGATGAGCCTATCCTGGCACCCGCCTAGCGATGACGGTGGCAGCGAGATCACCGGATACGTCGTCGAAGTCGCCGAATTCGGTGTCAACGACTGGCGAACAGTCGCCGGATTCTGTCCGAAATGCTCGTTCACAGTCAAGAACCTCACTGAGGGAAAGAAATACGTATTTAGAGTTCGCGCAGAGAATTTGTACGGAGTGTCAGATCCGTTGGAGAGCAAGCCGACGCTTGCCAAGAGTCCGTTTGACGCACCGGACGCACCGGATACGCCAAAGATTACCGGATACAGCGCAAACAGCTGCTCACTCGAATGGCAGCCGCCAGCGAACTGCGGCGGCAAACCAGTCACTGGATACTACGTCGAAAAGAGGGAAAGAGGAGGCGAATGGGTCAAAGTCAACAACTACCCAACTCCGAACACATGTTACACAGTACCTGATCTACGCGAAGGAAACAGATACGAATTCCGCGTGATCGCTGTCAACGAGGCTGGACCGGGCAAGCCAAGCAAGCCCACCGAGCCGATCACAGCCGAGACTCAACGACTGAAGCCGACACCGCCCGAAGCACCGAAACCGGATAGAGTCACAAAGGACTCTGTCACGCTCTCATGGAGACCACCAAAGAGCGACGGAGGTGCTAAGATCAAGGGATACATTGTCCAACAGAAGGGCAAGGGCGACAAAGACTGGAAGGACGTCAATGACGTACCGATCCCGAGCCTAGTACACACCGTACCTAAGCTTAAAGAAGGCGAAGACTATCAATTCAGGGTTATCGCAGTCAACGAGGTCGGCAGATCCGACCCGAGCAAGCCAACAGCTGACATCACAATCGCTGAACAACCTAACAAACCCTGCATGGACCTCGGAGGAGTTAGAGACATCACAGTACGCGCCGGCGAAGACTTCTCCATCCACGTGCCGTACACCGGCTTCCCTCAGCCCACCGCGCAATGGTTCGCTGACGACAACCTTCTGGACGTCGAAGGAGATTCCAGAATATTCCAGAAGATCACTCCGGACTCCGCGTCTCTTGTCGTCAAGAATGCGAAGCGGTCGGACGGAGGACAGTACAGATTACAGCTGCGTAATCCGTCAGGATACGACACAGCAACGATTAATGTACGCGTGTTGGACAGACCGGCTAAGCCTGAGAATCTGCGCGCAGACGAATTCGAAGGCGAAGCGCTCACCCTCTACTGGAACCCACCTAAAGACAACGGCGGCGGCGAGATCACAAACTACGTTATCGAGAAACGCGAAGCCAGAACACCCAACTGGACCAAGGTCTCCGGATACGTCACAACACCGTTCTTACGCGTGAAGAACTTGTCCGTCGGCAAGAGCTACGAGTTCAGAGTGATGGCTGAGAACCAATACGGTCAGTCTGACCCCGCTCAGACCACAGAGCCAATCAGGGCGAGACATCCGTTCGATCCTCCCGGAGCGCCGGGAGCGCCTCGCTCCGTCGAAACGACCGAAACATCTATAACCCTCACTTGGGCGAAGCCCCGTCACGATGGCGGCTCACCTATCACTGGTTACGTGCTTGAGAAGCGACTGATAACCGAAGACAAATGGACTAAAGCGTCCCATGCTCACATCCCAGACACAAACTACAAAGTTATGGGACTGATTGAGAATCATGAGTATGAATTCCGTGTGGCGGCAGTGAACGCCGCGGGTCAGGGACCTTGGTCGCAGAGCTCTGATGCTATCAGGGCTTGTGCGCCGCCGAACTCGCCTAAGATCACTTCGGACCTTAGCCTCAGGGATATCACAGTTATCGCTGGAGAGGAGATCAAGATTACAGTGCCGTTTACTGGCAATCCTAGGCCTAAGGTGAGTTTTTTAGATATCTACCATAAGTCAGGTAGTTGGATAATAATTGTCTCATAGTCAGTAACCAAAACTACTAGAAAATACTTATGGTCCGGAAAGAATGGGGGAAAAGTAAAGTTTGGTCCCAAAAAGGCTGAAACTTGATACCCGATAAACGTATGAAATCGTTGCGATTAATACTTTGACATTTTTTATTCTTGCTGTTTGGTAAAGGCAGCACAAACGGCAGTTTGTCTGAGTATATTGAAAAGGCCTATGTCCATCAGTGAACTATATACTACTCGTAGTATATCGACTTAGGACGACCTCTGTGGTGCAGTGGGTGAAAGCCCGCTTGAGACGTAGAAGGTTGCGGGATCTGCAAATATTTATTTCGGGTCTAGGTGTTTCTATGTATAATACGTATGTATTTACAAACAAAAATCATATAAGTAGTATATCAGTTATCTGGTTCCCATAACACAAGCTATGCTTAGTTCGGGGCTAGATGATGCTGTGTGAAATGTTCAGCATTATTTATTTATTTATATCTACTAGTATATCCAGACAGATACTTTTTTCCGTTTTTCTTTAATCGGTTAAAAATTAAAAATAAATTTGAGTATTTTCGATCTTTGTTTTGCTTCGAGTCATAATAAATCCTCTCCATCAGGTATCATGGATAGTGAACAACGACGAAGTGTTCCCTGACAGTCGCCTCCGCTTCGTGACGTCAGATGTAGACACCGTCTTCCACAACTCCTCCGCAAAGAGGTCCGATACTGGATCGTATACTATTCAGCTGGTGAACAGCGAAGGATCTGATAGTGCTACTTGCAGGGTAAGTAGCTTTAAAACTGTTTAAAATGACTTTATTTAAAAAAATGACCAAAAGATATACCATTAAACCTGAGGCCTTATTGTCTTACTTGAAATCCATTCCCTTTTCCCATTCCAACCAATCACAAAATACGAAAATGACGTATTTTGATATGATACGTCATTTTCGTTTTGTGTGGTTGGTTGATATTCGGATGCTTCCCACCACGATTTCTCACTTCAAGGGCCAATTTTTCAGTTTGGAATATTTGGTCCTAGGTTAGGACCGTGTTTTAACGTTTAAAAAAATTGACCCTTGAAGTCAGAAATCGTGGTGGGAAGCATCCGAATATGCATCAAACGAACGAAAAAAGGAACGCGAATACGGCCCCAGGACAATAAAAGAAGGCGTCTTTTATAAAATATATTCGTTTTTGTCATATTTTTGTTCATTTTCTAAAATGTTACTTTGTTAATTTCAACACTGTAATCGACATATAATCGCACAATATCAACCAAACTTGAATATAAATAAATACCTCCTGTCTCCAGGTGCTGGTGGTAGACCGACCATCACCTCCGTTAGGACCACTCGATGCATATGACATCACACCTGACACTTGCACGCTGTCATGGAAACAACCGTTGGATGATGGCGGTTCGCCCATCACCAACTATGTCGTCGAGAAGACCGATAACAATGGAGTAAGTACCTTATTAAAAGGGGATAGGGTGTATATTTGTGTGGTATGATAAAATAATGACCCTGTAAACTATACGTTACTAGCTACTGCGCGCGGCTTCGCTCGCGTGGTACCAACATTTCGAATGTCCCTTAAGCTATTCCAGGTCACTATCTACACCTATGCCAAGTTTCATCCAAATCGGTTCACTGGTTTAGGCGTGATTGAAACACAAACATCACTCACAAAATTTCAGTCTTATTATATTAGTAGGATAAGCACAATTTACTAATACAATTTGTTTCTTTAGATCTGGGTGAAGATATCATCGTTCGTCCGCAACTGCCATTATAACGTGATGGGTTTGGAACCAAACCACAAGTACACATTCCGGGTTCGCGCTGAAAACCAATATGGCGTCTCTGATCCGCTCACTATGGACGAGCCTATTACTGCCAAGGTAAGGGTACTGGAAAATTAGGTGCGAGGCAAATCCACGCTCTGCCTTGCGGTAAACGATGCGAGGCAAACGCCTGAGGCTGCTCAGGCATAAAATATTAGTTTATTTAAAAAAAATACGAGATGAGCAACACGTCAAAGCATTTGAGAATTTCATGTTCTTCAAAGAGATCCATATCGCATTTTATACACCCCTATTTTTACCCGACTGTGAAAAGAAGGGTTATGCTTTTAGATTACCAGAAAAAAATTAAACACGGTCTCAGTACTGATCGTATTTATGTAGTTAAAACTCAAAAAAGATAAAAAAATTATGATCTAAACAGGAGACGAGACGAGTCAAACAAAGATTTATGATAGCTACTGGGGTTTTACTGACTGGGGATGATACGAGAGCATAGTTTAAATGAGAGTGCGTACGCGATTGTTGTCTGTAGTACTTATTTCTACACTTTTTTTCATAAAATTCTGGGTTTTGGTTGACTACAATCCTCTATAACTTTGTGATAGTTCAATAAAAATTAAATCTGATCATGCCATTATCATTTTCTGCATCTGCTGCAACTGCCCTTAAATTTTCTAGTAGTTACAAAACGGTGTATACTGTACTACCAACATTAAAACCGTATTTTTGTCACCAGTTCTCATTCACGGTGCCAGACGCACCAGGCATGCCTCGCGTGACCGAATGGGACGGTTCCACAGCCACCGTCATCTGGGACAGGCCCAGATCTGATGGTGGAGCCCGTATCCAGGGTTACAAGATTGAATACAAGGACGTCCAGGATAGTGTGTGGTCCGGAGCTGATTATCTAGTCAAGGACTGCAATTACCAGGTGAGAATAGATTAGAAAGAAAGAAAGAAAAAATATTTATATGCAACAACATACACATTGATACCTAAAACCAGAAAATAAAACACTAAAAAAAAATGAAAAAAAAAACATGAATCAAAAAAGATAATGATAATGATTTTAGCTTTAGTAATAAGGAATCATTCGCTCATTCATCCATTCATTCGACCTATTCACTCGCTCATTCACTCATTCTGTAGTGTATTTCTTTATGTGTCAGAAAATGAAAACATTCCAAAATCGGCTGCACCGTTTTTGACGGGATTATAAAATGGCAAGCCAAGTCATCGAAAGTAAATCTTATCGCAACAGTGGAGGTCGTGATACATACAATAGTTGGAAGGGCCATCGGAATCGATGTTGAAACCGCCGGCTATTCGAATACATTAAAATACCCCGAGTCGGAGAAAGGTGTATAACTTTGTCGGAGACAAAGCAGCGCCCATGGGACGCAGCGAGCGGGGTCCGGGGGACGAGGCGCCGTGACGCGCCCCGCCAGACCGCATCGAGCCGCGCACTCCACACAGTCACGGGACCTACTAGGCGCGCCTCTCATTATAAACCAATTACCTAATTTACAGTCCACTGTTTTATTTTCTATCCACTGAGTATCCCCAACAACTTCAAATACCTCAGGCTTACAACTTAGAGCTATATCATCCACGCCCACTGCTGGGAATAGCTCTCCCTTTGTTTGCCGTCCAGCGGTATACAACCTTTTAAATTCCCCAGGCATATAACCTAGAACCTGGTCACGAGTACGAGTTCCGAGTACGCGCCAAGAACGCGGCTGGTCTCAGCAAGCATTCTATGAACTCCGCTCGGTTCCGCGTCCGCGCGCGTAGCGGCCCCCCATCGGCTCCGCACGCGCCGCGCGTCGCTCGCGTTGGACGCAACTATGTTGACCTGGCTTGGGAGCCGCCTGCTAATGATGGTGGTAAGTTAAATAAATAAATAAATAATGCTGGACATGTCACACAGCATCATCTAGCCCCAAACTAAGCAAAGCTTGTACTATGGGAACCAGATAACTGATTTAACTACCCCTGACAAATCCTTCAGCTACCCCGCTAATTAACCACCTTCAAAAAAGGTGGCTATGAATCTACCTGTGTATTATATATGCTACTATCGGAACTGCAATCACAGAATCTTATGTTTAATTCCTTGCTTATTCCGCCTTCACTCTTTTACAGGGACTTCAGACGCACAGCTGATTATCATCCACACCTGGTTGATATTCCACTTATTAGAACTAAGCGCTTTCAAGTTCCTTTATTATGCGCACTGCAAAAATTTGGAATCAGCTTCCCGCGTCTGTATTTCCGCTGAGCTATAACCCTGTTGTCTTCAAGAAGAGAGTTAATAGGCACCTTCTGAGTAGGCTCGCTCCATCGTAGACCTCATTCTTGCCTATGTTAGTTTCGAGGTCAAGAGCCGACCCATTCATTATAAAAAACCCCACTTTACTGTGAAATTTATTTATTTGCCAACACCAAATGCCATAGTAATTTACTTTCTCTATGCCAAATGCGACAGCAGCGCTCTTCACCGGAACAGATAAATTTGTGGGACTATACCTTGATGTATATTTTTTATCCAGGTTCTCGCGTCACCGGCTACATTATCGAACGTCGCGACGTCGGTGGCTCAGTTTGGCTGAAATGCAATGATTACAACGTACAAGACACAACGTTCACGGCTATGAACCTCGCGGAGAAGGCTGACTATGAGTTCAGGATTATTGCTGTTAATGCTGCTGGTAAGTGTCATAAAATGTAATAATATGGGTTTTTGTAATTTACACACTTAGGTATTTCATTGAGAAATGAAAATTCCTATTAAAATTTCATAGTCCTATCAAGCTCATATTTATTGGTCAAATTGTTCATATTATACCGTGGTTGAAGGCACTCCGGCATTAGGTGGATCGTCTGATCGTCGTGGGTTCGAATCCCGTCGGAATCGAAAATTTTGATAAGACTTTTTAAGATATTTAAAATCAATCTAAGACTTTTCATTTCTCAATGTGAGTTTTTTTAAGTAGCAAAAGGAAAAAAGTGATCATTGTCTTCGGTGAAATCAAAAATAATTATGTGACTTAGCTGATCTGATGGTGGAATCAGGAGTTGTTCAATAGTTCTTCAGAAAATCTATGTCTATGCTGATCAGATCTTGTGCCTAGTCTTAAATTAGTTTTAACCCTGTTGACATTCCAGGTAAATCTGAGCCATCATCCTGCACCACTCCAGTTCGCACCGGCGAAGATGTCGGCGGCACCAAACCAGAGTGGTTGAAGAAGTTACCACCGCATATGGCGGCGCCACTGGGCCGACCGTTCACTCTGGAATGTGTGGCCACTGGCAACCCTATACCTACTGGCAGATGGTTGAAGAACGGCAGGGAACTTGTTATGGGTACTAGGTATGTGGTAAACTAGCTAGATGGCGCTGTTTTACTTCCTATTTAATATTTTTAAATGTGAAAATTTGTTAGTATATTTCCACCACCAGTAACCGATTTGGATAAACATGGAATAGTAGACAAACCTGTGTAGCGACCTCTGTCTATCTCCTATACAAGAGACGCGATATGTATCGGATCCTGGATCGTGCAAGTAACATTCTCGAGAACTAGTCTAAATAGAACTATCCGACATCAAATGTCGGCCGAAAGGCCGGCAAGGTATGTGCCAGATGGGCCGACCTTGGTAGAGGAGATCTCCCTCTTTTCTACCAATCATATGAGCAAAGCTGCGTGAATGCTAGTTAAATATAATTCGCTGTTTTAGCGAACATAGTTTATCCCAGCGACAATGCCTCGACTTTCAATCCGAAAGTCGTGGATTCGAATCCCGGTTGCCAGCTCCAAAAAATATCTTAAACTCCTTAAATACATCGAAAATACTGATGTTTTTCTTTAAAATAACTTACTTATATGTTTTGTATCAGATTCATCTCACAATCTCGCGAGGGTACGCTTAAGCTGGATATCACAGAAGCGGCCGACGGCGACGAAGGAGATTATACCTGCGAGGCTGTCAACACTATCGGATATGTGTACTGCACTGGACATCTTAAGATTGGAAGTGAGTGTTTCAACCACGGATATGACTGGATTGGCTATGGAGGCGTGGTCCGCGTCGCAACAGTATGCCCAAGTCAGCTTATTCGGTCAAAATCGGGCACTAGTCGCGCTTTATGGGTGATCGCGTATGCATTTACCAATTAACTCAAAATGTAAAAGTTTGTATAGTTATAATAGGGTTCGCATTGATTGGGTAATTTGTTAGTGTGTATTGGTCAAGTAGCCAGTAATAGCGCTGCGTTCAGTGTGAGTGTTGCGCAAGTGGGTTAAACCTGTAGACATCGTGTTTCATAGAATTTTTAACGAATAACCGGTCTATTTATTTGTTCTCGTCTGTGGTTTCAACCTAGGTCTTACGTCACATCTGGCGTGGTTTTACGTGGACCGGAGTAACATGATCTCTTATTTATTATCAATTTCCAAACTGCATGTCAATTTAGAATAACTCGGTTTATTAAAGAAATCATCATGATCATCCAAAAATATCCTAGTGGGTTTAGGCCTCCCTCTGTTTACGCCATTCATTTCGGTCTTATGCCTCACGCATTCAAAATCTATGCTGCCTCTTGAAGTCGTCTACCCATCGCGCAATTGGACGACCTCGACTTCTTTGTCCAGTTCTAGGCCACCATTCGGTCAAAGTCTTACTCCACTTGCCGTCACTTCGTCTGGCCAAGTGTCCTGCCCAATTCAATTTGAGTTCCATTACCCTGTTTCCGACGTCTTGAACTTTAGTCAGACGATTACGGCGTTAGGAACTCATTATTATTAAAGAAATGCCTCAACTTATTAGGAATTTTCTCTCGATTCACTAATGTGCATGCGTGAGGACGTGTTAAGCGCCGCCATTTCAGATCCGCACCTTACGATCCAAATGTTGAAATCCTAATATTTGCTAACTTAATTTTTTAGAATTTCTCCTACTTTTCAACTGTTATAAAGCTCAATAGAAAACTGTCTTCAATATTGGACTTGGGTCAAAAGTTACAAGCAAGAAATGAAATGAAATGAAATTTATTTGCCAGAAGCATGGTCATAATAGGTAGATAATAATAAAATTGATATTATAATTAGTTCCACACACTTCACTGTACATACAGCGGATGTTTTTATGAGTTCTACGGGATAATATCAATCCCTCAGAAATAAAATTCACCTCGAATCTGTTTGAAAATTGGTCCATATTTTTAAAGACATCGCATTTGAACTCACGAACTTGAAACTTTAAAAGCAAGACCACTTCCACTGGACCGATACCCTTGTTAATCATGAGAATGGTTCATGGACATTTCATTTATTTATACATATATTTGTCTACCTTCCCAGACCCGCCGAGAATAATCCGTATGCCAGGCGACCTTCACCTACCAGAACACGACAACACAAAGATCAAGATTCTATACACGGGAGACCAGCCTGCTGACGTCATCCTAACTAAGGATGGACATAAAGTGTCGGATAAGGATGCTGGACATCTGAAATACACTGTGTTCGATGATTATATCCTTATATTTATCAAGGATATTTCTAAGGATGATATGGGTAAGTTCATAATTATAATACCTTACCGATTTGTGCAGAGTTTTTCCTTTTTAGCTATAATAGGCATGATGACAATTTTTCAAAATCTCTTCTATGTCTTAAGAATGATTTGTTATGTGAAAAAAATGACATATTTCAGTAGACAATAAAGGTTTTCAAACATAAAAATCAAATTTAAAATTTTGAAATTCACGCCAAAACGCTCGATGGTGTCATGGCGGCTGTTATGACGTCACAGCTCATGCGTCAATACAGCAATACTACGTGAAAAAAAATCGGAGTCTGCGTGTTAGCTCAAAGGAAACAAAAGGCACAGTTTTGGTCTGTACAGCAAGGTGGTGGATAATCTAAGGTCTGTACTGAAAGATGACGTCACGAGCTCTGATTGGTGTACAGCTGTCATGGCGGATTGTTGTATTTTGTAGATTTATTTTATTAAATAATTGAATAATCTCGGCATTACTGTCATCATGCCTATTAATTAATTGGAAGAGGAAATTATCAGTTTTTAAATAACCTGATGATTACAACATAAAGTCAACTTTTTTACTAACCAGTCCTGCCCAGCTACATATTAAAACAAACCATATCCTTCCCAGGTACATACAAGATCACAATCAAGAACAACTCTGGCGAGATAAGCGATACGTTCTCGGTCACTGTGACCGGTCTACCAGGGCCGCCTCAAGGGCCATTGGAAACAACAGATGTTAGCAAACATTATTGTACATTGGCTTGGAAACCACCGACTTATGATGGTGGCTTGCCTGTCACTCATTATGTCATCGAGAGGAATGATGTCTCTGGTGAGTTTCTATTTTCAATACATAAAAGTATGGGCGAGCGCAGCAAGCTTTGTGCAGCTTGCTTCGCTTGCAGGTTTTTTTGAGATTTGATATAAAAGATTGTGTAGAATTTTATTGATGAGAGGAATGATACTGTAGTTGAAGTTTGTGTGGGCGAGCGCAGCAAGCTTTGTGCAGCTTGCTTCGCTTGCAGGTTGTTATGAGATTTGATATAAAAGATTGTGTAGAATTTTATTGATGAGAGGAATGATACTGTAGGTGAATTTTGTGTGGGCGAGCGCAGCAAGCTTTGTGCAGCTTGCTTCGCTTGCAGGATGTTTTGAGATTTCATATAAAAGATTGTGTAGAATTTGATTGATGAGAGGAATGATACTGTAGGTGAATTTTGTGTGGGCGAGCGCAGCAAGTTTTGTGCAGCTTGCTTTGCTCGCAACTTATTAGCGATTTTATATTGAAATAAATTGTCCCTTCAATAGGCTATAAAAGTACCAAGATTATAACTTTTTAATTATATTTCCAGGCACAGCTTGGATAACAATAGCGTCCAGTGTACGAGACACACGTTTCACCGTACAAGGCCTTACAGAGGGACACGAATACAACTTCAGAGTACACGCAGCCAACGAGAACGGAGTGGGACCCGCGTTGCAAGGGGTTAACCCGATCAAGGTAAGGTCTTTTAGACCTCCAGCCTTATTCGATTCCCTTCTGTCATCCCAAGAACTCAACCAATCAAACAATACGAAAATGACAATTGAAGTCCAGGTTTCAAATGAATTCGATGTCGATTGCCAGTTGAGTTACACAGTTAGGCCCCTGTTGGTCATTGTGACAAGTTGTGAAAAGTTTAAAGCACATAATTCAATAATGAAACATAGAAAATAGCATTGCGGCGATGGGCTTGCAACCTGTCACGTATGGATTGCTTTTGCAAAATGTCAAATTAGTCGGACATGCATTTAATGGGTAGTCAGAGCCGTAGACATCTTCAAAAGATCTGGACTGCAAAGATTTGAGAGAATGTCTACCGCGCCTTGGTTCTTTATTTTAACTTCTCGTGACACCTGTTTTTTCTGTGTGGTATTAAGTAATGAAAGTCTTATCAAAATTTGCGATTCCGGCGGGATTCGAACCCGCGACGATCAGATGATCCTCTTAAAGCTGGAGTGCCTTCAACCGCTCAGCCACGGAACTCCTGACGAGCTTCGAAAACCTTGATAAGCTCATATTTATCGATTAATAAGACTTTTCATTTCTTAAAATAACTACTTACTTACTATAAAAAAATACAGAAAAATATAAAACCTTGTATTCCAGGCTAAAGCGCCATTCGACCCGCCATCAGCACCTGGAATCCCCAAGATCCTGGAGGTCGGAGGTGACTTCGTACACCTGGAATGGGACAAGCCAGAAAACGATGGAGGATCAAGAGTACAAGGTACTTTAAAATAAGCCGAATTTAGTCTTACAATTCTTCTCATACTATTTATTTAAACAATTTTACTAGGAATTCTTAATGGATGAGTTTGATGAAGTTCCAGCATCAGGAACTCAAAACAAAAACTCAATCATCAACAGATATTTCCATTCTCAAAAAATGTGTGAGACAAAAAAGAGGGCACTCTTCTAACACAAGTTACATAACTTAAAAGTTCACAACCCATTTTCAATTTCAATTCCATTCCCAAAGAGCGTGATTCGAGAGCTGGCGATTTTTTGGCACAGAGAATCAGCATGCCGCCAGTATTTTGGGCACGCTTCCGACTGGCAGTGAAGTGGATTAGTTGAGCTATCTATAGATCGTTTTTACGATGATCCTTAGATAGTGACTGATTATTATCCTTAGATAGTGATACTATCCTTAGATAGTGACTGATATTTTGTAATTTTTTGTACTACTAGCTTCTGCACACGGCTCCGCCCGCGTGGTACCAACATTTTAAATAGCCTATATGCTATTCCAGGTCACTATCTACGCCTATACTAAGTTTCATCCAAATCGGTTCAGGCGTGATTGATACACAAACATACAAACAACCAAATATCCAAACATCTAAACAAACTCACAAACTTTCAGCTTTATTATATGAGTGGGATTGTAGTAGCTTAGTTTATGTAAATAAATGTTTTTAATTGTACCACTTGATTTAATTGAATAAAGATTTTTGATTTAGATTTTTTGATTGAACTATCATATTTATTTCCAGGCTACTGGGTAGACAAACGCGAAGTAGGCGCGTCAACATGGCAGCGTGTAAACGCAATCCTCTGCCTGCCGAACCAGCTCAACTGTTCCAACTTAGTTGAGGGTCGGCAGTACGAGTTCCGAGTGACAGCTGTCAATGAGGCCGGACCTTCGCCAGCGTCCACCGCCAGCCAGCAAGTTAAAGTGCAAGATCCTAAGGGTGAGTGAAGTTTTTAATAAGCATCTGTGATTTATTTTAATCTTAAAAGTTGTAGTAAAATCATACATACATACATAAAGTCACGCCTCTTTCCCAAAGGGGTAGGCAGAGACCACGGATCTCCACTCGCTACGATCCTGACACACAACTTTCGCCTCATTCACTCTCATTACATTCTTCATACATGCTCGTCTGTTTAGAGTACTTTTTAAGTAAAATCTTTTTTTTTTATTCAGATAAGATTGTGTCGAATTAAGACAATTTAATGGATGGAATGAATTTGGATATTGCTTATCCCACATGATCCAAATTCGTGAAAACTCAAATCAAATTCTGATTAAATCAAATTATTCACTAACTTCTGCAAGATGTGGGCATGTATCAAATATGTATTTGTACATGCCTCTGACTACCCCTTTAGACATCTTCAAAGGATCTGGAATATAAAAGATCTGAGAGAATGTCTACCGCGCCATATTCATTCTCAATCTGAGATTTAAAAAAATAGGATTTTTTTAAATATCAGATTAGAATGTAAATTACCATACAAATAGTACGCAGCACGCATTCGAATCGGATGCAGTGCAAAACCGCTCAAATAGTCACGAGAAATCTAATGTGGTCTTGATTGCGTAAATATCAACACTTTGAAGAATGTCTTATTTATAATTACGTATTAAATAAACGGGATTTATCGCGTACCTAATTTTCCCGCGACCACGCCTGTTGCAACACAGGCGAAACGTCGGGAAATAATAAAATAAGGTACGCGATAAATTATTTAATACGTAATTATGAATAGTGATCGCTGAAAGTTTAAGAAAAGGAAACTCATAATTACCGTAAATAAGCCCTATAACGGCCCTTTCCTTTTTATAGGCACAGTTTTTAGCAAGATCCCGTTTAGGTATACGTGTTTAAAAACTAGTCAAATAAGAAATGAAAAGTCTTATCAAAATTTTGGATTCCGACAGGATTCGAACCCGCATCGATCAGACGATCCTCCTAAAGCCGGAGTGCCTTACCGTTCGGCCACGAAATCCTACTTGCCGGGGTCCAAATTTTCGATAAGCTCATATTTTTCGGTTAAGCACCGATTAGCGCCATCTACACGTTCACTAGTGAACTCATGCTCATTGTCTGAAATTACATTCAGAATCAAATGACTAAGAGATGTCGCTTCTGCTAAATCTATAATTTTTGTAATTTTACGACTTTTCATTTCTTAATGAAATACCAAGTGTGGATTAGCACTATAAAATTACAAAAATTATAGAACTAGTCAAATGTTATAAAATTAACAAATATTTGTAGCCCCGACTGCGCCGGAGATAGTGAAACCATTAAAGAACGCTAACTGCATCCAGTACCACAACGCTAAGTTCCAGTGCACCATTACTGGACAGCCCAAACCTACCATCACTTGGTACAAGGGTGAGTACTTTTATTTTACTTTCTTACTCATTGCTTTACTTACTTTGAAGTAAAGCAAAAGAAGTTAAGTTTGAAGTTAGAAAAGAAGTATAAGGAAGTAAGGATTGATCCTTACTTCCTTATACTTCGTTACAAAGTCTTAACCTTACTTTCTTCCTCACTTCCTAACTAAGGAAACAAGAGTGAGTACTTTTATCTTACTTTACTTACTTCCATCCTTACTTCCCTTCCTTACTAACTTAGGTACTTCCTTACGTACCTTACTTTCTTTCTCACTTCCTAACTTATTTCTTTACCTTCATCCTTAGTCACTTCCTTACTTACTCCTTTTCTTACTTCCTCTTCTCTTCCTATCTCTTCCTTGCCTTAATTCTTAGAAATACCACTTCTTCTGTCTTCTTCTCTTAGACATCTTCAAAAGATTTCAAGTAACTTCATCTACCCTTGGGGATACGAGTACAATCTGCTCCTATATCTTATATTCTATTTCTCCAGTTCGATTTAATCTTGCCTGTTCTACTATTCAAAAATCAAAATCAAATTTATTTGGCAACATTAGTGAAGTACAAGATGACTACGGCCCATATTATAACATAAATACCTTAATCTACTATATAAAAATAAGTCGGGTTTTCCTTCCTGACGATATAACTCCAGAACGCACGAACCGATTTCCACGGTTTTGCATTCGTTGGAAAGGTCTCGGGCTCCGTGAGGTTCATAGCAAAGAAAATTCAGGAAAAATTTCAACAGAAAACCGGGAAAAAAATGCGCAGACGAAGTCGCGCGGGTCAGCTAGTCTAACATATACAAAATAAACTTATTTATTATTATTATTTGGTCCGTCTGTGTATTGTATGTATTTCCAAATAAATGATTATTCTATCTATCTATCTCCAGGTGCCCGTGAGATAACCAACGGCCCACGTCACCGCATCTGGTCTGAAGGCGACAACCACTTCCTGACAGTGATGGATGTCTTCGGTGAAGACGCCGATGAATATGTCTGCAGAGCGGTCAACAAGGCCGGTGTTAGGAGCACTAAGGCTGAGCTGCTTATTATGAGTGAGTATTTTAGTTTTAAAGGTAAAAAAAAATGAGAAAAATTATCTATTCTTACAGGAAAGAGTTACAGATAACTTGTTTTAAGTACAGAAGAAATCAAGATATTATGTAAAATTTCATTCGATAAATGAAGCGCTCGTGGTCGTGCTTGGTTAGTCGTTCTTGATAGATCGTCGAAGTTAAGCAACGTTCGAAACGGTCTGTAAGTGGATGGGTGACCGCCAGTGGCATTTTCAGCTGAGCGCTTCCGTGCTTCGGAGGGCACGTTAAATTGTCGGTCCCGGCTGTTTAAGTCGTTAAGCTATGACGGAGGCCTTAAGGCGGCCTAAAAATTCCGTCACCAGAGTTCGCCAATGACTCATACGAACTTACTTTTTTATTCGATAAATAAATTTAAAAAATGATTATACTTTCACGGTGAGTTTCAACACCGTGAAAGTATAATCTTAGGGACCATTAAACAGTTACCTAGCTCATATACTCTATAATATATACTTATTATTTACTCAACAGCCGCACCTAAGTTGAACGTGCCACCACGCTTCCGAGTAACAGCTTACTTCGACAAAGGAGAGAACGTTGTCATAAAGATTCCTTTCACTGGACACCCAGTGCCTAAGATCACATGGGTGCGAGAGGGAGAGACGATCGAGTCTGGACACCATTACCATGTGGAGAGAAAGGGTAAGATATAGTTTTAGTTCTACGTTTTATAAGTGTCTGGTGACCCCCAATATTTCAAATAATCTTGAACAATACATAGACTCGAGAAAATTAACAACTTTGCTTTGGGGATTTTTTTTTTATATTTTATTTGTATGACCGACGGCTTTGTGCATGGACAAAAGTATATTGGCACGGCTATATGCAAAGAGCATTGGTATCAAATCAAATCAAATCAAATCAAATAGTTTATTTTCCAAAAGTAGGATACAGGTTACAATTTAAGATTCAGTGGACCCCGCACTAGGGCTAGCCTGTATTGCGGGCGTCCGACGAGCCAGGTTAACATTATGTATATTGGAGAACGTGCGAGACAACATTTGAAAATTTACAATTAAGTACTAAGTATTTTATTTACAAAAAAAAGAAAAAACTATTGATTAAGTACATAAAAACAAAACAAGGAGAAGCAAAATAAAGAGTTATGACACAAAGTGAAACCTAGACATGATTAAATAAGAGAAAGATTGTGATTGTGAAGCGTTCTATGTGAGTGTGAGTCATGTAGTTCTTTAGACCACGGCGACCAGCAAGGCTTCCGTTTCATCATAGTTTAGAGTGAGAAGCCAGTCCTTAATCTTGTTCTTTACGTATGGGAATGTAAGGTCGCATTGGGCAAAGATACGTTTATAGATGAAAGGGAATGCAAAAAACCGGAAACGTTTCGCAAAAGAGGTATTAGTGAATGGGATTGGAATTTTCTGACGACGACTGACTGATGAGGTACTTGAGTTGGCAAGGGAGAGGTGCGTTTTATGATAGGTGGTTACTGCCTTCTGAAAATATAGCTGCCGTACCGAAAGGGTGCTAGACTCTCGATGGAGAGATGCAGTTGAGAAACGGAAGGGTTTTCGGAGCATGACCTTAAGTACAGCCCGTTGGGCTCTCTCCAGCTTTATAATCAAGGTCTTCGCAGCGCCTCCCCAAACGGACGAACAGTAGCACAGCAATGACTGGCAAAGAGCTGTGTAAACCAGCATCACGGGATAAACGACATGTATCGACATATCGTCAATTCTTGATCATAAAAAAAATTAGGACTGATTATCAGAATTCTGTTTTTGTTTGATAAGTGATATACTCTCAAGGTTTCATATAGAGTTTGATTCACGAAAAATTAATATTTTTACTGTCAAACTAAAAAATCTTTTTTAAAATCATAATTTTTTTTCGCTTGGAAGTACCACAGGGAGAAACAATCATACACAATAAAATAAACTTTAAAACGCACTTTTTTGTCTGAATAAACTTTTAGTTTAGCCTCGTAAAACTGACAAACATCCTTCGCTTATCATCATTTATTTTTAATTTTCAATAACTATTTTCCAGAACGTCACGCCATCATGACAATCCGCGACGCGAGCAAACTGGACTCGGGTCCGTACAGGATCACAGCCGAGAATGAATTGGGACAGGACAGCGCTATTATCAATGTAGAGATTAGCGGTCAGTATCATCATCACGGATCATCTTATTTATTGTTATTGCTTTAAAAAGTTTGAACTTGAAGTTTTTAAATATTTTTAAATATAATTAGAACTCGATTACCGTCATTTGGTAATCGAGTTCGGATTGTTCATAAGGAGTGCTTTCCTGACGGTCAGTGCGTACTAGAATAGTTTATATCGATATATCGCTCCATCAAAGACCTCATTCTTGCCTGTGTTAGTTTCGAGATCAAGAGCCAACCAATTAATAAAAAAATAAAAAATCTGAACGCTCGCATGATTTCCTTGGTCAACTATAGACGACCGACATCAGTACTGACCTTTAGGATTAAACTCATACATACTTTAAAATTCATCACCAAGTTTGGTCACTAATTTATACAAACATTCCAGACCGTCCCGACCCGCCGCGTTTCCCAGCTGTGGACAACATCGGCGTGGACTCGCTGGCCCTTGGATGGAAGGCACCTGTCTGGGATGGTGGTTCCGATATCACCAACTATCTGGTCGAGAAGAGGGAACATCCCATGACAAGCTGGATCAGAGTTGGCAACACTAGGTATGATAAAAGAAAGATTTGTGCATACTGTTGTTACAGAAAAATATGAATTAGTGTGAATGGTTGGAAATACAGAAAATGACGCGCGACAAAAATAGTTTTAAGCTTAACCGAATTACACCCTATGCACCTAGTAATAAAGTCACAAATCCTCAAAACATTGTCATAAACTTATGATTCATCACGAAAAACGTCAAAATGTTAAACAAAATAACCGCGCGAGCTGTTATTTAACGAAGACAGTTTTGCTGTGCTGACCCTAAAATATAACTATGTGAAAAAACATTATAGTTATGTAGTCTTTAAGTAATTTTAATATTATAACCAGGTTCACAACCATGGCGATTACTGGCTTAGTACCAGGCAAGCAGTACGAATTCAGGGTTTACGCTGAGAACATATACGGGCGTTCGGAACCCAGCGATCATACTTCCCTGGTGTCTACTAAAGCGGTCATCAAGAAGGAGTTCAAGAAGAAAGAATATCCAGGTACGGTAGACAGTTAATGAATACGTATAAAAGAGATGGTGAATGTACAGAGTGAATGAAAGTCGATGAGAGACATCTGAGTCGACGATCTCTGAGGCGCAAGCCCGCTTGGGACGCAGAAGGTTGCGGGTTCGATCCCCCGGGATAAATGTTTGTATGATCTGAAAATATTTATTCTGGGGTCTGGGTGTTTCTAAAATGTATGTATTTACATACAAAAAAGTATATAGGGTCTTTCATTTTAAACTAACTTAATTCAGAAGTTGGGTTCAACAAATAAATTAAAAAATATTCATGTAATTTTTTTTTGTTTTGAAAATCCCGAGATAATCGATGAAGAATTGATTGATTGTTGAGTCGAGCGTGTGACGTGTTCTTGCTGCGCTGCGATTGGTGAACGTCTGTTCTCCTTGAAAATATTATGCAACATGTCATAAAAAATCAATAAAAGATAATTTTTGAAGTGAAAACTTATATCGGCTTAGGAATTAAATTGATACGGTCAAACGTCTATTTACAACCCAAAAATGAAGCCCTGTCAGGTTGTGTAGTTTAAATGAAAGACCCTGTAGTAGTAAAATCAGTTATCTGGTTCCCATAGTACAAGCTCTGCTTAGTTTGGGGCTAGATGTGTGAAATGTCCAGCATTATTATTTATTAATCTCATATTTATTACAGTTGATGAATCCGGCAAACGTATCCGTTCGAACGCCGACCACGGCCCAGTCAAAGACTACGACAGCTATGTATTCGATATCTACAGTAAATATGTACCGCAACCTGTTGATATCAACACATGCTCTGTGTACGACAAATATGATATACTGGAGGAGATTGGTGAGTGTCTACCGTGCTTATACTTGCATGTTTAGACTGCTTATTATAAAATGACTAGCGAACCCCTTCGCACGGGTGCAATGCTGATACTAAATAGGGCGTTTGCAATGTAAGCGCAAAAAAGTGTGTTTATTTACGACATCACATTAGAAACCTCTAAAACTATCAGTGTTCCTCTAGTTTCTTATGTATGTATTAGACATATAAACCTTCCTCTTGAACCACTCTATTTATTAAAAAAAACCGCATCAAAATTCGTTGCGGAGCTTTAAAGATCTAAGCGTACATAGGGACAGACAGCGGGAAGCGAAAAAGTGCCTATTTTAAGTACCCGACTGTGAAAGGAAGGGCTATTTCATGATTTTTGAGTGAGGTTCACTGTAGATTAGACGAGTTATAAATTCATACTGAAAATTGAAAAAAAAAAACAGTTTTTAATCTTTTTGTGCGGCACTGGCGTATTTTTTTTATGATATATGGGTCAGCTCTTGACCTCGAAACTTAAACAAGAATGAGGTCTACGATGGAGCGAGCCTACCCAGAAGATTTATTTTAGTAGATACATATTTGTTGAATAAACACAGGCTTCAAAAAGTAGTGTAACTGAACACAGCATGCAAACAACACAGACAAGTAATTGAAAAATACACAGATATTAAATTAAAGACGAAAAAACAAGTTTTGCAAAATTTTTAGTAATTCATATATTTCATTGAAAGTAACGCATGATATAGTTATTCAATCACACGAAGGCGGTTGGTTATAATAGGCATGATGACAATTTTTCAAAATCTGTTCTATGTTGTTCAGAATGATTTGTTATGTGAAAAAAAACATCATATTTCAGTAGAAAATAAAGGATTTCAAACATAAAAATCAAAATTAAAATTTGAAATTCACGCCAAAACGCTCGTCGGTGTCATGGCGGCTGTTATGACGTCACAGCTCACCACTGCAACAGCAAAAACTACGTGCATAGCTAAAGCTGAAAGGAAACAAAAGGCGCAGTTTTGGTCTATTATATTGAGTATTGACACGCGCTCTGATTGGTGTACAGCTATCATGGCGGATTGTTGTATTTTGTAGATTTATTTTATTAAATAATTTAATAATCTCGACATTATTAGGACAATAAATGCATTTTTCTCAATCCTGGAACCCTATTTAATGAGACCAGTTAAATATTTTGGCGAAACTTGATTACTGTCATCATGCCTATTGTCTATGTAGATGCTTAAGCGATACTAAGCGCTCATTCGTCCATGTTAACAACGCTTACGCACACACAAACAACGTGCATGTACATCTACACAAACAAAGGCGAATCCGCCTTCGTGAGATGAACAACTGAAAACAAACAGTAGAACTAAAGCTCACGAAGTTTCTTTCGAAATCAAGGTTTTGATTAACATAGCTACTAACCGTAGAAATTTGAACTCAACACGCATACATTTAAAGATGAATTTCGCAGGTGACTTCGTGAGAGCGTCTAAAAGGAAGACAGGTGTGTGAATGGATCGATGTAGTGCTATCTCTCTCTGCATCTCTCTGTCTCACACGAATATTAATATAGGATGTAGATACAGAATGTCCTATTTTTTTTATTGTTATTTCTTGAAATGTTATTTAGAAGATGTAACAAGTTCAATCATTTAATTGCAGTTTAATTTTATTTTATAATTCAGCTATCTAAAGGACATCCTGTATCATTATATGCGATATATTTATTATATTTATATAAAATATGTTTCAATATAACTGGGTTCGTAGCAGTAGTATCACAGCACGGTTTTCGGCTTAAATATTATTAATTATTATACAATTCCCGTTATTTATTTAGTTTATTTATGAAATTGGCACAATTACAATTGGTAGATAGAAACACTGAAAATAGTTATTTAGTAGAAATATTTGTAATCAAAATGAAACAAATCGGTTATTAAACATATGACAACACATCTGACAATTGCATGATAATAGTATAACTTTATTTAGCTTTTAAAATGTAACATTTTCTTAATCAATTATGTAGGCAACATTTTAATAAGACATGACAAATTTTCTAATAATATTTATTGAGCACTTGTCCACAACTAGTAGTAAACTATTTATGTATTTATTACTTTTAAGTTCTATTCCATGAAATCCGTTCTATGAAAAACAGACATAATAACTACGCGTCTTACCATAAAACGTGACATAAAGTTATTCCTGAGTGTAAACTGTCAAAATGTATGGTTATTCTTGATTTATTCGGTGGAATAACTTTATGTCACGTTTTATGGTAAGACGCTACGAGTATAATCGAAATGAAGCGGTTAACAGAACCGTTTGGGTTTTTAAATCGGTATTTTGACGTCAATGACGTATGATTTAGATATGTATAATACCCTACATATCTAGATTTCGTATTTGAATATTGAATGAAAAGAATTGAAAATTGAAAAGAAATGTCATGTTATTAAGTTTACTCGTAGTACACGCTGAAAATGCGCCAATTTGAACCTTATGATAAAAAACCTTATCATTTCGGTTAGTGTTTAATGAATCTGTTAACCTATTGTTTGGGATAACCGGTATTCAATTCGGTTAATAACAGATTAACTTCGGTTAACCTTAACCGGTATATCCCTGGTTACTACTATCATAGATCAGTGACTAAAATGAGAATAAGCCATTAACTCATTCAACTCAACTCACTCAACTGAATACCGGTTAACCCAAACAATAGGTTAACCGGTATTCAATTCGGTTAATAACAGATTAATTTCGGTTAACTTTAACCGGTATATCCCTGGTGTTGCCATCTTACAAATACATAAAACGGACATCATGGTATAGAACAAAACTAGCTAGAAGCATAAACACGAGGTGCATATACCGTTGTAGGCACAGGCGCGTTCGGAGTGGTCCACCGTTGCCGCGAACGTGCCACAGGCAATATATTCGCGGCCAAGTTCATACCGGTCGCGGGTGCGATGGAGAAGGAACTAATAAAGAAGGAGATAGATATAATGAACCAGCTCCATCATAGGAAGCTGATCAATCTGCATGACGCGTTTGAAGATGACGATGAGATGGTTCTTATATTCGAATTGTGAGTATGCCTTTTGAAATGTATTTGTGGAATATGATGTGATTTGAAGGGAAATCGTGGGTTCGATTACTCTGCTAAGAATGATTATAGCTAAAATCTGCAAAAGAATTCTCAGTTAGATTGGCTGATTGGTTAATTGGGTTTAATCTTACTGTTTAAATATTTTTGTTGCCTTATTTAGCTGTCATCCATTTTGTAAAAATCTCCTTTAACATCAGCAAGGGCTTTTTTTTTCTAGGAATGTATTCCCAACTTTCATTTTTCTAGGACTTATGGTTAAGGTCGATATCAATCACCAAAGCTTCACATTTTTTTGTTTATTCTTCCTTTACAAATTCTTAAGCTTATATTTTTTAAAGTGTTAATCCACATTTAGGTATCTTATCAAAGTTTTTGATTCCGACGGGATTCGAACCCGCAACGATCAGACGATCCTCCTTAAGCCGGAGTGCCTTATACCGGTCGGCCACGGAATCTTTAACGTCGCATTCTAAATTTTTGATAAGCTCATTTATCGGTTAAGCACGGGTAAACGCCATTAAGCTTAGGAGTTCACTTTCATTTACCAGAGTCACTAGCTCACTTACTTTACTTAATAATCATTATATTTACTTTATAAATAACTTACTTACACTATTTTTCCAACCCAGCCTATCCGGAGGTGAACTGTTCGAGCGTATCACAGAACCAGGCTACAGTATGAGCGAAGCCGAAGCCGCGCACTATATGAGGCAGATCTGTGAGGGAGTGAGACACATGCACGAACAGAACATCATCCATCTCGATCTGAAGCCCGAGAACGTCATGTGCCAGACAAGGACGGGAACTGATGTCAAGGTATTTTATTGTGAAAGGACATATTTTAGGTGTGTGTGGATAAGTGGAGGGAGAAACACTTTTGCCCAGCTGTGGGACTATGGCTAGTTTTTTTATCTAGTAACAATATATAAAAAAGGCCAATTATCTGGTCCCTGCTTCCTATACAAATTTTGCTTTATTTGGGGCTAGATGGCGCTGTTTGAAATATCGGTCAATATTTTTCACTCATTGTTATTATTAAAAGTTTATCCCCAAGGCCCTAGTTCTCTCAGATCTTTTTATGTATTCCAGAGAAGATGTTGTCAGGCATTATCCAAAATATATATATAATCGTAGATCGCGCTTACGATGTAAGCTTAAAACTTAACCTTCTGACAGAGCAATTTCATAACACAGATATTCTTGTGCCGGTATCACATACAATAACAACTAGGAAAATTACACAAAATAAACTAAATATACCCAAAATGAATAATTATTATGGCAGGCGAACCACTGAATATTTAATACCTACTATGCTTAATGAACTACCACGTAAACTATTAGAAGAAGTTGATACAAAAAACTACACACATAAATACAAAAAACACTTCTTAGACAATTTATAGCGAAATATGAAAATGACCGCTGGTCACCCTATACCCTTAAATCTGTATGCAGGTAGGTGATTATTTTTACCTGTCCGTCTAATCGTAAGGCGGGTAGGTTTGAATAACCACCTACATCGTAAGTTGCATTAATGGCAAACTGTACTTAATATATATTATATTTTCCTACTTACTAATAATATGTATAACTTTATGCGAAATGTGTGGCAGCACGCTGCAACTGTCGGCACAAGACAAACCTTGTATGGTTTAATGTGTCGTATTATGTAAGACTATAAATAAGTTTTTGATAAATAAAGAAAATACAAATACAATACAATACAAATGTATTCCGTAAAAATAGCATATATACGACTATCCGACATTAACTGTTGGCCGAAAGGCCAGCCAGGTATGTGGTCCAGGTGGTGACGACCTGGTGAGGTGAGATCTCTCTTTGCAGATCCCCAGAGATACTGTCCACATTTTGAAAGAAAGAAATATTTTCTTAAAAAAATAAAAATAAATCTTTAAAACGGCGGCGATGGGCTTGCAACCTGTCACGTATGGAATACTAACTTCTGCAAGATGTGGGCATGTATCTAATATGTATTTGTACATGCCTCTGACTACCCCCTTAGACATCTTCAAAGGATCTGGAATATAAAAGATCGAGAGAATGTCTACCGCTCCTCGGGGATACAGTCGTCCCTGTTTACGTATCTTTAAAACGTTCTCATTCAATCAACAGATAATTGACTTCGGCCTAGCAACAAAACTGGACCCGAACGATGTAGTAAAGATATCGACTGGCACGGCAGAGTTCGCGGCGCCTGAGATCGTAGAGCGTGAGCCTGTTGGCTTCTACACGGATATGTGGGCAGTGGGTGTACTGTCTTATGTGCTGTGAGTATTTACTTATGTACCCTCAATATTAATGTATTACAAGAAATAATGTCATCATCATTTCCCACATTATGTGGGGTCGGCACAACATGTGTTCTTCTTACATTCTCCTCTATCAGCCGTCACCTCAACACTCACTCCTTTCTTACAAGAAAATCAAAATTTTGGGCATAAATCTTAGCGACAGTTAATATTTGCCTATATTTATGTGTCACGATTTTACACAAATATGTGGGCCGTGGGTGTACATTATGTACATTGTACATACATCAAAATTAGGCCTCTTTATACATATATACATATGTAGGTTTATAAATAACTTATGACTTCTCGTTTGGGTATAATGGCCCCGATTTGTTGTTCACTGACTAAAGTTAACGAAACTAAAATGCTTCGTTCTTATTTCGTTAACGATAAAGTCCAAAATGGAATGACTATTGCAGTGGCATTCTTAAAATTTCTTAATTTTAGTAAAAATTAAGTATTTGTGGGTAGATTTAGTCAAGACCATTTTGCTTGCCGTGTAAAACAGCTGCTAAAGAAGCTCAGAGGCGTCATTTTGATTATACTTTTAGTTATGTCACTTTCAACGACATGCCATTTTCGTCTTTAGTGAGAACCAAATAAGAACGTGCCAGTTTTAGTTTTAATTAAGTTTAGTCAGTGAACAACAGAATCGGGGCCAATATCTAGTTTTTTAACTATAAAATAATTATCTAATCCAAAAAAAATATATCCGAATATATGTGCCATTTATTACCCCTAGATAATATTATCTCTATGTCAGCACATCATAGTCTATGGTCAATCATCATGATACTAGTTTTTTCTTGATTTTTCATGTTTAAAACTTGTATAATACTTATGTTCGTGTTTAAAACATGTATTCTTTGCAGATTATCGGGTCTATCACCGTTCGCGGGCAACAACGATATCGAGACGCTAAAGAACGTGAAGGCTTGCGACTGGGAGTTCGATGAGGAGGCTTTCACGCATGTATCAGATGACGCCAAGGACTTTATTAGGAGACTGCTCATTAAGAATAAGGAGTACGTATTAACTTATATTTGGAA
The DNA here is from genome assembly GCA_963565295.1 of Epirrhoe alternata. Lineage (NCBI taxonomy): Eukaryota > Metazoa > Arthropoda > Insecta > Lepidoptera > Geometridae > Epirrhoe > Epirrhoe alternata. The sequence goes on from OY751400.1 coordinate 5,358,570, forward strand.
CTGCTTTTAGAATTAACTCTACAGCTCAGTTGGGAGTAGATCTTCTGCGCTGTAGGTAGTGGGTTCGCTTCCAGGCATTTTTTTTATGTACCCGTAGTTTGTGTACACGCATTTTGTGGTAGTGAGACTACATCGCGTTAGCTGTTATGAGGTATAATACTCTTGAATAAGTCCCTCATCCTCACTTGTTTGCGTAGTCTAACATTCGAGTATGTTTTTTCTTCATCATCATCTTCAGATGCTGATCTTCAATCAGCATCTTAATCTTGCTTAGATTATGGGTCATTGAACCCCGCAGCCAACAGTGATCTCTTACTCTTGTTTTTTTTTTAATTTAAATACGTTAGCATTTGAACTCACTCTGTCTGGTGTTAAGCAACAGTAGGGTGGATGCTTATCTAAAAGAATCCTATTTACTCGATTTAAAGAACCATTGACTCCTTGAAGTGATGTTGAAATTTGATAGGTGTGGTGTTTACAGAAAGCACTTGTTATATTCTACCTAGTCCACCTTGAAGTCTGTTCCCTTATTTGTTTTTATAGCCTAACTAGCAAACCCAGCGAACTCCTAACTAGCAATACCACCAGATTTTTTCCTGAATTTTCTTTGCTATAAACCTCACGGAGCCCGAGACCTTTCCAACGAATGCAAAACCGTGGAAATCGGTTCGTGCGTTCTGGAGTTATAGCGTCAGGAAGGAAAACCCGACTTATTTTTATATAGTGGATTTCCTTCTCTAACCAGTATATTCGTCCACAGAAAGCGTATGACCGCCCACGAGTGCCTGGTCCACCGTTGGTTGGCGGGCGACGCGGCGGCCGGACGTACTGCAGCGTTCGATATACGTAGATACGAGTCTATGCGGAACAGGCTCAGGGAGAAGTATGAGGTAACTATTGTATTCTATCCTGGGGTACACAAGTACTGTAACGTTGTAATTTTTTATATTATAAAGAGGAAAGATTTGTTTGTTTGAATTGAATAGGCTCCGAAACTACAAGACCGATTTGAAAAATTCTTTCACCATTAGAATCCTGCATTATCCCTGATGAACATAGGCTATATCTTATTCCGGGAAATTAAAGTTTTCCCGAGGGACCGCGGGTAACACCGCGACGGACAGCTAGTCCTTAAGTACTACACATGGAACAGAAGAGGATAGAAGCTGCTGTTCCTGATGAGTTCATGAGGAACTGCCTCTGGTAGAAGTATGAGGTTAATCATATTCTGAGGTACCAAACAATAGCCTACCTACCTGACCGGTCTATCTCTACGGTAGAAAAGAGGAAACGACACCTCGCGGTAGGAATATAACTGCTATCGACAGTCGATTCGACCAGATGAGCCGCCTTCGGGAGGTATAATCTAAACCTTATTCTCCTAACAATAGGTGTTATTTTTGTCTAGAACTGGTCATCGTTCAGACTGCCGATCGGCCGGCTGAGCGAGTACAGCTCGCTCAGGAAACTGCTCATCGAGAAATGGAAGATCTACGATGGACAGTTCGGTAAGTAGCTGTAACTTGAACACGTAAGTTACACATCAAACCACTTAAAAAAACTGTGTACTTACCTACATAACTTAAACAAATTAAGATAGTCGATTGAGCCATCTCGTCAAACACAATCTACAGATACATTAACATGCTTTGTTCTCAAAATAAAAATGGACGATAGACAAATATCACTTTTGGTCTTGCGATCTCCATTGATGAAAACGTAAAATCTATTGGATTCGTTTTATTTTGTTTTAATTTATTTCAATCTTTTACTGGATATTTCAGATTGATCTTTTTTTTTCAGTTAAAAGTTACAAGATCTTAATTTGCTCAATATTACTTTATTTCCATTAAACTTTAATTAATTCCAGTTGAATAAAAGCGCTCGTGGTCGTGCTTGCTTAGTCGTTCTTGATAGATCGTCGAAGTTAAGCAACGTTCTAAACGGTCTGCAAGTGGATGGGTGACCGCCAGTGGCATTTTCATCTGAGCGCTTCCGTGCTTCGGAGGGCACGTTAAATTGTCGGTTCCGGCTATTTAAGTCGTTAAGCCGTGACGGAGGCCTTAAGGCGGCCTAAAATCCGTCACCAGAGTTGGCCACTGACTCATACGAGCTTACTTTAGTGGAATAGAGCGATACTTATCACACAATATTAGCAAATACAAAACCACTCCATTAATTTCTATACATACTCCATTTAACTTCTTAAACTTTCGTGATATGATGACATAATTCCATATTTTATGTTCCAACAGATCGCCGCCAAGCCGCGCCAAGATTCGTGATCCGACCACAATCCGCCTTCTGCTACGAAGGACAGTCAGTCAAACTTTACTGTCGCATCATCGCTTGTGCAACACCAACTGTCACGTGGTCGCATAACAACCACGAGCTGAGGCAGTCTGTCAAGTTTATGAAGCGGTAAGTCACTCTGTCAGGTTTTTGTCATCCTGTCAGGTCATTGTCACCCCGTTACAACAGAATAAGACCATACCTACCTAATAATTTCATTTGTAAAAGAAAAAAAACAATTAAAACCCAAAATCCAGTAACCTACGTAAAACAACGCGCCCAGAACATATGCAAACGCTGACGAAAAACATTTACTAAAGTAGACAAAATTGTTCTAGATACGCTGGTGAAGATTACTACTTCATCATCAACCGCGCGAAGCTCGAGGACCGAGGAGAGTACATCATCAGGGCTGAGAACAGCTACGGCTTCAGGGAGGAGGTCGTCTTCCTCAATGTACAACGTAAGTCATCATCATCATCTATGGCAATAACACCATGATTTTGCGACTACCAGGAATAAGGAAAGTTGCAGTAGATGCATAAAACGTTAATGATGATTTGAGGGTTCCGTACTCAAAGGGTAAAACGGGAACACTATTACCAAGACTCCGCTGTCTGTCTGTCACCAGGCTCTATCTCATGAACCGTGATAGACAGTTGAAATTTTCACAGATGACGTATTTCTGTTGCCGCTATAACAAGAAATACTAAAAACAGATTAAAATAGATATTTAAGGGGGCTTCCATACAAAAAAATGTGTTTTTTTTTGCCGTTTTTATAGATAACTAGCACTAACTACTTTTGCGCACGGCTTCCCCGCGTTACCAACATTTTGAATAGCCTATATGCTATTCCAGGTCACTATCTACGCCTATTCCAAGTTTCATCCAAATCGGTTCTGGTTTAGGCGTGATTGATACACAAACATACAAACATCTAAATAAACTCGCAAACTTTCAGCTTTATTATATGAGTGGCAAGTGGGATGAGTGGGATTTTGATATATTCCTAAAATAATCTTAGCACAGCCTCTTAATAAGCCGTGTTGGCCGAATGGGGGGACCGTGGGGATCGTGGGGACCTTGACTTTCAATCCGAAGGTCGTGGGATCGAATCCCGGCCGTGCATCAATGGATTTTGCGTTTCGTAAAAATTTATATGCGCTTTAACACGAGCTCTGAACGGTGAAGGAAAACATCGTGAGGAGGTGTTAGTATTCTTATAGGCGGCGATGGGCTTGCAACCTGTCACGTATGGAATACTAACTTCTGCAGGATGTGGGCATGTATCAAATATGTATTTGTACATGCCTCTGACTACCCCCTTAGACATTTTCAAAAGGATCTGGAATATAAAAAGATCTGAGAGAATGTCTACCGTGCCTTGGGGATACAGTCGTGACCCTGTTTGAGTTTACGTTAATCTTAACACAATAAATTCTATACCTTACAACTCAATTGCTCTTTAATTACGAAGGAATCGGATCGCGAATACCATGCTATTGTTATCCTGGGTTCAACGTATCTTGTTCACTGCTCATTTTATAAGCAAAATGTATCTTATGCGTATGAGAATACGACTTAATTTACATTGACGCATAGTATTTAGATTCGTTTGTTTGTTAAACTAGTATGATGCGTGTGACTTTCTTCGTCAATTATTATGATAATCAATTACACTTAGTTTTTTTTGGGAATATAATGTTTTTTTTTTGCAACTAAGAGTACAAACAGAAAAAAAAAACTAAGATAAAAGGGGCCTTAACTCAGCATATGCTGGGTTGTGAACAACCAGCGCTGGTCTTCCGTTAAGGCCGTTTTAAAAAAGCATACTTTATCTTTAAAAAGTACCAAGTATAAATCCCCAAGCAACTAGATCATACATAGTTTTTGTGTGACTTAAAAAATTAAAAATTAGTTTATGAAAATTAAACTTTTTTGTATAAAAAATACAAAATGTTTTCCATAACTAAAGAGATTTTACTCCTGTCGATGCAATGATTCAATTTCCTCCATTTATCTCTTTCCAATGCGTTCTCCATTTTCTGTAAATGACATGACATTTTCCAGTCAGTTTAAAACGGTGTAAATCAGTCATCCAGACACATACACCTGATAATTTATAGTTAGGAATGAGATATCTATTAGCGTTTCGTTTTCAGCATCTAAATCTGTCTGTTAGTGTGTTTTGTTCTTTCAAAGCAATCGGTTCCGTGTTCCAAAGCGAATACACGCTCGTGAATTGCACATCTGGAGTAAGTATCTCACATAGCATTTATTATACATTGGCCCCAAAAAAGCTGTGAAGATTTCTGTTATTCCTACTCATCTTCCACAGCCTGATTTCACCCACTGCTGGGTAATAGGCCTCTCTAAGTTTGTGCCATCCACCACGATCCCGCGCTATTCGAATTGACTTTATCATTTTATTTAAATTTATAGAAATATTCCTGCTGACATCTTAGCGTCTTACCATAGAACGTGCCATAAAGTTATTCCGGAGTGTAAACTGTCAAAATGTATGGTTATTCTTGATTTATTCGGTGGAATAACTTTATGTCACGTTCTATGGTAAGACGCTTAAAATTTAAGGTGTGAAGGGGTTTAAAAAAACTATGGCATAAATGGTGATAGTCTAATTAGGTATAACAGAACGATAAGCATATTTTTTTTTTATCTAAGCATTTTTTGCTTGCGGTTTTTAAAAAATTCGTTAAGCTAGCTGCTTGACTGCGCAGTTTTTTGATATAAAATGTGTACCGCATCGGTACAGCTAACTCTAAATATCTAAATCTGTTGAACTTTCTGTATTGTACCTTTCTAGTAAAGCGTAAACCTCTTTTAAAAACAATTTATCTCCCACCAGCCGTACCGAAGGTCCAACGCCAGCACGTGCCCGAAGCCCCGCGTCGCCGCGAAGCCCTACCTTACACGTTCTGGCAGGAGTCTTCCGAGACGGCGCCCGTGTTCACGTTCCAGCTGCGGCCTCGCGTGATGCAGCCGCGAGACACCTGCAAGCTGCTCTGCTGCCTCAGTGGCAAGCCCACGCCCACTGTCAAATGGTGAGTCCACTGCTGGGCACAGTCATCCAGACGGCGTCTTTCAATCCAGCTGCAGCCTGGATAATCCTTTCCCAATCTATTCTTCGAAAAGCGGAAGGGGTTACAAAATCCTACAATATTTATGGTGGCTGAAAATGGTGATGGATAACTGGTTCTTTATGTCTTCCAAGTCCAAAAGTGAATTTACAGGTGGGTTCGTTCCTAATCCACACTGAGTAAAAGCAGGTGGGAAAAGTACCTTATGGTAGCTAGCTTTTTAGGTCTGCTGTCTTTGTGGCAAGCCCACGGCCACTGTCAAAAAATGGGACCACAACTGTGTAAAGGGGGCTCCCAATCCACACAGACCTAAGTTTATTTTGGCATTTCGCATACATTTTTGGACAGAAAAAACTCATTGGTGCTCTTGCGGATTCAATTTCAAAGCATCTGCATTTTTATAAAATCTTTACTTCTTCTTATCGTTCAGAAGAAGTGTGGTGAAAGGATCTCCTTTTCTACCTCATCATCATCATCCGCAGCCTGACCTCACCCACACCTGGGTATAGGCCTCCCTGTGCTTTTGCCATTCTTCCCGGCCCTGTGCCAGCCTGATCCGCTGTCGGCCTACGACGTTAATAATGTCGTCCGCCTATCTCGCCGGACGTCCGACGCTTCTCTTGCCAGTTCTGGGCCACCATTCTGTCATCCTTTTACACCACCTATCGTCACCACGTCTTGCCAGGTGTCCCGCCCAGCTCCACTTGAGTTCCATTACCCGCATACCTACATCCATGACTTTTGTTCGTCTCCGGATCTCAGTATTGGGAACTCGGTCTAAAAGTTTGATGCCGAGCATGGCACGCTCCATGGCTCTCTGTGCAACCCTCTCTAGAGAGAGAGGTGGTAGGTAGAGACCTACTTATACTTATTTTCTCCTCCAGGTACAAGGACAAACGAGAGCTTTCAAAATACGACTACGCGATGACGCACTCCGATGGCGTAGTGACGCTGGAGATCATCGACTGTCGACCCGAAGACAGCGGGAAGTATACCTGTGTCGCTACCAATGTACACGGCACTGATGAGACCTCCGCTGTCGTTATTGTTGAAGGTAATCATCATTATTATCTAGATATCATCATAATTCATCAGCGTTGATAAACACTATCATCATTCTCTACTAGCATAATACAGGATTGTTGAAGATAAACACCATTATCATTATCTAACTCATTTGTAATTAAACATTCGTGATTTGGTGACATAAATATTATTTTTAAAACCGGGTATTTATCACGTACCTATTTTTATTATTTCTTTTTTCCGACGTTTCGGACGCATTGCAGCGCCCGTGGTCACGGATAAACTCATTTCTCATTTGTAATTGATCATCGTTTAAGGAAAACACCATCTTTATTAAGCTGTGATAATCTGTTTCTTAGAAATAATCTGTTCTCAAGCTCAATCATCATACACTCATACACGAACGTTGAAGATAAACACCACCATGATAGCATTATCATAATCCACTATCTGATTCGCTTTAGTTGCTACTAGATGGCGCTGTGTGAAATGTATTATTCAACATTTTTTAATTTGCAGGCGAAGTGACGTCACCGGAGCAGGCTCAAATGGTCCACAACTTCTTACATTCTGGCGACAGGCGGTACATTGAGAAACCGCTCAAACCCGCACCACCGCCGATTATCACCAAAACCAAGGTATAATAATAATAATGCTGGACATTTCACGCAATCTGGATATAAAGATCTGAGAGAATGTCTACCGCGCCTTGGGGATACAGTCGTGACCCCTGTGTTTTATTTCACGCAGCATTATCTAGCCCCAAACTAAGCAAAGCTTGTACTATGGGAACCAGATAACTGATATACTACTTATATACTTTTTGTTTGTAAATACGTAAGTACATATAATACATAGAAACACCCAGACCCGAGATAAATATTTGCGGATCACACAAACATTTATCTCGCGGCGGGATCGAACCCGCGACCTTCTGCGTCCCAAGCGGGCATTCACCCACTGCTCTACAGAGGTCATCATCTTGATATTCTTCTTGTTGTGTCTCTAGTTCTTTCAAAGCAGTGTGGTGAAAGAATTTTAAGAGCACCTTTAAAGTACTTGGCACTATGCTTTCGAACTTTTCATTTACTTTTGATTCTACGACCTTTCGGTTTCCTCGCGATGTTTTCCTTCACCGTTTGAATACAGGTAGAGTGCACATTTTAGGCAGAACAAATCATTGGTGCATAACCGGATTCGAACCCACGATCTTAGGATCGTTTTTCTGTCTTGATAAGTTAGAAGATCATTGACTGTGTCTGCCTGCCCTCAAATAAAAGTTATCAGTGTATGTATGTATTCCGTCTGAAAATGATGATGATTTGCAGGTGACAATCGACCCACCTGTGAAGTCACACCCGCGACCGAAATACTCCCCTCAGAGCTCGACGGAGGCCGGCAAGAAGAAGTACGGAGCTAAGCTCGACTCCGACAACTCTTCCAGGTCTAGAAGCACCACTAAGGAGCTTGTTCGTAAGTATACATACCATTTACACACGTGACTTTAGATTGGATCCGCACTGGACCTTGGTTTGCATTTGAGAAAAAAGAAATGTTTATTTTGATGTTCAATTTATAAGTTTTGATTTGAACCAAAATTTTAAGGCTCAAGACACATTGAATTGGCCAGCAACGCGTCAATTAGTTTTATAGCAAGCTATTATAAACCTTATGAACAATGTTACCGGATAGAAACGCTTATAGAATGAACGAGGTCTGGCGAAGCCATCTAGTGGGCCGCGCTGGCTCGAGCACTTTCGTGCGGTTCATTCTACAAGCATTTTTATATCTTGTTGCATTATTCATAAGGCATACAATGGCTTGCTATAAAACGCTTACCAATTCAATGTGCATTGAGCTCAATATTTTATACTATGTCTATGAATTATTTCGTTGAGAAAAATACTAATATTTATTCCACACAGTCACATAATTCAACAAATAACATAATGAACCGGTACAAAATTCATCAGCACATATCAATTTGATAACGCCATCTACAAAAAACAATCATCACTACTTAACCACCAATTATTGACAACAACGCCATCTATGTAACCCCACCTCCAACTCCACAGTCCCGGCGTCAGACGCGACGATGTGCGCGCCATCTTTCGCCCGCGCGTTACCCGATGTTCTAGCGGCGAGGGATGGAGCTCCGTTGTTGCTGTCTTGTGCCGTCAGAGGCGACCCTGATCCGAGGGTCGAGTGGTTCAAGAATGGAAAACCTCTGCACTCCTCAGAGGTAAGCAACAAGCATTTATTTAGTAGTACCACTGAGATCATTTAGAATAGTCTTAAAATTAAAGGAATATTTATCAGGTCGTGAGCTCAAAACGCTGTGTGTTTTTGCGATGTATTTCAAAAATCTTCTATGATAATGAAATGAAATGAAAAAAGCTTTATTGCAACACAATGTAACAAAATGTAGGAAGGTAGGTAGGTAATGTATAATCTATGATAAATGTGAGGTTCACACAAAATACTAAACTCTAACATAATTATTGGCGAATAAATGATTTGATTTGATTATTCCTTAAGTGCATCGGTGACCACCAGACGATTTAATTTCGAAAATTATAATTAAATGTTGCGAAAATGAATGAAACACACAGTTTTTGAGTAAGTATGAAGAATGTAATGAGAGTGAATGAGGCGAAAGTTGTGTGTCAGGATCGTAGCGAGTGGAGATCCGTGGTCTATGCCTACCCCTTTGGGAAAGAGGCGTGATAGATGTATGTATGTACAATTTTTGAGTTCGTGTTTTACATATATTTACTAAATTCAAAATTCAAAGAATCTATCTCGCAACCTTTAGTGAAACTCAGAATCAGAATAGTTTTATTGCTTTTGGCCTTCACGATTCTAAGCCAACACAGTCAAAAACTAAACTAAATCCATATCCAGGTGGTAGACCTGAAGTACAAGAACGGCGTGGCCTCTCTGGCCATCAATGAGGTGTTCCCTGAGGATGAGGGACAGTACTCCCTCCGAGCCATCAACAGCCAGGGTGAAGTGGAAACCAGCTGCCAAGTTACTGTTAAACGTGAGTATAGTTTTTCCCCTTTTTACCCCTTAAGGGCTAAAATTTCAAAATTCCTTTCATCATAAAATTTACCCTCTGTGCCCGCGACTTCGCTCATTACTTTTCTAAATTTTCCCCCCGTTTATCCTAATCCCGTGGGATATCCAGGATAAAAATTAGACCATAGCGTTATTAACTGAGCGCTTTCATGCTTCCGAGTGTACTTTAAACTATTAGTTGTTAAGCCATGACGGAGGCCTTAAAACTCGATCACCAGAGTTGGCTACTACGCAGATTTTAATACGAACTTAGCCATTAAACTACCCCTACAGGAAAGATAGATAATTTTATTATTATGATTTGATAACATAAATTGTATAATTGTAATTATTATTCCTAATAGTACTGTGATTTAGTTAGAGTAATTGGCCTAAGCCGTTCTAATTAAATTAAATAAATAAATAAATAAATAAATAAATTGGTCATCACTACATAGTATAAAACAAAGTCCCTTCCCGTTGTCTGTCCCTATGCTTTGATCTTTAAAACTACGCAACGGATTTTGATGCGGATTTTTAATAGATAGAGCGATTCAAGAGGAATATTTATATGTATAATACATGCATATTAAAGTAGAGAAACACTGATAATTTTAGAGGTTTCCAATGTGATGTCGTAAACAAACACATTATTTGAGCTTACATTGCAAACGCTGGCTGAACCCTATTTAGTATCAGCATTGCACCCGCGCGAAGCCGGGGCGGGTAGTAGTTTATAATTAATTAATTATAATTTTCTATAAAATTTATGTAAATTTACAGCAATGGACGGCAGTGCTGCCACAGGAACCACAAAGAAGGGCGACAAGCCCCCAAGAATAGTAGACCATGCTAAATCACAGAACGTCACCGATGGAGACAGTGTTACGCTTTCCTGCAGGTAAGCTTTGGACTTGCCTTTGACTACCTTAGACATCTAATATAGGTACGAGTCACTAAAGTTTACTCCCATATATCTAAAACCATAAATTTAATAAGGACCGGATCTAAGTAGCTGTTAGGTGACTCTGAGTGCTGCTATAAAAGGATTAAAACTCCAGCCGGAATTTTTTCTCTGATTAAAATGTGCACGTTACAATGTCGGTCCCGGCTTTTAATTCGTTAAACCATGACAGAAGCCTTAAGGCGGCCTAAAACATACTTAAAATGGCCTCTAACTCATACGAACATACTTTTTAAGTAAGGAGTGCTAAATTTTGCAAAATGTGGGCATATACCAAATATTTAAAAAAATCCTTTAAGACATTTTTATTGACTAGGATCTGAGATTTATTACTGTACAATTTTTTAACCTATATTTCAAACTGTTATTTCTGCATTAGTTCAATCTGTGATAATCTATTGTACAGGATCGTGGGGGCGGAACGCTTCGACGTTGTTTGGCTTCACAACAACAAGGAGATCAAGCCTTCGAAGGACTTCCAGTACTCTTCAGAGGCCAATATACACAAACTGCATATTGCTGAAGTCTTCCCAGAGGACGCCGGTATGTGTATTTAAATATAGTTTTTTTATGCGTCTGTCAAAGAAGCATTTATTCATTACCTTCTTGTCTAATTATTTCGTCAAATTTGCTGAAATAATTTTGACCATCCGACTGAAAACTCAAAAGATCAGCTGTTTTGGTTAAATATTGAATGCATTCTGCTATAGGCTGATGATGATGAATGAAGTTTGTATGATCTGCAAACGGTTGTATTTACAAAACTAATGATATTTGTATTTACAAAAAAAGGAATTATTATCGTCTGCCACCACAAACTGCCCCCACGCGGTGGCAAACGGTAACACTTATCCACCCCCGCGGGGGTGGTTAGCCCTTGATAATTCCCATCTGCCACTGTGGCTCTGGACGCAGTGGTAGACGGTAACTATTACGGGCTAACCACCCCTAGGGTGGCAGACAGGAATAGTAACAATAACTTGTAATGCTCCCTGCCCCATAAACAAGTGTCGGTCAATGTCAACCCATAACACAAGCTCCAACCTAGGTACCATTTCGTATGTTTCCAGCATAATTTATTTGTCTTTCCAGGTGTATACACATGCGAAGCGTTCAACGACGCTGGCGAATCCTTCTCATCATGCAGCCTGGTGGTAGCCGTACCAGGGGAATCGTCTGCAGCGCCGCAGTACTCCGCCTTTCCTTCCTCCAGCACCGTCGCATCCGGCGAGCCTGTCGCATTCAGCGCCGCACTTGACAAGGTAATGTAGTCCTAATGCTTATGGATATAGGGTCTAGACTATGAGAGATAGATACTCCAGGGTCTGGAGAAGGTAATTAGCTGATGAATAAAGTGTTTGGAGAATGTAACACTTCAGACGATGAAACCAGGGTCTAGACAGGGAAACTTCATGGTCTGGGCTAGGTTACACAACAGTCGATGAATCTCAATAAAAATTGTTGTGATCATGGACGGCTGATAGTCGTTTCTGTTGGATTCTGGGTCTACAAAGTCACTGCAGTTTAAGGATCTAGATATTCACCAACAGTTCTTTTAGGTATGGAAACTGGTAGTGATGACCACTATCCACGATAGAATAGCATTGATATTTAAGTTTAATTTTATTAATAGCTTAATTTTATTTTGGTTGTAGCTTCATTTCAAACCCCATACAACTTTTTCAACCTTTTTCTCAATTCCTTTTTGAATGAATCGTATTTTAATTTTATTTGCATAATCCTAACCATATTATCATCTTCCAGCCACCACTCCAGTTGCAGTGGCTGAAGGACGGCAAGCCGATCGACGAGACCTCCACACGTTACAGATTCACCATGGAAGGCACCTCCACATACAGACTTGAGATCGCAAAGACAAGTTCTGATGACAGCGGCCAATACCAAGCTCGTGCTGTAGGCTCTAAAGGCGATTCTCTAGCTGCTTTCTACCTTAACGTGTATGTGGACTAGATAATGTATCTATTCTACTCGATTTTTGCACTTAAGATCAATTTATAACTATGTATTATCGAAATGTTATGTTTAACTATATCAATGATGATGATTTATGCGTTAGTAATTATATAAGCGTGAGATACTGTGCAGAAATGAGAAGGAGATAGTACAGCATCTGTAATGTAATGACTGAACGAAACGGGACCCAACATGCTGCCCTGTAGCACTCCCGAAGAAATCTCTTTGAAAACTGGAATTTTTATTTATAACGATTAATGTATATGGATAACGATTTTTATACTATACGGAGTCGTAACAAACTCTATAAATTATTTATTTATTGTTTAGGTTAAGTGTTACTCCCTGTCGATTGCCTACGAGAAATCTCTCTAGTCACGTTAACGTTTATTTATTCGAATTGTTATTTTTTGTTTATCGTCCTCCTAACAGATATGCAGCTTTTCTAAATTAAGCTTTGAATAATCACCGCACTGGTTCTGTTGGTCTCTTGTTGCGGAGATCGCGACGCCACCCGCGATTTCCAAGACACGACCTGCTAACGGAACTAACTATTTTTATATAAATTTAACTGTATTATTTAATTGTACATAATTAAATTTATATTATGTGACCGCGTAATTTATGAATAAATATGTATACTTAAAAATAATTGTGTTGTTTCATTCGTTTATGTACATCCTAAGAAAATGACTGTATACCCAAAACACGGGGTAAGACAGTAAAATACAGCGCTGTCACCAAATCAGAAAGATCGTGACTTCAAATCCCGCATGGGTACATTTTAGCTAATACATAATGTTATCTGATAAGTATGTAAGCCTCTGGTATCAGTGGTAGGTCTAACTAAAGTACCTACCTTTTTTTTATTGCGTCAGAAAATCCATTATGGATACCCTACCGCGTCGGACTCTCACCGACTAAAAACTGACGCGTGACCGGCCTCCATGCATGTCAAGCAAGGGGCTCCGGCCGGTACCTCCTACGGAACTCGCCGGTGCCCCTCTCGCCTTTTGCCTAAGCACAGTCCCGGGAATGGCACCCACAGCCACACCCGGCACCCTCGCGGTGCTTACGGCAGCGCTCGCCACAGAGCGCCGCCCCCCTCCCGGGGTCCGCACCATGAACAGCCAAGTCCCCACTTCGACCACCCGCGGACCCGGAAGGTCTAAAGTACCTACCATTGATTTGTACCATCAAATGTATCTAAGTACATAAGTAGTCTTAATTAGGTTTTGTATAAGAATTAAATTACGTAAAAATGTCAGCATTTAAACGCATCGATCCATCAAGTGGTTGACCAAACCATCTACATTCAAATGCATTCATATTTTTCTACATTTCGAACTCTACGCGTTTATCAAAAGCGTTAAAACCATCGTGACTGGCACAAAACAAACGGGAATTCTTTATTTAAATCATTTCGAATGAGGAATCCTCGAACGAGTTATAACTTTTTAATTCTTATTTCAAATGCGATGAGTTAAAATGACGCGGCGTTTCTGCTTATGGAAAACATAACCGCTTTTATGAACTTTCTGGCGAGGAATCGAATTATGATGAGCCTAGGTAAGGTATGCAAGTATATCTAGAAGATAAATAAACTGGATAGTAGATACTTAGCTACTTGTAGGTAATCTAAAGAAAAAACCGGACAAGTGCGAGTCGGACTCGCGCACGATAGGTTCCGTGCTATTATCTATAAAAACGGCAAAACAACACGTTTTTTTGTAGGGTAGCCCCCTTTAATATTTTTTTATTCTGTTTTTAGTGTTCGTTGTTATAGCGGCAACAGAAATACCTACATCATCTATGAAAATTTCAGCTGTCTAACTATCACGGTTCATGAGAGCCTGGTGATAGACGGACAGACATACGGCCGGACAGCGGAGTCATAGCAATAGGGTCGTTTTACCCTTTGGATACGGAACCCTAAAAACGAACAACATCAACACATCTAAAGCGACATCGTCACAAAAACTTTGACCCGCACCAATTAGAAATTCGTTATGAACAACATTAATGGTAGTCGGTGTGAAGTACTTTAATAGACCATTTTGACCAATAAAACAGTAGCATACGCACCATCTCCTACATTTTTATTTAAAAACTATTGAGTGAGTTGTGGTTCCGTAGATAAAATTTGGGAGTTTATTTGGGGCAACAAAGAAATAACAAAAAACTTTTGGCTTGGCTTTAGGTGACTACGTTTGTGTGATCTTTGAAAAATAATTAAATTATTAGGACATGCTTCTCTCTGCTCTGCTTCCTCTGGCTACCGCCTTATACATTTTCAAAGGATCTGGAATAACAACCTACACAAAAAAGACATGACATGAGTGAGACTACGTTTTGGGCATTGGTTCAATCGTGATCATGTTTGTTTAGGGTGATCGCATAGTCCAGTCGAGCCGAACGCTCCCCGAACTGTTACTTCATAGAGAAAATGCTGCTGACATCAGAAGCGAGCCGCATTTTCTGACGTCATCAGCATTTTTTGTATAGAAAAATGACTGTGCGAACTGTGCGGACAAGTGTGCGATCAGGTTTAATGATGTAACAAAATGTAAGCATATAACGAATAACAAAAAACTACAAAGTTGTACCTAAATATCCTTTTAAGGATCGTTCAGTAACGGAACTCTAAAAAACTGGCCAAGTGCGAGTCGGACTCGCGCACGAAGGGTTCCGTACCATTATTTATAAAAACGGCAAAAAACACGTTTCTTGTATGGACCCTTAGGTAAATATTTATTTTATTCTGTTTTTAGTAAGAAATACACCATCTGGGAAAATTTTTCATGTAAGTAGGTAGATATCACGGTTCATGAGATACAGCCTGTTGGCAGACGGACGGACAGTGGAGTCTTGTAGTAAGAAGTAATAGGGTCCCGTTTTACCATTTGGGTATGGAACCCTAAAAACATAAACCAAAGAGTATCGAATCTCCATTCCATATTTCAATATTTATCACAAGATCGTTCGTTTTCGAACAAAACTCGGAAATCTTTTTTTTTTGCTTTCTCATAATAAATGAGTTCGAGATTCGAACACATTTTTTAAAAATCATTCCATTTTTGTATGCGCTTGCGTCGAAAGAGTTCAGTTTTTTTAGGTTTCTTTGTTTCGTTTTATGTTAAAACATACCTAAACAGGATCTCGACTGTATCCCAACGGGCATGTGATAAATGTGTAGGTACTTATTTGGATGTGCCTCTGAGTACCTACCTACACCATTCGTTTCTAGGCTTGTGTAGTTCCTGAACTAAGTACTAATAGGAATTCATTCCCACAAGTGTACTAGTTGAGCTAGTTCACATAACTCGGTCCTAATAGGACTATTAGTACTCTAGTACACTAGTTCATTCGATCGTTTCGTTAAGGAAATTATCATAACTGCGCCTTCCTGCACTGTAATAGGGTTCAAATCGGCATGCGTATCTACCCTTGTACTAGGACGGAATGAAAAGAACTACACGATCCTATTAGGACTCTAGTTCATTCGATCGTTCGGAAAAAGAACTGTTAGAAATGTATTCACATGTCAGTGTCTGATTGGTTTGTCAAGCGCAGACAGAGATAGACTCATTAGGCGAGTAAGCGGTAATAAAAGAGACAGAGATATCACTGTGGCGGGCGTTTCATTCGATCTTTAGTTTAGTACGAACATCGTTCATGTCCTACAAAACACAAAGCTAGTACGTAGTTCAGGATCGACGAGATCGTCCGAGCGACTCATTATAGAACCGAAGATCTACTGTACTAGATGTACTAATAGTACTAGAAGTCCGATCTAGTTCTTCACAACGATTGTACTAGTACGGAGCGCTCTCTGTACTGACCGAGCAAGCACAAGCCTTCGTTTCCATTCAAAAACTTTACCTAAATCCATAAAATTTTTGACCTCGTAGGCTACGAGGTTAAAACTGGTACCTCTGTACCTACTGGGCTACGAGACGTAGCCCAGTCCGCCCATCAGACAGTTGTCACGTCAACCACCAATTATTTCTAGATATTTTCATGTCCATTTTAAAATAAGTAGGTATATAAGTACCTAATCACTAGGTTTACTTGGCATGTTTTGAAACTAGCTGCGCTCCCGCGGTGTAACCCGCGATCCCTCGGGATTTTTTCGGGATAAAAAGTGGCCTATGTCGTTCCCTGGGATACCTACAACCATTATCCATGCCAATTTTCAGCCTAATCTGTTCAGTGGTTTGGGTGTGAAAAGGTAACAAAGAGACAGACAGACAGACAGACAGACAGAGTTACTTTCACATTTATAATATTATAGTATAGTATATATAGTATATAGTATGGATAGCAGTTGACAGAGTCGAGGAACAATTTTTTTCCAAATATGAACCGCAGGGATTTGAACCCGCTCTCGCCAAGTTACCGTTGCCCAAACCCGCGACTAATCCGTGATGCTATAAATCATTTATTTCGAATAATTAATTGTAAAAACCGTTTTACGTATTACCGCGTGCTGGACGCATTAGTTCATTTTCCATAATTTTATTGGATTCTCCGAGTCTGGACAAGAAATCCATGGAGTATTTAGGATGGTATTTTAATTTAAAAACTTTAAATAATAGGAACCTACCTAAATATTTTAGATTAATTCGGAGTTAAAGAGGTCAAAATATCTTCGACCGGTCTCGCTGTGGCCGATTGCTCGGTAGAGACGTATGAGGTGCGTGTTCGATTATCACGGGACAGGACTTTTCTTTATCTCTCGGTAGATATTTGTTCCAGGTCCTTTTCTGATACGCGTCATGTTTTTTTCGTAAATAAAAATAGCCTTTATAGTTAGGTATCTACCTACCTAATAAGATGGCTAGAAATAGTAGACGAAATCAGAAAGGGGGCAAGCGGCGAACAGACCAACATCACTAGGCGCTTACAAAACAAACTTCCTGTCCATAAGATTCCTCCTAACACTCCCGGGAGTCCCGATAGAAGTGAAAACTTGAACAATTAGGTGCCTAATGTATTTTTTGAATCGTCAGGAAATCGAAAGATAATGACTTCACCCGTTATGTTATAAAATGAACTTTTAGAAATGTATAAATATTGCCGTATAAGTTTACCGAGTACGGAACTAGATGGGGCTACTAGTAGGTGTCGGTCGGTGAGCAGTCTCGTCACTCGCACGTGACCTTTTCGAGGTGAATCCAAGTTTTTGTCATCTCAAAACTGCCAAACGCACCTAAAGAAGTTTTCACTTCAAAAACCTTTAAAGGGCATTTAAAAGCTTAAAAATAAACAACGTCTACTCCACAGCTCTCCTGTGCTACACTCAATACTTTATTACGTCGTTGCTAGTTCGTTTATTTGCGCGATCGCTCTGTACTGATTTAAAACGCATGTGTCTTCGGTTCGATTCCCGGCCGGGTGCTCTTTGTATGGCGCTAGGGATGCGCGTTAGTCTTGTTTTGTCTTGAAGCCGTCGAGTTTTGACCTTCCTATCTGAATTGTCTACAGCCTAGGTACTAGCAAATTCAATATAAGTATTTTTTTCTGATTTCTGATTATATTCGCTTAGATCTTTTAAATTTTTATTAACAAAAATTTAAGAATTTATTCATTAAATTTCATTGGATTATGTTTCATTGGAGTGACTATACTTTTCTTTTTCTTCGTTCTAGTTCTATTATTGATAAATGAGTGATTATTATTAGGTAGGTACCTAGGTACCTTAGGTAATGACAATTAACAAGCTATTATTATTTTTCAATCTTTTAAATGTTGACAGAGTTTTTTTAAATTAAATTCAGCATTTGACCTCACTCTGCCTGATGTTAAGCAGTAGTGAGGTAAGATGGAGCATGCTTACCCAGAATTAACCTATTTACTCATGATTTGAAGACCCCTATATTGTACTTTTCGGGAATTACTGAGCTCGGCAATGAGTTCTACAATTTGGCGGTGCGTGCGTTCTTTAGTGAATCAAACAAGTTTCAAGACTGCAATACTGTATCCCAACACTAGTAGAACGTATCATTCACATCGATCATTTCTCTGTTGCAGACCGATTGCTCCTAATACCAACGAGATAAAGTCCATTTTTGAATAATTCTCACTTCCCTTACTTTGTCTCCTCGCAACAATTTAAGTAACACAACATACAAGTGCAATGTAATTGGTTGTTTAATTGGATGGAAATAAGGTTGATATTCGTTTGTATTCCGAATTAATAAAGGATTCAACTCAGAATCGACGTAGATAAGTATTATTTGATAAATTCGGAATGTAAATTACAGTGAATTATTTCAACTGATGCAAAAATATTTTTATATTCTTGTGTAATCAGTCGATCGTCTAGCTTTTACGAAAATAATCTTTATACTTAATAACTATTACCTACCTAGGTAGGTACCTAAATAGTAGATTATGACACCTAGGTACTTAAAAATTATGAAATACCTAAATAGAAATACGATCACGACTCAGTAGTCAAAGTCAAAGTCAAAAAGCATTTATTCAGTAGGACCGCTGGGATCACTTTGAATCGTCTCAAAACTAGGTGATTTTACTCCTGTTAGTAGGTAGACACCTAAAGCGCGGTAGACAAACTCGTAGATCTGTCTATTCATATCTGAAGATAGCTTTGTGCGAAGCTAGTGGTAGAAGGTCACGCGCGAGTCACGTGACTGCTCACCGACACCGGGCTAATTGTCAAGTTTAGAATGGTTCAAGTTTTCATTTCTGCCGGCACTCGTGGAGTGCCACTGTTTTTATCGGATAGAGTACATGAGATGGTACAGTCATCGTTGTGTCCATGTTCCCGAAGAAAACTAAAATAAGGCTCTATACACCAGTCATTGACCCCGCCTATTGTCTCACACAAAAGGGTTCAAAAAAGTTAAAAAAAAGCCGGAATATTTCATCATCCTGGGCTGTCATTGATCATTTTTCAAAAAACCCACAAATTCTCGTCTGTATTGAGTTTCGGTTGAAAAGGGTAAAGGATTTTTTATGTTTTTTGTTTGAATTTGAGACGAGTTTTGTAGGAAATGAGAGATTTGGATTGTGTTAAGTATTCTATTGTGAAGCCTTAGGACTTTGATGACAGACGGACAAAGGTGTTTTGTAAACTTCGAAGTACAGTCAGACTGTAATTACATTTAAAAAGAAAACCGATGTCAATGTGGCTACATACAAAATTTAAGCTTTTAGCCTCCTCGCAGACTACAGACTTTCTATCGGCCGATAGTTGAGACGGAACATACTTCTGCTCGTAATGAGTATGGAAAAGTAAGCCGAAGTATGTTCCGTGGTCTTAAAGTTAAGACTGAAACGTAGGTACGCGTTCCGTAGGAGATCCCGGAGCCCCCTGACATGCATGGAGGCCGGCCAAGTCAGTTTTTAACCGAAGAGAGTCCGACATAACCCTCCGCTGTCCCCACGGCGGTAGGGTATCCATAATGGATTTTCTGACCCAAAAAAGGGTACCCTTGCTACTTACTTTAAGATCATGGCTCATCAAACCCCATAGGTCCTGACCTCCATCACAATAGAAAGCCATCGGTCTCTGTCATCCGTTTCCACCCAGTCCAGTGAAAGGATTTGAAGTGACCGAAGGTCTCCACTTCATCTTTCCACCTATATCTGGGACGGCTGACTGGTCGACGGCCGAGTGGCAGCCCATGAGAAACCCGCCCAGCTCTACGGTCCTCTCATACGCAGCACATGACCGAGCCAGCATGGCCGTAGCCTGTGTGCTTTAATTTCGCCGATTATATTAGACTCGGCTACTCTTCCTACCGATAACCGCTGGGGTAAATGAGTTCTTGAGTGGAGACCGCTACTCAGCAAACGTAGTGTAGGACGCCCTCCGGCCAGGTGGAGTGACGATCTGCGAAAGGCTGCTGGCAGAAGCTGGATGCGTCGAGCTGAGGACAGGGCGCAATGGCGCTCATTAGGGGAGGCCTATTTCCAGCAGTGGACTGCTATAGGCTCATGATGATGATGATGACTCTTCCTACTGATTGTACTTTATGAATGCCATTTCTATCGGCCGATAGTTGAGACGGAATATACTTCGGCTCGTAATTAGTATGGAGAAGTATAGCCCGTCTCAACTATCGGCCGATAGAAAGTCCGTAGTCTGCGAGGGGTCTTAGGTAAAGTACCTACCCATTATTAACTTAGTGATGTTCATTTGTTCAATGTTCGCACATTTTTGAGGGTTAAAATGAAAATTTTGCCGGAAAATGGGGGAATTTTATATAAATAGGTATATTAACTGTATTTATTATTTATGTTTCTGTAAATAAATGTAAATAGGTAACTTACTCATAGTATTTTTATGTAAAAATCTCTAAAAAATATAGGTCATGTACCCAGAACACAAGCTCTGATTACTTTGGGGCTAGATGATGCTGTGTGGAAAGTCCAGCATTATTTATCTATTTATTTAAATGAGACGAAAAATCTTAGAAACAGAATCGTTTTTCATGAGTCTGAGGTCTACCAGACTTATATAGAAGGAGACTTATTTACGTATGTACATATTATTTATTTCAACATACAAGACATTTAGAGCAAAAGCAATCACAGTGTCTATTCTTGTATCTTAGTAATATATAAACGGCAATGACACACCGACGCGTACAATGTTTTAGTTTATACGTAAAATATAATGCAATCCGCAGTACCTTCACCCATACATATGAATTTTATGAAAACGGAACAGGGGAGGTGTGGAGCTGATTTTAAAAGATTTGAATAAAATTAATTAGTTTTTATAACGAACAAAAATTACAAATGTAGTTTTCCCAAGGCAGCTATCATAGATACTTTTTCTTATTTTTGTTATTTTATTTTCAATTTTATTTCACGCGTGTAAATGTAAATAGCTTGTAGGTACCTCATTTAGCTGAGTAAATTTCACTTTACTTAAATAGGCTTGTCAGAGGCACGTCCAAATATTATGCCAAAGTTTTTTTTGTGTGAAAAGGAGAGTATTTTTCGGGAATTAGTTGACTTAGTCTCAGGTGCCTAAAACTCTCGCTGTCTCAGGATTTTAGTCATAACACCCTCGTTTCGCTCGGGAGCTAACTATAGTGACCTTTAGTGCTTTGAAGATTCAATTAGTGCCCGTAGCTGAGGCAACATCTATTATTTTAGACCAATTTAGCCAATGAAAATATATTTTTTACCTTATGCTATAACATAATTATATTATAGGTAGGTAATAAAGGGCTTTGTGTGTTTTTAGTGTATACAAAAGTACAGTGCAGTACCAGTGTTCGGAAGAGTGTAGGCATAGGTTTTCTGACGCTATATAAATCATCTAGTCTAGATGTAGGTACACAATGCCTACTTTTTTTTTATATGTGCCTTACACCAGTACAAAAGACTTCAACGCGCCTGTGTAAAACAAAGCATTTCTTGATTTTTATGATTTTATGATTATTTTCTATAAAAAACTATCTAAACTACACTTTAATTCTGCATTCTTATTAGGTTAGTAGGTACAATAATTATGAAACAATAGGATGCGATGAATGTCGACTCTACGGATGCGCGCGCGTCGCGGCGGGCCCGCGGCGACGGCCATCGATTTATGCCGATACTCGATAATTAAAAACAATCCGCCATATTGTTTTTTTGTTACTTTATTATTGTTTTTTGTTATGCCGTTTTTGTGCATCCTTCATTTGATTGTGTTACTTTTTGACTCTTTTTTCGCTGGTACCTTAAAGGGATTGTCTGTTTTCGCATTATTCTGGCTATCTGTGGTTTCGCTTGTAGACATTTTAATTTATATTTGTATCGGCGGCGGTGCAGATACGCGTATTTTGTTGGATTGCGATTGCCCGACTTGTTGCTAATTGCTCTCTTGCTGGGAACGCATGAGATTTGCCTAATTGGGAATCTTACTATTGCTACTCGTCCAAAAATACATTTTGGATTTGTTTTCTAACGACCTCATGATCGTCAATTGTATTTCTATGCTTAAAAAACATAAAATAAAACAAATTAAGTACGACTTTACTCAACTTAATTTAAACGGTATCATTTTCACTTCTATTTCCCTCTATTAACCGTCATCTCACCATTTTAGATTAATCATAATTTCAAAAATCTTACTACCTTCCTGGATGATCTATGGATGTTAGTTGCTGTTTCATCTTGAAACGGCTGAACAGATTTGAATGAAACTAATTACAAAAGTAGCTGGATGCGGCGAGCCGAGGACAGGGCGCAATGGCGCTCATTAGGGGAGGCCTATGTCCAGCAGTGGACTACTATAGGCTGATGATGATGATGATGACAAAAGTAGGTTAGATAGACTACTTTTTATCCTGAAAAAGTGAATTGGATATTCCTGAGTGAACACAGGCAGCTCTGTGGGGCAGAGCTAGTGAAATTAAGGTAGGAACTAATATCAAGGTGAAAATATTTAAAACGATTATTATTCATGCAGGGTTGCCCAGGGTCATATTTAAGATGAGGGTCACCAAAGTATATGAGTAAATGAAAACTAAATAGGTACCTACTTTTAGATAGTAAATTGCAAGGTAGAATAGAAAATTAACGTTTTAAAAAATTTAATTGTTCAATTTTGCGTTCAATTTTATTAGAGCAAGTTGAAACGCTGGAAATTAAGTAATTAAGATTGACGAAAACTAATAATATTAAAAATTAAGTATAGGTACCTACTTACATTCAAAGAATCAGGACAATATAAGTTGAACCAACTAAATACCTAAGTACTTACCTGTGGTACTTGTCAAAGTCAAAAAGCATTTATTCAGTAGGACCGCTGGGATCACTTAGAATAGTCTTAGAACTAATTTTACTCCTGTTCTTGCGCGACCAATACCGTGAAGAATCAGGGCAACAAACACGGTTTGGGCCCATCATTCATATTAAAGTTCAATATAAAAAAAACACTACGTGATTCTACACAAACTTGTGAGACCGGCGAGAGAGGCGCTGGTGTTGGCAGAAAAATAAATTTTACAGTAAAATTCGTTAGTTCCTCTTTTGGCCACCGGTTCAGATAAGTTTGTGCTCTACGTAGAGAGCATATTTTTTGATCGACCTTTGATCAAAAATAGGCAATAATTGTTGACAGTTTACCATTGAGATCGCGAACTAATGGCCTCATTTAGCCGTCAGATAACGAACTCATTGTCAATACTCTATTTCTATACAAAAATCAATATTGACCCCAAACAATAAGAAATTTTGCACTTTTTTAAACTTTACTCACAAAAAATGCGAGCGAACGGTCCAGGTGCAACGAAAGGGTTGCGTCTCCCGTCCCGCTCTAACTATACAAAAACTATTCCCTGTCTCTCTCTTGTAACCCTTTGAAGAGTTTTTTTCGGGTCAAATCTGTTCAATTTTTTTGGATTTAATGAGATATTGTGTTTCGAGGTCTTTTATTGAAGTTTAAAGTTTGAAATCGTTATAAATCTGAGGTTGAATGTATTTTGCGTTTGGTGATTGATCAACGGTTTGATGTTAACTTTTAAAATACTCTGTGGCGCAGTGGGTGAAAGCCCGCTTGGGACGCAGAAGGTTGCGGGTTCGATCCCCGCCGTTGGATACATTTTTGTAGGATTTGCAAATATTTATCTCGAGTCTGGGTGTTTCTATGTATAATAAGTATATGTATTTACAAACAAAAAAGTACCTATATAAGTAGTATACCAGCTGTCTGGTTCCCATAGTACAAGCTTTGCTTAGTTTGGGGCTAGATAATGCTGTGTCCAGTATTTATTTATTAATTCATTTAAAAAAAATTTCTTTGAAAATGCTTAAGAATAGAATGTAATGCTAAAGAAGTTGCTGGGAGCCGTTGGGTGCAGGCTGCACAAGATCGATCGCTGTGGAAATCGATGGGGGACGCCTATGTTCAGCAGTGGACGATAGATGGCTGAGATGATGATGATGATGAAGAAGTAAGTAATAAACATTTTTTGTCATACTTTTTAATACTTATTACCTATTTTTAGAAGCTTTAAAATATTACAACAAGGATAAATTAACCTAAAACATTTAGCGTCTTACAATAAAACGTGACATAAAGTTATTCCACCGAATAAATCAAGAATAACCATACATTTTGACAGTTTACACTCCGGAATAACTTTATGTCACGTTTTATGGTAAGACGCTTAAAATTCATAAACAAACGGAAGTGCTTACAAAATGACATTTCGAAAGTATTGTACGTACAGTCTGAAGTACCTTCATTGTCTTATAAACGGTAATAGAGTTTGGAAACATTAGAGGGGGCATTATAATGATAAGATCCAAATAAAACAAGAGGCATTCCAGGAATGCCGGCAAAGTGAAAACTTGAACGGTTCTAAACGTGACAAATAACCCGGTGTCGGTGAGCAGTCACATGACTAGCACGTGACCTTTTCGATGCGATTCCAAGAATTGTTCTCATCTCAAAACTGCCGAACGCGCCTAGGAAGTTTTTACTTCAATAAATTGCAAAAAGTTACTGTCCTACTGGGACTCGAACTCGCGGTTGTCTCACTCAGAAGTAGAGCTCTATACACTCACCGCCATGCATGCTGATACAATGTTTGAAATTAAGAACAAGTTTTGTCGATCTTTGCCGAAGAGAAGTGTCAGAGATGGTGTCGGTAACGAGTTCGATGGTTTTTTTCCTATCTCAAAAATGCCCAACAACTTCATAAAACTTTATTTAATTTTACTGAGCAGCAATCAAATGCTTTGTCTCCCTTCATCACCCTATTGAGTAAGCGAGAAAAAGAAAATCATCAATATAAAATTGAAATTGGAACGTCTTCAATCGTCACTCTAAATTATTGTCGTTTTTTTAGAGATCACCAATAAGTAAGTGCCTACTTACGTTACTTACTTACTCAATATTCATACTGAGTAACAACGCCCACGATAAACCTAAATAACAAACGCGAGAAAAAATAATTAGATAGAATTGTAATTGTGTAATATTCCCGCCATGAACATCTGTTATTGTCAACACACCTGAGACTGAACTGTTATATCTAGCTCACCCACGCTTTACACATTTGTATATGGAAGACAGAGATGGTGATATGAAATCAGTACGACTTAGATGTGGAAGTGACAAAAAACTCATGCTTCCTGTGTCTTTCAATATCATTTGAAAAAGGAATACTGTTTGTAGTACAGTAAATATTTAAATTTCAGACTCTACATTTTCGTCATAAGTACGAATCGAATCGGATGAATTATTATCATATTAAACTGCAAGAAAACGTACCATTTTTTTTTACATTTTCTCTTTTAACATAAACTTGGTTGTGACATTAGAACAAAAAATAACATATTCTTCCAGTCTTATTAATTACTAATTATTATTAGCAGTTAGCGTAATGAATTTAAGTTCTCGTTTTGAACTGAAACCTTTTCACCTTTAGGTGTCGAAACAAAAAGTTGAAAAATAGAGTGTTTTATCTGACGACTCTACATTTACTGGCACCATCACCGAGTATGAAGATTTGACGTATTCCATACAATGTGGCTTTTTAACAATTCGAAAATAGAATGTTTTAACTTAACCCTTCCATATTTGACAAAAAAGAGATTTTTTAAATTTAGAACGAGACGTAGTCGGAATATTTTAGTTCTTTTAAAAAGAGTTCTAATATGGAGCGTTTAAAATTTCCAAAGATGGGTTACCCGCGTTTTTAACACCAGAACTGCTTAGTTTACGATGAAATTGTCTCTTGTGTAAGGAAAGCCTGCTTTTCCTTGAATTTTATACGTATCTAAGTATTATAATTGTTATGATTTTTATTAATTCCTCATAGGACCTAAAGAGCCCGCGGGCGGAAGCCATTCTTCTAAATAAAAAAGATTTTTAGAGGTAATTTTTTTGATTTAAGAAGTTTAAATGTAGAGTTTTTTAATCCCAGCTTATAATTATAACGGTTATCTTCGATCGCAAAAAGTATCAGATGTATGAACCCTTTCAAAGTAAAAATGTCACGAAAAAGGGGTTACTCAAAAAAATTGTATACAGTGTAATATTTTGACAAAACAGCAGAGTCACGTTACGGCCTGGTGTCACGACAAAAAGGTAAAATTAAAAAAAAAACTGGCGGAACAGGACGTTTTTTGAAAGATTTAGGCATTGTTATTTTGATTTCAAGATGGTGGTAGGTATTTTCTTATTTTAAATAATATTGCTTCTTATCATACCTAGGTAGTTACCTAGTTGCTTATCAAATTGAGCTGAGATCAGAAATGCTTAAAAAAGTGACAAAAGTTTTTTTATATTTATTTTTTCACAGGCATTATTTGCCCGGCCTTTGTTCAGATTTTTTTATTTATTTAATTTATACTAGTATCGTAGGTAAACCTAACCTACCTACCTATACCTACTAAAAAAATGTATTCGCTTTTTATCAAGTTTCGGAACAACTTACCTATATTCTATAAAAAACTAAGCTTCAAATTGAGCCTCTAAATGTAAGATAAACAGACTGAAAAATGATCAAAAAATACCTAAACACAAGCATTCCAACTTTGTTACCTTCATCAAAATATATTTTTATTTCAAATTCCCATCCAGCAAAAAATGACTAAATCTCGAAATATTTCTAATTAAAGGTCCAGCGAAAAAATTTGGCGGTCGCCGCTTGATATTAATTTTCAAAATTTAAACAAATCTGACATATCTCTGTTCGACAACTATTCCAGACATTTTGCGCGGCAGACATTTTTACGTTCTGTTTTTGAAAGCTTAGGAGTGAGTGAAACAGAAAGTAGGATTATATTTTGAGCGAGTGAGATAGAATGGTGATGATTATTTTATACCTATAGAATTGGTAAGTATTTCTAATAAAGCTTCATATTTAGTCAGTTACGCTATACTTCAGCTATGATCTTTTCTTTCCTTCATTTAGGTGTAACTGATTGTGAAAATTTTTAAAGTAGTGTAAGTATCTTGGCAAAGTTTGCTTTCTCTTTGACTGGCTTCCCACTGGAGCTTGACTTTTAGTTTTAAGATGGATCACCTAATAGAATAATAGGCACCAAACCGTGTTTGTTGCCCTGATTCTTCACGGTATCGGTCGCGCAAGAACAAAAGTAAAATTAGTTCTAAGACTATTCTAAGTGATCTCAGCGGTCCTACCAGAGGGTCCTAGGTCCTACTGAGCTTTTTGACTTTGACTTTGATCTCTCTAGACTAGACTAGGTATAATCTGTGAATCTTGACTGCAAAACTCTACCTGACATAAGCATGGTAAAAAAACTGGTGTAGGTAGTACGTAACTGAAATTGATACCGTAAATAAAGCTACTAGGGACAAATAGTCAGCTAAGCTTTTATGTAAAAACAGATCCAAAAAAGGTCTCTATGAAAAAGTTATATTCAACTAGCTGACCCGCGCAACTTCGTCTGCGCATTATTAGGAACAAAGTGGAGGAGTTTTGAGTGAATCGAGAGTACAAAATATAAAACTCCGTCCCATAATATAATATTTTTTTTATATATGTTTCTCTCAAGAATTATTTAATAGATAAAGGTAGGAAAAATCTTACCCAGATCTTACAATGCTAAGAACAAAACGAATACGGTAAATAGGTAGGAGTTTCGAACGATGGGCCCGATGGGCTCGCAAGTTTTTTGAAGAAATTGACTCGAAACGTATTTTTTTATAGCAAGAACTGTGTGGTTTTAAATTTCGAAATAAAATTATTTACTAATATTGCGTTATGTTTCTCTCAAGAATCCCATAATAGATAGAGGTAGGGAAAATCTTACCCAGATCTTGCAATGTTAAGAACAACACGATAGCGGCAACTGGTGTCAGATTTGCCGAAGCGAGCGGCAATACCTACCCGCGACTTCGTCAGCAATATAAAATATCGAAAACTCTAAACAAAAATCTCCATTAACTTTTCGGAACTCAAAATGATCGATCTCCGCTGTGCCTCCGCTATAGTAGAAACGCCACCTAGAAGAAAAAGTATAAAGTAGTTTGACCTCGACGATGTAGATGGCGTTCTAACTATAGCCAAGGAAAAATATTTGAATATCAAAAAATCATAACTTCGGAGTTCGGATATATTGATGGGTGGGAACACACATGTTACATGTTTATCATTAATTTTAAAATAATTTATTATGCAAAATACAAAAAAAAAACGAAAAAATATAGAGTGCAAAAAGTGGCTCCGGCGCGGTCACCCATCCTTATTATGACCGCGCCCAGGGTTGCTTAACTTTTTTCGCCATACAAACTTCCAACCCTTATTTTCCCGCCCCCTTATGGAAATTGACAAAAAAAAGTAGCCTATGTCCGTCTCCTGGCTCTAAGCTACCTCCCTACCAATTTTCAACCAAATCTGTTCTGCCGTTCTTGAGTTATAAGTGGTGTAACTAACACGACTTTCTTTTATATATATATATATAGATTTAGTGTGAAATTTTTTTTATAGGCTCTCCCGAAAAGTCGTTTTTTCTCAGTTACCCCAGTGGATCTTGCAACCGACGATATTTCCTTTCGTCGGCCGGACGCGACAAATCCGAAAACGTTTTGTTTTTGCTCGTCCAGTAATTTTGGGAAAATTCAGGCGGCGCCGATCGTAATTATACCTATTTTGATCGGGAACTTTTTCGGCGGACCTTATTAGTGGTTGTAATGGCGTCAGGTGTGTGAAATGAATTGATATTATGGTGGAAAATGTATTTAAACGGAATTTTGTTGTACCTAAGTAATATACCTCGCATATTACTTAACTAATATAGGTAGGTTTTAGGTAGATAATTTTAAAAACTTTTATTTCTTAGTTTGAATTGATATATGAAAAAAGTTTGTTAAACTATCAACTAACTTCAAGGTACAAGATTGAACCAAAAAATATCCGTAGCGTTTGACCCACCTGCTAATTCTTAGCGCGAACAATAAAGGGCAAGCACAAAACGCGACCCCTCGCCGAATCACATTGGTTCCGCACAAAAAAAATATCGAAAAAAACGCAAAGATGCCAAAGGTGTCTCAATTTTTTGCGAAAAAGTTCGCCAAGGTTAAGACCCATGGGAAAGAGTTACCTTTTCCCGCTTTTTTGATATCTTCCGTGTTTTTTATCTATTTTGCGAGGGTCCCGTTGCGTTCTTTTGTGTTCATTTTTAAAATTACACAATTCACCCCTTTTGGAAGCAACAGATGATGCGAGACGCGTGAGATAGTTTTTTTTTTATTTTTCGTACTTTGATTTATAACTGTTTGCAGTAATTTGAGAATTTTAGAGTTTTGTCCCGTTGTGGGTGATTTTGTAAGGATTTATTAACGGTTTTCGGATAAAGGTGCTGTGTCATTTATCGTTTTTGAGATTTTTATGGATTATTTGCGGCTGGGGAAATAGAAAGTGGATCATATTTACTCTATTAGATAGTTGTAGGTAGGACCTATGTGAACTTGTATAGGTGGGTTCAAACATTATTTATCCAGAATTAGGTACACTACCTATTTAGGTAATATGTAGGTAATAATAAATTAATTTCAACACACATTTATCTCGGGTCTGGGTGTTTCTATGTATAATATGTACGCCTGTCCATAACACTACCTTTTATAGTAGCTCTTTCACTGCCCAAGCTGTAAGCCTGTGGAATGATTTACCTCTGCACATTAAAATATCAACTTCTCTCAACACCTTTAAAAGTAAAGTCTATCAATATTATCTATCCCGTTTATATAATTAGCATTGTTATTTAATAATATACCTAAGTATCTACTTGTTTTAGTTAGTTTATGTATTAGTTTATTAAAATATTATTGTATGTATTAGGATTAATAAATTATTTGTGTATTGTTTAATATTATTATTACTTATTCATTATTATCAAATTTTAGTTCATACGATGTTAATACCTTATCTAAACCTAAAGTTATATTATGCAAACCGCCTTCCATTTATGCCTATAATGTTTTTCTCACGTAAATGGTTGCCTGGAAGAGATCGCTTTCAGCGATAAGGCCGCCAGTTGTCTACCTATAGTTAAGTGTATTTTTCTTGTATATCTTGTTCGCTGTGTGGTAATGCAATAAAGAATTATCTATCTATCTATCTATCTATGTATGTATTTACAAACAAAAAGTATATAAGTAGTATATCAGTTATCTGGTTCCCATAGTACAAGCTTTGCTTAGTTTGGGGCTAGATGATGCTGTGTGAAATGTCCAGCATTATTTATTTTTTATAAATATGAATCAGTAGGTAGATAATTTTGATCATTTTTTTTTAAGTCAACCTTTTTAATCAGTTTTAAAAATTAGGAGCTAAAATATTTTTTATAAAAGGTGTCAATTTCAGTGTCCTTACATCATAAAAGGCAGAGCAAACTTACGCATCATAAAAACCGTTTTTTAAGAAACTTTTTTGGGTTCCAATCAGTAAGCCATTGTCCACACGCACATTGTGACCAAGATGCCCCTCCTGACCACGAACGCGCAAAAAAATTGAAAAAAGATCTTCATTCACAAATAAATGTAAAGGTCACAACCACAAGTCAATTTACACCCCATTTTTGACCCCTTTTCTTTATGAGGTCATTTCTTATGCATTGAAGAAAAGAGGTCAGTTATTGAAATGATTTTTACCAATTTGTGTGATTCTATAAGAAATTCGATATTTGTGTGACCTCGGGTCAAATGATGGGGATTGTTTGGAAAGTCGTCTGACCTTTCTAGTGAATGTCTTTTGTTATATTTTATAACTTTTGACAACTATATTAATTGTAAAAATATTTCCCATAGGATATGTTTTTCAATTGAAAAAACATCAAATAAATTTAACGAATATACCTAACTTATAAATATTGATAAGTCGATGTAAGCTTTATTGATACATGTATATAGGTAAGTTAGTACATATTTATTAAATTCAATTTATATACATACAAAAAGCTTATAATTAAGCTTATATTTAAGTCTATAAAAGTAAAAAAAAACACAGAAGAGAATTTAGTTATATTTAGGAACCTGCAGTAAATATTTATTTTCAGAAACTTAGCTAGTACAATATGCACATAGATTAAATAAATTTACAAAGTACAATAGAATCAGTCAAACCATCTAGGGATCGTCGTAAAAACGATCTAAGGATAGCTCAACCGATCCAGGTCACTGCCAGTGTATTTATACTTATTTTAATAAGAACATCGACATGCCACCTTGTGGTATTAATTAATCAAAAACATGACAGGTGTCAAAGTTAACGTTCTCACGAAATCATTTAAAAGAAGCGCCAAATATTTGCATAAATATAATATAATATATCAAAACAATACAACACTATAAAAGGATAGAT
Source organism: Epirrhoe alternata (assembly GCA_963565295.1). NCBI lineage: Eukaryota > Metazoa > Arthropoda > Insecta > Lepidoptera > Geometridae > Epirrhoe > Epirrhoe alternata. Next base: position 5,390,299 of record OY751400.1, read on the forward strand.
CTTGGCAAAAAATATTTTAGCTATTAAAAATTATTTGAACGAAAGATTCATTAAAATATTAAAAAAGAGATTTTAATGTAAATTAATATTGGATCTTTGAGCGCGACACCCCTTAAAATAATCAGTTTCTCACGAATCACCCCAATTTTTAGGGTTATCTATCTGAGTGAACTTTAGATCACTTTGTGAATCGTTTTTTGCAAAAAAAGATTTAAAAATAGTAAAAATGTGACCCCATTTCTTGATGAGGTCTCGACATTGTGAACTGGGTTTAACCCTGCTTATTTTGAAATTCGATACAGTTTTTTTATATTATTTATCATCTTTTTTTAGTTTTTGAAGATTTGCGGAAGAAAGTCTTGTGAGAAAATGATTTTGCGATTTTTAGGATGGATTTATGAAATTATAAAAAAGTGTAGGTTCGATTTTTGGTCTGTCTTATGAAAATGAAAATGAAACTATTTAAAATGAGGGTTAGGTACGATAATTATGATATCTATACCTACACCTGTCATTGACAAATAATTGTTTGTATGTCTGTTCATACAGCCGTCATTCATCCATAATAAAAAAGTAATTGATAGATAATTGTCACAAATAAAATTACAAAGAAATATGAAATGCCAATTTTAATATCCAGAAAATAACTCGAAAATATATTTCGAGAATCTCATAAAAATTCATGAATCATTCTGTTATTAATTATTAATGTTGTTTTATTGGAATTAGTCTCTAATTGTCGCGGAGGGACAACCTTTATGAAAGCCAAAACTATCTGTTCATAACTAGCTGCACACACTGTGTATCATAAGTTCCTTAACATAACGATAATAACATTCCATCCCTCCCACTCATATAATAAAGCTGAAAGTTTGTGAGTTTGTTTAGATTTTTGGATATTTGGATGTTTGTATGTTTGTGTATCAATCACGCCTAAACCAGTGAACCGATTTGGATGAAACTTGGAATAGGCGTAGATAGTGACCTGGAATGGCATATAGGCTATTCAAAATGTTGGTACCACGCGGGCGAAGCCGCGCGCAGAAGCTAGGTAATAAATTAGCTCTAATTCGATAGCATTTAACTTTTAATGTACTGTAAAATAATTTGCCACGAAAAACATTCCCTGGCGATTTTATCAGCCTTGCGTATCAAAAACAAAAAAAACATCGCTGATTATGATGTACTCATCAATTAAATTTAAACTGAGTTGAAATAGTTTCGTAAGTAAAAAAACTTCACACATTGCTGCATAAAAACATGAAATATTTATTAACTTGATATAATAGTAGGAATCTAACCTTATCTAATACCTACATAGGTAGGTTTATGTAGGTACCCTACATAAAGAAATGAAATTAAAGTGTCTGTTTGCATGTAATTTTTTTACATTGGTACCTAATCTTAATTAAATATCTTAATGACACGACAAGAAGACATAAACATTTATGTTTGTCTGTTAGTTTGTTTGTACTGGGTGATCGTTAAAACTACTGAACCGATTTTGACGAGATTTTAACTAGCTGATGTTACAAGGAGGCTTAGATTACTTTGAACTACTTTGATCTACCGTTTTGTGAAAAAGTAAATTTACTTTAAAATTGTGAACAAAATTCGATAGAACTGAGTGACACTTAAGACTGCTTAGGTTAATAATTTCTTTGAATAATTTTGAAAAGGTTATTACCGGTTTAGCATAATTTTAAAATAGTACTTACGTTAAGGTACCTATGCTAAAGGTCCTAGGTATAAAAATGCAAATCGGAAACAGCGTTAAGTCAATGGTTAAGTAAAAAATACTATTTATAAAAAATAATATAAAATACATTTAATGCCAATTCTTTTATCAACGCTAGTTTTATAAATATTGTACAATGAAAGCCGCGTTACTTTGATCCATGCACACAAAAACTAGACACTTGTTAATTTCATTCGACTTTATAATTTTGCTCTTCTTAGTTAAGTATGTAACTGATGTGCACATAAAAATAGTAACAAGAACCGCAATTATACATAAAAAATGTATTAAACATGCAAAAAAAGTAATACCAATGTGCAAACATTGAGCAAAGAAAAAAAAACCACTAAAATGCGCAAAAAATGAAATAGCATATTAATTTGCTAAGTACATTTAACACAATGCACAAAATTACAATTTATAAACATCAAACGTACTTACTTTGTCATATTAATATTGCATTTATCGATGTAAAGAGACATTTCTCGGTAAAAAAGTCGATACGAGTACGTCTGCAATACTAAAAATAATTTCCAACGTTTAATACAAAAATCGCAATAATTAACTTCGTTACAGACCAATAAATTACAATACGAGAAAGAAATGCAACACGATGCAACACACGCGTGAACTTTACGCGGGACGGTAACTCACACATCGACACGATAGGGACGGGATGATCTAGATATCGACGTCGATGATTCGATAGCTAATCAAACGGTTCTACAATTAAAGGTTTGAATCAGCGCCTACGGTGTTTATTCTTATCAGTTTTGAGAGCAACACGGTGGAACTAAGCCTGTATATATAAGCATAATATTTTATGCGATTGTACAAGGTTTTGGCGCTGCAATTTCGATGCTTCAACTGAATGTTATTTATTTTTTGGTCAAAGTAAAATCCATGAATGTAGAATTTCATCAATGTAAAGCTAAGTATTGCAAAATACTACTTAACAAATATTCTTTCATTTAAGATATTATGTTTTTGAGTGTTAAATACCCGAAACACTACAAAAACCACTTACGCCATGAACGTTAATTAACGACGCTTATTTTTTCATTGATTAGGTATAAACACTAAAGCGTTAAAACATGTATCAAAATCTTTTACTTTGCAATTATCGATTTATCAACCCAGCACTCCCACCCCTACAGCCCGATTACAAATACATTCATATGATTTATTGTGAACACGAGCAACAACTCATGTGTGGAAAGTATCATTCGCACACATGCAAACGCACACATACAGCCGTGATTATTATGCGGACTGGCGCATGGACGTGATACTTTGGAAAATGTCGACTTCATATTTAAAAGGAATTATTACTTGTTTCTTAAAAGTTTAATTCTTATCAATTCTTCTTTTTTCAGATTGTGTTGTATCGAGTTTTCGAATTTATGGTTCTGTCTGTATATTCGATATTTGGATTTTAAAATTTCGCTTTGGAGCTTTTGGCCAAGTCATTTTTTAACTAACCCAACCTTTACGGTATGTCTATCTCAATAAACATCCTTAAAAGCTCGTTTATGTGTGCATGTATCAAATAGAATTTGGACATGCCACTGACTATCTCCTACACATCTTCGAAAGATCTGAAATTATTAAAAAGATCTGAGAGAATGTCTACCGCGCCTTGGGGATACAGTCGTGATTCTGTTTACATTTACGTAAAAGCTCGAGAACTCGAAAACGTTGACACAACCTTATAGCTTTCAACTATCCATTTACGAGAATCAATAAATAAATAAATAAGCAAACGTCAAGTAGGGTAGGAGTCAAAAATAGCTAAACATTAATAACATTTACGAGAATCAATAAATAAATAAGCAAACGTCAAGTAGGGTAGGAGTCAAAAATAGCTAAACATTAATAAAAGCGTTATTAACAATTTCTTCGCTAGGACCTAGTGGGAAAACGTATGAGTATTTATGGTGTTATTCATGTCACAACACATTTTGTTTCTCTAAATGAGTTAAGCTTATTTTCCCCGAGTTTTCCTTGAATCACACTTTCAAATAACAATTACAAGTATCTAAGAAGAAAGAAGTTCATTACTTTTAACGGACACTGTCTAGCTACACATTGTATTAATTATCAGTATAGATAATTATTCTTTGACACTGTTAGTGTTAAGCGACTAATGACTTCTGCAAAATCCTGTTCATTATAAGGTCATGTTACCTTAACTGTTTATTTTCTAAGGAGAAAAGTATAAAAAGAAATATGGTTTGCTTATTTCATTAACACTTTTAAAAAGGAGTTTTATTAAAAAGTTGTTTTTCCCATTACGCATTTTTTTGTTTAATCTACTTAGCTGCTGTTGTACTTGCGTATGTATTACGATTAAAATTAAATACGTCATTTAAGCTTTTGAGCAAAGATTAGCAAAGTATTCATCCGTTAATCTCGATTCGATAAAAAAATATTGTCTTGCCGCTAGAATCGAACTCGCACCTCTTGTATGCCTGTTCACGCGCCACGCAAACGAAGTCGTCCTGATTATAATGTTAATAGATAAAATGATTAAATGATTTTGCTAAAAAAACTTAACAGTTCACAGCAGAAGAGCTAACCGCTTCCTACTGTAGGTATTGAATACACATTATTTTAATCATTCGCGAAAATCACTAATGATTTCCAATAACAATACCCGGGTGTTAAGCTTATTTTGACGTTTTTGCTAGAAACGTGCAGTTTTATGAAAACTTAATAAACTTGTTAGAAACATTTGAGTTGTTAATGTATTAATGAGCATGGGTATTGAGTATTTTATATTGAATCAACTGTTTTAATGCTTAGTTCTCTAAGGCAGTTGTCCCACTGCGAGCGTTGAGAGCGTTGAAGCGGGTATAGTTCTGTCTGGGCTATGACTAGTTCATAGCTTGGCGTGAATTTCAGTTAGGTCGATTAGTCCTTGGATAATCGAAGGATTAGTCAGTCTAACAATTTGGAATATTTCTGTCCAAACAGTTAGGTAATCGAACTACTAGCTACTAGTAGGACTGGATGGAATAAACGCAAAATTCTGCCTTTTTGACCACGCGAGTAACGCTGAGCGAGTAAATTTTAATAGTTTTATCGCCGCGATAAAAGTAGTTATCGCCGGCAGTCTGAACGGCCGGCGTTGAACTTTTTTTTATGATGAATGGGTCGGGTCGGCTCTTGTCCTCGAAACTAGCATAGGCAAGAATGAGGTCTACGATGGAGCGAGCATACCCAGAAGGTGCAGGAACTCTCTTCTTGAAAACAACAGGGTCATAGCTCAGCGGAAATACACACTATTATTACATTTGTCTATTTTATTGACGCAGAACCTATTGTTCGTCTCTTGAGCGATAAAATAGTTAATCGCTTATCTTGCTTGCGGTAGGACAAGTGCTGACAAGTTAACCATAAGAAACGGAAAATTAAGTTCTGATAAAATGGCAAATTCTTGACGTTATTGTTTAAGCCGCCTGCAGGCTTCCGTCATGGCTTAATGGCTTAACGGATGGTAAAAAATGGACGTGTCCTTTGAAGCATGAAAGTACCTGTAGGTCTGGTAGCTAACAGTAGTAGTAGTGTAGGTACATCGGTCAACCCCCATCCATTTCGTGAGTGTGAATGAACATCGCTTGACTTTGACATAACAACAACAGCTCTGCCGCACTCAGAGACACTTATTGGCTACTTAAGTTAAGTCCTTCTATAATAAAGGTTTTCCATATAGGTAAAACCGTTACTAAGCAACGGAAGTAGACTTTAGTGACTGGGCCCGTATTCGCGTGCCTTTTTTCGTTCGTTTGATGAATATTCGGATGCTTTCCACAACGATTTCTGACTTCAAGGGCCAATTTTTCAAACGATAAAACACAATCCTAACCTAGGACCAAATATTTCAAACCGAAAAATTGGCCCTTGAAGTCAGAAATCGTGGTGGGAAGCTGAATATTCATCAAACGAACGAAAAAAGGCACGCGAATACGGCCCCTGAGTGATGCAGTTCGATTCTAAAGACTTGGAAATGTCAGGTTATTTCTGAACACGCGACGTCAGTCAGAGCATTGTCTTAGTATTATTCATAACTAGCTTCTGTTCGTAGCTTTGCTTGTGTTGTATCAGCATCTTTAAAATGACAGAAAAAATTTACCAATATGAAAGATGGGGCCAATTCTACTAGTGCATTAAATTTAACCTAACCTAACCTAACTATCGTTAATAACAATTATCTTCTGAGGTACATCATGAACAACCACATGAACACCAAGAAATGTAGAACCTTTTTTTATTGTTTTATTTCTTTTCCCCCTAGACTCTACAAAGGATATTGAGTGAATCAGGCAAGAGTGTCTACCGTGCATTGGAGATACATACAGCCGTGTGGTTTAGTAGTTTTTTGGTAAAGAAACTGATAATTTTTACAAACGCAGAATAACATTTCTACAACGTAGAATCTAAGAACTCATGAATTCTCAATTAAATACGAAAAAAAACATGAACGTTTTGTTCTCCATTTCATACTTGATAATTGATATTAATTTATGATAACGCGAATACGATTGTAATTTAATGCTAATTCTGATAGTTTTCTAAGAAACTTATAATTAGTTCTAAGTAAATAGAAGAGATAGAATTTAGATTATATTTAGATGATTTTGTTTTAGTTAAAAAAATCAATTATAATTAATAAAGTCTTTCGGTTTCGCTAAGAATTTTATATAATGTAATTATTTAAAAGTTGTTAGTAATTTTTTTATTATAAAAATTAGGTGCGGCATTTTGTTGTATTTAACCAAAACGATCCAATGATCCAACGTCATCATTACACTGTTGCTACCCGTAATTACAATGATAACATGAGCTACCACGAGATATATTATATCATCGAACAAAAAATCAACAGCAAAAACCGAGCTACGTATTCGCAGAGCGAAGGTCAACACGCGTATCTAAATACGCTCCAATTTCAAATCATAAAAAACGTCGGTCCTTACGGTTAACCCCAAAGGACCCTTTCTTAGCTTTTTTGGCGGGAAAAAACTCACAGCGGATCTCGCTCGGGACTCTTCGTATTTGTAGCCGGGCGGCTGCGGAGCGCGGTCGCACCCAGAGCGTAACGTAAAAATTCCAAGAAATTTACAGGAGCGCGGGAAATCTCGACCCCCCAAATTCAAATTTAGAACTCAAAAAAAAATCAATCGAACCGATAACATTGTATTCCCGCGCAGTGTTTATTATTATGCTTCGTACAAATTAAACCGCGTATTGTTTTAAATATTTCGACATTGTCGGAATTCTATTGTGTGAATTAATTGTTTAATGTTTTGTATAATCTAGGGCTTTGTCGAGATGAGTTTTGGTTTACATTTTCGTAGTGATATAAACAATTGATAAAATTCGCGGAGGAGTCGCGCTGTTTTTATGAATGTTTTTGCGTATGGCCGCTGGTGGGGGAAGGGTGGGGCCTCCGTTGACTCGTCCCTCCACTAGCGAGTATTTTGATTTAGTTTCCAAGTCTTACGCAGATGTGGCAATTTTTTTCAGTCGCGTGTGTAAAGCGCGCGCGGCTGTTTCATTTTCCGTGATTCGGATGAATTTTTATTTCGATTTTTTTCGCGCTTCCGAACTTATCACGTTCACTTAATTTTTTTCAGATTAGTTTGAAAACATTGCAAGACTTATTTTTGAAGTGAATAAACTTGTGTTCGACTACTGTGTGTGCAAGTGACAATAAGGATTTATTTAAACAGTGTCGTGATTGACTTTTCGTTTGTTGCCTTTATTTTCAACTTTGGATGTCTTAGAATAAGGTAAGTCCTAGTTTTAAGTTTAATTTAAAAATAACAAAACATTTTAATTTACTTACCAATTTCCTAAATTTTTTAAAATTACTAATTACCTTTTATATAATCACATAAACGTTGCATAGCGGTTTTTTGATGATGTTTTATGAGAAAATTTACTTTACTTACCCTAAATTTAACTATACTTTCTTAATTTTACAAATTTTTATAAAAATATTTATGATATAGGTATTAACTTCAAAAAATGTAGGACCATAAAGTATTTCAATATATATTTTGAAACAGTCTGTGAACCTAAGAAGCTGGTCTATCTGGCTCCATCAGATCAGATCTGAGACATCCTGAGGTGAAAGGTTAGCGGGTGAGAGATCAGATTCCATGACGACTGCGAAACTGCGTTTGGGAGAAAGATACCGTAGAAAAAACAAATTTAGTAAATTTAGTTATTGATTCCCTTCTTGCACGTGTCCGACTCACAATTGGCTTGTTTTTTTATTTATAATTTGTTTTAGAAGTACCTACATACCTAATTATTATTTGTTATTGATTTACAAATTTGGTTTTTAAATAAAGTAGTTTTAGGCACCTTACTTAATTTACTAGACAACCATACTATCCATTCTCATATTATAAATTTGAAGTAACTCTGTCTGTCTGTTTGTTACCTTTTCACGCCCAAACCGCTAAACAGACTACTTTTTATCCCGAAAAAAATAAAAAATCCCGAGACTGCGGGTCACACCGCGGCAACGCAGCTAATTAAAAATAAATTATTTAAAAACGTTAAGTGCTACAGAAAAAATTGCATGACTTAAATACTTTTTGTAAAATTTTAATGTCATGTTTTTAGTAAATAATAGAATAACGCTGAGACTAAAAGTTCTAAAAACACAAGAAAGTAATCATTTTCGAATTGAAAATTTAAATTGTAAAGTGCGTAAAACTCGCTTCATTATCTATTTTATAACTTACTTCGGATAAAACTAAGCGCCAATAAAAATTTATAAGTTTAAGTTAGTTAATCTTTAATAGCTCTGTTTCTGTTCCCATTTACACTTAATAACTTTTATTGAGTAGAAGCTTAGTCAAAGATACTTTTGACATAAAATTCCAAACTTGATTTTGTCTTAAATACGTACGTTACGTATATTTTTCTAAATTTGAGCGTCCGTAACGTTTTTCATAATTATAAAATTTACTCTCTAATTATTATATTTAGGATTATTTTTTATATTTAGGATTCTCGTTTATTGTTCGTAGGATTTTAGATATTGTTAACAATAGTTTATAGTATTTTTTTATGTAAATTATTTATGAACCCCAGTACCTGGACAAACCGAACATAGAATTTAAGGCATCACAAGTTAAGTAAAGTATTTTTTCATGAATAAATGATCTATCTATCTATCTATAAGCCCATGCTCTTTAAAAGAAATTACATTGAAAATGTCAGTATTCATTAATCATGAATATGATAGGTCCCAAACCGTGTTTGTTGCCCTGATTCTTCACGGTATTGGTCGCGAAAGAACAGGAGTAAAATTAGTTCTAAGACTATTCTAAGTGATCCCAGCGGTCCTACTGAATAAATACCTACTTTTGACCTTTGGCTTTGACATTAAATTGTTTCAAATTCGCATTATTGTAACTATAGTTTTGAGTATTGGGCAAAACAAACAAAAAATGTAACCAACATTGCATCATTCTAAAAAAAGAACTTGTCTATTTAAAATAAGTAGACACAAAATGGCAAACAAGATGGCATTTGAAGAAAAAGTACAGACTTTTTGTTATTCCAAGAAAAATACGTTTAAAATTTTGTACACATATTAAATTATTGAGTTTTAAAAATATATGGAATCGTGTATCGGTTGTCGATTTAATCTTGACATTACCGAGAAAATAAGCATTTTAAAGAGCGTAATTTTTTGTTGCAATATTTTAACTGAATCTATCAATGGTTTTTTATTTTTACACGATTCTTTAGTTATTTCTGTATCTTACAAAAAACAAATCACATGACCCGTTCATTACAAATTAGTTTCCTCATGTTTTCGTCCACTGTTTCAAATAATTACGTTTTTTAAAAACTAAAAGGAAAACCGACTTCATTGTTTGACTTATAGAGGCGTTTCTGAGGAAGAGGTTTTTTGAGTTTTACGGGAAAACTATCAATCCGAAGAGTAAAATTTATATGGGACCATATTGAGAGTCCCCATGAGTCCCTTTCAAACTATTCAATGTTTGTGACTCAGGTTGTGTTGGGAATCGGTCCACAATTGACGGAAAGATCGGTGATTCTTTTGAGTTTTACAGGAAAACTATCAATCCCTGAGTAGTAAAATATATATGGAACCACCTCGAGAGTTTATTCTCAAACAAAAAAAATTGGGAAACCGGTCTACAATTGACGGAAATATAGGTGAACATACATAAGAAACATACAGCTGAACATAGAAAAGGAGGAGGTCCTTTTTTTGATGTCGGTTAGAAAGAAAATGTGTCTTCACGGTCGAGAAGGAATAGGAGTGGAATTCTAGCTAAAATTCTAAGTGATCCCAGCTGTTCTACCGAATAAATGCTTCAAACATATATAAATAAATAATGCTGGACTTTTCACACAGCATCATCTAGCCCCAAAGTAAGCAGAGCTTGTGTTATTGGTACTACATGACTGATATACTTAAATACTTTTGTTTGTAAAATGTTTATACATAGAAAACACCCAGACCTGAAATACCTACTTGTAAATAGGTATGAGTGATAAGCTAAACTAAAAGCGTTACTCAATTTAAGATGGATCACCTAAAATATGCTAGGCCCCAAACCGTGTTTGTTGCCCTGATTCTTCACGGTATTGGTCGCAAACAGGAGTAAAATTAGTTTTAAGACTATTCTAAGTGATCACAGCGGTCCTACTGAATAAAACGCTTTTTGACTTTGACTTTAGACTAAGAACTAGTGCTGCTTACTAGTTCTTAGTTGTAGTTCTTTAGAACCAAAGTGTGGTAAAGGAATTGTTAGTGACCCTTAAAGAGGCTTCTTTAGTGTGTGATTAGCTAGGTACTGTGATCAGCTTTAGGTAAAGACCTAAAGCTGATCGCAGTATCCATCCGCGCCGAATGCGCCAAACTATCAATTCAATTGAGGAAATGCTGAGACGTCAGAAGCGAGCCACATTTTTTAACTTCATCAGTATTTTTTCTATAGTAAAATTTGAATTTAAATTAGTAAAATCGTGTTGGATGGCACAAGCAAAGGGCTATGCCCAGCAGTGGGCTAGATCGGGCTCTGGATGATGATGATGATGAAAATGACTGCGTTGCGTTATGTGCGATGAGCTTAATGCGGATAAAAGAGAGACTATAGATCTATGTCTCTCTCTAAAACTCCTGCTTTATTTGTCTAATTTAAATCAACACTCAATCAAATCATGTCCTTTTAAAAATAATTAGCATTACTAGAACAGGAGTAAAATCACCTAGTTTTAAGACGATTCAAAGTGATCCCAGCGGTCCTACTGAATAAATGATTTTTGACTTTTGATTCAATAAAACTCTGTTTTTTGATTTATTTCATAACTTCCTTAACCAAATTGTTTATTTAACGTAAACCATTTCCCGTTCATTGTTTTACACTTAACTTGAAGAAAAAAATACGTATTATTTATATAATAATCACGTTCGACTCACATCGGCTGTGACGTCACCTCCGGCCGCCTGATAAGGGCGCTTCCGGTCTAAATCCTGACTGAATGAATGACCGAATGAACCTTATGACAAATGACCAGATATACCTTAGCACTTTGACTTATTAAGATCTTCATGCTAACCTATTTTTGGCGATGTTGCAGATCTTGACACACAAGGCTATGATTTGAAAGAATATTATTATGAACATCTGAAAGGACAGCAATATTGAATAGCGCGTCAAACTAAGCTATGTATGTGTGTGACTTGTAATAGCAATACAGCTTGACATAGAACTTTTCTTGAGATTAAAATTAAATGATTTAAGAATCAAAATGGTCTATAACTCTAGGGTTTTGATGGCAAAAAACTGGAGTAGAATCACTTAATAGCGTTTAAAACGTTTCAATGTAAATCCAATATCTTATTGAACTGCCTATTTAACTTTGAATTGGATAAGACAAACATAGGATCTTGAGAAAAACGCGAACTTATGTTGGCCGTACTGAACTCTAACTGACTATGATGTAAATGTAAACGATAAATTTTTTCTTCATTATGTGATTTTTTTTACTTTTCAAGATTATCAAATTATAATGTGGAACAAGTTCCACTGCTGATACTTTGTAAAGCTTATTTTGGTCACAGTAATGAGTTGTTAAGTTACTTATGACAACGCCTTTTTGGATTCCCATTGTAATACAGCAGTTTAAAATAATTAATATCATAATTTATTTACGCTCATTTTGGAAACTACTTTACATGCGAATTAATTAATGGAAAAGATAATTTGATTTGCGTTTTGTCTATAAATGGAGAGCTGTTTATTTAATTTATCGTGCGAATTAATTTGATAACAAATTTTAATGAGAATTCAGTATTTCTTAGGACGATTTATTAGTTAACACCAAATCACTTTTTTGTGATTTTTAGTTAATAACTGTTCTCACACACCTAAAAAAAAATCTTTCCTTACATAAAAATCCTTGTAACGTTGTAATGAGAATAAAATAATATTTTTATATGAAAATAGTTGTATACCTACTTTTGAAAATAGTTTTTTTTTGTGTCATAGATAATTTTATCCCGAGTGCTCATAACCAACTAGTTATCAACTAGAAAAGAGTGATGATCTTAAAACGGCTGAACAGATTTTCATGATGTTAGTTCAAGTATGTTGAGTGCAGCAGAACAGAGTACAAACTGATGCTTGTCTCAGAATACAAGTCTAGAATCTCCGTATCAGCGGCAATTGTGATTCCAAATGGTACTCAATAAAAATCACGTTTCCTAAACTTGAGGCATTGTATCGAACAATGGTAGGTATACTGACTCAGTCGTGACTCGTGAATCATCGACTAACGATTTTCATGATTTTTGAATCAGTGTTTTTTTATGAATCAACACAGAATTTAGAACTTTTAGGTATTTTGATTCAATAGTACTACAATATTTAATTTATATCGTGTCAAGTTGAACTAAAAACGATTTAAAAATTTAAATTTAAATTGTTACTCAGATTAAATTTATGTTTTATTTACTTAAAAAAAAATTTAAGTATCAGTTAAGTAAGTTTTTTTTTATGATGAATGGGTCGACTCTTGACCTCGAAACTTACATCTATAGGCAAGAATGAGATCTACGATGGAGCGAGCCTAACCAGAAGGTGCCTATTAACTCTCTTCTTAAAAACAACAGAAATCACAAATTCACTGAATTTATTACCACGCTTAAAAACTTTGCCTAAATTATTAAAAAAATATAAAAAGATTGGCCACGGTAGTTGCTTTTTTTATGTCGAAGGAATTGAAATTACGACTAAAATCATTGGTTTCCAAAAATTCATTTTATTTTATTGTTTTGTCATCAAGCATATATAAATTTTAATGCTGCTTGATGAAGGCTTGACCCTATTTGACAAATAAAATGTCAGCTATGTCCAGTATTTTCAATTCATTATTCGAATAGGTATGCAAGTAACATTTTTATTCTCGCTATTTATCACATTTAATGATTAAAATATGTATTAACTGTCTTAATAAATGCGTTTAATGTCTAAGTTTTTTCGCGGTAATGTATGTACACATTAGCAATGAGCCCATCGTAAAAGTGCTGGTCTACTAAATCTACCATAACAGGCCGCGGACAACTGTCTGTCTGTCCGTCACACGAGAACCGAAGCCTTCTACGGACCATATTAACCATTTTAAAATTGTAAATCAGCAATTTATTTATATCGAGATTTAATCTGTCCCCGTAAATGGAAATAATTATTTTTGACGTTTGAAGTTAACAGTTTAATATGCCTTCAAGAACTGCCACATGGAATACAATTTTACGTTCAGATAGACTAGATTGAACCTGATTTTTGTTTGAATAATATTCAAAAACATACATTTACAAAATAAACGCTGTTATGAAGAAATAATATAAATTCCTGCGCTCATAACAGTACACAAATTCGATTTTGTCGTCCAATAATTATCATAATAAACGAACACATTGCAAAATCGTGCCTTTTCTCTTGCTCTGTCACTCAACAGTCCTCTCTTTCCACACGTGCAGTTCTTATAAGACAATTAATAAACAATTCTCACTCTTTAGTCCTTCAGATAAGATCCTTTTTACAATAAGAATTAAATTGCAGAATACAGCTGCTTTTCAATCGCATAAAACAAACTAAACTTTATTATTAACAAGACAAAGTTGAATCTCGTCCGACACGAAGTAATCAATGAGGCATTCGCGATGAAATGCGAAATGGATTATTTTTTCAAAAATGGAATTAAGAAGAGACAATAACGTTCATTGTTTTTAAAGATGGCGGCTGGGACTGGCTCAAATATGAGATTATTACTTGTGAGTCTGGCTTATGATAATTTTATAGCTCGGAATGGCACAATGCAAGTTTATTTTAATGCAAAATTGTAGAGCACCAAAACGGAAATCCATCTTGTTATTCCGGTTCAAAGAGATCAAATGACTCTTTTAACACCGGAAATGATGTATTAAGATTCTTTCTACCATGAGATTAAACGTACAGTTTTGCTATTTGAATCAATTTACTTGTATGACTAGTTTTTATCAGCATTCATTCACACAGAGAAATTAACTAATTATCATGTGTATGCTAAATTGCATACATCTGCATCAAAGGACCGTGATACAGAAAATAAATAAATAATGTCAATTTTGAACACTCGCAACATTCTTAAAATCAAACCATGTCCAACTGTCAATTTGCTTTACTCAAGACAAAATTATAGTTTGTAAATCGAACGCACAATACCAACCAATGACAACGAAGATAATTCAAAATTTCAAACATCGAACAACCAGCCAGCTGCGAGATAGATTAGTGACGTGACACACGGTTCCAGAAAGCTGAATAAAGTAACGAGTAATTTAAATAGATCGAGCCCTCAATTGGGGTTAATTCTCGCGTTTAAGGAATATCGTGGAGTTTAATTATGAGCCGCAGAATGTGTAAGAGTGTGCGACCAAGACATTAGGAGTAATTGGTGTTTTTTAGCTAGAATACCAAAGTTGTGCGTAAGATATTGTTTTAGTTAAACTATTATTTTAACGAGAATATTGTTAGGACATCACACTGATCTCTTCATTCAAATTATATGTTTTTATAAAAGTCTTCTAGTATGTAGGTACCTAATATTGAAGTGAAAACTTCTTTGGGCGCGTTTGGCAGTTTTGAGATGAGAAAAAATTCTTGGATTCGCTTATGGCACGTGCGAGTCACGTGACTGCTCACCGACACCGGGTTATTTGTCAAGTTTAGAACCGTTCAAGTTTTCACTTCTGTCGGCACTTCTGTCGGCACTTCTGTAGTGCCGCTGTGTTTTTAGGTCGGCTTTTATTAAGACAATTTTTTCTGATAGGTACTTTTTGAATAACCAGAACCAACCTAACTCTAATTGGTCAAGGTGCACTTTTTATTAACTTTAAAATCAAAAACCTGTCTCATTTAATGTAAGCCGACCAAATGTAATTGCTCAGTTCCTTTAGAAATTTCAATAAAAATCAATTTACTAAAAGCTACAGCTTACCGCTTGAAAACTTTCAAATCAGTCCGGAAACTTCAAATTCTAACAACATAAAGAGCACGTTTGCTATCTACTTACACAACTCGTTTCAACTTTTTACCGAATCGTGAGGCTACTTTTTGTACTGAGAACACATATTCAGATGTGTAATGACCAATCTCCGGGCGTCGAAAAAAAAAGAAATCATTCGAAACATTAATGCATCAGTTACTAAACCGTCAGACGCATGCTCTTGAGCATCCTTAACGCATTCATAATAAGAACAAGACGTTCCATTTTCAAACGGACGAATTACAAACACAGGGAGCATTCCATCTTCAATGTTACTTTCTGTTCATATTCAAATTTTGTTTTGAAAATGGAACAAAACGATGCAGATGTAAAGAAATTGATGGATTTGATCTCTACCGTTACCCATCTTACACCAGACTCTTGTAAGAGTAGTGAGTCAAAAAATGTTATATTCTTAAAAAATCAATGACTATCAATTTGAATACCTAGGATGGTAAAAGTAAAATAAAATATTATTAAAACAAAGATCATAAACTAATTTCCATTGAAAAACAACATTTGCGTCATATGGAACGTTAAAAGCTTGGAAATTCCGAAAATCTCTTACGAATTGATACAAGTGTTTTATAACGTAGAGCTCAGTAATAAAATCAATCAATTCCAACGTTCCAGGTTTTTATATTTGCCTTCCATTCAAATAACTCCTGCCTTCGGTTTTAGCTTAAAAATAGACATTTTGAGTGCTCTGTTCTGAGATAAGTTATATTGATGTGTTTTAAACGGGCGGTCGAATGTTTTATACTTTCTGTTCTTCATATTTCATAGTGGAGTAATTGTATTATAATCCTTGTGTATTTTTAGAAGTCGAGTGTTTAGAAGGTTAAAGGATAAGGGTAATGATTTCAAAAATATATTTGAAGTGCTGTAAGATTTTATTTTATTACCATCAGTAGGTACTTAAAAAAAAAAAACTCAAGACTTAACAAAGAAAAATAGTTAATCTGCACGTAGAAGTTATCAATGGAATTCAAAAAGTCCAATCGTGAAGTTCGAAAATCAAATTCAAATTTAGAACACGTTCCTTATTTGAACGTTTCCGTTTAGCCAAATTCCAAATTTGAAAATCAAATCATTCCAAATTCCTGATACTTCAAAACTTTTTACCACAGACAATCAGAATTTTTTATGTATTTATTAGGGTTCAGCTTTAACATGTAAAAGCCGTAGTTAAAGCACAATAGCGGGCGTGGTTCTCAAGCTAGCAGCGAATAATTACTTCCCCCCTCTCTTCATGTCTTCATTCAGCATTGTCTTGAGATGTGACCTCTTGTGACGTCTGAGGATATTAGTCATTCATGACTGCAGACGCTTCGGAGCTTTCACGTATCAATCTCTTGAACCTTTGACGAAAGCTTTCTCATTTGTTTTAATTATTTTGATTATAGTACTGTCAATTTTAAATAAACTTGACTAATTTTTAGTTTATATATTCCTGGAATAACTCTACCAGTTTAATAAGATCGTATTGTCTTTGCAAAGATTGTGCTTTGGGATTTTTTCCTTAATTTTTCTTTCGACTTTGTTATAGTCGCCTTCTTTAATCGAAATACTAAATTTTGAAATACGAACCATACATAGATTGAATGACATTTTTACTCTATGGGCCGTGCGTAAAAGAATGTGTCGGCCACCCCGCGCGCGTTATTGCGAATACGTGGAGACGGCGCGTGCCGACTGGCACAATACGCACACTTACGTAACCGAACGCGCACAGAATTACCGAATTGCGATTTCTCTATCACCTTTCATACACCCATGACAATAGGCAGAACAATTTATTACACACTAAAAAACGTCTAGACACAAAAAAACTATGCATACTCAATTTAAAAAATTCGTAAAAGCAACTCATCAGCTTCAAACGGAATTCTTATCTCGAAACCGACGTTCTAAATTCAAAATATTAGTGAAGCAATTGAAAAACGAAACGAACTAAGTTCGTATTACGAGCGCGTTCCAAATTCGAATGTATTCAAATATCGACGCTCGAGATGGATTATGACGGGCCGCGGGGTGACGGCTGGAATATCTTGATCGTTTCATATTTTTCTTTATGGAATTCCAGTTTTGAATTGCAAGTAGTGTCTATTATGAACTATTACTTGTACGACCGAACAAATCGAGATATTCAATCAATCGAAAATTTGAATAAAATATTACTCAAAAATAAAATCATAATGTAAGACGCTCGTTTCGGCGATATGATCCCTTTGATTGATGGGTGACCACGCTGTGTCTATCCGTCCAGTGTAGCCGTGCATTGATTTCTTAATAATATTCATATTTAGAAGGTTCATGCTAAACTGGCAGTTATTTCTAAGTGCATTGACCTCAGTTGGAACGGACGACGTACTTTTGAACTTAATTAAAAATGTATAAAGAATTTATAACGTGTTAGGACCGCCCCCATATTTGTAGAGCAGATTTTAAACTGTTTAAAGTTTATTATGAGCCGTGTAGGCCGAATGGAGTTGTACCTCGACTTTCAATCCGATGGTCGTGGGTTCGAATCCCGGCCGTGTATCAATGGATTTTGCGCTACAATTTAAATGCGCTTTAACACGTCTCTATACGGTGAAGGAAAACATCGTGAGGAAACCAGTTAGTATTCTTATAGGCGGCGATGGGCTTGCAACCGGTCACATATGGAATACCTACTAACTTCTGCAAGTTGGGGATACAGTCGTGACCCTGTTTACGTATAAAGTTTATTAGATACTATGTTGACTTAAAAATTGTTGTTTGAAAGTTGAATGTTGGTATTCTCATTTCCTGTTCAATGTTCATATCAATGTGACGTAATCTGTCAAAAAGTATCATTTGACACAAAGTTTAAACTGTGTGCTTAGTCGTTCTTGATAGATCGTCGAAGTTAAGCAACGTTCGAAACGGTCTGTAAGTGGATGGGTTACCAGTGGCATTTCATCTGAGCGCTTCCGTGCTTCGGAGGGCACTTAAATTGTCGTTCTCGGCTATTTAAGTTGCTACGACGGAGGCCCTAAGGCGGCCTAAAAACTCCTACAAACTTACTTACTTTTTAACTGATTAGTTATAAACAATAACAAAATAAAGTTGTTTGCATTTGCATACCTAAGTATTTAATAGAAAATATAAAACTTTTTTTTGGTTAAAATACGCGATCTATCTAAAACAAAACACATTTTAAAGTACCTAGAATACATTAAAGAACTTACAATACAATTCAACAATATTTCAGGGCGTCTTGTCGAAGGGTCGCGTGATTCAAGAGCTGGCGACTTTTTGGCTCAAAGAATCAGCATTGCCATTCAGCGTGGCAATGCCGCCAGTGTTTTGGGCACGCTTCCGACTGGCAGTGACCTGGATCAGTTGAGCTATCTATAGATCGTTTTTACGACGATCCTTAGATAGCTTGACTGATTCTATTGTATTTTGTAATTTTATGTACATATTGTGGTAGTTTAGTTTCTGTAAATAAATGTATTCAACAATACAATATATCTTTATTGTAAAACATAAAACAAACAATAACAAAGAAAAAAAAAATAATTACAATGGGCGGCCTTATCGCTAAAAGCGATCTCTTCCAGGCAACCTTTGGACGGACAGGACATATTTGAAAGATAAGGACAGTAGAATTTAATAAGTTATTCGAAAAATATGCATTGACTGAAAAACTTACCTATAATACAACTTCAAAGTGTACTTATTTTATAATCTATAAATTATATAAAACCAACATCTATAACTGTAGTCTAATATTCATAAAATTTTATAACTGACATCGTTTACTCATAAAAGCGAAACAAAATAAACAAAATTATCGAATTAGTCATGTTATTGGCGTCTGTTTCATCTCAATACTGGAAGACATCTGGATATGTTTGTATGAAGTGTGTGTGTTCATGGGAATGTAGATTTTGATACATTTTATGTTCGATGTTTTAGATGTTTGGGAAAAGTTGATAGAAACTGATAAGTTTATAGCGCTAAAAGTTAGTTCGTATGAGTCAGTGGCCAACTCTGGTGAAGGAGCGTTTAGGCCGCTTTAAGGCCTCCGTCATAGCTTAATGACTTAAAAAGCCGGGACCGACAATTTAATGTGCCTTCCAAAGCGTTAAAGCGCTCAGATGAAAATTCCACTAGCAGTCGCCCATCCACTTACAGACCGTTTCGAACGTTGCCCGTGGAAAGGAAGGAAGGAGGCAGTAGTTAGTAATTACTAAAGTCAGTCATTCTCTCGTAATTTCCAACAAAAGTAATTAAAAATCGGCTTACATCTCGGGTCTGGGTGTTTCTATGTATAATATGTATGTATTTACAAACAAAAAGTATATAAGTAGTACTTATATCAGTTATCTGGTTCCCATTAGTACAAGCTTTGCTTAGTTTGGGGCTAGATGATGCTGTGTGAAATGTCCAGCATATTTTTTTTTTTTTGATAATTTAAAAGTTACCTGAAACAAAACATAAAATAGAATGAAAGCAAATGAATGAATGAAAATTCTTTATTACACACCATTAATAAAATTAAAACATCATCATCATCATCATCTCAGCCATCTAGTGTCCACTGCTGAACATAGGCCTCCCCCATAGATTTCCACAGCGATCGATCTTGTGCAGCCTGCACCCAACGGCTCCCAGCAACCTTTACAAGATCGTCTTTCCATCGTCGTTTCATCCAAATTAAAACATACAAAAAGAAATAAAAACCAGATAAAAATGTACAAGAAGCGATCAGTAGACCAATAACACAAACAATGAAAATAATAATTAACCAGTTTGCATATTCCTTCAGTCGCGGATTCGTTTGCAAATAGATTGATTTATTCAGTAGAGCTCAAAGTTAAAACCGTGATTCCGATTTCCATAATTAGCATCCATCGATATCCGCGCCCGCCAGCACTCCGCCTCCATCACCCGCTCTTATGACTCCGGAATTTGACAGTTTTTCCCCCCATTCTCCAATTCCAAATTAAAAATGTAAGAATTCTCGCTTGCAAAAGGAATTTATATTTTATTTTATTCCATTAAATCCACCATCTTTTGTTTCCACGGCCCGTTCCGATCGGAATTCATATTTTTCTGTGTTTTGTTTCGGTTTGCGAGTATTGTTTTATTGTTGTCCTAAACGGACGGGCGAGTATTAATTATTTCTTATTTTTGAATGCGTCTGACTTTAACGATTAACGTTCTCAAATTCGGCTTTTAGAAACTCAATCACGAATTTCATTCGAATTCTGCGTCGTAAAAAGATCGGATGATCTCCGAGTGAAATCGACTTTGCCAGTCAAGATTAGCTCGCGCTTGAGTACTTTCTGTGCTTAAACTATTAGATGCAACGTCGAATCCGAACAGACGTAGATGCGTATCGTTTACCGAAAATAATACCGGCCGTAATCTGACATTCTCGTACGTGTGCTTGCGCAAGCACCGCCTTCCGACAACAGCGGATTATTCGTTACTCATCAATCTCGAATAGACGCGGCCAATCCATTGTTCCCGTGACATTTAACTAATATATAAATACGTTGCTGAATAAATTCTATCGCCTATTTATAAATTAATACGCGCATGCATAATTCGAATGATTTTAAAATTGGAACGCGGAGTCGTCGCAATCGCAAGACAAGCGCGCGATTGTTGCACAAAATAATTATTTCAAATTCAAATTTGGATTAGAACGCATTCCTAATTGTCGCCAGTTGGTATTTTGGCAGCGCTCTAACGCTATTGGTCGATGCGTTTTCGAGTTTCGAACGTCTTTGTATTCGAATTTAGAGTTGATTATTTGCTTTCTTTCTGTTGGTTATTGTGTGCAAATGTAATTGTCGTGCGTCGGGTTATTGCTGTAAATATGAACGCGGATAGTTTCGTCTCGCATCGCGTCCTCCATAAAGATTGTCGTCGAACGAGCCAACGATCCAGTTTATTAGTGTTCACGGTTGACATTTTTTACTATTTATGACAATTTTCTTCCAATTTATTGCCTATTACGCCGCGAGCCGGGCTGTCCTGTCATCATTTGTATTGACGTGCATTCTTTGAATGCAAGTAAACAGAAAATGCGCTGTCGTAGCTCTGCCAAAGTCATTTATTTGCCAAATTTCTTGAACGATCTATAGAGCGTTGTTTTGATATAAATGTGACAATTCTATTTTGTCGTGTTTTAATCATGAGGGTATTTCTGTTGAAATGCTCTAGCAGAGGTGTCACGTTGAGCCGTAACAGACAAATGTTCATTAAAATTGTCTGCTTTATAAATAACTAGTTCCTGGTATATTGTAATGAGTGTTTTCTCGTTAGACTAAGCTAAGCTTATAGGTTCTAGTTTTGCATGCCTGCATTCTTGATACAGAAGATGGCTATGTATCATTTGTTGGTCTACCCACACGTTTCCATCAAAAAATGACAGCTTGGAAATGATATCATGTAGGTTAAGTAGGTTCTTATCTTCAAACATACTTAATAATTTTGTTTTGGAATCGGAGTTAATAAATTTAAATTTAGAAAAATATTCTAAATAGGTTTACAGTCACATTTAGCTCAGTTGAGCGTAATCCTAGATTGGCTAGTTCGGATTCAAATACAACATGGGTGCAATTTTAGGGTGCTTTTACAAAATCTTAAAAGAACCACAGTAAAACTTTATAAAAAATATAGTCTACCAATAAATAAATGTATAAGATCGATTTGTGAATTCATCTGCGAGCGAAGCAAATAGAACAATATTCTAGAACCTATCTAAACATCTAAACTGTTGTACGTCGGCCCGAAATAGGGCGGGTTTGTAGCAATTATTTTAGCTCTGTCTTTCTGAAAATTGGCAGCCGCGTGAGATCTTTTGCTAATAGGGCTGCCGAAAGCAAACAGCTTTTGACCCTGCGTCCGGCTAGAAACTGTACTGCTTAAAAGCCGGCTAGATACCTACATTTTTTGACTTTTGATAACCTAACTTCGTCACATTTTAGGTCTGGCGTTTTCTACACCAATTCATCATCATTGGCCTGCCCTTATTCCGCTCATGTAGGATCGGCAAAACATGTTCTCTTTCTCCACTCTTCTCTATCACTCGTTACCTCCGTATCCATTACCTATATCTTCTTTCACACAATCCATCCTTCTTTTCTTAGGTCTACCTCTACTCACTTAACCATCCACATTCATTTCCATCACCCTTTTAGTTACATGACTTTCAACCCTCCGCATTACGTGCCTATACCATGCTAACCTATTGTGTTTTCTACACCAATTATTAAGAGGAAATATTTGTGCGTTTGTTTGTTTGAATTGAGTAGGCTCTGAAACTGGACCGATCTGAAAAATTCGTTCACCATTAGAATAACGTTATCCCTGATGAACATATGCTATATTTGTGAAGTTTTCCCGAAGGACCGCGGGTAACACGACGGACTGCTATATGATAAATTGTTTCTTGTCAACGTTTTATATAGCATATATGCTTATTAAAGCCTAATAGGCTATGTAACGCTTTTTGCACACTTCCAGTTGTAAGACTTGGAGTTAGCTAAATTCTTCGACTCCTTACTAAGACGCGTTATTTTCTCCAATTAGACATCAAAAGGAAGATGTTAATTTGATTGTCATAATATTTTATTCACATAAATAATGTTCATCAGAGTTATACAATTTTTCCTCAATACATAACCGATTCCACACTCTGATCTTAGGAAATAAATTACTGTTTTTTGATATGTTATAAAAGTATGTACATTTTAAACCAATGAAATGTACTTGCATACTTAGCAGCATCTCTAGAATAGTGAAATAATTTTTATGCCAAAAAATATCGTAATATATAAATCCGGCGTTTGTATCAAAACGCATAATGAGCCGGCTTTCAGATTTCCCTATCCCTCACGAATGGTATTCGGTTGGGAAACCGTTGTAACACCAACCAGCTTGATAAGAGCTGCGTCTCTCGCCACTCACATTAGAAATTAAGACAACCGATATGTCTCATTATATTGGGCGTACTATATTAAAGTGCTCTGATATGCAAATAATAGGTAACTCTGTCATTGCGTTCTTCTGTTTTATTTTGCGATGCATCTTGAACAAATCTTGAGCTGTTTAGATAAATTAACTAACTGACTTCTTAGACGATCTGAAGCCTCCGTCAAAGGATCGCTAAAGCACGGTAGACATCTCAAATCGTCACCCAAGATTGTTTGAAAGTTGTTTAAAGGTAGCCAGAGGCATTAGGGCTACCAACGTCATAGCTACCTATACAAATCTTTGCATCAAGAATAAAAATATATATTTTAAACCGACAAAGCTAGGTACCATCTAATATAAAATTACCTTAATAAGTAACGTATTTTTGTAAACTTCAAACAGAATTTCAGTAATTTTGGAGAGCCTGTGTATTTTGTATCGTGTTTTTAGATATAAAACAACAAAGTAAAAGTTGCCTGGAAGAGATCGTTTTTAGCAATAAGGCAGCCCATTGTACTTTTGTACCTATATCTAATTTATTTCTGTAATACCTATTATTTTTCTTGAAGTGCAATACAGAGTATTCTATTCTATTCTATTCTAAGTAGGTAGTTTACATTAATTGATACACAAATACTGTTATGTAGTAAACAGGATCACTCCCAGATAATCCAGATCATTTAGGTTTCGAGATCCTTAAATGAGAAGTGGGTAGTCAGAGGCTTTAATGGAGCATCCTAGCTATTAACACCTCCCAATAAACATGAATATATTATTGTTACTATTTAAATAATGCCTTTTATAGAAATAGAATAGAAGTCCAGCCAACGAAGTCGCGAGTTTCAAATTTACATTTGTAATCAGAGCCATTAACGTCTACAATAAACTGCATTGACATGCGGGGGAAAGGGACAGAGCTATTGCGGTAGACAAAGACGGGGCGCCGTAGAGATTCGCGGCAGACACAATAGACGCGTGCGCGGATAGAGCGAGACAGATGTATCTGGTGAAAAGAGGATAGATAGACTTTTAATAGTGTCATGTCGATTCAATAGTCGAGCGCTCGAATTTTATGCGTTTGTAAAAAATGCACTCGGATTTATTGTTCTGCTTTCCGCGTGTACGTATGCATCGATGCTCATAATTTTAATATTTTTGTTGTTTTTTCAAGACTTTATGCAAATTGATTATTTAGTATTTTATTTATAGATATTGATGCATTGTAATGGTAGATATTGTACGTGTAGTAAATTGTATAAAGAACTTTAATTGCCACTTTGAAATGAATTCGCAGTTGACATAAAAATATGTACCTAAGTATTTAGAAAACAACTGAACTTAAGAACAATTACTTCTGAATTACAATTTTCATTAACATGCCTAAAAATACACATTCATCAAGCTGCATTAAAAAAATATTGTTTTATAGAGAACAGTAAAAAATATGAACTTCATCAAGACAAAAGTTCTAAACGCATTTCGCATACAAAGTGCATAACAGATCGTTGAACAGGTGGTTGCATTCTCCTGCGTTGTGTACAACATGAAATAATATGAAATACACGCACAGATACACGTGCAATGGAAAATGAACTTTATGACTTTTCACTTAGGTATAATTATGGCAATTGACTGCAAACCCTCAAAGTTTCGGGTGCGATCAATACTCAGATTATGACAAGCGAAAATAAACCGTACGTCAGATGTATTAAGTTTCATAATTTATTTGCTTAGTAATATTTAGTAGTGAATCTGGATGGATACTATTGTGCTCGTGCGCAAGGGTTAACGCATTAATTAATTATTATAAACTATTTCAGTGCTTGCGACGAAATTATTGTTATTTATGTGTCTGAATAGTTCGCAATTTTGCAATTCTTGTTCCATAATGAACATTGTGTTGTATTGCATTTTAGGTTTTCAATTGAAAATTTCACAATATTAATAAAAAAAACTGTGATGGCCGAATGGGGTTGTACCTCGACTTTCAATCCGACGGTCGTGGGATCGAATCAATGGCTTTTGCGTTTCGTAAAATTTATATGCGCTTTAACACGAGCTCTGAACGGTGAAGGAAAACATCGTGAGGTTTAGTTAGTATTCTTATAAGCGGCGATGGGCTTGCAACCTGTCACGTATGGAATACTAACTTCAGCAAGTTGTGGGCATGTATCATGTATTTGTACATGCCTCTGACTACCCCCTTAGACATCTTCAAAGGATCTGGAATGTAAAAGATCTGAGAGAATGTCTACCACGCCTTGGGGGTACAGTCGTGACTCTGTTTACGTTTTACTATTTAAATGAAGACTGTTATCTTGTCATCTCTGTTCGAAAAACAAATTACTCTCTGATAAATACGTACCTAAACTAACGCTAAACTTTACCTCAAATCAAATAGTTTATTTCCAAATAGGTTACACACATGAAAGAAATAGAAAATTAGAGATCAATTCGTTTCCATAACTTTTTTCGCCAAATTGTAGGCACATATAAAAATGTATAGACGTCTAATAAAGCTAAGCTAATAGAAAAACAATAGTGCTAACATGAACCACGTTTAATTTTATCTGCATTAGAATAATCACAGCTCCATGCTTATTTGTATTGCAAGTAGAATTGTGTTACATTTGGAATAACAAAACCTATCTACGTAAATAGACGTGCGCGTTCGATCCGAACAAATTCAAATGTCGAATAGCGAACTGTTATTGTGCTGTTTTGAAATAAGAATGCACTTTCAGTTCCTATTCTAAAAATAATGAATAATTATTTTCGTAACTTTTTGAAATAGGAACGCTATGGAATCATATTCGTAGATTCGAAAACCTTTGAACTGTTTTCAAACAATGATTTCAAATTTTTGAATATCGAATGCTCGGAAAGGGATTGATATTTGAAAAAGTATTTTTGAAATTAGAATTTAGAACATAAGTTTCATTAGCACAAGATGACTCAGACAGACATAACTACTAATTATAAGCGAGCTAGACCCGTTAGTTTGGAATTTGAATCAAGAATTGATTCATAACAATAAAATTCTAAATGACTTTAATATATCTATACTCTTGTCAACATCTGACGATTTAGCAAATATCAGGATTATTTATTTGCTTTGCTCAACACATGTTTTAACGAAATTCAACATGCTAAATTGAGTCGCACTCTGCGCGAAATAAGACTCAAATTACTTTACAAAAAAATATTAAGGAATATGCAAAATTCGGATTACGTGGAGCCAAAGTAACCTTTACAGTACAAAGAATAAGGTTGTAAGTAGATTGTGAGAGAAAATGTAGAGAAATGAGTGAATTTCTAGAGACGAAGTAAGTGCCAAGACTGTTTACAGTGGATGCGTCATAAACAGTTTAACAACTGTTTTATTAACACTCTGTTAAACAATTGTTGATATTTTTTATTGACCACTGTTTCAAAACGAGCTGATTGTCTGTGAGCGCGTTCTTTCAAATTGTGAGTTCAATATAAATATTGTAGTTTTTAAATGTGAAATCCAAGTGAAAATGGATTTGCCTACTATCTTTGATCATTGATGGAAACTTGTGAGGTCTACGTCTGGGAATGTTTTAATTCTTATTAATGAAAAACATCCCGTGTGAAGGTTTTTATGAAACTTCATAGTGTCCACCCCTGGGGGGTTGAGTGCATCTGTTCATTAAATACTGCACAATGGCTAGAATGTTAGTTTTGTCGGGTAAAACATGAGTTTTAATTAATAATAAATGTAATTAATTAGTACATACTCAGTTACACGTTATAAGCAAGATAAAATTTTACGATGCCTTCTTAGGTTCATTTAATTACTAAGTGAGTTTAATTAGGTAAATATTTACTTTTTAAAGACTATCTAGAATCAATAAAAATATACTTATAAAAGTTAATAAATACCTATTTATTTATAACGGTCTCCATGATACATTCTGTACCTAACTATTAGTTTTCTAATTTATTTTTTGGCATTCGGTAGTTTAGTTCTTCATTATCTTTGTTATTTTATGTTAGATAATAATTTAATTTAATTTATTTCTATAAAAATGACTTAAATTAACATTAAGTACTTATCTATAATCTGGCTTAACGTATTTATAAAAGTACCTACCTTCAAATAAAAATATAGCGCGAGAGAAAAGACCTAATATAAGTTCAAGATTGCAATAATTCCTTAGCATTGTCAAACAAATTATGAAAACAAAAATCGCTCAACAGTTTTAATCCGTTTCTAAAATAATCTCTCTTGTCATTAATCTTTATATTAACAAAAAATATCGCGACCATCTGTACCTACTATTTCCCAAAGATTTTTTACAATCGTCTGTACTTCCTGTAATACCCCAACACTACAACAGTTAGACAACCATTGCTTTTTTCCTTAGACATTTTCACATCGTCTTGTGACAACGAAGCAATGTACGTTGTACAACACAATTGCAACTTGAGAATAATAAAGGACGTTCACCCTATTTTTTTCTTTTTTTTTGACGAAACCGATCGCATCCTTTTCGGTTTTTGTTTCTTAATTTGTAAAGGGTTCGTTTTTATGTAAACGTTGACATGTCATTTTGTTTAATTGTTTAATAATGTGGAAAGATAGTGTTAATTAGAAATTATTAAAACATTATTTTATTATCAACTAGGACCAATGATATTATGATAGGCATTATAACGTAAATAATCATAAATAACACACATAAAATATAACTTCACTTCAATAAAAAAGTTTTAAATCTCAACTGACACCCTTTGAGTTATGTCATTGTCATTAAATCAATTTCGAAAATAATTGAAAACGCTTCGCCCGCATCCGAAGGAAGCCAAACCAAAAATATAACGAAACCCTTTTAGAAAAATAAAAAAAACGCCCACACAAACCCTCACCCCAACTAAAAATTGTTCCAGAAATATTAAAATAGTCAAAAGAGTTAAATTTAAAAGGGAGGGTACACAAAAAAATGTAATCCCAATACTAACACAGCTGTGCGGATCTTACAATGAAACTGGTTTTTGGACGAAATGCGTGAATTTTTATCATTAATTTCGTTGACAGACGTTTTTTGTAGTTTCCTAAATGTCTCCGATTCGTATCGTACTTTTAGCAAATTCGTCGTGGACACAATGGTCTTCTTCCGGTTTAAGAAAATGACGAATCATAATTTTTGTAATTTTTAAAGTGTTTCCAGAAATGAAATTACACAAATTATAAATCTAGCTAAAGCAACATCTCTTCGTCATTCTCCTCATCATTTGATTCTGAATGTAACTTCGGACAATGAGCATGAATTCACTAGTAAAACGTGTAGATGGCGCTAACCGGTGCTTAACCGATAAATATGAGCTTATCAAGAATTTCGAGTCTGACGTCAGGGTTCCGTGGCCGAGCGGTTGAAGGCACTCCGGCTTTAGGAGGATCGTCTGATCGTCGCGGATTCGAATCCCCGTCGGAATCGAAAATTTTGATAAGATTTTCATTTCTCAATGACGAATCAGTTATACAAAACAATTTTTATTATTACACGAAA
The DNA here is from genome assembly GCA_963565295.1 of Epirrhoe alternata. Classification (NCBI taxonomy): domain Eukaryota; kingdom Metazoa; phylum Arthropoda; class Insecta; order Lepidoptera; family Geometridae; genus Epirrhoe; species Epirrhoe alternata. Next base: position 5,419,123 of record OY751400.1, read on the forward strand.
CGCAACGAACAATGATGGAGGCGCGTTTAGAATTCCCAATTGTAATTTCTTTTAGATGCAACGATAAAAAACTTTTTATTCATAAATTCCAAAATACGATGTATTGTTTAATAGTGGCAAAGGGAGCGCCATGACGAAAGCAATTTAAAAATGGAAGGGTTTCATTTTTAGTTCCAATTTTAAAAAATGAGCCCGCGACGAGTGATTTGACGATTCAGACGGATTGTAAAAGGATTTCGATATGCGAGATGAAACCAGTTAAGTTTTGTTTTATTTTGTCTGAGCGAGTTTTATAAGATTTAAAATCTTCATGCTTTATTTGAGTTTGTATTGTTACTTTATTCCAAAACTGTATGTAGAGCAAATAAAATAAAGGGCTAAAGTTTTTGAACCAACGATTTTACTCTTAAGACAACTGAATGAATCACTTGAACCGAGTAAAAGCTAAAACCAATACAGTGTTACAAAAAAAGAATTCCTGAAAACCCATATGCACTTGAAATGTTACTTTAAAGTAATTTCACTTATGTTTCAGCATTACGATTGCCCGTGACTTTGCTCGTATGAATATTAATTTCCTTATGAAATTAGCTACGTATTAAATATTTCAGGAATTTTCTTTTCATCATCAGCCTGACTTCACTCACGGCTGGGTATAGGCCTTCCTGTGCTTTTGCCATTCTTCCCGGTCTTGTCCCAGCCTGATCCACTGTCGGCCTACGACGTTAATAATATCGTCCGCCCATCTCGCTGCCGGACGTCCGACGCTTTTCTTGCCAGTTCTGGGCCACCATTCTGTCATCCTTTTACACCACCTATCATCACCTCCGTACTATCATCCATGAACCTTTTGTTCGTCTCCGAATTTTCTTTTAGTGCATATCAATACAACCAGGTTTAGGACTGACCTGATACAGGTTCCAATGCTTGCATCTGTCGTACCTTCTAACTTTTATTTGTCAGTCAGTCGGTAACACAAAAGTTTTATACTTACATTTAGTTGAACCCTTCTGGCATAATGGTTTACACACACATCGCCAGGCCGCAGATGTTGATTCCATAAAATAATATTTCATGTAAAGCACTAACCGCCGACCGAGGGCGGAAGGATTGCGTTCTATTTTTAAATTTCGAAGCAATTTAAACATGGAACAAGACTCTAGAGGGTATTCCATTTTCAATTTCTCAATTGAATGTAGTTTAAAGTTACAATTCGTTACAATTGAATGTAACAAAAATAATTAGTTTAATAATGAAATGTTACCTATTGCTGTGTCAAGTCAAGTAATTATTGACCTCTACAGCAGTTTGAACATTTCGCTCGTGACCATTCGTCAATTAAATCGGCTGCAGGGACTCGTTATTAAGGCGAATGAAAAAGAAATAAATCTCGAGTGGTGTTTTAAAAAGCTCCGTTTCGAAGTAAAGAATGTTGTGTACAATCTCAGTTCGGACAAAAAAGTGACAACAAATAAAAAAGGGACGCAACACGGCCAAGGAACAGATTATCAGCGCTAAAAGGGTTGCTCCCGCGCTCTCTTTCTTTTGTTCCTACCAAATTCAAACTTCGGATCCGTACAAGGAGCGTTCGAATGCGAATTCTATTTTTGAATATTCTACCGAGAATTTTTAATTAATGCCGTTCGCCGCGCTCGTATTTTTTAAAATTCGTATTCTGTTTTAAATCGAGTTCGATATTCAATTTTTGCGTTCGATTTCAGCGTTTTTTATTTATGTTGTGCGATAATGACGTTTCGCCTTTAAGTGCTTTATTTCGATTGCCGATTTTATTCCGATGTTCTCCTTGAAGGTCGGTAGTTTTAGTGATTAATGGTCCAGATATGTGGAGTGCTTTTTAAACGAAATATTGAATTTAATGATGTTTTGTGGAACTCTCCGCGATCTGTTTTTGTTTTGGGCCGCGTGGGCGTTCTATAGGCGGTCTCAATGACATATTAATGTTCCACATCATAGATAGCTGCATTATCGATCGCTTATGCACTCCACGAAGGTTCTTTTATGTTAAATATCATGTTCATTATTGATGCCGAAGACATGGCGCTATCTTCAACGAATTAAAAGTTCATTCTAATACAGATCGCCGCTATAAAAGCACGTTAAATAGTCATAAAGGTTGTATATTAGTATGTGACAGTCCATGCACTCTAAACGAGTAACCAATAACTCGCATTAAGGGGTCACTTGACGCATCGTCGCATCAAACGCAGTCAGCATACTCAAGTCGTTGACCTCAATATGCAAATGTGAACTCATATTACTCAAATCGATTAATCTATATGCTATTAGTCACTAAAAAATCTTAATCGATGACTACGATAGAAGCTTCAAGCAACCGAAATATAGATTTTAATAACACGTATCAAACGGTAATCATTCGATCATATAATGGCTTCACTTAATATTCCATTTTCGAAAATATTTGAATCGTCATGCTCGTTCCATTCCTTTGTACTGGCAACACGGATGCGGCTATCAGATTTTAAAATTGGAAGTCGATCGATCTTTCTTATTGGGTTGAAATTTGAATTTGGAGTTGAATTGTGGTTACACGTGTGGTAATTAAAATAATCGTATGTACTACTAGTTGAATCACCATGATATTTTATTTCACACGACGCTATTTTTTTCATCTAAGATTTTAATATAAATTATTTTTGTTTCAGGTACATTTCATTTAAATGGACATTTCGAGTTAGCTCATGGAAATATTGAAGGCACTTTTCAAAGACAGAGTGAGTCCGAAAAACCGGCTGGTTTCAAAACAATATTGCGCAAAATATTCAAAAACAAAATACGACTCCTCCCTATCGTCCCCAATATGTAATTTTATTAATCCCCCTCCCTTTAAGTTTATTTTAAAAATGGAAAGCTAAGCGCATTCACAAAAATAATTGATGATGGCTGGACGCACCCCTTTTAATCTCATTGCCCTATACCGGATCAGATCATACAAAGCTCAAAATACAAGCATAAAATATCATAGTAAAAACTTTTTACACACGGATACGGGATGTACATTATTGTACATTACGAACCTTCTTTTGCAAACTTGAAATTCGAATCGTACATTTAAAAATGCAGCCAAACTGGCCACTACCCGAGAAAATGATCGATCGCCAAAAAAGTTTTACCTCGTTCGTAAGGAGTTAAAAGCCTTCAATTTTCAAATTCCTTTTAAAATTTCTGGGAGCATTGAAACTTTAATTAGACCGCTGCTTTATTCGTTAATTACAATCGAATGTGTATAATTACAAGTTGGAATCGAATTCGGGTGTATTGATATTAAAAAACAAAAATCATGTTTTTGATCGTCGATGGTTGAAACAAAGAGGCGGTAATTCGTATGAAGTGACTTGCGTTTAGAACACTCTTTGTCTGTCCATCTGTATTCACAAAACGATGTATTTAATTTTTTTTCTATCATTTTTAAACATAATTGTCGTTAATAATTGCGTTCGCTGAGATTAGATATCGATTGTGGCAACAACAATGTGTTCTAAAGTTTAATTTAAATTTTGAGTTCTGATTGGTCTGTGCGGAGCAATCTTTGTTTGGCATTGGCCACTAATGACTGCCATAGATGTTGAGATTTAAAAAGTAAAACAGTTTTAAATGTAGAATGAAAGATGTTCGTAATTCAAAATAATGTTCGAGGTAAGATCGAGTCTCGAGTATTTTCGTAATATTTTTTTCCAATATCATTATGAAGAAAGAATTTTACCAATATTGCAATAATGATAAATCCGAGCTGTGCGGCTTTCAGATGAATTATTTATGAACAACTTTATACTTCCCGACGCTGTGGTTTCGCCACAAAAGCGTACGTTTTTGGATATAAACTCATCGAAAAGCGCCTTTTAAACAACATTAACATTATTTATGCCGAAAGTGAGTGAACGGGACAACGTACAGGGTTTTGGAGTCGAAAGTTTTCGATCAAAAATATTATAAGATAAAATATTCTTAGCAGTTATCAACTAAACTACCATTAATCATTTATAAGGGAAACATTAAAAAAACTCATCAATTTGTGAACTTAAAATATCCACCTACGAACAAGCTAGCTAGAAGACACGATAAAAATTATGTTCAAAGAATTTGAGAAATTCAACGGAACTTATAAGAGAAATAACTTCAAAAACTCCCGCGTAGCTTCGCTCGGCAAATAACCGCATTCCGAGAAAACCCTTTATTTATGAATGTTATTTAGTTACCGAAAATAAACAGAAAAAAGAACAAAGAAATTTAAAAAACGAACAATTTTCAAACTTTTAAAAATCGATGATCGCGACTGCAACATTGTTTTTTAACCTTTGAGGAATCGACGAAATCTCTCCAAAATGTTGGTAGAGTTGGGTCTTGTAGAAAATTATGTCATGGCTACGTAAAGTTTGCCAGAAATATTTATTCAGAAAGAAAGCTTGAATGAAAACGTAAAATTACAAAATCTAACGAAGATGCATGCATATACTCTTCTTATAGTACATTTAACAATAAAATAAATTAGTATTCGCGACGAATGCTTTTGCCTAAATAGTGAAGTTTTACTAAAACTTTTATGGTATGTGACCGTTAATAACTTAAATATGGAATATGCAAACGGAGTTTAGTAAAGAAACGGATATAATATCCTAATTCTAAATAAAGAATAGACAATATCAGATATAGAGATATAGACAAGAATCAAAACGTATCCTGTTTATAAACAGTGTGTAGACAAAAAAAAACACATTTATTTAGTCAGACAAAATCAGTTAATTATAATTTTCGTATTTTTTTCATTCGTCGAAAGAATATGTAAGTACCTAACCTAGTAAACAAGATGTTTAGTAATTATAACCAAATTTTGCTAGTTGTGGCAACATTAATTAGTAACTAGAATCGAATAGTTTTCACAGATTAACACATCATTCAAACATCGAATCATAAAAACCGCGTCCTATATCGATTTCCCTTGCAAGCGGAACACTAAAAAGAACAATCGGAAAACGCCAACACGTAGTCAATAACGCAACGGATTCGAAATTTAAAATTCCAAATGATGTTCGAATATGGTACAACTTACGGCGATGAATATGGCACAGGCTTTGTTTCCCGTTTTTGATCGTAGTAAGTCCTTAATATGCGACATGTGCTATGAAGTTTCACAATAGCAAGTGGCAATATGGTACGTTGTCCGCGTAGTTTCTTTTTTTATTGACTAATAAAATATTGAACGGGGCATGACTGGATCTTTTCGGTTAATGTTTCGTTTCTACTTTTACACGCAAATAATAAACTGTCATTGAATTTTTGGGCTAAACTGATAAGTGTACTATTCTAGCTACATCCTATTGAAGGAAGAATTTTGATATTCAGTTGTCAAAAATGAAATACCTAAACAAAATTAGCCCTGCTACGCCGTCGTAGACCTACAATAATTTATAGGTACCAACACTAAGAAAAAAAAACACATTAAAAATATTTTCAATCATCAAAAATCTGTATTGTCTGAACTTGAAATATACTTAGAATTTCGATCGGAACATCATTTTCAAGGAAATCAAACTTGAAATGAACAATAACCGTAATTAGTATTCATAGCGGGGGTTCGGTTCCCGCTCACGTGCCGTGAAAATATGCCATCGTTATTGCCACTTTCTATACCATTTTCGGCACAATTAATGAAGAAAACCTCATTCTAACAAAACTTTGGAGCGATTAGCTCAATAACTTCATAAAACGTCTGTTGAATTACAAACAGGTATTAAAACATTACATCACGGATTTCTAATTAAATTAACCGAATGCAGTACATAAGAAAATACATCGTTTATGCATCGTCTTTTCATATAAACAATGCTATTTTATTTCTAAAACATGGCTGGACATTCTATTTTAATGTCCAATAAAACACATACACATAACATCAAGCACTTTCAGACCCCATCCTATGAACGACTAATTTAATTGAATTCACAATCTATCATAACTATACAAACTACATACTCAACAAGCAAGAACCGACCTTAATTTACCATGTTAAAGTTTAAATTCGATTACATTGGAGCAGGCGCGCCTCAAAATGCGGTACAAATTGGTGACTTCCTCGAAGATTTTTATTTTTATTGATAAAAGCGACTGACGACAATTGTACGGATTTGGTCTTGAATTGACCGAATCACGACGGATGGCCTCATTATTCGGCCACATTGTACACACGTGTTTGTAAATAAGGTTGGCATTGCAGGGTTAAATTGAATTCTTTTTTCAAATATTTGAAAGTACTTCTTCATTATCGAGTTCTTCATAAACTAGTGCTGTTTCATCAACTTATTACAAGCGCCTTGGATGAAAATATTGATGTTCTTATTTTAAAGAGCAGACGGCGGGGTCTATTCTGCATTATTTGATGCGTGAATCTGTTCAACGATATCGATCGAATTTTATATCGCGGAGAGTTTATCTCATCAAAAGAGCGTAGTAAGGACGCAACATGCAAAGTTTCACCCCATTTTGAAACAGTGTTAGTGTCAATTTTCCATCGGACCCCGCGTCCACTTACGCAACCCTTCCAAAAAAACTAAAAATAAAAAACCATAGGGGACTTTTAAAATCGTTATTATAATCTCGGACGCCATTTTTGCCTATTGGGGACGCGCCCTTCAATTTTAAATCTTTTTTAACAAAAACCCCTTTGATGTTTATGCATTTCGGCAATATCTCCCGGTCGGCTAGATGCACGACATTTGGCCGTTTCGAGGATTTTGTTGATGCATATTCGAGATTAAAACTTAATACTCGCCCACCCATAGGATTTGTTGCCAATTTATTTGATGACGACACATCGCTCGATTCACTTTTATTGTACGCGCCGTTCTATCATGTCTCGCTTGTTGGAGTAATTAGTTTCTTTGCTTAGTTTTTGAACGATATAATGTCGGTCGCAATAGCGGAGTACGAACAATCAGTGCCAACGTAACCTCCTATTAATCAAACTCATTTAAGACACGAAAAAAGTCGTGTGGGAAAACAGTACGTATCCAGCCAACGCATTCCAAATTCGAATGAATCTGAAAGCCGAGTGAGATTTGTAAAGAGAATGAGATTTGAAAATAGAACACGCCATTAGGAGTGAATACAATAGTCTCATTGGTCGATTTGAAAAAGGAACAATTTGTTAAACGTCAAATATGAACTTTTTATTTGAGATGTAATGAAACACTCGCTCAGTGTGGTGTCTAGTACAATCTTTTAGCTTTTTGTCGGATCTCACAGGTCGTTTTTCATTTGTTTTGTATGTTCAATGTACTTGTTAATGGTTAAAATTCAAATAAGAATGCGAGAGCCGAGGGCTATGAGATTATAACGTTATCGGACTCGTGTAACAACGTCCATTATCGCCATAATTACAAGTTATTAACAAAGAAGCAGAAAGTCAGTATGTTCGTTAAAATGAAACTATTCAAGCACAAAATGGAGAGGAAGTTAGAACAATGTTGAGTACATTGATTTGATAATTTATAGTTGTGTACTCGGAGCGTTTTTTGCGGTTACTGCCTACGCACTCGATACATCGTGCATTCAATTTTGTACTGTCATACTTTCTATCTCCGAAACGTTTATCGGCGATCACAAACACGAGCAATGACATGAAACTATCAATATTTCTAATAACGTTTAAAAACAAAGTATATTAGTTTCTTAGACGAACGGGCCGGCCATATTAATCATTGGAACGAATTTCCGTGCGCCATGTCATACAAAGTTCGTTTATTAAAAATGTGACGTATCAAGATCAACATCTCATAGGAGAGTGGGACGGTGGAGTTGCAGAGGCGTGATGAGTGAAAGAGATAGATACTTGCTGACATTTCAACGGGTCATCAACCCTATGGGCGTCCTGCTCTAACGAGAATTCGAAGATTTGATTTGAATTGTTCCTAATTTGAAATATTGGCTCGTTCGATCCGGCCAACAATTTTATAAGTACAGATTTTTTATAACGTTTCACATGGTTTATTAAAATTTATTTCTAATAGATATGCTGTTATGGAGCTTCCGTTTGATGTTTTAATGGGTCGGGTTACCCATAAAAGAAGAATAAATGGTGAAACATCGTTAGACAATTTGTGTTTTTACAAAGATTAATGAAGAGCAATAAATACCGTTTGAACTAAAACACCGACTCGATCTTTTTTTATTTTTTTATTAGTTGCCAAGTTGTTTACGGAATTTTATGTTTCGGTCGATTAGCTTTTCCTCCTTCAAAATTAGGTAGAGGTAGTTATCAATTATCTTTTCGATTATGTGGATGTTTGGCTGGTTTATCAAGTATTATAAAAAAGTAAGTAAGTACATACTTATAAAGGCATCATGCAAAAACTAAACATACTAAAGATTTTGCAACTTTGTAATCCCAGCTTTAGATAATTCAATTTCACAACTCATAAAGTATAAAAGTTTTACTTTTAAAAGAGCTTTAACTAGCTCTAATGATTCAATTAATCTACCCGCAGTCATTTTTTACGAAATAAAAGTCGGTTATGAATCATTCCGAAACAGCGTCCCTAAGTCGGAATTAAAATGCACGAACACAGTTCTATCAAGACAAAAGCACAAAAATGTTAAGCAGCGACCATACGAATCATAAGGCTTCATAACTGGTTATCCCAATCCATTTATGGCAATGTAATCCTATTGTGAGATCCTGCCCTTACAAGTTTCGTGTGTGTGCACCTTTATATGAATACACATACATTATAAAATGTGTTCAATCATTAATTTCGCCGGTAATTGAACGAGTTGCGATCTGCCCGCAAAAAGCCGATGTTTCTCCGAATCCTCGCGAAGTGTACCGATCGAATGACGGAGCCGACATCTTGAATTTATACGTTCATAAAATTCTTTTGTCAAATTTACGTCGGAGTTCCGAATAAATTGGCCGTTGGATTCTTTACCGAAATCATCGTTTTTCTGTCGGTTATTATGTCGCTAATATCGGCGGCGTTGAAGTAAGTACGTTCGAGAATGCAATCGATAATTGACGGTAAAAAATGTCTACTGAATTGATGATAAATCTTGATTGGCTACCATTCCAGTTTTCTATTATTCATTAGTTCATTGTTGCGTGGTGGGGCCAACCGTGCTGCAACGCCCTGAATTTCGGTAACTGCCTTTACATTAATAATTACTTCTCAAAATAATGCTAAGTTTGATGCACGACCGAGATAAGACCAGTACCGTCGGCAAAGCTACCAGATCTCTTACACGATAGAGTTGACCACAACCGGCTAAAGAAACTTCCGTCCGGCTAAATACCAACCGTCTTTTTTTCCAAATCGTTGCAATACCATGTTTCTAGATTACACCAACACATAACAAGTTGTGGGGAAAATAAAATTTTATTCTAATGTACTTCCTGCTAAAATTAAATCATTTACGATTCAAAATTAGAACCATCTAAAAGTATTCTAAATTTAAAATTCGAACCGACCATTTTTGAAAAAAGAATCTTACCGGCTTTTATGTTCAGATCTACTTCACGAATCGAGTCGCCGTATTCAATCAATTCGAACGATTGCTTTCTGTTCGTACTTGAGCTTCTGTTGTTTGAACGCAGAGTGACAATAATCTTTGGACGTGCTTGTCGGACGTAAGCAAGTTTCGTGCACGCAGATATTTTTTGTTCATACCAAGTTCGTTCAAACTTCATAGTTGTTATCTGTGTTTAGTTTTTGCTCTGGATAAGCTTTTACTATTGCGTCACGTATGTAATTAATTTCGTGTGGTGTCAGGATCAATCATAGAAGCTTAAGTTTGGCTTTCTAAGAACTGTATACCGTTTTATTGCGTTATTGAACAATACAAGGTTTTAAAACTTAAGTTAAAATCCGGTTTTGTGTGATTTGCAATTTGTAGAATTTTTTCTAGGCAAATGATAAATGTGTTTTTCTCCGTCGGTAACTTTAAAAAAATTCAAAAATCGAACGTCATTTTTCAAACTTTGAATTTTACGTAAAATTTTCAAATTTCGAACTTTATCGCAAAGCGGTTTATAACGGTTACCGCTTGTAAGAAACGATAGATTTAGGTAGCGGTTGATCAAGCAGATTGTTTTTGTTGACAAGACACGACACATCTATGCCTGTCGCAACTCACACACGTTCTCTGATTGTACGATTGATTTATGATCTTATCAACGAAAATTCTAATAGGATTATGCAATGTTATTTTTTTAATTTAAAAGCTCATGTGCAACTAATTAGACATAAAATATGATCATAATGATCCGGCTCGAAAGACCAAATATCCAATCGCTCATATCTTATCAACTAATTAAACATTGTAAGAGATATCCTGCTCGAAGGACCAATATGCAGAACCCACGTTAACAAATTACAATAATTTGTTTTGTGGCAAAAACTAACAAAGACCAATCACACAAAATACTGAGAACAATCAATCAAATTATTTGTTTTTTAAAACGTTTTTGCTAACTCTACGGGTAAAGATATCATAAATTATGGAGCTAGCCAAAATAGGTGTTTGTCAAAGCAAACAAAGTAGCACAAAGCTTATCAGAACCAATTAATGTAACAAGAATTGTCTATTTTATTTACATAAAAACGGCAATTAAACCAATAGGCAATAACTACTCATTCGAGATAAGCCTCTTTCAATTTTCAAATTTGGAACGCTATAAAATTTGAAAATGGATTGATTCTATCAACCGATATCGCATTTAATGGGGCAAGCATAGGTAGGTGAACTCAGTGTTTTTCTTATTTCATTTCACTTAGTTACATTTAGGGGAGATAGGGACTAGGGGAGCATTGGGCAGTAGAGAGGTTTGGACACCCCCTTACTCGGATTGTGTGGTAGTTTTTGTTTAATTTCTAGTCCCATGCGATATATTTATTTATTTCACATTCATATACATGTGATGAGAGATACGTCCAAAAGTATGAACGTAATATTTTTTTAATTTTCAAGTATATATTTTTTGTGTGTATTTTTTACCGTACTATATTAGTACAAATCTTAATTATTTTGTCATGTCTACGTGAATATATTTTTTATAGATTGCTGTACTACGTATTTATTTTTTACCGTATATACAAAAACGGCGAGTAAAAGCTAGTTAAATATATAATTATGCTAACTTACGACGCCGGGGGCACTTACGGTACTCGTGATCCAAATGTCTGCTCTGTCAGAATCCGATTAGAAATTTCGGTTTGATGGAAAACAGTTATTAAACGTCAATTATTGGACGAAGCATTATATATTTAAATAACTTAATATTAACTTTGATATAACTGTTTTTAATGGTTATTAAAAATAACTTTATGGTTAGAAAAAACTGGTTGGACACTTGAGATTTTTTTTAATTTTATAAATACAAAAATATGAAAACGTAATATTTGAGTGTTTGCTGTGAACTTAAAAGTATGCTTACATTAAAGATCAACATTAAAAGAGTGCTTCAAATGTATTTGTTTTTCAATTCTTTCATCATTCATCATTTGCCTGCCCTTATCCCGCTTATGCAGGGTCGGCACAACATGTTCTCTTCTTCCACTCTCCCCTATCACTCAATTCTTTGAGGAAATGAAAATATAATTTTCTTATTAAACCTTTTGTCAACCAAATTAGTTATACTGGACACATGTTTGAATATTGATTCGTTTTAAATAAGACTTACGGACAGCTTATCTCTAAGCACATCTTATTTTCACTTAGCACCTAAAGTTTTATTGAGAACTGAAGAACTTTAAAACTATATTACGTAACTGTTTTCTAAAAAAGTTGGTAATATCACGATCACTCTAATAACGTACTCACAACTAGCAATCAAGATTACATAAAAATAGAAAACAGAACGTCCGAAACAGGATTTCAAATATCGAACGCCAAAAAAACAATACTCCGTCATTATCTGATATAACTGGCCAGTCTCGTTACAGATCAAATCAAGCCTCACGTATGAGGAGGAATTTCAAATACAGAACCCCAAAAAACATTATGATTGATTGTCAACCAATGACAATCGTACTATTCAAATTCTATCAATTTGAATTTCGAACGGGTTCTTTTCCTGTTGTGTGTGTCGCCTGCCAGCATTTCCATAGGAAAATACAATAAGCGATTATAGATATACGAGTACACATACAAAATACCTACACATGTTTAATGTAACTTTATGTTTTATTGTTTTTCTAGTAATTATGTGTCATGGTTAACTATGGACAAGTGGCTTTTTTATGGATGTCATAAGCCACGACTATATAGCGCGATAGATTACTTGGATTAATTTTATATGTACTTACCTAAATAATATTTTATTTATAAATGTAGAGTCCAACTTGACACAAAGTAGTTTGATCGTTCCTTCTAGGTAGTATCGATTCAAACCAAAATAACTTTCAATATGTTTTAACTGAAATATGTTTTGTAATCTCAATAAAAATACCCCATATCCGCCTTACAGGAAAGTAACCTAATATTACTTACAAGGCATTCAACTTAACCATTGGAGCGCTTAGAGCCATATGTTTATCTTATAATTACAGTAGTGTGCGTGCATTTGCCTGTGTGGGTGTCGTAAGTACGTAATTAAAGTATGGAAATAGTAATATTCGTTTTGAAGTGTTTTTACTATAAAACATTCGAGTGGCTGGGAACACTCTAATGTCGATGACCTCTTCGATTTTTTCCCCTTCTGTTATAATAACAGCTCTGTTTACCGACTAGCGTCTGTTACCTTTTTCAAATTTGGAATCTACAAAGGAATATTTCTCGGAATAATGATGTTTTATAATCGTTGCTCTGATCTGTTTCAGCTAAAGTGAATAAAGTTCCAAATGGACACTAAACAAATGGAAACTTTAAAGTGTTCTATGTTCAAATTTAGAACTATCAATGCAACATTTGAAATCTAATTAGAAGCTTTTGTCCAATTCAAATGTCGAATCAATTTGAATTCGGAATACTTTTAAATAAGTGGTTGTTTTTCTTTGGTAAATAAAAGGTCAGAAGTCGTAAACCGTGCTCTTGTTAGTCCACATTGTATTCGTGTCTGTAATTTATCATATTCGAAACATTGAGTTTTAAAATCGCAAACAATAAAAACTGTACGTTTTTTGTCTAATTTAGTATTGCCAAAGCTAGACAGTAACAAGTGTGGCGAAAGACTAGCTAGGACTAGCGGGGCCATTAATCTTGCTTGATCCGAAACTGTCCGTTTGAGAAAAATGTGCATGTTGTAAATAGTGACGTCATACGCCTGAGGTGATATTACAAAAAAAGTTAGAAACTATTTGTTTTTTACTTGAAAAAGTTAAAAGTAGTAAAACTTTGTCTGGTTAACATAATAAAAAAGTTTTTCTAATCTTAAACGAGATGTCTTGCATTCTATTTTGACGTGAGTATGAGCTATATTAACCGATAATGAGCTTATCAAAATATGGATTGTGACGACGAAGGGTTCCGTGGCCGAGCGGTAAGGCACTCTGGCTTTAGGAGGAAAATTACAAAAAAATATTGACGTAAGTAGCTTAACATACTGCGTAACTTTAACCTTTCCATTCAAATGTTTGAATAGCGTGAAATAAACAACCTCCAAGAAATATTTTTCATCGTACAAAAATAAACTAGGACAATTGTATATCATTCACCTCGCACCAATCTCGGGTAATTGAAAATAATGATCGAAATCCATCAGAATAATACTTTAAACTGATTTCACAAAAATAGCTTTTCGAGTTTACATGAATCATGTTATTACTGTTTTATAATGAGAAATGATCATAAAAACATCATGGCATTAAAGCTGATCGCCCACTACCCGCGCCGTACGCGCCACAGTCATTTTTCTATACAAAAAATGCTGATTTCAGAAAATACGGCTCGCTACTGACGTCAGCAGCATTTTCTCTATTGAATTGCCAGTTCGCCGCGTTCGGATCGGCTGGACTGTGCGATCACCCTAAATTGTTCAAAAATGCGTTCCATATTTGAAATTCGCGTGGCGAGCCCGCCTTTTTATTCGAATTCGGAATCGTGTATTCGTGTATTGTGTATTGTGTAGTAAATGGAATTCCTTGAAATCTACATTGCGTATTATTTTGTTAATGTTTCCATTTTGTGGAGACCTCTACACAGTTGTAGTACAGTGGTTGGCCGCGGCTCTTTTGATATTGGTCAGAAGTAGAGGCAAACAATTCTTTGCAAATTATTTAATAGGAGATCGCAGCTGATAAAAATCAACGAGTTTTTTTACGAAATACGCAACAAGTTTAAAAAACCATTAGATTGTATAATATTGACCTCGTTTCAACGTAAATTTTAGTAAGTAAACAAGTATTTTATTGGCGAATTAACGTAATAAAATCGTGAATTGCTGTTAAAAGTCTGATTTGATTTCGCACTAATTGGCGTATTCTAGTTTCATACCAACATCGTAAAAATAAAAGTTGTTTCCGTAGCGTTGACCTAAAACTTTTGAAATTGGAACTCATTTTATCCGACCTCAAATATATTTTTGAAATTCGAACGATCAAGATTCATTTATGAATTAGACAAAGCTACTGTATCGGCAGCAGTCTTGCAATAATAGAATTCACAGTTATTGAAATAAGCAGTAGGCAACATAAAATGTATGTCTCTAGGAATGTGTGAGTGTTTGTCTGCAATCGGTCGGACGTGATTCGCTTCACAATAAACAATACCTTACACCGGAAATTTATGAATTTAAATTAGAAAGTGTTAGGAATTTAATGGCTACAATTCTTAGTAAAAACCAGGCGACGTCTTCCTGGTGATCTGTTACATAAATATTGAATAGTTTTATTGTGTATGACGGTAGCAGATACAATGTTGTAAATGTTGAATGTCAAATTGGTTATGTTTCCTTTTCCTTTACTTTTTATGGTTTTTACTGTTTTTAGTTATACTATAACTACATAGAGTTAAGAAATTATTAGAGCCGGAAGTATACACCTTTTTTTGTAGTATAATCAACTGTATTTTTGATGTCAAACTTTATCTTTACCGTTTATCTGATCCTTCTGGTAGTTTTCATTGTGAATTTAAGCCATCTTCAATTGAATGCTGGTATAGATATTTGTTAGAATTTTGGATCTAGAGTTGATAAACTGGCACAAATTTGCAGAAATGGCAACCTTAAAGTTTTGCCAAGTGGGATGAGACATTATGACGATGAAATATTTATAAATAAAATAAAAATAGCTATTTGTAACCAATATAGCACGTATAATGAACTCTAACTCGCCTAACGTTAGCAAGCTATGCCTAATTAGGGTACACATGACAGCTACAGGCGTGGCCGCATGTATACACTGACACACACATACCCAGTAATTCTCCTTTGTATGCTAAACAGTGAATTATCTAGCCACTCGAAATTGTAATCTCAAAACTGGTATGGAATTTCTTCATCTTCTGCTTGTATTATACTGTGGCTGTTGGATTTGACAATGTTTTGTTCCAGATTCGAAATAACTGAATTTCAAATTTTTGAATTTCGAACTCAACTTGTTCTTGCATTATTTTGCTGTAGACAAAAGTCTTTGACGACAAATGAGCCTTTGGTAACGAAAATTTCAGGCCGCCTCAAGGCTTGCATTATTCACATGACGCTAAGTTAAGTAAAGAGTTTTAAAGTTAAGATTAAGTTTTTAAAGTTAAGTAAAGAGTTTTTGTAAAACCGTTGATAAATCACGACTAAAAAAACAAGACTAAAAATCCAAACTTGTGAAAAACAAAAAAGTGCGTTTAAGTCTTTTGTATGAAAAATTACACCAAAAATTTTACTGTAAAAAATAAACCATAATGATGATTTGCGATTCCGGAAAAGAAACTCGTAACAAAACCAATTTAATTTATAGTAACACCCACTAACGTAATACTTTCTTTATTCTGTCTGTCAAATACAAGTCAACAATTAGAAACGCGTTTGTCACTAATACCAATTGTTCGGAACCAGTTTCTTGTCACAGATTAAAAAACTTGCCGTAGATAAAACCAAACTGCTAAGAAGATAAGCCTTCGTGTGTGGTGAAATTTAGAAACATAGAAACGTCCAGTCTGTAAGCTTATCTATGATAGAACTCATGGTGTGTTCCAAATTTAATTTGAAAAAGGAATTGATGTACAAAAACATCTAGAACGCTTTTCAAATTGGCAAACCGATTTTGCTTAGGATAACTTGGTCCTCATTGGTCGAATGACAGATTGACCAATGATTAGTTAATTTTGAAATTTTGCGTTCGAAAAACCGGGCGTTAAGTTGACTAGGATACATTTAGACGTTTACAATTAAAACACGAATAGGTAGGTAGGTACTTTATTTTTTTGTAATTTTTATAGTGTTAATCCACAAATAATTAAGAAATGAAAAGTCTTATCAAAATTTTCGATACCGGGATTCAAGCCCGCGACGATCAGACGATCTCCTAAAGCCGCCTTCAACCGCTCGCCACGGAATCCTGACGTCAGACTCGAAATTCATGATAAGCTCATATTTATCGATTATGTATGTTAGGTAGGTACTTAATGATAAAAACTTCATCATCATCATCTACAGCTTGTCACGCACTGCTGGGTATAACCCTCCCCGCTCAAACGCCACTTCACTCGGTCCTGTGCCTCTTTAATCCAGTTTTTCCCTTGCATGGTCACAATGCCATCCATCCTGTCTGCTGCAGCCTTATTGTCTAACTTGAAATCCATTCCCAATTGTCATCCCAATAGAGCTCAACCAATCACACACTACGAAAATGACAATTGAAGTCCAGGCTAGGTTTCCAATGTCAAAATGAAGCCCATGTCCATTGCCAGTTGAGTTACACACACAATAGGGCTGGTCTGCCTAAACTGTACCTATTATAAGATATCTCAGAAATGGCCAAACACAGTATTCCAATATGACAATACTTATTTACTTCATAAATACAAACATAATCATCAATTACAATATTATCCAGCAACCCAATCCATCCCTCCGTGTCTAGGCTCTGCCTTCTCTTTTGCCGCTCTTTTTTTTAAAATTTTTGCCTACTTGTCAATTACGCATTCCAACTTCGTCAGAGTGACCGAGTGCAAACTTTTTCATAAATTCTGCTGATTTAATAAGATATTATTTTATAAAAGTAAATCAAACCTTACAATGTCCTCTTGAAAACCTCGGATACGTGGATCACTCTTGGATAGAACTTAGAATGAAAATAATTTAAGCAAAAACAAAACGACGCTCTTCTGGCTACTAAGGCCACTTCAAAAACCCCGCCAATTGTTTAAATCATTTCCAAAATGTAAACAATACCTCATAAAGGCTCCAGTGTCGGTTAAATACCTAAATATTTACATAAAAACTTGGTGACTGATGATTCTGAGGACTTGGATCAGTGATGTCATGTTTACGTGACTGATTCTAATTTAATATAAGTACCACTAAATTACATTCTAGGTTTACTATTTATCTAAACTGAGTTCAAGTAAGTTGCTAATATTTTACTATGAAGCAAAAAAAACATCCTTCACAATTGTCATTTGGGCATTTTCAGATCCAATGAAAATACGATTAGCTTATTGAAATGACGTCTCTTTGTATAAACGAGTTTCGATTGTTTTGTGACGAAATCTCAATAAAACATTTCATAGCCATTTGTCTAGACTATTTCTCAGTTAACTAAATTCTAAATTCAATTTGAATATAGAACATGAGTTGTGCATTGAAAAAGTATTGTCATGTTGCTTTTAAAATTCTATCAAGCCCACTGTCATTTTCGTATTCAACGTTTTTATATAGGTGAGTAGGTGCTATGTACAATAGTCGTAATTGAATACATAATGAAACTATTTATTGTTATAATAAATTCCATTAAAATTCACTGCACAATTTGCAACAGTCAAACGCATTTCAACATGTCCGTCTGTCACTCTGGCCTTCGTTGACAGGAAAATGGTCATACGATAAGTGGAAAACTAAGGTTTAAATATTAAAATAGTGTTTGTGACCTGGTAGCTTGGAAGCTACTATGGTTTCTGATTTATTGTTAGTACTTTTTAAACATAGTCTATGGTCAACCATGACACCAACTATTAAATTCTTATCAGTAAAATAAAGAAGTGCTCGTGGAGTCGTTCTTGACTGTCGAAGTTAAGCAACTTTCTATACGGTTCGAAAGATGGGTGACCGCCAGTAGCATTTTCATCTGAGTGCTTTCGTGCCTCGGGCACGTTGTCGGTTTTGTCATGTTAAATTGTCGGTCCCGGCTATTTAAGTCGTGGATACGGAGGCCTTAAGGAGGCCTAAAAACTCCGTCACCAGAGTTGACCACTGACTCATACGAGCTTACTTTTTAGTAAAATAAATGTTCTCAAAATGTCTAGTTATCATCTGCAGTTGCACGCAACAAAAACTACCATAAATACTGATAGATTTCACGGTAATATAAAATGCATACCTACATAGTAGCTGAATCAATAAACAGCCTATAGCCACTACACCGAAACAATTAAAAACTCACACGTTCCTATTTCAAATGATTCCAAATTTTTATTTGTGACAATATTAATTTTACACCTAACACCGCAACGGATATAGTATCTTATGCGTTTGGGTTACAGTTGAAATTAGTTTGTAGAGCACAAAATGAAGTTATTCAAGAGCTCCATATTATGGAGTGGGCTTCTCAGAAATAAAGGTCTTCGTAGTGTTATAATAACAATTTTTGCCGTGTTTACATTTAAGTGTTGAGTTACTAAGATTTATTTATTAATTCAAAGATTTGTGCGTAGGACACTTGGAATGTCTACGGTCTTGTTACTTGGTGGTCTTTGTCTGATAATTTTGCCTATTTAGGATGATCAGGTGTCTCGAATTCCACTGTTGGTAAGGCATATTGAATGTACGTTAATTTCTATCAAAATACAATGACTAAACATAGTTAACGGTCAATAATATTTCGAAATAATTTAAAATTGGATTATATTGTTTCATATTTAATATAATTAGATCTAAATGTTAAAATAAGTAAACATAAAGAATCACTATAATCATAGATTTTGTTGGCAAAATGATTTGGTCTACTATTTTAAGGTCTGGCAACTTAGTATGCCCTTTAAAGGTCGCGGAAAAGGTTGATAGTTAATGCTATTAGCGGTCGCACATCCATTTCACCGCGCTGATCGTAACTTCATATATTATCCTACTAAACTATTGTGTACAAGTTTTTTTAAACATGTTCCTCCTTAAGGAACCTCCTTTGAAAAAAGCTTTTGTTTCCTTACCTTGAATAAAATGTTTAATGCAATTGCACTTTAGGTTCTTATCATTAAAGATTATCAGATATAAATACTTGCTTTTATTGTATACAACTTTCCTGATAAGTCGAAGTTGGCATAAAACATGTGGACTAGCCAGACGCCGATCTTGCATTTTTCAGTCTACCAATGCAGCATATTTACTTACAATAACAAACTCGACACATTGCTCAAATACCTTTTAAGTGACTGACTCATATCTCCTTTCGTAAACAAATGTTTAATAATGCTACTTTATTTGACTACCTCGTTAATACGCCGAAATGATCCAAAACTAATTTACCTCAACCTCGGAAATATTAATTCTAACATAAAACAGTTCCCAAACAATAAAAAAGCCAACGTCAATTTGGAAACGAATAAAAAACGACGTGGAACACTCGCCGAACACATTTACATCTCCTAATAAATCTTTGAGCACAAAAATCCTGGTTGTATACAAAAAGGGAAAAAATTACAAAGCCAGTAGTCGAACCGAAAAAAGGAATTAAAAATTCAAATAAAAGAACGTATTCCTTAAGATAATGCTTATTCATCCCACATTTAAAATCAAATTTTCAAATAAAGAACTGCGGCGGTCGATCGAGCGCGTAGGATGAGTGGAATGGAAATAGCGTAATTCTGTACGAGGAAGAGAGATGGGTAGCTTATTATGATTGACAGCTGAGAACGGTTAGCCTTGAAATATTTGAAACATTATATTATTATAAAGTACACTATCTTCTTAAGATACAAGAGCAAAGCGGACATCGAACCATTTACAATATTTTAAAATGTTAATTGCAGATAGTTTTTAAGTGCTGCTAACTTCAATACTTGAATTCAATGGCTATAATATCTTTGTTCTCTCACCTCTGAAAAAGTATTTTAAAATAAATGACTTAGTATTTCTAACTTGCATTTCCAAACGTTTTATATTTATCAACAAAAAACGATCAATAGAACTGGATCTTAACTGGCTAGAAGTGTCCGCTCTACTCAAGCACATCACTCATTACTCGTACGTATAATGACGAACGACGCCGCTAGATATACGTTTTTAGGAACGTCGAGTTTCTCCGGAACACGTTTTAAATCATAATTCGAACGCTTTTTGAATTTAGAACGTTGACTTTTTAATTTTTTAGATAACGTTTTGGTAATGGTAGTAGTTTTGATAGATTGACTTATTTAGCTATGAATTGTTTGTTAATATTGAAATGACTTATTATGATCATAAACTTTTGAATGTTTTAGTTGAAACACCGTTATAAGTGATAATACTACCGGGGTTTTATAGTGGCTTTCATCTGATATCCGACGTTAATCGAGGGTCAGTACTTTGTATAAAACTTTTTATATACTAAAGTACTACAGCAAGTTTTAGTAAGAAGTAAAAGTTGTTTGCGTTTGTCTAAGTAAAGAGGTTATAAAATCATGCAATAAAATAATTCACACCTTACCGCATATTTGCATCAGAGTACCTAATAATGCCCTGATTTTTTTTTAAAACCATACTACTGGTTTTATAATTCACTACTTTTCAAAATGAACAGCATTTTTATGATTTATATCTTGACATTCCGTTAGCCAATTAGAATTATGTCGGAAATCATTTAATTGCTATCATACCGATTTATTAATTTAAGTCGTGTAAGTTTTGACATGTAGGAAATATTTTTGTGTATACTTTCACATAATAGGTCTTGACTAGCCTTAGTTATCAAGATAGGCGCTTTTGAAAGTATATTATTGCAGCCAACATAAAATAATAAACTAAAACTGCGGTTAATGAGATAATAGGCGAGAAAGCTCGCGTGCGCTTCCGTTCTCCGACAGAGCTACGAGTTTCGTAGAGGCTCTACGAAAACCGTAGCTAAAATTTGTCATTTGATTTTTTTTAATAATTATTCTTTTCCCGTGACAGTTTTATAACTCAATCACATTACATTTATCTTCTAATAGTTTTTAGTATTTAAAAAAGCCGTCTCTTCAATATAGCAGCTCCATCGAAATTCATTCACATTTTGGTAGCGGTTCGATATTTGAATATTCAAATCTGACGTTAATAGTTTTTATTGGTGACTTTACGGCCTCTAATGATAACTTGTAGAATACGCGCCTTTGAATTATTGACTGGCTTCCGCCACTATTCGATTTTCAAATCGAGAGACACAAGAACTTTTTGTTCATTATTACACTACAGATTTGAGAGGACATGTCAAATATTTCATTAAAATCTGTAGCTAATTTATATCTCTCAGTAAAAGTAATTTATAAATGCATTCTGATTTTAATAAGTACCGGAACGTGCGTCTCTATTATAAATCGATATTTTAATTTAATTAAATCGAGTCAACCGCGTAGGCGACTCTATTTCTTATCTGTTTCCCAAACGTAAGTGATTCCGAAATCGGCGAGTTTTGTTTTATAATTTATTACTTGCCGGCGGCGGTTTTTATACTTCATAGTTATAATTATGTATTTTAATTCAAAACACGTGTGTAGGTCGTTATAAAATTATTGTTTGTCGCGGCATATAATATTTTTGACGGCGTAATTTGCTTTCGGTGTCAATGTTGATTTACGGAAGTAGGTATTTTAAATTTCGAATCCGCAATTCATTTTGCAGTTATTTAAGTTTGGAATGCAATTGCTGTTTGATTGGTTGTTTTAAATTGTTTAACAGTGTTCACGTAAGGAAAATAAATCGAATTTAGACTAAAATGTTTTGTAAGTAAGTAACCTTGAAGATTTAGCCAAGTATGCGAGTACAGTCAGGAGGGACATTTTATGCTTTTAATTGTTTATTTTTAATCACCAAATAGGTTTATATGTTTGAACTATACTTATTATACAATAGTCAAAGTCAAAGTCAAAAAGAATTTATGCAGTAGGACTGCTGTAGAACTAATTTAACTCCTGTTCTTTCGCAAATTGATCCGATATCGCTTTAAACTGAATCTTAGTCAACATTTGTTTCTGACTCTACCTTTGTAAAGGCTATTGTTCATTGCGTATCCAGAAACTCTTTGTCTATTGATTGAAGTTTTTTTTAAAATAAAATGGCAAAGGTTAATTAAACGATTCCGTCTCTTTAGCAACTTTGTCTGGAGATGTAATTGCGTGATAATCGATTATACTTTGATATATAAGTAGGTCATTGCTTTTGTGCTGTTTGCTACCTTTTACCAATCAATACGTAGGTATTGATTGTTTGTGATGGCACTAATCCATACTAATATTATAAATGTGTAATGTGTATTATATATGTGTGTATGTGTCTGGTAGAGATCGCTATTTTTTTTTGTTTAGTTTTCCGTTTTTGTTTATTTTTATTATGTGGTGTGCAATAAAGTTTTTTCTCTCTATCTAAATGTGAAAGTTACTCTGTCTATTGGTTACTTTTTCACGCCCAGACCACTGAAAACTGATTTTTTTTTAAATTTTTTTTCAAAAACTTACGATTTGATTTGCTAAGTTGCTTTGGGAAAAGTGTTCCTAATAGGAAATAGCGTCGATTGAGACCTACTTGTTTTTTTTTGAGAAATGTAACTTTGCTGTGTTTTGTGTGTAATGTGACATTTAAAAAAAAAAACAAAAATGCAGTTGTTTTTATATTCAAAATATACCTATAGTTTTCTAAGAACAAAACCTTCTAACTACAAAAGGTAGCTGCCCTGTATGTTATAAATTTAGCCACACCCTGTATACATACATGAAATATCTCAGGATTTTGAGATTGAATACAAATTTTCTCCATTCGTGTGAAATAATATGAAGATACGGTCAATGGCTTAGAATAACCAGCATAAACGTAGACGAATCATTAAGTCAAATCATTCCAATACATTATTTCACAAATTGGTCAACATCCGCCATATTGGATGTACCGATATTAATAATCTCCGTGTGTAATTGTCACGGTTTTATTATTATTGGATATTGTTCCGGCCAAGGCTGGACCAAAAATGGTGCGGTTTTGCATTTATGGAGGTTCTTAACTCCCTCCACGGAATCGCTTATACGTGAGGATAATACGGCCCTTGGAAGGTAGCGTGACGTCATCGTTTTGTGTGTTAACTAGCTCAAGTTACTACTTAGGAATTATAAAAAAAAACATAACTACATACTAAGCGAAGCATTGAACATTATGTGCATATTCCTTTACCAACATATCTGAATCCCACTAAAATAAAGCTGAAAGTTTGTATGTTTGTACTTAAGTTTGTGTTTCAATCACGCCTAAACCAGGGAACCGATTTAGATGAAACTTGGAATAGGCGTAGATAGTGACTTGGAATATCTTATAGGCTATTTAACATACCACGGGGCCGAAGCCGCGCGCAGTAGCTAGTCATAATTATCACGTTGAACTAAGTGAAAAAATAATTTATCTAAATCATAAAGTAAGCGGCGATGGGCTTGCAACCTGTCACGTATAGAATACTAACTTCTGAAAGATATGGGCATGTATCAAATATGCATTTGTACATGTCTCTGACTACCCCCTTAGACATCTTCAAAGGATCTGGAATATAAAAGATCTGAGAGAATGTCTACCGCGCCTCGGGGATACAGTCGTCACCCTGTTGTTTTATAAAGTAACTATTCCTTCTAAGCTGTTGAAGAAAGATTTATCAATATTTATCTCACACAAACTTTCTCATAAATACTTTCAAACTAAAGTATTACATACACCATGACGTAATCTAAAGCAAACAATCTATTTCATATCCTCAGTCTTCCGATTAAAACATCATCAAAAATGAGGTCGAGCGAATTATAAACAAACGATACTTATTCCGATTGTATATCGATAAATCCCATCACTAGATGTCACATACGGAACTAATCGACACGTGACATCGACAACTGTCAAATCGAATAGTGAAAGCTTGTTCGATATTCAAATAGCTTCGTGTTCAAATATTTAGAAACAAAAGACTTTAGATTTAAAATTAGAACTCTTCTTTTTATCATTCTTCATCAAACAAATTTTAAATTTAGAATCGATTCTTTGGTAAGAAATTCCTTGCTTTTTTATTACAAACCAGAAACAACAGATAACTAATTACATTATAAGTTACTGTTATTTCTATCAACACTAAAAAATATATTCTACGTTAACTTCTCAAGATCACTAATGATATAACCAGATCAGTTTTTTGTTAATTTCGCTCAACATGTGGTGTTATTAGATCATTCACTTAATATTAAAACCGGAGACTGAACCGGATGGATATCAAAATACATTTTTGTCACACTCCATTGAATGCAATTACGCATACGAACTGTGTGAAATAAAAAAAAAGATTTACTAATTTATCAACGCAACGCAATAGCCATCTGAAATTTAAAAAAAAACTTGAGAATTTTTAAAGTCCTCGTTCGATATTTGAAAGAAATATCCGCGACGTTCCAATTCACGTTAACAAGCTGATAGTTACTTGTGACCCGAAAACGAAGGCCGTATCTTTGTATTAGTTTTTAATAAGTAATTGTACACCCAAACCACGTTACCAATTTCGTCATGAATACACGTTTTTTTCTCGCCTCGCTTGAAGCAATCTCGTTTTCTCGAAAATAGATCTAATATGTTGAATATAATTAATTTCATAGCGAGTCGGTTGATCGATGCGTGATACTTGAGTTTTTTGTATCATTATTTTAAATTACAGTGTATTACGTCAATTGGAATAGAACGGATTTTTGAAATTGGTTTTACGCAAAATTTGGTATTTGTCAGATTTTTTGTAGCGCGTGATTCCGTGTGTATAAAAATTTGCTTGTTTCATTAAACAAGTAATTTTGTTATAATAATATGGTACCACTAATGCGACTAGACGGTATTACCTAACTTATTTAATATTCTAAGATGTAATTTTGGTCAATTTTGTAACTCGTTCGCCCGCTTGCGGAGTTTACTTACGTTTTTTGTTTTTTTTTTCAGATGACGCAAACGTATCGGCTGATATTGAAGACTGATTAAATTAATAAATAAATCACTAGGCAATGAGCGACCCATGAATCTTTCCAGGTAAATAAAAATAAATGCATCATGTTTTGGTCTTCCAAACAATGGGCTCATTTTGGCGAGCCCCAAACTGACCCCAAAAGACACCTCAATTATTAACTATAATTACAAATACAATATTATTTTGAAACAATGAAGAGAAAATTTAAATTCAAAACATTCCACAGTATTCAGCTAATCTTGTCAACAAAAGACTATTGTTTCCAGCATGTTTCCAACACATTGTTTCAATTTAAATCGAAAATGAATCACTGTTATGATTTGACACTAAATTGTATTGAGTAATTCGTTTGTTTAAAAAACTAAGAGTAACGACCTTAGTGGTGAGGTGCGCGAGGATGAAAGACGCTGGTTCAAATCCTAGCTAGGCTTAAAAACTTTTTGCTCTATTTTTCTTTTTATACTTTGTTGTAATATTATATTTTTCAGGTTTTAAATAATTACCGTTTATTTTTTGATCAGGACGGACTCGTTTCAATTTGTGGAAAGAGTCCAGGATTTGCAATGACTACGGCTATGGCAGCTCACCAAGAATCGATACATGAGAGACTACAACCGGCTGAGGAACCGCTGTACCTTCACCATGGAGCCACCTGGCCTGAACCTGATGCGCAGGAGGAGCAGAACATGTCTCCTTACTACAACATGCCTAAGAGAAACAAGCGGAAAAATTTCAAGCCCAGGTGTGCTCCAAATGCGACTTCATTCTCTGATGAATCGAACGGAGAGCATTCTGAAAGCCCTCTGAATGGAAACGACAGGACTACTCCAGATCACGATGAAAAGGATGGCTTTGCGAAGATCGGAGTCAAAAACTTCAGTCTACTCAAAGGTGAAGCTGTCGATCTTAGCAGAAGACTCAGCACAGACTCGAACGAAAACATCGACTACCAGAACAGACCAGATGAAAAGAAACCGGACTCCTTCCAGCACTCTTACATCCACAGTCTCCAAGACCCTGAGCGAGATAGAACTGTCCTCAACTTCAGCGGTCTACCAACCAAGACCTTCTGTGCCAAAAACCCTTTCGCTATATCACAACTCATCAAAACGAACTCTCCTCCTAGAAGAAGGGAGTCAGATTCTGATGATGATAAGCAGGATATCAATGCGAATGAAAGATTAGAAGGTCAGGAAGGTGCGGAGACTGAAAACCAAAATGGAGAAGCCACGAATGCGACCAACAGGATCTTGAGAGACTATGCCATGAATACTATGAAGGAGCTTTTGGGGATATATGGACTGTCTTCGAATGAGGTGGCAGATGCGATTACAGGACAAATAAGGGCTTTGGAAGCACTGCAAGGTAAGATTATCTTCAATAATGCTAGACATCTAGATTAGACATTCTTCAAACATAATGATATGATAGGGAAAAAAAAATTTTGTCAGTTCATTGAATATTAAGGAATTGTTGAGGACTTTGGCATAGCGAATGTTTTTTTGCAAAAAGTGATTACAAATTCATTCAGATTTGAACTCGCAACCTATACAGGCGCAGAAGCTATTAGAGTTAATGAATTCAGAATGTAAAATGGTGATAATTTTATAAGCGTATCGCCATAATTCAAGTTTATAGTGTTTAGACAGATTGTTGTAATCTCGCAAGATTTATTGCGTAGATTTAGAGAGGTGACACAACTTATTTACAGTCAGATTATTTAAAAACAAATGCATTCAGAATTTTTTAAATCCATACTAATATTATAAATGTGAAAGTAACTGTCTATCTGTCTGTCTGTGTCCCAAACCGCTCAATAGATTAGGCTGAAAATTGGCATGGATAAAGGTTGTATCCCAGGACATAGGCTACTTTTTATCCAGAAAAAATCCCGAGGGACCGTCGGATCACACCGCAAGAGTGCTAGTATCCAATATTTCCAAAAAATATCAAAGTAAAAAATGTCCTTTTTCAAGGTAAAATTAAATGCTATCATAATTTTATTGATTTATCGTTTTATCAGGCAAACCGTTCACGCAACTGCCTCTGAGTTTGAAAAGACGACATGACTCCGGCATGGAAGATGGAACCGACCGAAGCATGAGGAGGTCTTCATCAGCTACAGAAGATGAAGGATCTACCAACATCACTCCTCCTAAAACACCGGACAATGATATGGAGGCCCAAAGGTAAAATCCAATTTTCAGATACTTAATCCAAGTTACTATTTTATTTATCCAATCACGAAGCTCGAGTGGTGATGCCAAGTGTAATATCTCTTTGTGATTGGTCAATTTATCGTGATCACGTGATGCAATGTCCCTGAATCAACTTCGCAAACTCTAAATTTGAATGTAAACAAAGTCTTCTAACGTTTTAGCAACACCCCTTACAATCATTCTATTTTGGTCTTTAGCATGAACGAAATAAGAAACTTGTATTTTAGTTTTACAAAGTTTTACGAAGTAAAAAATGCTGGTGATCAAAAATTTCTATCAATGTCTTACAATTTCCTTTTTCCAGACAAAGAGCGTTGCAAATAATCAACCAGCAATCAATGAGGCTGTTCAGATCTCAGGGTCAGGAGGAGGAGGGCAGCTCTGATGATGGAGACCAGACCCTCGACCTGAGCGTTTCTCGGGATGGTGATGGACAGGTAACATTCTGATAAATCTTTGTTTTAGAGACCGTGACATCGGAATAAAGTAGTTTTTCATTCATAGAAGTGAAACTAAATAAAT
Source organism: Epirrhoe alternata (assembly GCA_963565295.1). NCBI lineage: Eukaryota > Metazoa > Arthropoda > Insecta > Lepidoptera > Geometridae > Epirrhoe > Epirrhoe alternata. The sequence continues at coordinate 5,447,171 of OY751400.1, forward strand.
CATTTAATTCATTTGTTTTTTAATATAAGTTAATAAATGTTTCTTTTAATTGCGAAATTTTTTGTCGACATTCTGGTAGTTTGTACATTTGTATAAGTAAACTGCTAATAGAAATAAAACTATGAAAAATGATTGTGTAGTGTTGATTTAAGAATATAAAAAAAAATCTTTACGATACAGGAATTGTCGATGACTTCGAGCGCGGGAAACAGCGTTTCGGAGTTCGATCAACAAAACTTAATGCGAAAAAATTTGGAGGATCTAGCTAATTTACAAATGCAGGTAAAATATTAATTTTCAACAAAAATTTGTTTAAATTCCACAAAAGTGTGTTTCAATTAAAAATAGGCAATCATTTTTTAATATTACAAAAATCATACATCAATTTTATTATCCTAAAAAAAATTGTTATAAAAATAAATCCACTAAATTTTCACATAAATTTACATAAAACACTGGAAAATTATTCCTAATATTGTTACAGGGATTTTTCCAAAAATCATCTTTGGATAACGAAGACTCGCAAGAAAGAAAACTGCAGGCTAGTGGTAAGTAATGCTTTTATACGTAAATAGGCGCTAAGATACATTGACCCAAGTTAGTATAAATTGACCCAAGTCTAAAATGACAAATATTTTTGATTCAGAACTCTGAAAAAAGCTTATAGTTCAAACTCTTAACAATTTTCAACTATGCTCTAGAGCCCGTTTTAAAATACAGAGCACAGTAAATTATGTCACAGCGAAGATTCTAATAAGTACTAATTGTCGTTAGTTGGTTACCGAGAAACGAGACATTTAGCAAATGTGGAATTATGTCAGTTGCACGCTACATGTCGTTATTGCAGAGGTGACATCTTTCAAAACTATTGCAATAAAAACAAATGGAAAAACGAACAGAACGTTTGAAATTCGAATTGTCAGGGATGTGGGTTGGTTTTGAAAAACGAACTCACGGCAACAAGACGTTAGAAATTTAAATTGCACTGACGAAATGTTTTTAAAATCGAATTCCTAACAAAGAAAACCGTAATAAGCCTGAATCTTGGTTTTTTTAAGCAAAGTTTTTCACAACATAAAAAAATCTAATACTACAAATATGACTGTATCTACGCGTCTTCATATAGGACAAGTTAAGTACACCGAGTATCGTTTTTACGATGTTGTAACGTCCGGCTCCCAGGCCTCAATTGAGCACTCCATTGACTAGATTAGAGCAGCTGAGGTTTCTACGAGTACGTAGGGGAGTGAATTAGAGGAATTTGTACAAGGCCGGACGGTTCTTTCTTAGTCACTCTGAGCGAAACTAGGAAAATAATACTGTTTTTTTTTCGAATGTCCTGTTTCTTGCTCAATTTTGCGTATTCAATTTTTTATTTTTTGACGTAAAAAGTAGGAAATCCATGAAATCTATTAGGCATGTAAATAAATAGAAGATTTCACAAGGTGCGACAATCAAAACGACACAACTCAAAATCCAATCAAAAATGCGTAACCACCGATGTAATGAGATGCCAAATCACACAAAATTTAAATAAAACACCGTAAAAGTGACGGAAAACCTCACTTCCAAAAAACAGTGCATTCTTTGCATGCGTCTGTGAATTCTGACACATTACTAATTTATTCTACGATATGTTAGTGCGGGTTCTGTCTTAATTATCGATTCTGGGTAAACATTTGGTTTTGGGGCGTTGAACTCTGGTTGTCAATGAGAAATCTGTCGAAAAGTTGAATATGTAAATGATCTATACTTTTTTGTAACTCCTAGCTTCAGCTGAGATGTGCTTCAGCCTTGGGCTTCGATCGCGTTGCTAATAGTATTTTTTATTTTTTATCTTCACACTAAAACACGATCTACACTTATTCCAAGTTTAATCTACTTAATTAAACACAAGCTATCAGATAAATAACCAAACAGTATCTTCAGTTGTCCTAGCAGCCACTATACCGATACGAATACAAAATCTATCATCACGAAGTTTACAATAAAAAAAACGTCAATTCTAGATCATCATCATCCGCAACCATGCTTGCTATTCAATCCGGTCTTGTGTCACATTCCAAAAAAACGTAACTAAATACAGGCACAAGTTTATTGATATATTCCGTTGTCACCAGTATTCCTAAAATCATGAGTTACTCCCAGTCCCCCACTGGAGGGAGCCCAAATGCGTTTCCCATTTACTGTAATGGTCTAGTTTCGTTCATCCTGTGCGCTGATTTGTTCCATTGTCGTGTGACTGCGCTTGCGCACACTCGTAACTATTTGAATAACGAACGCAGTTTCTAGCATGTAGTTTGAATATCGAATAAAGGTATGCTTGTTGGTATGAATTTGAATATGGAACGCAGATTTTTAAATTTGAAACCATTTTGATTATCGAACGCTGTTTTATTCTGGTTCACAAAGTAGCTAAGTATTTCAATTTGGAACACAGTTTCTTTCATATACTCGTACATACTTGTCTGCGTTGTAGTAAGTACTCAGGTGCCTAAGGCATATTCAAAGCCAAATATTTTCCCTTGGGATTTTATAGCAGGGCTCTTGATAGAAAAATTAATTACCTATTCAAGTGCCTAAATATTATTATTCATTAATTATACACTTTAACAGCACAATATTTCAACTCATCCTATAAAAATTGGCATAAAACTAATCAAAAAAACATTAAATCTACTATTCCCGCGCAAAATACATTTCTGCAATAAAAATTCAAAAGCTCCATAAAAACGAGAACAAATAAATTATTCGAATTGACACGGCGATTGTTCGATAGAAATCATCGATTTTCAATCGTCCCGTCCTTTTCTAACCCGTTTGGAACTGCGTAGTTTGTCTCGCTCTTTTATTAGATTAAGCCTGGGGCTATGAAGATATAATTCACATAAAAATTTGTTAATTATAGCAATTAAAACGAGCTCCTTCTATGTTTTTGTTCTTTACGGTGTGATTTTGGATATTTATCAATATTACATCGATTATGTATTAGTTATGATTGTAAGGAGATTTTGGGGTTCAGTGGTGTGATATCTAATCTTCTGACTGATTTAAGTACTTAATCCATTAAAAAAATAAAAGTTACTGCTCAACGAACATAAAAGTTTGTCCTAACGGTAACATTGCATATTCGTTTTCTGTATTTTTTAATGGGTAATATAAAAATTGTTACAAAAAATTGTGACTAGAGAGTTGCTTCAAAAATATGATTTAATTACATACCTACCTATATCTTTTTATTTTTAAAATACATAATACAAACAAAATAAAATAACATAATAATTCTTGTGACAACATTTTATGTAAGTAGTGACTAGGAACTTTGTCAATGTAAAAATATACAGAACCCACTTCTCTTACAATATTTTTATAACCCATACATTTATTCAAAACTGTAATTACGATTCAAAAAGTTATGTTCTAATTTGGTGGACGGACGCCGAATCGATTAATTATTCGATTAGGTATGTAATAAGCATTTCTATTCGAATGACTTTATTATCAACTAGCGGCCTGCGGTGACTTTGCTCGAGTGTGATGAAAACTTGGTCTGATCAGTGTGTGTTAAGTTTCGATTCTAATTCTGTCATTCACTTCTTGTTTATTGCTGCGTACGGGCTAAGCGTTCCAAAATCGCCGTCCCCGGAGAATAAAATGATAACTGCCATTATCTTAATTTTTGTGTTATGCCATATTTGAGATCTCTGGATGCTGATACATTGTATTCTTCTATACATTGTATAATATGGCATAACACTAAAACCAAGATAATGGCAGTTATCATTTTGTTCTCCGGGGACGGCTTAGATGGATCACCTAAAACAAAGCTAATCAATTATGTACTTGTAGAAAGAAAGTATGTTTTCAGTCGACCAACAAGTAATTCATAATGAACTACATAATTAATTGTTATAAACGAACACTGTGTCCATTAATTACTATTATGATTTCAAGAACGTTTACATGCTCACGGTGTAGTCGTAAAGATCGGCGCATGAAAGAGGAGTGAGGGAGACAAGTTACTTTCTTTCCTGTCTCCCTCACTCTTTACACATGCGTAGATCACTGCGATCCTTCGATCGATATCTACTTGTTAGGCATTACGTGTAATGGCAATCGCAATAGCAATTCATTATGGTAATGGATGTGACTGGTTTTAATTGTCTGAAGTGTGTCTATGTATGTGTTTGATATTTAAACCACGTGCCCCCGTGCCCCCCCCCCCCCCCCCCCCCGCCTATGATGTGACCCGCGGTCCCTCGGGATTTTATCGGGATAAAACGTAGCCTATGTTCCCTGGGATACAACCTATAGCCATGCCAATTTCAGCCTAATCTGTTCAGTGGTTTGTGCGTGAAGTAACAAACAGACAGACAGACAGAGCTACTTTCACATTTACATTTTGGTATCTAACCCAAATATTTTCTGATGTGTGACTGTTTCCCTAAAATAAAAACCCTAATTTGAGAAAAAATGACTAAAACACTGAAAGTACCACAAATAAGTAAGTCTTCAACAAATTAGTTGACAAAACTTATGAGCAAAAATGTCTTAGAGTAAATTAATAGCAATTTCTCCAAACGCAGTTCCTATTAACAAACGTAATAACCCTTTATGGGAGTAAATGCTTCCACATGATCTTGTTTGGTTTTTGCTCTGTTTACAAGAAACATTTATAAGTAAAGCCGGTTTTTCTTTATCCTACAATACAATAAATGGTCGCGTGACCCTTCCGCGCCGAACGCGCCGAACTTATTGCTTATTATATAATTCAAGATGCAAAAATCGTTAACTTTTCCAAAATCTTCATTCCAATAATTTATTATTTTATCAAAGCTGAAATTGTTTGTTATTTGTCGATAGATCGATCTAAACAATCCTTAGATAGCTAGCTTACTAGTAAGTATACATATAAACCTAGTTTAGTTCGTTTTTATCCAAGAATCAAATCAACGCCGGTAGACAAGTGCCGGCACCCGCTTTCGATACAAAAACGCCCATTTGACGTTAGCGTTTCGTTCGTTTTTGAGCTCTTTTAAGTCAATTAGAGGTCCGAGTTGATGGTCTGTAATTAACAACGTTGAATGGGTACTTACAGATTGATGGAACTTCTTTGTTTAGTAAGATTGTAATGTGTTTTTGGAACTATTTCTTTATAGGTATCTGGTAAAACATCGTACATGAAAAAAAATCGTATGAATCAGTGGTCAACTCTGGTGACGGAGTTTTTAGGTTGCCTTGAGGCCTCTATCCTGACAACTGACTGACAATTTAACGTGCCCAAGCACGGAAGCGCTCAGATGAAAATGCTGGCGGTCAACCATCCACTTACGAACCGTTTAGAACGTTGCTTAACGAATGGTCTATCAAGAACGACCAAGGAGAGTGAGACCCTCTTATTACATGAACAGAAAGTATCCTACTTCCCACTCATATAATAAAGCTGAAAGTTTGCGAGTTTGTTTAGATGTTTGTGTTTCAATCACGCCTAAACCAGTGAACGAAACACCGACACTCCTCTTCCACTGCGGCCCCGCCGTTCCAAGTTCACATCGTCCGATTGATCGAACTCGATCTCAAAAACACCATGGTTCGATTAGTCAAACCAACTAGAAAAAAAACCTCACTTAATCCGATTGATTGAACCAAACGGTCTAACCATGTGGCCAGAAGAGAACCGATTTGGATGAAACTTGGAATAGGCTTAATAGTGACCTGGAAATATAGGTATCATAATGGTACCACTCGGACTAAGCCGCGCGCTGTAAATAAATAAATAAATAAATAAATAAATAATTCTGGACTTTTCACACAGCATCATCTAGCCCCAAAGTAAGCAGAGCTTGTGTTATGGGTACTAAGATGACTGATATACTACTTATATACTTTTTTTTTTTTGTAAATACATACATACTATAAATAGAAACACCCAGACCCGAGACAAATATTTGTAGATCATACAAACATTTGTCCCGCCACGGGGATCGAACCCGCAACCTCTTGCGTCGCAGGCGGGTGTTAGTCCACTGCGCTACAGAGGTCGTCATCGTCATCGCTGTAGCTAGTTACTAATGAAGACGAAAACTTTTTGTGTACAAACTTATCAATAGCAATTCCTTATGCTATTCCTTTTTGTACACAGTACACAGTACTAGGTGGCCCTTCTAAGGGACAACGATGGACACTAATTACGGAAAAAATAAAAAACCAAAGGGCTGTACACAATGATGGATAGACGTGTCCTCGCTCGATTCGATTATATCGATTATAAGGATTAATGCTTCGATGATTCGATACTTTTTGCTTGCGATTGTAGGGATTATCTGATTTCCATGATTTTGTGATTGATAACTGCTTTTTAGTCTCATATCTTTTTTGTTTTATAATTAATTGTCACATTATTTTAGTAGTTATTTTAGTAGGTAGGTAGGCACTTTATTTAGAAAAGCTGTTTACGTAAACCATCATCATTTTGACGACTGTGGCGCAGTGGGTGAAAGCCCGCTTGCGACGCAGAAGGTTGCGGGTTCGATCCCCGCGGCGGAATAAATGTTTGTATGATCTGCAAATATTTATCTCGGGTCTATGTTTCTATGTATAAGTATGTATTTACAAACAAAAAAGTATATATATGTTATGCTTAAGCAATTCATTCATCTCTTGGCTTTACCTATTGCTTTCATATGTAATCTTAGTTTTGAATTAGGAACCTTCCCAAAGGTTTTTAAAAAAGCGATAGTGTGTCCAATTTATAAATCGGGAGACAAAAAAAGCCCTTCAAACTACAGGCCCATCTCTCTCCTCTCGGCGCTATCTAAAGTACTCGAAAAATTAGTAAAGAGGAGAACTATGCGATATCTCGAGAAAAATAATCTATTAAGTGATAACCAGTTTGGATTTAGAGAAAAGAGATCGACTGAAGATGCGGTTCTGCGGCTAACCTCACACATCACCACTTATCTTGATGGTGGAAACAAATGTATAGGTGTCTTTCTGGACCTTCAGAAGGCATTTGATACTGTTTCAATTCCTATTTTACTAACTAGATTGGAGAATGTTGGTATTCGGGGATTGGCTCTTGAGTGGTTTGCGAGCTATTTAACTGGGAGGTTCCAATCAGTGCGTATTGAGGAGCATCTGAGTGAGAGTGCACTGTGTACATATGGTGTCCCACAGGGTAGCACCCTAGGACCTGTGCTTTTCTTGATTTACATCAATGACCTTTGCAGTAAAGCTATACCAGGCATGGACCTCCTGATGTTTGCAGATGACACTGTTTTGCTTCTCCATGCGAAAACATGGCAAAAAGTATTTTCCTTGGCTGAGACTAGCCTATCTCAAGTAACGACCTGGCTTGAAAACAGTCTCCTTACTCTGAACACAAGTAAAACTAAGTATATGTGCTTCAGCATAACATCTGCTGGAGACCCTGGGCAAAGTGCTAGTCTAAAGATACATACATATCCCTGTAATCGAGATAGGCTACCTACATCGTGCAGCTGCTCTAAGCTATCCCGAGTTAATTCTATTAAATATCTTGGGGTGGCAATAGACGATAAGCTAAGTTGGACAGGTCACATTGCTTCATTAGCCTCTAGAATAAGAAAACTTATTTATGTATTTAGGTGCCTTCGCAGCGTTGCTGAAAAAAAGCTTCTTATACAAACTTATCAGGCTCTCTGCGAATGCATCGTAAGGTACTGCATTTGTGCATGGGGTAGAGCAGCAAAAACGCACTTAATTATTGCAGAACGCGCTCAACGCGCTGTATTGAAAGTACTGCTTCATCTACCATACAGGCACCCCACCACAAGTGTATATGAGACGGCCGATGTATTGAGTGTCAGAAAACTGTTTGTCTACGAAAGCCTACGCCGATATCATAAAACTGTAGTACCACACATACCCGACCTAAGTAAAAGAGTAGATCGCTTTCCTATTCCTACAGTAAAAACTAGATTTGCGCAAAAACAATACAATGTGGTTGCTCCTAATCTTTATAACACACTTAGTAGAGCCCACAGAGTAAAAAGAAAGAACAGCTACGTGTTTAAACGTTCTTTAATAAACTGGCTGAGGGAGTTTGATTACGATGAGATTGAATCGATGCTAGATGGTTTCTGTTTATAAATATATTTTTTTATACTAATTAAAATATATACTTACCCGTAAGAGAGAGTTATAAAATTTATATATATTATAATATATTCCTATTATATATACATATATTTACTTGAATGTAGTAATTTACTTAACTTTTATATTTTATTATCATAACATACTATTCACAAGTAGGTACTGCGTAGAGATTGTTTACTTTAGAATTATCATTTCTGTATATTTAACTTTTTTTTGTAGACATAAATAATGTTTAGTTATTACTCATTTTGGAGAAGCCACTGGCTCCTGAAATACAGTTTTTTAACTAGTTTGGGAGCCTATGGATTCAAAATACCTTGTACATGATTATTATGTCAATAAACGAAATTTTTACTTTTACTTTTTATATAAGTAGTATATCAGTTATCTGGTTCCCATAGTACAAGCTTTGCTTAGTTTGGGGCATATAATGCTGTGTGAAATGACAATTATTTAAAAAAAACTCTCGTGCTTTTGTCTAAGTGACATTACTAGGTATTTATAATCAAAGTATCTTTAGAATAAGTACTTGTTTTTTAAGACTCCTACTTCCTATGATAATTAGAATTAAAAAAAAAAACAAGACATAGGGGCATGGTCTGGTAGATAAAGGTTTCATGGTACAAAAATAGTATGTCATGAGGAGGGATGAAAGTCATATAACGCGACGAGTGATGAGTATGAAGGTGGATGGATATAGCGGTAGGGGCAGGCCTAAGAAAAGATGGATGAACTGTGTGAATGCGGATATGTTAGTGAAAGGAGTGAGTTCTGATATGACGAGTGATAGAGGGAAATGGAAGAAAGAAACATGTTGTGCCGACCCCACTTAGTGGGATAAGGGCAGGAAGAAGAAGAGGTACAAAAATATTTGCTCTAATGTCATTATCGAGGACATGATGACGTCATGGATAGGGCGAAGTGGAGGAAGAGAGTTAGGAAGGCTGACCCCACCACCATGAAGGATGAATAGTCGAGAAGAGAGAGAGAGAGTGCATTATCCGAGAAGGAACAGTCGACTACGTTGGTATGGAGAACGAGCCGAGTATCCTATCCTCTTAAGTTTACAATGTTGCTTATTACCATGCTTAATGTTTTTCTTCAACAATGAAGTCATCTTCAACCATATTAGCCAACAGACCAAATGTAGCCAACAATAGTTATAATTATAAGTTGCTATAAATGCGCGAGCTTATAATCTTTTGCATATTCATAATATTCATTTATTCATTCTGCGATACATGGGTTAACTTAGGTCTAAAAAAAAAACAGAATTTGATATTTTTTTATAATCAAGCTTAAGCCCCCTCGCAGACTGCAGACTTTCTATCGGCCGATAGTTGAGACGGAATATACTTCGGCTCGTAATGAGTATGGAGATGTATAGCCCGTCTCAACTATCGGCCGATAGAAAGTCTGCAGTCTGCGAGGGGGCTAAATGTATCAAATATTGACGACTTCTCTGGCGTAGTTGGTGAAAGCCCGCTTGGGACTCAGAAGTTTCGGGTTCGATCCCCGCCGCGGGATAAATGTTTGTATGATCTACAAGTATTTGTCTTGTGTCTGGGTGTTTCTATGTATAATATGTATGTATTTACAAACAAAAAGTATATAATTAGTATAACAGTTATCTGGTTCCCAAAGTAAAAGCTTTGTAGGTTGGGGCTAGATGACGCTGTCCAGCATTATTTTTTTATTTATTGTTTTGTCTCTGCCTTAAGATCAAATTAAGAAACAATATCAGAGGATTTGAAATACAATGGAAACGATGATACTTGCAGTTTGCTTAACTGTGTCGCAAGCAATTTCCTAAGTTTGAATAATCTTGTATGTGATAACATCGTGAGGAAACCCGCAACTTAGTCAGCTCCACACGTATTGACGTTCTTTCCTGTGGACCAGGCTGATTAAGCTGAGAGGATTAGTAGCTGGGGAAGCCTATTCGATCTCAAACAATGTCCCAGGTATTACGGTGCCGCGGCGTCGCGTGAGTGTATGTCAAAGTCAAAAAGCATTGATTAAGTAGGGCCGCTGGGATCACTTAGAAGTCTTAGAACTAATTTTACTTATGTTCTTTCGCGACCAATACCGTGAAGAATCAGGGCAACAGACACGGTTTGGGGCCTATCATTATTTTAGGAGATCCATCTTAAAACTAAGTCAAGCTCCAGTAGGGAGCTTATAGAGTACAAAAAATAGGCATAGGTTGCCTCCTGGCGCTGTATAAGACCCCTCTGCAGACTAAACTATCGGCCGATAGATAGTCTGCGAGGAGGCTAAATTATCAAATATAGATGTAAAGGTCTAAGTTTTTGTATGAGATAAGTGAACGAACCCGCAGTTATCCCTAGTTTCAGAAAAGGAGAATGGCGCGTCGGGTCACATAATGCATTATAATTTTATACAAAGATACAAAATGCAAAGATGAATATGCAAAAGCGATGCGTGTGTAACGATTGAGTTATTGTGATCAGCGCGTGTGTGTGTGTTTAGGGCTCGCTTCCATGGCTTGCTATAATGCTCCAGTATTTTTACTATATTTTATAGTATAGGTACTAAATCTACATTTTAATTATGGTAGAGTAAAAAAAGAGCGTGAATAGTAGGTAATATTTTACGTAGAAAAACTGCTGCCAAAGCAACATCTTGAAAAAAGGAAAACTGGCACTTATTTAAGAATAAACTCAGATTTTTAAAAGTATTAGACCCCTCGCAGACTGCAGACTATCTATCGGCCGATAGTTGAGACGGGATATACTTCTTACTCATTACGAGCCGAAGTATATTCCGTCTCAACTATCGGCCGATAGAAAGTCTGTAGTCTGCGAAGAGTCTTATAGTAATTAGAATATAGAAACATCATCTTTGGCCTGCCCTTATCCCGCTCATGCGGGGTCGCCACAACATGTTCTCTTCCTCCACTCTCTATGACTCGTCATCTCCGTATCAATTCCTTACCCATATCTTCTTTCACACAATCCATCCATCTTTTCTTAGGTCTACCTCTAGTCACTTATCCATCCACATTCATTTCCATCACCCTTTTGGTTACATGACTTTCATCCCTCATTACATGCCCATGCTAACCTATATTGCTAACTTATTGCTCCTCAACTTATCAGTCACCGGCGCTTACTCTCAGACTTCCCTTTATGTATTAATTCCTCAATTAGAATATAGAAACAGCTTACATAAAAAACCAGTCTACCTAGACATTTGTTACATAACTAAACGTCATTAACTAAAATAGTTTTGTCTCTAAGGTGTGTTGTATCCTATCACTTTCGCCAATACATTGATACAGTAGACCATACTTTTAAAACTGTTCAATATTTCTCAATGTCAAGCCATCCTAACTATCACATCGAAAGCTTGCACACACGCGCGCGCATGTGTGCGATGCGCACACGCATCGAAGAAATGCATATTTTATGACGTCTGCTCACATTCAGCGCGGTGCCACAAAGAAATTATACGCGCATTAAACCCGTAGAGGTGTGAGGTTTTTTTCTTAATTTTTATATGACCTATAGATAGTACTTTAAAGTTAGTACATGGTTTTATTTAACGTTAGCATGTTTATGCATTCGATCTTTAATAGATTTTAGCGTGACTACAGTAATTTGTTTCTTTTTTTATCATAAAAATTCTAATGCCTATTCCGATTTTTTTTTTTTTTATTTATTCTTGTTTGTTTTGTCTCAACTAACCATACCCCAACCATGCAAACGACGCCTCACAAACCTGGTATAAAGTTATTCCTGAGAGTAAACTGTCAAAATGTATGGTTATTCTTGGTTTATTCCGAGAAACAACTCGTTTCATGGTAAAGCTAGGAGTTTTTATTTATATTAACCCAAATCATAAAACATAATGAATTGTAGAATACCATAAATAGAAAATTGTATAAAAATTATATATTTTCTTATCTAAAAATATCCCTTGACAATTGTTTTTTCAAACGCCAAGCAATGACGTCACAAAAAATATTTAGCTCCACATCTCCACAGTTTCTCTGTTCTCACAAGAGGATATGCAGACCGGGCCTAAGTTAATTAACAAAAGGGCGAGTTGATGCGAACAGCGCATGCGCTGAATGGGCCCTCAGTGTGCAACATCCTTTATGACGGTCTTGTAGTTGACGATCTGATTTGTAACCAACTGTATATAATATTAGAATATTAGAACTGAATCTACTCATAATAAAGGTACTTATCGGTACTCAGAGTCACTCTCTACTTATAACCGTTGCTTAGTTCTATACGAAAAACCCTAAGGAACGATTTAAGTAGCCGTTAGTGACTCTGAGTGCGGCTGTCAGTCGTGTCTACCATTATAAACATTTCTGTAACGAATGTTCACGATTCAAACGAAAGTAACGCCAATTTTAATAGCTACCTACTTAATTACGGATATTAATGATACAGTACAAAAAAGTAATTATAACAGACTGATATTTAACTAAATAGATCATGTAGAAAATATACCGTTACTATCGTGAGGGTAAAGCTGCGTTTAGATTGGGAGATGCGACACGATTCTGTGGTGAACTTAAAATGGCGGCGGAATATTGCCTTTACTGTTCTTGTTACCATTATTTTGAAAGAATTGGCCAGACTAGAGTTACCGGATCTAGCTATTACCAGAGTACACCACGAAGATAAAGTAAGAGAGATGATAATCTGAGAAAAAAAGAGACAGACTTAGGTCTAGACTTAGGAATAGAGGTCCCTATTATGCGATGCATGAGAGCTGTGTTGACCAAGTGGAGTAGGTAGAGTTCCGACTTTCAATCCTAAGTTCTTGGGTTCTTTTTTGTAATGTGTTGTTATTTTATTTACTTATTAATTTATTTCATACATAAATAATTTACAACGGACCCCGCACTAGGCCGAGCCTGTATCGCTAAGTATACCACTGCGCAGTGGGCGAAGGCCCGCCTGGGACGCAGTAGGTTGCGGGTTCGATCCCCGCCGCGGGACAAATGTTTGTGTGATCTACAGATATTTGTCTCGGGTATGGGTGTTGTCTTTGTATAATACGTCAGTGTGTATCAGTTATCTGGTTCCCATAGTATAAGCTTTGCTTAGTTTGGGGCTAGATGATGCTGTGTGAAAAAGTCCAGCATTATTTATTTATTGATTTTACTAAGTATTCAGCCATTTATCGCTCCCTGTAGGGCAAAGAAGAGAAGGGATTCTCACCTCTCTTCTTCTGTATGTCAAATAAACCTTATATCAATCAGAGTTCTTTTATTATGCGCACTGCAAAAATGTGGAATCAGCTTCCCGCGTCTGTATTTCCGCTTAGCTACGACCCTGTTGTTTTTAAGAAGAGAGTTAATAGGCACCTTCTGGGTAGGCTCGCTCCATCGTAGACCTCATTCTGGCCTATATAAGTTTCGAAGTCAAGAGTCGACCCATTCATCATAAAAAAAATATATCGTTTCGCAATCACATCACCAGTACGACCATAGCCCTAGTCTTATCAATAAAGATATCAAGGAAAACCAAATTGTATGACTGTTATGTTAAAATATGAATTCTTTTTAAAACGATTCAAAAGTGCGATCGTCAGATACCTAAAGATGGAATAACAATGAAATTATCTATACAGGAAAACGTAAAAATATTTCAAAACTGACAATACGTGGTTTTGTATAGATATACTAGCTGCGCACCGCGGTTTTTGCTGGTCCCTTGAAAATACTTAGATAGATAGATAAACTTTTTATTGTACACAGAAGAAACATACAGGAACACAAAATAACAAGTAGGTACAACGGACTTAGATAGCTTTTCCTCATATAAAATGTGACATAAGCCTCTACAAAATTCATCAAAATCCGTTTAGGTATCTAAGCGTGAAGGTTTGACAAACATTCATATCCATACAAAGATTTGTATTTAAAAAAAAATTGTACTTAGGTACATTCAGCGTCACCAACTGGTATCCCCCCTGCAGTACAAACCACCTTACTAAGGGGGTTACCAAATGGTGAAGCTGACTGTACCTAAGATTACGAGCTTCTCTCTACTCTTTAAGATGGATCACCTAAAAGAATGCATACATACATACATACATAAAGTCACGCCTCTTTCCCAAAGGGGTAGGCAGAGACCACGGATCTCCAGTCGCTACGATCCTGACACACAACTTTCGCCTCATTCACTCTCATTACATTCTTCATACATGCTCGTCGGTTTAGGGTACTTTTGACCTGGCCCTTCTCCAAAATGTCGCCAATTTGATCCAAGAAGGTTCGCCTAGGTCTTCCCCTTCCAGCTGTCCCATGCACACTCGCCTCATACACTTGCTTTGTCAAACGATTGTCATCCATCCTCTCTACATGCCCAAACCATGCTACCTAAAAGAATGCTAGGCCCCAAACCGTGTTTTTGCCCTGATTCTTCACGGTATTGGTCGCGAAAGAACAGAATTATAATTAGTTCTAAGACTATTCCAAGTGATCCCAGCGGTCCTACTGAATAACTGCTTTTTGACTCTGACTTTGACTATCTTAAGGGTAATGATGAGTATTATTTTTCGACTGATTGAGCGAGAAGCATCGCGAGGCAGCCGTGCGAGGCAAATCCTCAGTCAGTCAGGACGTGCCTCGTCCGCTGCAACCGCAGGCCTCGCGGTAGACGTTGCAAGGTAAATGCCTGAGGCTACTTGCTGAGTCAGCTTCGTAGATTTAGGGTTCATCCATCAAAATAATATAATTAAGATTTTTACTGTTGCTAAAAGACGGACGCAGATTCTCAGAAAGTTTCGTAAAAATAAAACTAGACGCGCTTATCTGTACATCTCGAAATATTATAAAAAGTATGTATGTACATTCTTGTGCCCGCATGCCTCATTTACATTCAATTCTCGATCATATTTCCTTGAGATACAGGTCATAGTTGAATAACATTATCAATAACGGCTTGCTCATCATTGACGTAAGAAATGATTCATTCTTATATTCTGATACAAATTGGGATGAAATTTAAGTCAAGATTTTGAGAAATCTGTGACTGTCATTTAACGGCATAAAATACAAAGCAATTTCAACTCTGTGTCAATGAATTGGCCTGAATTTTGATAACAAATCGAATGACGTTTGACTCTAGCCCGTAAGAATACACCGAGTAAAATTATTTTCAATTAGATATTCCAGTCCAAATAAGTGTTCATAACTATGTATGAATTTGATGAATTTTTTGCCTTAAACAAGTACTGATCATCATAACTAGTTAATAAGCTGAATTCTTCGGAATGTATGAGTGTGTGTCAAGATCATTGTCTGTACATACACCCATTGCCCCGCCTTACCTGATACAGCCTTAAACCAGTTTGCTAAGACCCCTCCTTTCAATAAAAACGTTAATATAGTAATCAACAACACGTGTCTAGTTATGTTGGTCTTGCATACTGAATCTTCAATTCTTATCCGATTCCAAGTTTTCACTTAATATAAATAAAGTCTAAAATCCTATGTAGGTTACAGTCGCATGCAGCATACATTTTAGATGTAGAAGAGTAAATGTCAATTTAGATGAGAGAACCGATGCTGTTGAACTGAGAAGACCAATTGGTATCAATATAGACAATGGTATAAATAATGAATCGAATTTATCTTGTAACTGAGAATAGATTGATCGATCCGTCATAAGTTATGAAAAACTTTTACATATACATCATCTTAACTAATATGCTAATATTATAAATAGGTAAAGTTTGTTTGTTTACAATAGACTATCAAAATTGTGTGAGTACTTAATACTGACTGACGAATATGTAAAATTGTTTGTAGAAATGCGTTGAGAGATAAAACTAAAGATCAATAAGTCAACGCACAACCGATCTTTAGCTCTTTGAAGTACTGTTGATGAAGTCTAAAAGACGAAGACAGCGTTGTATAGCTGTCTCGCTCACTCGCTTAATCTGTTGCACCGTCTACTCGCCTACTCTACCAAACCTGCGCAATCGTCTAGTGCACCTAACTTCAGAGTGCTAAAGGTTTTTTGTGCGTACTGTAGTTATTTGTTTCTTTTATTATATAATACAAATGCAAGTACATAGTTTTAAATACAAAAGACTAAACATTGGGTCACAATTGTACATCAAAGTACAGTTGTGTTGACAAGTGATTAAAAGCACGTTTTTAAAGTAGTAAGTCTAACCAGTAAATAAAAACACTTTCAAACTTATCCTTTTTTAGTATATCAAAATCTATTTTATATTAAAATAAAAAGTAAAATGCTTACAAAACACTTTTTGTACAGACGAATACCGCCGATCACTCACAAAGGAGTGACTAGGAGAAAACATTGATTAATTACCATAATAATTTATTTGGTACTCTTTAACTTGGGGTTACATAACCGAGAAGACTTTTTGAGGTAATGAAGTTATGAGAAATATTTAGTAACATTGTTAATAAAGTTTATATTGTATTAATATACTAAACCTGTCACAAGTTTTAACGAACGTGTTAAAAGTTTAAACACTTTTCCTATTAATATTAAATTATTATATTAAAGTAAACGTTTCTGACTGGAACGTGTTAAAACTTTTTGTATTAACAACTTTTCTATACGATCTTCAATGAAATCATGGATCAATGTACACTATAAGTAAGTAACTTAACTTAAGTAAGTACTTTTTACCGCGGCGGACAGCTGCTTTCTTATAATTACGACCGTGATGTAACGGTGTCCGTTTCTCAGAAAAAAAGCTATTGTTTTGAATGATGCATGGAGATGGAAGTGATTCCGTCGATCGAAACAAAAGAATAAGTTTTACGTAAAGAATGCTTCGTTTGTTTCGATGGGAATTACCATATTGGAGCTACGAAATCTTCTTTATTATTTACTAGCGGCTTGCACCGACTTCACTAAGATAAGCCGTCATATGTGTAGGCTAATCCATACTTAATATTATAAATGTGAAAGTAACTCTGTCTGTCTGTCTGTCTATCTGTCTGTCTGTCTGTCTGTCTGTCTGTCTGTCTGTCTGTCTGTTTGTTACCTTTTCACGCCCAAATCACTGAACAGATTAGGCTGAAAATTGGAATGGATAAAGGTTGTATCCCAGGGACGGACATAGGCTACTTTTTATCCCGAAAAATTCCCTAGGGACCGCGGGCTACACCGCGGGAGCGCAGCTAGTTATTAATAATATTGGTCGCGAAAGAACAGAAGTAAAATTTGTTCTAAGTTCTAAGTGATCCCAGCGGTCCTACTGAATAAATGCTTTTTTAGTTTGGCTTTTGACTTTGACTTTGACTAATATTGAACATTTTGAGGATCGAAATTGTGGATCAAGATTAATTTTCCAGAAAGAAGTCTGATTTTATATAATTTTATAAATATCTGTTCATTATAACATGACAGTTATATCAAAGCTTGCCGAAAGCAAAAGCTTATTATAAAAAACCGGCCAAGTGCAAGTCGGACTTGCGCACGAAGGGTTCCGTACCATCCCACTCGTGAGTTTGTTTAGATGTTTGGATGTTTGTATGTTTGTGTAACAATCATGCCTAAACCAGTGAACCGATTTGGATGAAACTGTGTATAGGCGTAGATAGTGTTCTTCAAAATGTTGTTACCACGCGGGTGAAGCCGCGCTCAGAAACACAAACGTGATTTTTTTGCCGTTTTTATAGATAACTATAAAAACGGCAAAAAAATCACGTTTGTCGAATGGGAGCCCCCTAAAATATTAAATTTATTCTGTTTTCTAGTATTTGTTGTTATGCATGCGGCAACAGAAATAAATCATCTGTGAAAATTTCAACTGTCTATCACGGTTCATGCGATACAGCTAAGATATCTGATTATTTGGATGACAAAAAAGCTTGGGACTTGCTCCAACTCAATGGATCCATGGATCACCTAAAAGAATGATAGGCCCCAAACCGTGTTTGTTGCCCTGAAACTTCATGGTATTGGTCGTGCAAGAACAGGAGTAAAATTCGTTTTAAGACTATTCTAAGTGATCCCTGCGGTCCTACTGAATAAATGATTTTTGACTTTGACTTTGACAGGCTGGTCACAGACAGACAGACGGACAGAGTCTAAGTAATAGGGTCCCGTTTTACCCTTTGGGTACGGAACCCTAAAAAGTTTAAGATTTATTTCACACGATTTAAAATTCCCTGAGTGACGGTGACCGTATATTCCGAAAGAATCCGCCTTAATCCGACTGGCATTTCGATAAGTGGAAAATGACTTAAATGTCATTCTATGTAACAAAGTTCTATGACTAATTGTAATTAAATGTCACTTAAGATTTAGATAAACAGATAAATACTTTGAAAGTTTTGTATCATGCCAAGTAAAAAGTAAAAGTAAGTTCGTATGAGTCAGTGGCCAACTCTGGTGACGGAGTTTTTAGGCCGCCTTAAGGCCTCCGTCATGGCTTAACGACTTAAATAGCCGGGACCGACAATTTAACGTGCCCTCCGAAGCACGGAAGCGCTCAGATGAAAATGCCACTGGCGGTCACCCATCCACTTACGGACCGTTTCGAACGTTGCTTAACTTCAACGATCTATCAAGAACGACTAAGCAAGCACGACCACGAGCGCTTCGGTAATTCGAAATTAGAACGATTACCTACGCACCTAAACAAGGTTAATCTAATTTTATATTATATTATTTATAATTAAGTTTTTATAGGTATTTATTGTAAAACCTCCTCTCTCGTTTTCTTCTATCCAGTCCATCTAAAGGTTGCCTGGAAAAGATCACTCTGAGTGATAAGGCCGCTCATTGTGCCACCGCATTATGACATAAGTTTTTTAGTTTTTATTTTGTAATTTATATTATGGTGTAACAATAAAGAATTGTCTATCTATCTATCTCTACATATTCGCCGATGCTAGACGAATGCAGATGGTCACGAACGTGAAGAAGACCCCATCGCCTGTATTCGCCTGTCATCGTCAATCGAAATAATAGTTCGGCGAATGTGTAGGTAGAGTGGCCGATCCAATTTATACGTTATCGGTAGATCGTTTGCAAGTATCTATAGATCAACTGTTTTTTCTGTGTTTTGTGAAGTTATATGCTGTTTTTAGTTTCTGTATTACATATTTTTTTAAATTAAGTAGTCTAGAAACACTTGTGAGATTTGAACCCACAATCTTGCCGATCCGTCGCTACGCTCAAGGTTATAAACTAATTAAAATGATATGCAAGTTTAGCGGATCATCGTATGACGAAAGATAGCTTTTTACAAAATCGTTTTTGAAAGAATTAATACCTGTACTTATGTAGATTAGCGAGCACAATAGATGTTAACATACGAGTAATTTTGTGTTACATAACTCGTGGAGGACTCGTGATGGTAATAATGAGAGTGTTTACAAACTGGGCGTTTTTACCGCGCGGTTTTTACAAAAAATGTATACGCAAGCCAAGGTAGATCTATGACATGATGGATTCTCTGATCTAATAGGAAGTTTATAATTCTTTGAAAATGTCTAAAAAGATATGCATTTGTTAGTTTGAATGTGAGCAAAGCTGAATGTTGGATTTTACATACATACATAAAATCACGCCTCTTTATTATTAATCACGCCCTTAGGGATAGGCAGAGACCACGGATCTCCACTTGATAAGAACATGACATAAAACTTTTAGATTTTGTATTGTAAAAAAGCAAAAATGTATTATCATTCTATCTGAAATGTACACAGTGACATGTGAACAGATGCAAGCCCTAGCGCATGAAAAACGCCCAGTTTAGTGCACAGATGCAAGCTCTATAGCGCGTAAAAAACGCCCAGTCTGTATCAGATAATAATAGACGATATTTTAGATGATTAATACTGAAAAGACCATTGAAAGCAGTAATGGCTCACGACTTAACAAATGCGAATTATTGATATGATTTCGGAAATCGTGATTATTGCTATAATGAAGTGAAAGAGATAGATGTGCTTGGATCTTCGCAAATACATCCACTGTTATATTACTGACGTAACGGTCATTTAGATACCGATTTATAGTTTTGACTGACACCACGCTTTTGTATCCTGTTTGTATTTTGTATGCTGTCAATGTTTTTTTTTGTATTTCAAAAAGTTACATCGATAACTTAAGTTCCATAATTTTTAAAGTAAAGAGTAATCTTTTCGTGTAAATGCACCTTAAAAAGTGTAGGGTTAACACTAAAAAGAAGTCTCTTTGTCATAGGCGATGATGGGCTTGAAACCTGCCCTGTCCTACGGTTATCCTTCGGTTCTGCAAAATGATGGCATAAGTGAAATGTGTATTCATAAATATTTTCCTTTTATTCTATAAAGTTCCAATGGCTTATTTCATACACATACCTAAGGATTTTAGGAAATTTCGTAAGATATTGTGTCTGACCGTTGATCCGAAACAATGGGGTCTGTAATGTTCCATTTAATGGCTTTTTGGTGAACGATCGAAAGTTCCGAGATCTGGGTGCGACTTCCTTTGCGTGACTTATTTGTAAACAATAGCTATATGATTGTATTTACGATAAGCATTGTAAAAATATTGTTTAGAAGAAAATAATGCTTTTTATTTTAATTTAACCGACTTTTTAGCGGTTAAGTTAAACGACCTTGGTTATGATTGCTTGGGTGAGACCCAAGCAAGAGTTGCGAGTTCGATGCTCACGTACATTTTTGCTCGGTAGATATTTCTTAAGGGTCTGAGTTTTAGAGCGTAGTTTCAGATAATCATGATTAAGGCAGTATGATGATGATGAGTGATTTAGTTTTATTTATTTTGTTGCAGGTCTACTTTCAGCGTTGAGTCATTTGGATCAAGCCAGGAAAAACTCCATGAACACGACTGTCGACTATTCAAGATATGTGAAAAGGTATGTAATAGGCCAGATCATTATACATACAAGCATACATAATTACACGCCTCTGTCCCAAAGGGATAGGCATAGACCACGGATCTCCACTCGCTACGATCTAGACACATAAGTTTCGCCTCATTCACTCTCATTACATTCTTCATACATGCTCGTCGGTTTATGGTACTTTTGACCTGGCCCTTCTCCAAAATGTCGCCAATTTGATCAAAGAAGGTTCGCCTAGCTAGACCTTCCCCTTCCAGCTGTCCCATACACACTCGCCTCATACACTTGCTTTGTCAAAATTTACCTAGTTATAGATTTTTTTGTTGACCAAAAATTGTATACTTTAGGTAACAATATTAGTGGTTCCTATAACACAAGCTCTGCTTACTTCAGGGTTGGTGATGCTGTGTGAACTGCCCAACATTATTTGTTTTATTTAGCACCATCCACTGATGGTATCAATCAGATCGGTACGTGTAAACTATGCTCTCAGCTTAACTCCCCTCTGTCACACACGGTTCTCTTCGAAAGAAAGGGCTGACCTGCATCACCAGCATCAGCTGACAGAACAGTCAGTTTAAGCTAGATTAATGGATTTTTAGACAGTATTTCCTATTCTCACTATTAACCATGTCCACAGGTACAGTTCCACGTTAGAATGCGGTTCTTCCTACTGCAAGGACCTGGGCTACCGGGAACACTTCCACTGCATGGACTGCACCGCCAGGGTCTTCTGCAAGAAGGAGGAGATGATCCGTCATTTCAAGGTGAATACCTAATTCAGTAAACATGAGACATGAGAGGTTTTTTGAGTTTTGCAAAAAAAATTGACATAACTATGGACATGGACATAAATATGGGACCCCTCGAAAGACTCTTAGCCACAACCACAATGAATTAACCAATTAAAAACTTCGTTCAAGCTAATCGCCACCAATCAAATAGAGTTGATTATTAATTAGCTTAAACTGAAATCTCATTTTATCGTGAGAAAATCTTAAAAAATGTCATGGTTTTTCTGTTAATTGCTTAGATAATAACGCTTGAAAATTTAATTGCAAATACAGTCATTAACCGACTTAGACACAAACATACATAGACACCTATGTATAATAATAATAAATATAAAATAATGCCGGAGTTTTCACACAGCATCATCTAGCCCCAAAGTAAGCAGAGGGGTACTAAGATGACTGATAAACTACTTATATACTTTTTGTTTGAAAATACATACATAGAAACACCCAAATCCGAGACAAATAGGTTAGGTAGATCATACCAACATTGGTCCCAGCGCGGGGATCGAACCCGCAACCTTTTGCGTTGCAGGCGGGCCTTCGCCCACTGCGCTACAGAGGTCGTCATGTATATATGTTTGTATTTACGTATGTTCCATCGAAGCATCTAAACTTTAGGTATTTTTGTCATTTGACACAAGCTCTATCAAGGTACCTACTCAATATCATCATCATTTTTTTGGGGATTCATTTTTATATCTTGTTTTTTTCACAGTGGCACAAAAAACGTGACGAATCTTTAGCCCATGGCTTCATGAGGTATTCTCCTTTGGACGATTGCTCGGAGCGATTTTCCGACTGCCCTCACAACCGGAGTCAAACCCACTACCATTGCATCCAAGATGGCTGTGATAAGGTAAGATAATAATATAAACATTTTCTCCAATGGTTCTTCGAGCGGAATAGATATTGGTCCTTCGAGCCCTATTAAAACTCAACATAGGTTCAATAACAAAATCACCCTTGCCATGGTCTCCTCATTATCTTCCAATCAAATCGAATAAGCAGAACCAATTCCATTATACACTAAACTTGGAAAACACAATACCTTAGCTAAAAACCAGTAACCACAGTTTCTCCAGCATTTTACATCAATTATTTCTTCCACCATCCAGGTCTACATCTCAACATCAGACGTGCAGATGCACGCGAACTACCATCGCAAAGACTCGGCGATCCTCCAAGAAGGTTTCCAGCGGTTCAGGGCTACAGAGAGCTGTGCAGCTCCTCACTGCGTGTTCGCCGGCCAGCGGACCACACACTTCCATTGCCGTCGGCAGGGCTGCACCTACACCTTCAAGAATAAAGCTGATATGGGTAATGATCTTGACGATAGGTTACACTTTGAGGTGCACTGAGAATTCTTTCACCACTATAGTTTGAAAGAACTGATGACACGACAAGATTAAAACTCAATTATAAGTGTCAAATCATCAAAATTTGATAGTGAAGGGCATTGTTGCGGGTTCGATCCCCGCCGCGGTATAAATGTTTGTATGATCTGCAAGTGTATCTCGCGTGTTTATATGTATAAAATGTATTAACAAACAAAAAGTATCAGTTGTCTTTCCGATAGTACAAGCTTTGCTTAGTTTGGGGCTAGATGATGCTGTGATTTTTTATGAATCCAGCATTATTTATTTATTGTTTTCATCATCATCATCATAATTTCAGCCATCTAGCGTCCACTGCTGAACATAGGCCTCCCCCATAGATTATTATTGTTTATTTATAGTTTTAACAACTCTTAAATAAGTCCTGTACCACATCATTCATCACAGTTGCTTGCAAAATCATTTCCTTTTCTCTATTCAAACTCTTCTTTCTCCCACAGAAAAACACAAGACCTACCACATCAAAGACGAAGCTCTCTCCAAGGACGGCTTCAAGAAGTACATGAAGAACGAAGCCTGCCCTTACCGTGACTGCAGATTCTCCAGAACTTGTAACCATATCCACTGCATCAGACCGCATTGCAACTACGTTCTCCACTCCAGCAGTCAGATCTTCACTCATAAGAGGAAGCATGAGAGGAAGGAACAGGAGATGAGCTTTGGGTAAGGACTTTAAGATTAGAGATAGGTGCAGTTTCGTGTGGAATTATGAAGAATGGAAGACAGAGTCAGTACGGTCAGTGACAGAATTTCATGAATATTTGTTGTTTTAGAATCTTCTGTCTTTGTTCGTGAGGTTGTAACTAAAATTTATGGTTCTATTGGATACTTCGCCTTACACCATTACTATTTGTGAAAAATAGACAATTTGCCAAAAAATCATGATGAAAATGAACCTTTCAATCTCCTATTGTTCATGAATTTACGTTGCTGCAAACAAAGAAAACATACTTAATTTTTGTTCTCGATTTCACAGGCTTCCAACATCCGTAATCCAAAACGCGCTGATGCAGCAAGGAGCCGATATGAGCATGTACTCTCCTGGAGGAAGTTTCCACATTGACGATGAGCTATCCAACCCTATGATGGATGACTATTCTCCACAATTCGTAAGTTCTTCCTGTTCCATCTCAATGTCCCAGGTACAGCCCAGGTCTACAGCGTCCCGTTGAGTGTAGGCATAGGTTGCCCCCTGACACTGTATAAATCATGGTATAGATAGATGTAAAGGCATAAATTTTCTTCCTAAGATTCTCTTTTAGACATTTCTACCCTGTTAGACATTTGAGAAGGATCTTGGACATGATATAGGAGAATGTCCACCGTGCCTTGGAGATACAGTCGTGATTCTGTTTTGCTAATTCTCCTTCCCTGTATTATGACAAGAACAGATTAATATTGTGACGAGATTGCAAATTTTTCTGGTCTTGAACAGTCTTTAACCAGTTCATCATTTGCAGAATCCAGCAATGATGGAGGAGATCTCCAGGAAGTACATTGAGACCTTCAACGGCAGTAAGGAGGCCGAAGACAAGTGCAGCAAATGCAGCGCTTTGAACAAGCACTACCACTGTTTGGCTGATGGCTGCAAGATGGCCCATAGGTAAGATTTAAAGACTCGTAAGATCTTCTTAAAATACTTTCGTTTCGTGTTGTTTTTCATTAATCAGAAAGTTTTCAGTAGATTCTTATAATTTTAGCCCACAGGTTTAGGTCAATGACCCTTTTTTTACATACGTCCCCAACGTATATGAAAGAATTGGGAAAAGCAACTATTGTCTTGAAAACGAGCCTCTTATGGGCGCACTTTTCACAACACTAGTTCCAAAGAGCTAGTGAATCATGTAACCTTAAAAACCAGAGCAATAGTCATAAACTACCTTCCAGCTGTCAGACCACAATGATGAAGCACGTGATGGAGCACGAGCAGCAGAACCAGGTGACAGAAGCGTACTTCGGGACCTACACCCGTCACAATCCATGCGGCAATTCTGCGTGCCAGCATATCAGGGATATCACACATTATCATTGTACTTGGGTAAGTTAAACGATCAAGAATCTCAGACAATCTGATTAAGAAGTTCAAGATTCTTCAAAAGAAAAAAATACTTTAATGCGATATACACAATACCATTCTGGCATACCATTCTTGTATCTCGCCACAGTGAGCTCTTGCTCTGAGTTTGAGAAAGCAAGCCATTCTGGTATCGTGTAATTGGCGTTTTAGAGTCAAGGAATTCAAGATTTTGGCCCTCTACACATTCGCCGATGATGGACGTATGCCGACGGTCACGGACGTGTAGAGGGCCTCATCGCCTGTATTCGCCTGTCATCGCCTATCCAAGTAATAGTTTGGCAAATAGTTCGGCGAATGTTTAGATTGGCCATAAGATAGCTTAGACGGAAGACTATCAGCCAAATTGCAAATGTCTATTGTGTTGAGGTTGAAAGAGGAGTTGCTTTCAAAATGGTTAGTTGTTTAGTACCGACATATGAAATCAGAGATTAACAAAGTTGTCATAGAAGAAATGAGATTGGAAAACACATGACTTTTTCATTTTTCAAGAGAGCATCAAGTGGCTAAGATGAATCATCACATCATAATGTTTGTTTCAGGAAAATTGTGGAGCAGTAATCCTATCATCCGAAGAGCATCCGTTCAGACGCTTGGAACACCACCGTCAGCACGCAATACTCAGCCCTATGTCCCCGAACTTAGCGGCGAGATTCGCACCCAACTTCACCCCCCAACTATCAGCTCAACTCCATCCAAATATGGCTGCTCAATTAGGCCAGGTCTCCAACCTTCCAAATCTGCCACCAAATTTGGCTCAACTGGCACAAATGGCTCCTACTTTGTCTTCGCAACTGACTCCAAATCTTCAAGCTCAGTTGAATCTTGGACCTAATCCTAATGTCCAGCAGGTGAACCCCTCGAGTTCTCTGGATGAAATGTTTAGCAGGAAGAGAGGGAGACCGCCAAAGAACCGTGTGGTGGAAGTCTGGACTGATAATGTCAATGTAAGTTTAAGTTTATGAGGATACTATTTTTCTAGACTAAAATATATGGCGCTAAAGATGGCGGACACATGGCACCTTAAACTCATCAATCATCATCATCATCATGCCCTTTTCCCACATTGTGTGGGGTGGGCACAACATGTGTTCTTCTTCTATTCTCCTCTATCAGCGGTCATCTAAACACTCACACCTTAAACTCATCAATATTATCCAAAATATCAATGACTTTGCCAACGCCTTAAAAGATTAATGAAGGATTTGCTTTTGGAAATCCTTGGATACCTGTTTCCATTTAACCTTGAAGTTAATAAACTCCAGATTAACAGCATTATCTGGTCTAATCTAAGTTATAAATATCTAAACTAAATCTATCTTCCAGGTGACTCCACAAGCCATCTTCACATCCTTCAAGTTGCCAAAGAGCAATCAGCTACCACCAGTGGCTCCGTCTCCCGTCATCGTTTCTGTTGAGGAGTTCCCTGTAAGTAAAATACAACCTTATATTAATCAACATACAATTTAAACTTCTCCTTGATAATTATCAAATACATAGTGGTCATTCAGGGTATTATAATGGTTCCTAGTTTGTTTTCTGATCACATACAAATTATTCGATTTTAAAGCCAACTGTTTCTCTCTGGATTCAAATCTCATTAGTTTTGACTTTTAGAACACGACTGAGCTATTTTTGAGACCAAAATTTTAGATAATATTTGTTCATCTGTGATTAATTTGTGTTATGTATTCAAATGTCAACAACTAAAAATACTTTATTATCTTCCAGCGCATCAAGTTCCAACACTTCGAAGTCTTCACCAGCCCCGACACCTGTTCCTCATCCTACCCTTCCTGTCTCCTCCGCCTCACCCGTCTCCACCTCCACTGCTTCAACTGCTCCTTCTCCTCAGAAACCCACAGCATCATGGAAACCCACATGAGGGAATCCCATTCCATCTCCCCCTTACTCGAAGGCTTCGACTACTTCGCGTCTTTTGACCACTGTGGAGGAAAGAGCTGCTTCAAAAACCAGCTTAGGAACCACTTTCATTGTGCCCAAGGGAATAACTGTCCCGCGATTTTAACTCAATACTCAGTTCTGGCTACTCATAAGCATGGAAGAGGAACTCCAGTGACCAGTATTAAGGAAGAAGGGGGTTTTGAAGAAGCGAAAGATTATTCGTTGAAGGAAAGAGCCTCGGCTGATAGTATTGGGTCTATGAAGGATGGGAACGATTTTGCTGCTAATTTCTCGATTAACTCGATTAAAAGCGAGTTTGAGAGGGAGCAGGATAATATTTCGGGTGAGTGTTGCTCTTTTACACCATTTTTAACTTCAGGTAAAATAACATAAAATCTTTTTAAACGAGTACCTGAGTACCTAAGCATCTTTAAATCTTGCCGAAAAAGCTTATCATTTTTGTAATAGTATTATATTCTCCGAAAACATTGTTACGTCGATCACTTTATCTACTACACTAATTAGAGTTGATTTCAAATCTAAGAAAACAGAAAAAAGTAGCCTAACAAATTGCTTCAAACAATGATTACCAAAATCCAAAATGTCAACTCCCCCAAAAATCAAAACTCACAACTAATACCCTCTTTCCTTCCAGTAGTAAAAGCTACGGGAACCTTCTACCCGTCATCTCACCTCAGAAGCAACACATCATCACCTCGAAGCATCTACGACGCCTCTCCATCCAAGGACCTGAAGCTTCGAATGGAATTGGACAAGAAATTCGAACCCCCGAAAATGTCACCGACCATCCCACCGTCATGCCACGACCAGAGTTGTCCATTGAACAAGAATGCTGGAGGAATGAATCTACATTACCATTGCCCGCATTGTAATCAAGCGTATGTGGATCTGAAGCTTTTGTTCTCTCATATGGTGAAGAAACATAGTTCTTTGGAACCTGCTGGATTGGCTGCTACTAAGGTAAGACTCCATTGATAGATAGATAGATAGAAAATACACACCACAATGTTAAACAAAAATATAAAACTAAACAAAAAAACTTAACTATGATATGCAATCGGCGGTCTTATCGCCAAATAGCGATCTCTACCAGATATTAATATCTAACGGTATACACATACCTTCTGAAATAAAAAGAGAAAATTGATTTTGAGACTCACTTAAAATAAGCCTAAGAGACACTTTCAAAATCCTTTTAGCACACTTGTTCAAAAGACAAGACCAAAAAAGAAGAAGAAGAACTAGGCGTGTGAGAATGACATGTCCAAAGATTCGTAAACAAAATACTACAAGTCTATCTCTGAATTTTCTCATAGATGTCTTTAAAAATCAGAGTAAAATTTACATAGCATTTAGTTCCCCAAGTTTCAATACCATAGTGTAAACAGTGATAAACAAATGCATACTTGGCCTTATTATATTTACATACTTAAAAATTATGAAATCTTAAACGTATTGTTGCGATTTCATTTTAAAATCCGGTCATCAAATTGTTTTATGTTTTGAAAATCTGAATAATAACAGAATTGAATTTCAATGGACGATTGTTGCAATTTGTATGAGCACAATGATTAAAGACAATGTATTTTGGCATGTTTTGAGAGTGTCTTATTTTAAACACGAAATCTTCGAACAAACAATGTCTTTATGCTCAAAAATATTATTATGTACGCACGGGAGTCACACACAGAATGAAATGAAATGAAATGAATTTATTTGTTCGAAGAATGATTACATAAGTTTTAAAATTTGTAGATAAGTGTCACATTCTCCGCCGTATTAATACGGTATACACATTTTTAGTAATTTACATCATTATTAAATAATTAAAAAATAAATATCGTCATTAAGTCTCAATACAATTTCAATTCAACATGCAGAATAGTAAATAAGTATCGAAATAAAAGTTCATGTCAAGCTCTACATTATCAAATTAACTAATAATTAAATTTTATGCATATTAAAATCTCTACTAATTATTTTAAAATTCTGAAACAGTATAAAATCGTCTATCAGCTCAGAATCTTATTCAGCTGGCTTAACCCACACATAGACATAGACATAGACATTCATTTATTTACTGCATAAGCACACATACACATCAATACACAGAAAAAACAATACAGCAATCAATAAAAGGAAGACACACTTTTTAGGTACATGTTAAAAAATAAATAAAGGTAAAGTGGAAACATTAAGGGGAAAGTTTCCTAACAGTGCTGTGTGCTACAGCAGCAAAAAGATCTCGACTCAGCGTTATGCTGCCCTATCAGATGACAGGTCAGCGCTGTTATTCTGCCGAGACCTTCGATCCAGTCACTCCTCCTTACGAAGCGCATAATAATGAAAAGTATCCTTCCTATAAATATTATAAAGGCGAAAGTTTGTAAGTATGGATGTATGGATGTATGGATGTTTGTTACTCTTTCACGCAAAAACGGCTGGACCGATTTGGTTGAAATTTGGTATGTAGATAGGTGATACCCTGGATTAACACATAGGCTACTTTTTATCCCGATATTCCCGCGGGAACGGGACTTACGCGGGTGAAACCGCGGGGCGCAGCTAGTTATAAATAATAATATGTATGAAAATAAAAAACATTGTTCCCATCTCAGCGCTTAAAAAACTTTCACTTCAAAAAGCCTTTAGATCACGACTTTATCCCCATTGTGCGGCAGATATTCTCTCAGATTTTTTTATCTATTCCAGTTGAATCACTTAAATCCTCATCAGGTAAGTTATCTTATCAGATTCTTATAGCCCGCTGTTCTTCCAGGAGACCTTGGAGCGAGAGTACCCAGAGATCTCCATCCTGCCTTCCACCGCCTCCTCATCCAGCCAGGCTCCGTCTCCGAGCCACAACCATCGGCCACCTAACCCAGCTGATCAGGTAAGAGTCACAAGCTCGTGTGAATGAAACTGTATAACCATAAGTACTTGTTTTAGTTCTGGACCTGTACCATCGTCGTACATCCATTAGCTTCCATCCGCAGCTTCACTCGCGAACATTCTAAATAGGTACTCCATTATGCTATTCCAGGCTACGATCTACATCTAGTCCAAGTTTCACCCAAATCTGTCCTCAATACAAATATCCAATCAGACTTCTAGTACAAGTGGGATTTTTTTTATGTTGAATGGATCGGCTCTTGACCCTGAATCTCGAATCTTACACAGGCAATGAGGTCTACGATGGAGCGAGCCTACCCAGAAGGTGCCTATTAACTCTCTTCTTAAAAACAACAGGGTCGTAGCTCAGCGGAAATACAGACGCTGGAAGCTGATTCCAAAAGAACTTTAAAAGCGCTTAGTTCTAATAAGATTTTCATGTTATCCAAATCTTCTCTCATCTAGTCGTCAAGCCATGACGGAGGCCTTAAGGCGGCCTAAAAACTCCGTCACTGACTCATACGATCTTACTTCATGTTCATCTACATTCATATCTCCAGGTCCAAGCAGTCCAAAGCCTGCTCCTCCAACAGTACCTCGCTGGGGGGAGGAAGGGAAGTCTGCAAGAACAACTGAAGATGCAGCAGCAGTACACCGCCTCGTTAGCTGGTCTTCCAGGCCTGGCTCAGGTCGCGCTGTTTGGCCAAGGGTGAGTTCCTTTATGTAATAGGTGCGCTTGGTGAAGCTTGCAGTCGTTCTTGTTATCGTCGAAGCAACGCTCTGAGCGGTCAGCAAGTGGGTGACCGCTGGAGACATTATCAACTGAGTGCTTCCGTGCACGGCCGGTCCTGGCTATTAAGTCGTTAAGTCATGACAGGGGCATGCCTAAAATTTCCGTCAACAGAGTTGGCCATTAAGACCCCTCACAGACTACAGACTTTCTATCGGCCGATAGTTGAGACGGGCTATACTTCTCCATACTCATTACGAGCCGAAGTATATTCCATCTCAACTATCGGCCGATAAAAAGTATGAAGTCTGCGAGGGGTCTCTTGCAATCTTACTCAATAGATAGTTGTCTGAAACATTATATTATCTGGGCTGAAACTTAACAAAAACTATTTTATATTGACCCATAACCATACTAGCAACTATGGTCATAATGGAAGATAAAATTATATGGCCAGTCGAATAAAATATGCCCCTTTCCAGTGGGTCCCCGTTCCCGCTGTACCCAATGATGTACCCTCCGGAACTGCTGCTGGAACAGAGCCTGATGCAGGGCCATGGTCTACCACCAGGCATGGATAAAGAAGCTGAGATGATAGCTAAGTCGTGAGTATACATTGATTCCTATTATTCCTAACATAACAAAACAGTGGCATTCCAGCAGAGCCAACAGAAGTGAAAACTTGAATGAGGTTTCGGTTTTAAACTTAAACAAAGAAATACAAAAAAAACTGCGCAAAAAGTTATTGTCCTACTGGGATTTGAACTCGGGGTCGTCTCACTCAGAGACGGAAGTCTGTCGCGTCTATTCTGACGATACAATGACAAAATTAAGGTATAAAAAGAGATGGTGTCTTAACAGTCACGTGAGTCGAGTTTGATAGTTTTTTTCCATCTCAAAAATGCCCAACGTGCCTAAAGAAAAAATGTTTAAATCTATTGTTTTATAGGAGGAGAACACACACCACCAGAGGTCCTCACATGAGAGTGTTGAAAGACGAGCCAATACCTGAAGGCTACCTTCGCTTCAGGTTCAATGAGGACTGTGCCTACCCTCATTGTGGTTACAGGTAAGATACTTCATCATCGACGACCTCTGTGGCGTAGTGGGCGAAAGCCCGCCTGCGACGCAAAAGGTTGCGGGTTCGATCCCCGCCGCGGGTCAAATGATTGTAAGATCTACAGATATTTGTGTCGGGTCTGGGTGTTTCTATGTATAATATGTATGTATTTACAAACAAAAAGTATTTAGATAGTAGTCATGTAGTGCCCCATAACACAAGCTCTGCTTACTTTGGGGCTAGATGATGCTGTGTGAAATGTCCAGCATTATTTATTATTTATTTATATCCCCCTATTACTGAGTGTCCACCTATCGGATAATCTTCTACCTAAATGCAAGAGGTATGTTAGAAACATGTGGGTTCCACGAGAAACATAGAATTAGTTCCGCAAGAATTCGATAGATGTCGTAAGGTGGACAGTTATCAAAATTAAACTTTAGGCTCAATGCACAGTGAATTGGCAAGCGACGCGTCAATTAGTTTTAAAGCAAGCCATTATAAACCTTATGAACAATGGTACCTACAAGATATAGAAACGCTTGTAGAATGAACCGCACGAAAGTGCTCGAGCCAGCGCGTCCCGCTAGATGGCTTCGCCAGTCGTTCATTCTACAAGTTGTCGCGTAGCTTGCCAATTCAATATGCATTGAGGGTTAGATTGCCTTTATTTAAGAGCGCGGGGCGCTAAACCTCTTAACTTTAATTTTTGTTACAGGGAGCATCAAACCCACTTCCATTGCACTCGCAAAGACTGCGGCTACTCCTTCTGCGATAAAACAAGATTCGTCCAACACACCGCTAGGCATGAGAGGTAAGTTTAAACATGTATTTGTAAAAATTAACTAAAATGCTTTTAGGTACTTACCGATACTATTTTCCGGATTTTAATTAGATGTAATTTTACCCTATTTTACCCTAGAGATAGGATGTTCAACGTTAGCTGGTATTTCTGGGTGTTTTATATACAGGGTGTAAAAACACGCCTGCCGAAGCCGCAAGGGGTAGCTACAGCATACGAACACACAACCAAATCCAAAAGGATTTTCCGAAAAAAAAACATAATATCCGGAGAAAACAGCGTTTGAAGAAAACTGTTTGCTCATGTTCTGGGCGCTTTGTTTTACGTAGATTGTTGGATTTTGAGTTTTAACTGTTTTTTTTTCTTTTATAAATGAAATTATTAAGTAGGTATCATAATATGGTCGTATTATGTTGTACTAACTAGAAGTGAATACTTAACCGAAAATAACATAAAATGACTAAGCTAAGTCAATTTTTTTTGCGTTTTTTTTCACTAAATATATTTAGAATCATGGTCTCATTGCAACCCTTAGTTTTCGGAATTTGAAGAAGTTTTTTTACACCCTGTATTTGTATTTATTTCAGACTGGACACTCTAATGGGCGGCGACTTTCAACAATACCGAGCCAACGTGTACTGTCAGAGACCGGAGTGCCCGCACGCGACTGCTTACAGTAAGTATCGTATGTACACCCTTTACATCATATTAATTTATATTTTTAGCTCTATATAATTGCGTGGGCGTAGTGGATCTTTCTACTTTTCACTGATGTTCCTCTCCATCCAGAGGTTACCTGGAAGAGATCGCTTCTTAGCGATAAGGCCGCCCATTGAACATTTTTATCTCTTTTTTCTTTTGTTTTTGTTTGTTTTAATTGTATTAATGGTGTGCATTAAAGAATTTTCATTCATTCATTCATTCATCTTTCAAGACCTTTTATCTCGGGTTTTATTACACACTAGCAGTCCGCCGCGATGTTACCCGCTATCCCTCGGGAAAACTTCACTTCCCCGGGATACAATATAGCCTATGTTCATCGGGGATAATTTGGGATTCTATTGGTGAAAGAATTTTTCAAATCGGTCCAGTAGTTTCGGAGTTTCATTTCAAACAAACAAACAAATCTTTCCTCTATATAATATTAGTATAGATCACAGCAACCTTCTCATTCTAACTTCAACCAAAAATAATTTCAATTTAAACCATCATTGAATTATGAAACTACAGCACAGCGCAAAACGCACCGATGTCAAAATCAAAGTCAAAAAGCATTTATTCAGTAGGACCGCTGGGATCACTTAGAATAGTCTTAGAACTTATTTTACTCATGTTCTTGCGCGACCAATACCGTGAAGAATCAGGGCAACGAACACGGTTTGGGGCCTAGCATTCTTTTAGGTCATCCTATGTGATGATAGTGCAATCTTTTCCTGTGTCGCCATCTATTTACAACTAAACATATCTTTCAGATACAGGACAAAACAAGGCATCGCACTTCCACTGCCTCAAGTGCGACTTCGTGTGTACAGACACGAACAAAGTGGTGGCACATCGCCGTCAACACCAGAAGCTGGACTCTATACAAGCAGCTGGCTTCGAGAAGTTCCCGCCCAGCAAAGGTGATTTACACAGATTTATGAAATACGACTAAGATTTAGTGGACGGATTTATGAAATACTACCATGATTTATAATTCATTTTTCGTTTCTACGAATTTAGAAAATACCACATTTAATTTATTTTGCTTTTGTTTGGCTAGTTTAATGTGTTTTTACTTATTTTTTTCCATATTTAAAAGTCAAAGTTAATTAAAGCAAGAAAACTACTCAGATCAGTTATTTTACAGAATCAGTTTGTTGTAAATGCAATAAGATTTCTAATTTATTGAAATTCTCCAGGTTGCGGTTACGAGCCCCAGTGCATCCACAGCAAGAAACAAACCCACTACCATTGCCTTCAATGTGGCTTCGCGGTCCTTGGCCTGTCTCAAATGACATCACACAAGTACAAGCATCAAGAAGCAAACCTTGGGCCTTCGACTAGCGGCACAAACTGATCAAAACATATCGATTACCAAGTGACATTAGACTGTAGTAATATTTTTGTGTGACAAGTGTGAAACGTGACAGTAACGAACTGTATCTAAATCATGAATTTATGAACGTAGAGTGTAAATCATGATAGATTTATGATTGGACGTAGTGTAAATCTGCAAATGATTTTGTAAATCTGCCGCAATGGCAGCTCATGAATAATGCAATCCCTCAAATGTGTGCCTTAGATGCAAATAAATACGGACCGGAAGTAAATGTGGCAAAATGTATGTGCCAAATAAAATGTAGTGATAGATTGTTGAGGACAATATTATGAATGCTTTTGACAATGCATAGATTTTTATGTAGACTTGTGTTTAAAGGATTTTTCCTAAAAGCGCTACGTAGAACGCGTATATGATATGAAGTGTGTATTTCCTAATTCCTGACCAACTTAGAAAGTAGTTTTATATATAAAAATATATTTATTATTTCCCCATTAAAAGACATTTTTACGAATAGTATTATTAATGTAGATTTCGTGAAAATTACAAATTAAGGCAATAATTGTGTTAAGAACGCCATTTTGTGCCTGGAACTAAATGAGACAATATGTATTTTGTAATAATTTCTGATAACACAACAAAACTTACATACAATCAGAACACACTAGTATCAGAACTTATGACAAAGTATGCAGTAGTTTTACAAAAAATATATTAAAAAGCGTATTTAAATTGTCAATTCTATAACAAAAAGCAATGTAAATAAGAGTAGATTATATAACATATATGTTAAAATAATTGTTACTTCAAAAAGTATAATTGGTATAGATATATAATTTGAATAAAAAAATGAGATTAGGGTAAAAATAATGTGATTCATGAGGTAGCCATAAAATGCCATAACACCATAGTGGTAAATTTTGAAATCAGTATTAGTCACCTAACTCGATGAACTATGATCGAATACCACAATAACTTTAACATATCCAAGATTTGTTTCATTGTTAGTATTAAAATACTTGTTACAATACTAAGCACAAAAACGTTAAGGTTCAGAGATTTTCAAAATACGAGAACAAAATGATACGCTCATACAAAGATTTTCAAAATACGACTTTATTAATCATTTTGTAAATTATAAAAAGTTTTTTAATTATTTGTCATGAGTATTACGTTATTCGATCATGGTATAAACCTTTTGTGAACCTTTAAACCTTGCATTCCTGTTTTGATTCCTGGCCTCCATAAGCCGTATAGTTTTAGATATGTACCAGATCTCCCAATTTAATGACCAAACAGAAAAAAAAAACTTTTGAAATAAGCAAATATAGATCGGACCAAAAAGGCTTCTTTGCTGCATCAACACCGTTACGTTATTCAAAAAAACAGTGGCACTCCACGAGTGCCACGGCAGAAGTGAAAACTTGAACGGTTCTAAACTTGACAAATAGCCCGGTGTCGGTGAGCAGTCACGTGACTCGCACGTGACCTTTTCAATGCGAATTGAAAAGAATTCTTCTAAAATCGCTATTGTTGCAAAATTAAAACATTAAGACCCCTCGCAGACTACAGACTTTCTATCGGCCGATAGTTGAGACGGGCTATACTTCTCCATACTCATTACGAGCCGAAGTATATTATGCCGTCTCAACTATCGGCCGATAGTCAAGTGGGATACTTAACACTGTTGATGCCGCGAACATTTTTTTATATTATATTACTTTTTTCAAAAGTTTATCCCTATTTCTGCGTGTATTTTTGTAGCATAAGCTGGTATTTATTTGTTCCTACATGTCATTTAACTGTGTTTTTAAGTTCTTGAACTGTGAAATTACGGAAAGGATTCCTTTTTAGATTTATCTGAATTTTAAATAGGTTTTTTTCAAAAATGCATGAGCCATTTCGAGCCAGTTTTTTGTATATTCAAAATTTTCATTAGTTGTACAAATAACCATTAACGAATTTATCGTATTCGATTATAATGTGTCATATCTATCATTAATTTATAAACTTTGTAAATTCATATTATGATATAGAATCTGTATTTCTATAAAATAAAATGCAGGTTTTTTTATTTATTTGAAATTTTCTTTTTTTATTTCTTTTTCTCCGTGCCATAAGTCATTACCATTAGTCACATTGATATTAATTTTGAATACTTAATTGCTTTCTTCATCACTCATCGCATCATTTTTTGTTTAATCTCCAGTCAAATTCGCAATAACTAATTTATTCTTTTTATTGGTTGTTACTTTGTTTTTGTTATCTAATTCTACGATTAATGTTTTTATTTCATTTTCATCTTGATTTTCCCTTTTTTTAATCTGTATTTATGTAATTAGCGAGTGTAGCTTTAATTTTAGTATTCGTAATTTTTTTTCCCGATTTATATAATTTTCTGCGCAAATATAACAAAAAGCCAGTGGAGTGTTAAAAACAATAATATAAAATTTTGCGTACAAAATTATTTTTTTAAGAAATTATTTTACTCATTTTGTAAGTAGCACCAACATTTTAGTATGTATTGAGATTACAACAATTGGTACCTATATAGTTTAGTGTTGTTTACCTCATGACTTCTAGAAATAAAACAAGAATATCCTATAAATTCATGTCATTTTATTTAAAAATGCCCTAAAATATGAATGCCGGGCTATGTCCACATTGTGCCTTTTTTGTTCTTCAAGAGCATGCGTCATAGCGCAGGCAACATTGCACGTGAGGCATGCCCTTAACGCATGCGCGATGACAAGTGAAAGCGAAACTATGACGAACTAAATAAGCGTTAAACGATGGAAGACATCATGGAATAATAAGTACCTACCTAGGTACTTTCTTAAATACGTTTAAAATAAAACTAAAGCAGTTTCTCCTTAGCGCACAGAACATGAATCAAAGTCGAATTAATGATATTTCCGTTATTTATGTAAGTAGGTGTAAGAATATAATAGACAGACAGACAGACAAACACATGAACAAATAGGTACATTAAAAAAATCAGATTCGGGTCCCACTTCATAAACAGCCATAATATAACTTCCCAGACATAATAATACTTTATTGTAGTAGGTAGGTAACACGTAGGTATATTTTAAGTATGTTTAATATAATCTACTATTCATGTAGATTCAATTGCATTTTAATAGTACTTATTCAGTTATAGTAGTAGGTACTGGCCGTGACGAAACTCCTCTGCTCTGGCTCTAACTGAAAACCAGCGCTGGGTAGGCACACTACTGTGTACCTATCCAGCACAATGCTGAGTTATGGCCATGTTTACCTGGACTCTGCTGCGCACAACTAGTTATAAGTAAATCGTAAGTTAGGCATAATTTTTAAGTTTAATCGTGTGTGTAGTGTTTAAGTGTCTAGGTAAATAAAAATATTTTCTTTCTTTCTTTCTTTCTTAATGTAGTAAGCGACGATTCATTTTGAACTAACTCGTCCATTTATTATTTCACCAAAACCAATATTCAAACCGACCTTAGTTGAGCTAAAAAGTAGAATTATTTGGTAAAAAAAATAGTCTTTCTCTAACTTTCGCGATAATTATTCATAATTATTTGACGACCTCTGTGGCACAGTGGGTGAAAGCCCGCTTGGGACGCAGAAGGTTGCGGGTTCGATCCCCGCCGCGGGATAAATGTTTGTATGATCTGCAAATATTTATCTCGGGTCTGGGTGTTTCTATGTATAGTATGTATGTATTTACAAACAAAAAGTATATAAGTAGTTTATCAGTTATCTGGTTCCCATAGTACAACTTTGCTTAGTTTGGGGCTAGATGATGCTGTGTGAAATCATCATCATCATTGGCAGCTCAAATTATAGCCCACTGCTGGACATAAGCCTCCTCCCTCAAACGCCACTCTAATCGGCCCTGTGCGGTTCTCATCCATGTCTTTCCCTCAATGGCCTCTATATCATCCACTCTCTATATCTACTCTATATCTCTATATATCCTGTGTGAAATATCCAAAAAAAAAAAAAAACCTTTATTTAAAAGGGATAGTTCGCCCGCGACCACGCCTGTTATATAAAAAAAGGTAATTGTACGCGAAAATTCCGTTTATATAAAACCTATTTAGTCAAAAAATATATCATCCATACTAATTAACTATTTTTATTACTAACTAGCAAACCCAGCGAACTCCGTTTCGCCACCAGATGCCACCAGATTTTTCCTGAATTTTCTTTGC
This sequence comes from Epirrhoe alternata, assembly GCA_963565295.1. Lineage (NCBI taxonomy): Eukaryota > Metazoa > Arthropoda > Insecta > Lepidoptera > Geometridae > Epirrhoe > Epirrhoe alternata. The sequence goes on from OY751400.1 coordinate 5,486,062, forward strand.
TATAAACCTCACGGAGCCCGAGACCTTTCCGACGAATGCAAAACCGTGGAAATCGGTTCGTGCGTTCTGGAGTTATAGCGTCAGGAAGGAAAACCCGACTTATTTTTATATAGTAGATAATAAGTATTATAAATGTGGAAGTAAATCTGTCTATCTGTTTGTCTATTTGTTAGCTTTTCACGGCCAAACCACTGAACAGATTAGGCTGAAATTTGGCATGGATAAAGGTTGTATCAGGGAAGGACATAGGCTACTTTTTATCCCGAAAAAAAACACCACGGGCTACACCGCGGGAGCGCAGCTAATTGTTTAATATAGGTATAATTAATTATTTACCATACAAGAGTAATAGTGTTCTGTGACCTTACTCGACCAACACAAATTTATCCATGGGCGGATCCAGGATTTTTTTCTGGGGGGGGCACAAGAAACAAAAAGTTACAAAAATTTCACAATTTATTAATTTTTCGTAGTTAGTAGGTTCACAAAAATATCGTCTGGGGGGGGGGGGGGGTACGGGGGCACGTGCTGGATCCGCCTATGAACTTATCTGTAAAGGAGAATGGGCATCCCCGCCCAAATCAAAAAACTATCGCCCGCAGAGTGGGCGTATGGTGGAATGAGTAGACCTTCAAAAACACTCCATTTCATTGTATGACAGCTAAAAAATCCATCCTACAGAAATCGAGATATTTGCAGTTAAATGTGGTGGCTCTTACCATCA